>JAGTTD010000005.1:17052099-17697014 GCA_018398585.1 Simmondsia chinensis
GTTTTCAGACTTTACATAGTCTGGTGATATCACTCCACTTTCTAGTAGACCTTTCACGATCTTATGCCTGAGACGAATGTGTCTCCTCTTGCCATTATAAACCTTGTTCTTAGCCACAGTAATTGCAGCTTGACTATCACAGTGAAGCGACACTGACGGAGCTGGAAGCCCCCACAATGGCACATCTCCCAATAGACTTCTTAGCCACTTGGCTTCATGACCTGCCAACTTAAGAGCAATAAACTCAAATTCCATAGTAGATGTAGTAGTACAAGATTGCTTAGATGATTTCCAGGATATAGCACCCCCTGCTAGTGTGAACACATATCCACTAGTGGAATTAATTTCATCGTTGTCAGACACCCAATTGGCGTCGCAATATCCTTCTAATACAGTGGGAAACTTCCTATAATGAAGTCCCCAATCCATGGTTCCTTTCAAATATTAATGCAATCTTTTTAACGTATTCCAATGCTCTTGATTAGGATTATGTGTGTATCTACTGAGTATACTTACAGCATATGTAATGTCAGGTCTAGTGTAATTCATTAGAAATATAACACTACCAATTATCTTGGCATACTCAGATTGGCACATAGCAACACCTTTACGTTTTGTTAAATGTACACTGGGATCATAAGGTGTTCTAACAGGATCAGTATTGATCATATTGAACTTTTTAAGTATCTTCTCAACATAGTGAGACTGGTTTAGGCCTATGCCTTCTGGAGTTTTCACAATTTTAACTCCTAAAATCACATCTGTCACACCCATATCTTTCATTTCAAATTTAGAGCATAGAAAGTTTTTCATCTCACTTACAACATTCAAGCCTGTGCCAAATATAAGCATATCATCAACATATAGACAAATTATTACACAACCATTTGAATCCAACTTAGAATACATACATGAATCACCATTGTTTACAAGAAAGTTATTAGTTACTAGGGTGCCGTTAAATTTCTCGTGCCACTGTTTAGGTGCCTGTTTGAGACCATATAGAGATTTTACAAGTTTACAAACTTTATTTTCATTACCAGGAACCACAAAACCCTCTGGTTGCTTCATGTCAATCTCTTCGTCTAGGTCACCCGTAAGGAATGCTGTTTTAACATCCATTTGATGCACTACTAAATCATGGACGGACGCAAGGGCGATCAAAGCTCTAATCGTGGCAATTTTAGCAACAGGTGAATAAATATCAAAATAATCTAACCCCTGTTTCTGGGTGTAACCCTTAGCCACTAACCTCGCCTTAAACTTGTTTATTGTCCCATCAGCCTTTATTTTCTTTCTAAATACCCACTTACAACCTATTGGCTTACAACCTCTAGGAAGGTCTACCAATTCCTATGTATGGTTACCTAGAATTGATTCTAGTTCTCTATTAATGGCTTCTTTCCAAAAGGTAGAGTCAACTGACCTTATGGCCTCATCATAGGTTTTAGAGTCTTCTTCTAACATATAGACATTTGCAATTTCTTCATTTATGAAATTATCTTCTGATAGGAAAGTCATTACAAAGTCAGGTCCAAAGTTGGTTTCTTTCCTAGCTCTTTTACTCCTCCGAATTTCAGGAGTGTCTATATCGTTAGTATTATCATGACTAGCAGTTACATTATGAGAAGGCAAACTAGTAGGCTGTGCATCATTAGACTTCAAGGGAAATATATGTTCAAAGAATTCAGCATCTCTAGATTTCATGATACTACCACATGCATATGAATCATTAGATCCCTTAATTAAAAACCGATAAGCAGCACTGTGATGAGCATATCCGATAAAAATAGAATCAACAGTCTTAGGTCCAATTCTGCTACGTTTAAAATCAGGTAACCCAACCTTAGCTAGACACCCCCACACTTTTAAATATTTTAGATTAGGCGCATAACCTTTCCATATTTCATATGGGGTTTTATCTAATTTCTTATGAGGAACTCTATTAAGTACATGACAAGCAGACAATATCGCCTCCCCCCACATGTTGTCAAGTAGTCCAAAACTAATAAGCATAGCATTTATCATACCTTTTAAAGTTCTATTTTTCCTCTCTGCAACACCGTTAGGCTATGGGCAGTAAGGAGGGCTTCGCTCATGTATTATTCCATTTTCCTCACAGAATCTTTCTAGGGAGGTTGGATCATATTCTCCTCCTCTATCAGACCTAACTCTTTTAATTTTCCATCCTAACTGATTTTCTACTTCAGCTTTACATTTTAGAAACATTTCTTCTGCCTCATCTTTAGTGCTTAGGAGATATAGCATTGAATATCTAGAGTGATCATCCACAAAGGTTATGTAGTATCTTTTTCCACCTCTACTCATCAGAATTTTATAGTCTCCTAAGTCAGTATGAACTAGTTCAAGAAGTTCAGTTTGTCTCTCAATGGACTTAAAGGTTTTTTTTAGCATATTTAGCTTCTACACATACTTCACACTTATTAAAGTTGATATAACTGAAGTTACGGATCATGTTCATTTTCTTAAGCCATTTAATTAATTCAACATTTGTATGTCCTAAGCGAGCATGCCACAATTCAAGAGATTCAACAATATAAGCGAAAGAGGCACTAGCAGTGTTATTTATGCAAATAGCATCAAGGACAAAGAGACCACCATTACAAAAACCCTTGCCCACATATTCTCCTTTCCTAGTCAGGACTAATTTGTCTGAGTCAAAGGATAATTTCAACCCACCTTTGATCAAAAGACTACCCGAAATTAAATTTCTACGCACATCAGACACATGCAGCACATTTGTTAAAGTAAGTAATTTTCCAGAAGTGAGTTTTAAAGAAATCTTCCCTTTTCCGAGGATTGGTGCAGCTACATAATTGCCCATAAAGACCACCTCTCCATCGGACATCTTCTGGAATTCCTGGAACATGCTTATGTTTGTGCAGATGTGCCTCGTAGCCCAGGTATCCACTATCCATTCAGTCAAGTTG
The DNA here is from genome assembly GCA_018398585.1 of Simmondsia chinensis. Taxonomy (NCBI): domain Eukaryota; kingdom Viridiplantae; phylum Streptophyta; class Magnoliopsida; order Caryophyllales; family Simmondsiaceae; genus Simmondsia; species Simmondsia chinensis. The sequence goes on from JAGTTD010000005.1 coordinate 17,055,051, forward strand.
TTGACCAGGTTCACCTCTGAGACAACAGCTACAATGTTCTCTGCTTCTACAAGGTGGGCTTTGTTCTTCGAGTCTTTAGGCTTTTTACTTCTGTAGTCTTTCCACGTTTACCACAGTGATAGCAATCTCCGAGGAATATGTTGTTCGGCTTTTGAATCTTTCCACTAGGCTTGAAATTTGGGTGATGCTTTTTTCCTTTGTTCTTGAACCTGTCTGCATTACTAGGCCTAACTTCGACAATATTGGCTTTAGAATGGTCGGAGTATGTGTACCCCCTGTCCTTAAGCCTATTTTTTTCTTCAATTTTTAAGTGGTTTATTAACTCCTCTAATGTGAAGTCCTTCTTTTTGTGCATGAGTAGATTTCGGTAATCCTTCCAAGAAGGTGGAAGTTTTTCAATTAAAATATACGCTTGAGTTATTTAGTAAATTTTAAGGCCTTCTGACAAAAGAGTAGTTACAATATTTTCATATTCATGAACTTGTTCGATTATTGGTTTGTTGTCCACGAATTTGAAATCTAACCACTTACTAACTGCATATTTCCTAGTACCAGTATCATCACCCCCATATTTTTTCTGTAGGGAATCTCAGATTTCTTTTGCCGTGGTTAATTTTACATAGATGTCAAAAAGCCTATCACTCATGTAATGCCGCAAATTTCCCCAACAGGTTCGGTCATCTACGGTGAATTTTTCTTCAAACGCTTTTTTCTCGTTTTCACCTTCAGGTACCTTTTTCTCGTATAGCACGTAATCAAGACATACCAATTCTAGGAAAAACGGAATTTTTTGGGACCACCTCTTATAGTTCTTCCCGTCAAGAGGCTCAACCTTAGACATGTCGGGAAAGGGTATTTTTGTTGCCATGTTCAAATATTAGTACGTCAAAAATCGTCTTTTAGATTGTTGGAAATATACCGCGTACAACAAAAAATACTGCACTAATACTGCATACAATTATGCGCAAAATACTGCTGTAGGTAACCGAAAATTACAGCAAAATTAGCCAACTAATATCTGCAGAAAATTACCGAAAAATGACAGGAAGTTGCGGTTAAATGAATGAAAAAAATCGCTGTAAATTAAGCAATGAAAAACAGTAAAAAATAGCGTTAAATTTGGTATAATGCACTATGAGATCCAACGATATTGTACCGTACAAAACCCAGCCAAATATGTGAACACGACAACCAAATAATACCAAAAGAGTGAGAGTAGATTAGAAACTACAGAAGATACCGTGCCGTGGGAAATACCACTGTCCTAAAAGACAATTTCGCCTCTGCTTCGGTGCAAACAGATGTGTAGGCAGCCGTCCTCCAGGATTAACACGATCCAACCCTTAACATGCACTTGTTAGTAGCCGGTTAGGAATGCTTCGTACTTTGCCCAGAAACAGTGAAGGAAATAGACGTGAGAGAGAGGGAGAGATTGTTTTTGAGTTGTGTGTTTGTATCACCAAATGAAGGCCTTAGTTTATACTAAATAATCAAGCTCCAACAGCTATATTTTCAGTAAATGCAGCCCCTAACAGTCATATTTTGGTTTAATGCAATCTCCAACAGCCATATTTAGTTTCAATGCAAAAATTCGTAACTGATAGCAAATCCATTCCATCACCCAAGACTTAATTCAAATAAGTTAAAAAATACTCACCCTTATAAACCCATCTACCCCCTCCTAAATTATCAATGTGGGATTGGGGACATTTGTTTTGTATTCACAATGGGGTTTTTACCAATTGGGATACTACTTTCCTACTAATTTGGATTTAGCTTGTATCATTTTTCTAACAGTGGCTACTACTAGCCGTCGATGAGTGACTACATCCAGTATGCCAAGGGTTGATGAGCCTATCAAAAGCATAGTCATGTTCCTCGAGTGTTTGTGTATGAGACGAGTGAAAGAAAATTAAATCGTGGCCCTTTCGAGGATGGGCCATGGACATCGTAGGTTAAATTAATACCCCATTGACTAAACAACATTCGTATGCCTTTGTATCCATTGATTACTTCACTAAGTGGGTCAAGATCTAACCATATAAGAACATAAACCAACATGATGTTATTGACTTTATCATGGAATATATCTGATGTTGATGTGGTGTTCTAGAGTCTAAAACTATGGACCAAGTTCGAGTGCTTAGTGGATCTAAGGTCAATGAGTTCGTTAACACTTTCAATATTGACACGTTGAATTCAACTCCTTATTAAGGACAATCTAACAGCAAAGTTGAGTCAACTAAGTAGACTCTTAAGGCCAATATCAAGATTATGGTTAATGACAACCTAATTATTATAACCTTAGTTCAGCCATCTTAGATTTTTGGTCATTTAGGTTGAGTCATTTCAATATTTAATCTTATGGGTTAAGTTTCAAGTCTGTTGGAGAAGTTTTTATTTTTGAACTATTCGAGTTAAACTCCAGGCTAAATCCATGTTGAGTCAGGTTAGATCCCTAGATTTTGAATTATCTTAAATTTTGAGTAAGTGGAGTACTTTCAAGCTAAAAAAGTAATATTTATTTTGATATCTATGAAACAAATATTAAATAGAGTTCAATGAATTTCCTAGGTTCCTCCTCCCCCGTGATGGCTTAAGGTGTGTTGAAAATATTATAATTTTGCTTTTGTTATACTTTTATTTATGTATTTACTTGTATTCTACACATTTACTAGGGTAGGTATTTATTTAATTTTCCCATTTATTTGGCTTGGGTAACCGGCCAGCTCTAAAGAGAGGGAGAGGGAGAGTTTTTTTGTTCTTTGTGTTTATTTCTTTCATTATTTGCTTTTACTCATGTAATTAACTAGCCTAGGATTCCTTTGCAAGTGTTAGGTTAGGCTTTTCCCTTTCCCATAGGTTTTGTATAAATTGGAGATCTTGTTAATGAGAAAGGTATCCAATTCTCATCATATTATTTCTTGTAGTTCCATTTTTTGTTTTCTTCATGGTATCAGAGCAGGTTTGAATCGGGATCATCAAGCTTTTGTTTTTTTTTTTTTTCCTTTTTCTAGCCGTGCACTCCATTTGTGAGTCTTCTCCTTATTCTCTTGTTTTTTACTTGTGTTTTTTCGTGTTTAATTCATAATGACGGAAGAAAATACTAATCAAATTGTTGCACCTGGTGTTGACTCAAGGGGCGTTCCTGATGTGAACTCACTCTTTTACTTACACCCCTCAGATAATCCAGGTCTCGTTTTTGTTCAAGACGTTTTAACGGGACCTAATTTTCCCGCCTGGAGGCGTTCTGTCTTCAAAGTTTTTAAAGCTAAAAGAAAGCTGGGGTTTCTTGATGGAACCATTGTCAAACCCGATGAGTCTTCACCGGATTTTTAAAATTGGAGCACTTGTGATTCCATGGTCTCTTCATGGCTCACCAACTCCGTCTCCAAAGAAATCAATGCTAGTATAGCATATTTTGAAACTGCGCGCGACATTTGGTTAGATCTAAATGAGCGTTTCTCTCAAGGGAACACTCCTCGTATCTATGAAATCAAACGGGAAATTTCACTTTTAAGACAAGAAAATAAGTCAATTTTTGACTATTTCACGAAATTAAGGGCTCTATGGGATGAGCTTTATACTCTAGTAGCCATACCTCCATGTACGTGTGGATCAGGTCAAGCTTTTGCGGCCATACGGGACATGGAGAGACTACTTGATTTTTTAATGGGCTTAGACCCGTCTTTTTCTACTGTGAGATCACAATTGATGAATTCCAAGCCCTTACCCTCGGTAGCTAGTGCCTATTCAACACTCTGTCAAGAGGAAAAACAACAAAGTGTTGCATCCGGTAGCATTGTTGTACCAGAGGCCGCAGCCCTTGTTACTAAAGGGACTAATATGTTTTTGGGAGGTGGTTCGTCGTCAGTGAACGGACCACAACCCAAGCGCAATAATCGCCCAGTTTGTTCATATTGTAAGAAACAGGGACATACAAGAGACAGGTGCTTTGAGCTAATTGCATACCCACCGAGATGGAAGCAACCACGCAGCAGTAACGGGAGGCCTGCTGCGGCTACTGCGCAGCAGGCGTGGGAAGCTGCTGGTCGACAGCAGCTGCTGCTGCCAGCCCCGGACCAGCAGCCCGGAGCCCCGGACGCGAGCCCGATCGTAGGTCTTTCGGCTTCACAATATCAACAACTTTTGGGTCTTCTCAACCCGGGAAATTGTGCCCCTTGCCTTAACTTGACAGGTCAGGGTTCGTTTGGTCATAGTTGTTGGATTATTGATACAGGTGCAACGGACCATATGGTGCCATCTGATTTTACTTTACTTGATAGAAGGGTTAATACCGAGATTCGTCCCGTTCGACTACCTAACGGCACTTGTTTGCCAGTACCACACGTTGGACGTGCCAAGATCACGGATGACATCATGCTTGAAAATGTGTTACAAATTCCGGGCTTTCACTGCAATTTGTTGTCAGTAAGCATATTAACTAGAGATATAAATTGTGCATTGACATTTTTCAAAAATTTGTGTGTAATACAGGACCTGCCATCGAGGAAGCTGATTGGAGCGGGTAAAGAATGAGATGGGCTATACATGATGGAGTGCACTGTCATTCCGAAGTCCGCTCAAGTCGTTGATAGTACTAATAAAGGAGTTTTGTGGCATCGTCGATTGGGTCATGTTCCGTTTAACAAATTGTCTAATTTTTCGGGCTTGGACATTGGTGTCGTTTTGGATAATGTTTGTGACTTGTGTCATCGAGCTAAACAAACTCGGTTGCCTTTTCCTATTTCCGTTAGTAAATCTGTTGCTTGTTTTGATTTGCTTCATGTTGATATTTGGGGCCCATACCGTGCGTTGTCAATGACAGGAGCTCGTTTTTTTCTCACTATCGTTGATGATCTTAGTAGGTGTACTTGGGTGTATTTGATGCGTGACAAGTCTCAGTCATATAAAATCCTCATGGATTTTTGTGAAATGGTACAAACTCAGTACAGTTCGCAGATTAAACAAATTCGTAGTGATAATGGAGCAGAATTCCTTTTTGGGCCGTTACTTAACTTTTATGCAAGAAAGGGCGTACAAGTGCAAAATTCTTGCAATGATACACCCCAACAAAATGGGGTAGTGGAGAGAAAGCATCGTCATCTCCTTGAAGTGGCCCGAGCCCTTAGGTTTGAAGCGGGTCTTCCTATTCAATTTTGGGGAGAATGCGTGTTGACGGCAGCCTATCTTATCAATCTCATGCCTACAACTCGTCTACAAAACAAGAGCCCATATGAAGTACTACTTGGTAAAATTCCTTCATATACACATTTACGCGTTTTTGGCTCGTTATGCTACGTTCATAATAAGGATCGTAGTAAAGATAAGCTCGGAAGTAGAGCAATTCGTGGTGTTTTTCTTGGTTACCCTCATGGCAAAAAGGGGTACAAGGTCTATGACTTAGACAATAAAAGGATTGTTATCTCACGTGATGTAGTTTTTCACGAAGATAGATTTCCATATGTTGAAGAAGGGAAGAACAATAGCTCAAATAATGATGTTTTTGATTTAATTCATTATGTCGACGAAGGGGGTTTGATACAAACACGAGAAACAAGGGCCTTAGGGGATCTCGCAGCACCGTCAAATGACGGTGCTGCAGTGACTGACCGAACAGTTTTCGGTCAGCACAATGAGGGGGAGGAAGCTGCGGGCCAAGGAGGGAGACCGATTCGTGTCCGTACCATGCCTACAAAATATCGAGATTATGTGGTTGATGTTCCTCCTTCGATAGCCCATCTTCGTGATACTCCTTCATCGGCTAACTCAGGTATGGTGTATCCTATATCAAATTATGTTTCTAATGCACGATTTACTAACTCGCATTCTGATTTGCTACAAGCCATCACATCTTGTGATGAGCCTAAGAATTTTGCACACGCAGTCGAGTCGCCTTAGAGGAGGGAAGCTATGGAGAAAGAGATTTCGGCATTAGAACAAAACAAGACTTGGACACTAGAAGAGTTGCCCCCGGAAAAACGAGCGGTAGACTCGAAATGGGTCTATAAAGTCAAATACAAGGCTGATGGAAGTATTGAAAGGTATAAGGCAAGGCTCGTTGCCAAAGGTTATACCCAGGTAGAAGGCATTGATTATCATGATACCTTTGCTCCCGTTGCTAAATTGGTTACCGTTCGTTGTGTACTTGCAGTTGCGGCAGCTAGAAATTGGATAATGCATCAATTGGATGTGAATAATGCCTTTCTTCATGGTGACCTCGATGAGGAGGTCTACATGAAATTGCCACAGGTTTTTGAAAAACAACATGCCGGTAAAGTTTGTCGTTTGCGAAAATCGCTTTATGGTTTAAAACAGGCCTCACGTAATTGGAATCAGAAATTCACAAATTCGCTTGTTGAAATGGGTTTTGTCCAGTCTAAGTCTGATTATTCTCTTTTCACTTATAACAAGGCGGCTGTGTATACTGCTATCCTAGTGTATGTTGACGATGTTGTTATTACCGGGAACAATCTGAGTCATATTGAAGAAGTAAATTCAAAGCTTAATGTTCAGTTTGGCATTAAAAATTTAGGAGCAGTCAAGTATTTCCTCGGGGTAGAGGTGGCTCGCTCTCAAAAGGGGTTAATTTTGAGTCAACGAAAGTATGCACTTGATATCTTAAGTGAAACCGGGATAATAGGTGGGAAACCGGTTGCCACACCGATTGTTCAAAATCACCGTTTGAGTGATGAAGAAGGGGAATTAGTTAAGGATCCGGGCCAATATAGGAGACTTGTAGGAAGACTTCTATATCTCACCATTACTCGTCCCGACATTTGTTATGCAGTTAGCATACTTAGTCAGTTTATCCACAATCCTAGAGTTCCACATCTTGAAGCCGCTTTCCGATTACTTCGATATATCAAGGGGACACCGGGTCAAGGGATTTTCCTTCCACATGATTCTGATTTTAACATTCGTGCATATTGTGATGCTGATTGGGCAGGTTGTCCTACTAGCAGACGTTCCACTACAGGATTCGTTGTTTTCTTGGGAGGAGCTCCCATATCGTGGCGTTCTAAGAAGCAGTCAGTTGTCTCTCGTTCCTCTGCTGAAGCAGAATACCGTGCAATGGCCACTGTGACAAGCGAGTTAGTTTGGTTGAAACGATTATTAGTGGATCTTGCAGTTGATGTTCAAAAGCCCGCAATTTTATTCTGTGACAACCAAGAGGCACTTCACATAGCCTCGAACCCGGTTTTTCACGAAAGAACCAAGCATATAGAGATCGACTGTCATTTTGTTCGAGAGAAGTTGTTGGCCAAAGAAATCTCGACCTCTTTCGTGCGTACATCAGGACAAGTGGCTGATATATTTACTAAAGGGCTTTCTTCACAGTCATTTTCTTCTTTCCTTTTCAAGTTGGGCATTGTAAATTTACATGCTCCAACTTGAGGGGGAGTATTGAAAATAGTATAATTTTGCTTTTGTTATACTTGTATTTATGTATTTACTTGTATTCTACATATTTACTAGGGTAGGTATTTATTTAATTTTCCCATTTATTTGGCTTGGGTAACCGGCCAGCTCTAAAGAGAGGGAGAGGGAGAGTTTTTTTGTTCTTTGTGTTTATTTCTTTCATTATTTGCTTTTACTCATGTAATTAACTAGCCTAGGATTCCTTTGCAAGTGTTAGGTTAGGCTTTTCCCTTTCCCATAGGTTTTGTATAAATTGGAGATCTTGTTAATGAGAAAGGTATCCAATTCTCATCATATTATTTCTTGTAGTTCCATTTTTTGTTTTCTTCAAGGTGAACTTCGATGGATTGAAGTGTGGCAACTTAACGACAACAAGCTTTAATGTCAGGGACCAGGAAGGTAAAATCTATCGGGCAGGCTTCTAAAAGCTAGGTAAGGGCCCGGTTATTGTGGCTAAGGCGGCTGCTGCTAGAGATATGCTGAATTGTGCTTTGAATTCTAGAGCTCGATGAATCATTATTGAAGATGATAATGAGGTTGTCGTTAGATCAATAAACGGGGTGTACTCTTTTCCAGCAGAAATTGTGACAATAGTGGAGGATATTCAAACTCTTAGCTCTTCGGCAGCACAAGTATCTTTTAATCCTTGTTTCAGAAAGGCAAATAGGACTGCTGGCTGGTTAGCGAACGCGGGAGATGAGGGCTCAGTCATTTCTATATGGATCATGCCCCCTTCCCATGCCCTTCTCTCTATTACCCGGGATGATGCTTGAGGGGACCCTTTTAGAAGAGGGATATCCTAAAGTTTTAGTTTTTACCTATTTAAATAAAAAAATATATATATGAATCAATGTGTTAAATTTAAAAAATAAAAAATAAAAAAAAGACATTGGTGAAATTCCTATCCAATACCCTCTGGAAACAAAAAACAAAGTCTATGATACAGTGGAGTACAGAAGAAGCTCTCTGATGCAGCAGACCCATGTGTGGTGAGGCTGTAAGCTCATGGTATTTGCTTGACCACTAACATAAAAATATGATACAATTATTCTAACTCCCCACATGTAAGTCCTTGTTTTACGCTACTTCAGCCGCAGCTGCATTAATATTTTTCAGACTTGGAAGCTAAATCAAATAGAAAGAGAGAGAGAAAGATCACTACTGCCAGCCAATCTTGAGTTGTCGGTAGAAAATCTGGAAAGGAGGCATCGTTCGAAATATCTGCATTTTGCAATTTACATTGGCAGTTATCATTGATATTGTTTGGGCAAAATGTATTATTGGTAGAGTATTAATATAATTTACAAATAATCTGAGTCATAAATTGGCTAGAAACTACATCTTGCTACAACTATAATAATTTTGCCAACGTCATTGTTTACTTTATTCAAGATTTTATTACAAGATGTTGATCTTTACCCTCAATTTCTTGATCACTCACGATGTCTTTTGTGGGCTCTTAATTCAATGTACCTTGGCCCACCTGTTTGAACTTTGACTAGTCAACCTTTATTTAGTGATAGTTTTTTTTTTTTTTTTAACATTTATTTAGTGATAGTTAGGACTAACAAATGTTTCGTACTGTTTCGTATTCATAGTTATGTTTATAATAAATTTTTAAAAAAGGAGTGGTCCTAGATTTAGCATGTGTGTTAATTAAGTTAGAAAATTTTAATACTTATCCAACCATTTAATGAATGGTTAACTTGTTAGTTGCCCGTAAAATTATATATGGGACACTTTATGGTTAATATTTTTTTTTCCTTTTTTTTTTTTGTTAAGTTAAGGAAAATCCTCAAGCTCCTTTGCGACGAAGGTTCTTGGTAAACTAGCTAGCCGTTGTATAACTTCTCAATAAACATGAAGAACCACAGACTGATTACCATTGTTGATCCTATAGTTGATGTATTTAATTACACCTTGAATCTTGCAAGGTACACTATACTCCCCTCTTACATTAAATATATTCTTATTGTCACCTTCAACATAAATACTCCTAAATCACGTTCCAGTAGACATTTAGATATCATTTCTTGCGGTCGTTGCTTCAGCCAAGGTAATTGGATCACCATTGATATTTCATGTTCTTCTTGTGACAAACTGGACATTGGAGTCATTGATGACAAAACCTACAACTGGCCCTCGAATCCCTCTAGTTCCATCAAAGTTGATCTTAACGTATAATTTAAGTGGTTTGTGCCACGTAATCAAACTGCTCCCTGGAATTCCTTTTCCATGTTGGTTAAAAAAAAAAAAAAAAAAAAAGATGCTGAATGTTGGAATCAAAGTTATTCAGTTCAACAATATTTATCTAAAGGAATTAAGCATTGTTCAATCGCAATCAACTATTATCATGTGACACTAATTTGATTTCAACTATTCTTGGATCCTCACTTAAGCATCCATGACTAACCATTTAAAAATATTTAAATTGAATTCATGAGATAAATAATCTATTCATGAGATGGATAAATTTTATGCTAAAAACTACTCACTAATGAATACATGAAATACAGGGAAGGCATTTTAAAAACAATTATATGAATACATTCGTTCTTCCAGTTTTTTTGTATAATATGTGTATGTTTTATTCCATACTTTTATATCATGCATGAACAATTTAGAGTATAGGTCCCAAATTTATCAACTATAAAGGATTGTTTGATAAGACAATACAGTTTTTCTTTCCCATTTTCAATTTTTCTTTTCATCTTCGTTTTTCCTTTTTCAATTTTCATTTCGAACATGTTTAAAAGTGGAAAACCGATGCAGTTTTTTATTATAGAAAATTGAAAAATGAGTTCAATTATGATGCAGCACGTGATAGGGAAAATTGGGCAATGGGAAGGTTCAACGGCCTTCCCTTTTGAATTTTATTATTACTAGAATAAAATTAACGAAAGAGGTCTATAAACTCGTTTCTCACAGGTCGAGAAATTGAGATTACAAAAGAAAGAAAACAATTTATTAGAATTTTCAATTGGCTACCTAAAAATTAACTCTTCTTCCCCTTTATATAGCGGATGACGAGAAATCAAACTTGAAATTTAAATTAATAAATCAGATAAGGAAACCAAAACTAATCAAGTAAGAAAATCCCTAAAATCTCAGCTGGGAAGAAAGACTCGTTCAAAGTGGCCAGATCTGGGTGTCATGCCAAGTCTGCTTGCGCCAAGCACGCTTCTGCTGAGGATTTCGCCATCCTTCCGCCAATCCGGGGCTTGATGCCTCAGCCCACTGCATCACCCTCCCCGGGTTAGAGGGAATTCGCACTCGAATTTGACTGGGGATCAACACTGACATTTTCGCCAAAGTAAGGGCTAAGATGCTTGACGTTAAAAATGTCTGAAGTTCGCGTACCAGGCGAGAGCTATAGTCGGTAAGCATTGTCGTTGATCTTCTCAAGGACCGTCAATGGATCTATCTTACAGGCTAAGAGCTTATTATATTCCCAAGCCAGAAAGCGTTCTCGCGTTAAAGTAGCCCAAACCTCAACATGGAGCTGAATTCCCCGTCGTCTGCTGTCACGGTTGTCCTTGTACTTGCCGTTAACCTTCAACATCCGTGCCCTTATCTGTTCGTGAATGTTTTGGAGGGAAGATATGAATTCTTCAACTTTACCATGGGGGCACGCCAAGTATGGGAGCAGAGCCAAGTCAATGGGAGATCATGGGACAAAATCGTAAACAACTTGAAATGGCGGGAATTCCGTGCTTCTATTCACCGAATTGTTATAAGCAAACTCAGCTTGGTGAAGTTTCGTTGCCCAACCTTTGGGGTTTTCTGCGGCCAAGCATCAAAGTATATTTCCTAAGGAACGATTGGTCACTTCGGTCTGTCCATCGGTTTGCGGGTGATGGATCGTGCTGAAGGAAAATGTGGTATTCGCCAACTTCCAAAGCCTCCGCCAAAAGTGATTGACGAACCGAACGTCTCTATCTGATACAATGCTGGACGGTAGTCCATGGAGTTTGTACACAACTTTGAAGTAAAGACTTGCAACGTAGGTGGCACCTGCGGCTTTCTTGCATCCAAGGAAGTGCGCCATTTTGGAAACCGACCAACTACAACAAAAATAGAGTCAACCCCGCCCACTGTCCGAGGTAACCCCAACACAAAGTCGATGCTCATGTATGCCCATGGCTGATCTGGTACTGGTAACGGTAAGTAGAGTCCCACATTCGTCATCCCGCCTTTAGAGATCTGACAAGTACGGCAGCACTTGAAGAACCTCTCAACTTCCTCGCGTATGGTGGGCTAGAAGTAAGTGGTGGTAATGAGCTTCAACGTCTTATCCCTGCCAACATGTCCTGAATTGTGCTTCTCTTTTATGATTTTATGACCCCAACTGGAATTCGGGACACACAATTGGTTCCCCTTAAACAAGAATCCGTCATGGAGTGAGTAGTCCGGTACTGGGCTTAGCTGGGTGTCACGCCATACACTATTGAAGGTTGGATCATCATAGTACATTCCTTTGAAGTGCTTAAACCCGGCCACCTCGGTCTTGCATTGCGCCAGGATCATGGTTCTCCTGCTTAAGGCGTCAGCAACCTTATTCAATGTGCCTGAAGTGTGTTTGCTGGAAAAGTGGAAGAGTTGGATGAAACCCGCCCACTTAGCGCGCCATTCTGACAACTTCTCTTGGCTATTGATAAACTTCAAGGCCACATTGTCTGAGTTTAGAATGAACTCCCGGTTCGCCAAATAAGACTTCCAATGCCGGAGTGCACTGACCAAAGCATAGAACTCTAAGTCGTATATTGACTACCTCAACTTACTCTCATGAAGCTTCTCACTGAAGTAAGAAATGGGCCTTCCTTCTTGACTAAGGACAGTGCCAATACCAACTTTTGGGGCATCGGTGTGTAGCTCAAAGGTCTTCTGAAGGTCGGGTAATGCTAACACGGGAGCTGTTGTTAGCTTCTCCTTCATGATGGCGAAAGCGGATGCAGCTTCAGGCGTCCGCACAAACAAAGCCTTCTTCAGGCAATCTGTGATTGGTGCTACGATTAAGCTAAAGCCAGGAACAATGCGTCTATAGACTAACGCCAACCCATGAAAGCTTCGGGCTTCGCCAATTGACTTCGGCTTTGGCCAGTGGCGGATAGCTGCTATCTTGCCCTCATCAGCGGAAATACCGTCCTTAGAAACAATGAAGCCAGGGAAGGTCAACCTTTCCCACAAACTCACACTTTTTCAATGTCGCGAACAAACTTTGAATTCTCAAAGTATGAAGTACCTCCCTCAAATGATCAATATACTCACTACGGTTACAGCTATAAATTAAAATATCGTCAAAATAGACAACAATGAACTTGCCAATAAACGGACATAATACCTAGTTCATAAACCTCATGAAGGTACTAAGCGCGTTGGAAAGGCCAAACGGCATAACCAACCACTCATAGAGACCCTCTCTCGTCTTAAATGCTATCTTCCATTCATCCCCTGGAAATATGCGGATCTGATGGTAGCCACTTTTGAGGTCCAGCTTGGAGAATACCTTGGCGCTCTGCAATTGATTTAATAGATCATCCAGTCTCAGGATGGGACAGCGGTACCGAACCTTTATCTTGTTTATGGCTCTGCTGTCCACACTCATACGCCAACTTCCATCTTTCTTCGGCTTCAGCAAGGCTGGAACAGCATAAGGACTCAAGCTTTCCCTATTGAAGGCTCTGGCAAGTCACTCTTCAACTTGGCATCTGAGCTCTTCATGCTCAGAAGGACTCATGCGGTAGTGAGGCTTGTTCGGTAAAGACGTGCCAGGACTAAGGTCGATTTTGTGCTGAATGTCTGGTAGTGAGGCTTGTTTGGTAAAGACGCGCTAGGAACAAGGTCGATTCTATGCTGAATGTCCGGTTGTGAGGCTTGTTTGGTAAAGACGCGCCAAGAACAAGGTCGATTATGTGCTGAATGTCACACAAAGGCGGTAGCGCCTCCGATAAGTCCTCTAGGAACTCATCCGCAAACTCCCTCAGTAGGGACCCAATCTCTCTTGGCAATTCTCTGGGAAGAACTTCGGCTTCTTTCCCACTCAGGGTTAATACAACTTTGGCAGCACCAACTTCTTTGGCAAACATGACGCGACCCTGCACATTGGGGTGTTGGGCTATGGAAGCCTTTGGTTTCTCGTCCTTCCTTGGTAATACCACTGTCTTAACCCCCTCATATAGAAGACTATATGTGTTTCTCCCATCATGCAAAGCTCCTCGGTCATATCGCCAAGGACATCCTAAGAGCAGGTGGAATGCGTTCATGGCGACTACATCGCACCGCACTCCCTCCTTATACTTGGGCCCAATAGAAAAATTGACATAACATTGCTTGGAAACCGTTACCTGACTGCCCTTCTTCAGCCAAGACACCTTGTAAGACTGCGGGTGCACTTCTGTCTTCAAACCTAACTTAGTTACCACCTCCTCGGAAATGACATTCTCAGAGCTTCCCGAGTCTATGACTACACAACAGACTTTGCCGTTAATGGTGCATGTCATCTGGAAAATATTGTTCCTCAGCCAACCGCCTCCTTGTTCATTTCTTGCCGTGAGGCAGACATGCCCAACAGCTAAACACTGACCCTCGTCTCCTTCGGGGTCTTCTCCTGGTTCCGTCAAGCCTTCTTAACCTTCCTCTTCAATGGGCTCGCCTTCTTCTTTAGTGGGCTCATTAATGAGAAGAGCCTTACCTGGCCTGTCTCCCTTTCGGCATTCGGAGGCACAGTGACCCATTTCTTCGCACTTGAAGCAACGTATTCTTGAAGAACCCGCTAGTTCTTGATTTATTTGCTTTCCAATAACGATTGGCGGTGGTATGTTTTGGGCGTTCGAGGTTTGCGTTGGCAACACGCGGTTCACCTCCCTTCCGCCAGCTTTATTGTGACCGACTCCGCCAGAAGGGCGGCGCCTTTGCTACCGTTCTATGTTCACGATTCTCTAAAATGCTTCAGCCACGGTAAACATGTCAAACATGTTGAGCACATCTTAGATGGACCCTCTTAGGCCGCCAATAAAGCGATCCGCCAGCTGCTGTTCTAACTCTGTCAAGTCGGTTCTGGTGACTAGAGAATTAAAGTTAGCAGTATATTCCTCCATAGACTTGGAACCTTGGCGTAACCCCTGAAGGCGTTGGTAAATCATCCGCGCGTGGTTGTGTGGTAAGAAGGCTCTACAAAGGTGCTTCTTCATCTTCTCCCACGTCTCAACCTTGGACTTCCCTTGTCAAAATTGGGTTTCCTTTAACTGGTGCCACCAGGCGGCTGCCCTACCTTAAAGGCGGGTAGCAACGACCGGCGCCTACTTCCTCTTAGATATTTCTCTAAATTCGAGGACTTCTTCAACGGCTACAAGCCAATCTAAGAACTCCTCTGGGCATCCCCCTCCATTGAACTTAGGTATTTCAATCAGAAGTATGGATTCCCACCTCCAATCCTCACGATCATCAATATGGCACTAATGGTGTCTGAATCTTGGTTCTGGCACGTCTTCATCATGAAATAAATTGTTCAAATCTACCCGATGTGTTGAGGTTGGCTCCGATTTGGATCAAGTGTTCCTTGATCCGCCAGAATCTCTCTTCCAATTGCTCCAATCTCCTTTTTTGCTGTTGATGACGGTCTCGGTCAGTAACGTCCTCCACGATGGCATTCCTCTGTCGTCTATTGGGTGCCATCATTCAAGAAACGAACTGTGCTCTAATACCAGATGTGTTAGGAACAGTGTCCTGAAATCTAGATTTATTCTGGATATATTATTTTAATTAATAAATAAAATTGAAGTTCCAGTCGTTTTCCTAGTTAAATTTATGTATGTGAGCATTTATACTGCATGTGATTTTCTTTCGGAAACATCTATGAGATGGGTGTAGTCCTCAGACTACAATTTACATGTTTGTTCTAAGTGGTTTATGAGACTAAGCCACATATAGACTTGGAACAAATGGTATGGATTGTTGTTTGAAAAACTCGTAGTCGAAGACAAGTTTGGACTACTTATATACTAAGACTATAACGTGACATTTTAGATGACTTATCTTGGTCATGTGGATGGAGATCCAAAAGTGTTAGGTTAGTGTGTTTAATAAGATTGACACACTGAATTGGACCATGTGGATTACTTATTTCTAGACTACTATCGGAGATGAGTGATTCACGTTGTACCGTTTGAACGACGACCCTAAATCCTGATGGTATTCCAGACTTGTGCATGGAGCGTTAGTTACTTTGGTATACTATATGTAAGGTCTAAACGAATGACTAAAATCTCACGTACACTTGGTAGCGGCGTGAAGTGTGACAAGGATCAGGTATTCAATAGGAAATATACAGTCTCTTATGAGATACAGGTGTCCCCTTAGTTGATTCGCAAATATATGAATAATTCGGAAACTTTGGCCAAAGTATTCCAAGTGTTTGAAATTTGGAATTTATACGGTGAATATGTTCAAGTATAAATAAATTATTCAGTGAAAGGAGAGTCGGTAACTGTTACAAACCGGGAATCCGAGGCTTGAGTTTAAATTGGCATTTGGGCGGGAAATTCAGCTAGAAGCTGTATTGCTTGATATTCGGTTAGGGGACCTGTTTTGCTGCTGTTGTTCTGCTGCTGCGTGCTGCTGGGCTGCTGTTATGTTGGTGCCAAAACAATAATAATTCAAATAATTGTTAGTAATTCTAGATGCTTCGAAGTAGTTAGTCTAGATACAATGTAATAGCTTGATGTTTTGCTTATAAATAAATCATTCAGCTGTAATGTTCAGGCATTCAATGAAAAATAATCTGAAATATCAATCTCATTTGGGATTAAATTCTCTTTCTCATCTCCTTTCCCTTCTTTCTCTCATCTAACCCTAAAACTCTACTTTCTCATCTTAATTTCCCTTCTTCCTCATCTCATATTCTCAAACCATCCGCATTTTATATTAGTTTACGTTTGTGGTTCAAGCCCGAGCTTAGCAATTGGTATCAGAGCTTCGTTTCAATCAAGTGCATAATCAAAAATTTAGAAAAAAAAAAAAAAATATATATATATATATCAGTAATTAAAATTAGTGCCGGATTGCTGCAGATCCATAATTAGTGATCTGTTGCATTGCTTAACAAATTGAATTTGGCCGAAATTAAGTTGCGGTTGAAGTGAAGATCGAATCCAGTTCTAAAAGGAGCTGATAAAGTGCAGATTTCAGTTCAAACAATCAGAATTTGATCTGGAAATTCAGAAGCTGATTGATCACATTCAGATCCGATCAGATCTGAACTTACAAAACTAAGAAACAAGTGACAGTGAACTCGAAGTGGATAGTCTGCTGCATTTGTTCTCGTTTGCTGGAATTACAGCAGATTCTTGTTATAGAACCAGAACAATTACAAGACAATTTGATCAAGATCACTTCAGATTTTGATTCATACATTGATCTTGAAAAAGAATTCAGATCTAAATTTGCAATAGCAGGCAAGCGATTGTGAAGCTCAAGCTGTGGATCATTTCATGCTGCATTGATCTCGGTTGCTGAAGCAGAGCTGGTTTAACCATCAATTAATTGATTAAGCTAGCAAAATCAGGGAAATCATGGCTGATGGTGTAAGAATAAGGTCCGGTGCTGGTGGAGTGAATGCAACCGGTCAGAATCTGGATTTCATTGCTGCAGTTACTGGCAATGCGACGATCGGACCTCAAAGTGCTACTAAAGAAGACCTTCACTAGTTACATCAAGGTTTTAATCAAAAGATGGATCAAATTCTGGCATTGTTAATGGACAAAGATGCAAAGGACGCTAAAATGCAGGACCAATTGCAGCAAATTGAAGAAAAGATTGAGCACTTGCAAGATCAAGTTGATAAATGGGGAGAAAATGATCAAGGCAATGAGCAACTTATGTCACAACAATTACAAGATTTGGAAGAAAAGATTAGTGATAATGTGCAACATCAACTTCAAGAAATTGATGGATGCTCATTTAAACCGACAATTACAAAATTTTGAAGAGAGGTTTAATGAGATTAACAAACAAGCAATTGATGCTCGAGTGAGTGAACAATTGGCATCGTTGCAAAATCAGGCGCAAGGGATGAATGTAGGTGCAAATGGAGGAGGATTGTTGCCTTTAAGTCAGATTTTTAGAGATTCAAACTTGCCTCAAACTCAAACACCGAATTTTGCTGCTGCTGCAAAATCGAAGCAATCAGGTGTAGACCGAGCTAAAAATTTGAGGAATGTCATCAACATTGATGGCCTTCATGAGCAAGCTAATGATCCGAGGCAAAGCCAAGCTAGAAGTATGATTTTTGGACTGAAAGATCGCCCTCCAGATCCTCCCTATCGTCCACAAGAAGTAGCTGTACTGAATGGAATCCGACCTGCAGATTCAGTGCGCAATGGTTCAGTTCATGTTCTGCCGGTTGAATCGAATGCCGAGCATGGTGTTCTGGGTGCAAGATCGGTTCAACAGCTTCACCACGGGCATCATGCAGCTAACATTGTTCCAAACCTCAGCAATGAAGTCTCTTATGGAAATAGAAATAATGGCTTTCGACAACCGAGAGTTCAACTCGAAAATTTTGATGGGAAGCAACCTCGCTCTTGGATAAGAAGATGTGAGTGATATTTCCATTTCTATTCCATTCCCGATAATCCAAAGGTGGAATTGGCCGCGGCTTATCTCCAAGGTGATCACGAAGTTTGGTTTTACAGTCTATTGAGGAGCACTCCCGCTCTTATTTGGGACGGGTTCGTGACCGAGTTATGCGAGCACTATGGTGATGAAGAAGTGGGAGATGTCGTGGAAAGCTTCAACAAATTAAATCAAGTCACTACCGTGAAGGACTACATGACAAAATTTGAAAATCTCCGAGCTAGTATGATTACCATTGCACCACGAGCCCCCGAGTCCTTTTATGTCTCGAGCTTCATCAGTGGGTTAAAGCAAAAAATCAAGAACTTGGTGAAGGCTCTTGAACCTACTTCCTTGTCTCAAGCTTTTGCCAAAGCGAAATTGATTGAGGCTTCAGATTTAACATTTCTCGATCGGCCCAAGCATCGGGAAGAGAACTTCCAACATCATCACAAAGGGGTAGACCACAAAAGATTTGATGGGCATAAAGATCCGCTAAACATTGAGAAGGAGCCCCGGAACCGCTGTTTTAAATGTCATCAACCTTATGTACCAGGCCATAGGTGCAATCCTAAGCTTCTCATGATGGCAAGAGGAGTTGATGTTGAAGGGGAATTCGAAAGTGATGAAGATGACACTGAAAATGAGGGTTCGGATCATGACAATGGCAGCGAGGATGAAGTGGATCCAATAGCTAGAAGGAAAGAATTGCACGATTTGGCTATGAAGTTGTACAAGTCCAAAAAACTCCAGTTCCAGAAGGGCAACGCTTCCAATAAGTTATTTCCAAGTCTCGTTCTCTTTCATTCTTGAGGACAAGAATGTTTTCAAGGGGAAGGGAATGTTACAAACCGGGAATCCGAGGCTTGAGTTCAAATTGGCATTTGGGCGGGAAATTCAGTTAGAAGCTGTATTGCTTGATATTCAGTTAGGGGACCTGTTCTGCTGCTGTTGTTCTGCTGCTGCGTGCTGCTGGGCTGCTGCGCTGCGTTGGCGCCAAAACAATAATAATTCAAATAATTGTTAGTAATTCTAGATGCTTATAAGTAGTTAGTCTAGATACAATGTAATAGCTTGATGTTTTGCTATAAATAAATCATTCAGCTGTAATGTTTAGGCATTCAATGAAAAGTAATCTGAAATATCAATCTCATTTGAGATTAAATTCTCTTTCTCATCTCCTTTCCCTTCTTTCTCTCATCTAACCCTAAAACTCTATTTTCTCATCTTAATTTTCCTTCTTCCTCATCTCATATTCTCAAGCCATCCACATTTTATATTAGTTTACGTTCGTGGTTCAAGCCTGAGCTTAACAGTAACTAATGGAGAAGATGTGAGAAAGACAATAGTAGTGGTTATATTTATCCTATATCATGGACATCTAGTGGAGGGGTTGTTGTCATCAATACAGTCCATTAGGAAGATGTCGATAAAATAATTTAAGCCTGGAGTGCAGTGATATTTATTTAGTGGAATTAAGTCTCATTAAATAGTAATTAAATTATTTCATGAGATGATAGATTTAACCCATTTGGAGCTAGATTTAAATTTTTCCTGAGGTCCCTGCGCAAGCCTCTGTATTTATTGCCATTAGAAAAATATTAAAGAATTCATGAGATGAATTATTTATCCATAAGATGGGTAAATTAATTTTGTCAAACGTTATTCATGAGATGAATAAAAATTAAAAATTATAAAATAAAATAATTTTAGGAAATTAAAATTAATAAGATGAATTTTTTCCATGTGAGAAACAAAGAAAAACAAAAAAAAATAAAATAAAATCAAAATCACAAATAAACAGCGGCAATCCGTGTGCTTCGGATCTGAAGAACCAGCGCACGACACATGCCCTGGCAATTGCATGCACAGGAGCTGACCAATGGGGCATTGCCACGTGTCAGGCGTTTTGAATTAAATAAAGGCGCATTTTTCCTGGGAGTGAAATGCAGCGTTTTAATCTTTTTTTATTCAACAGGCTGCGTTTTGCTTGACAACAGCAAATCCCACATCAAAAATCTTCTATTTTTTAACTCAAGCCGTCTACTATAAATAGAGGCACTTATTTCATTAGTTTGGCACTCAATCAAAATAAATTATTTGGGGTTTTTGGAAATATTTTTGAAGACCTAATTGGAGAGAAAAACATCCGTTGAAATTTTTCTTTCCTCAGTTTAATATTTTTCGGAGCCCACCCTCCAGGCAGTTTGAGGACTTTGCGTAGAAGATCGTGGAGTCTCAATTTTCTTGGTATTTTTTATTATTGGAGCAATTTCAGGTATGTTCTTTTTTCCTTCTTCTTTTAGTTTTCGCTTTCTATTTATTTATAATATTCGTTATTATACCTGTTTAAGTTTATGTATTGTTATGAATGTTTCAGAGTAAAAGGCATGTAGATCTAAATTACGATTTTAGATCAGTTGATTTAAATTATAAATTTAAGTCAGTTGATTTAAAATTAGGAATTTTAAATCGACCATAGGTTTAGAGTTATTATTTCTAAACCTGTTCCGCTGTGTTAACTTTATAAAACTAGGTAGAATTTTTGAAATTCGTCCCAACAACCGGTATTAGGGCAAAGGGTTTAGAGAGGTAAACCTAATCCCGGGAAATCTCGCACATGAGTGTCACGAAGTGTGACTCTCCGACCAGGGGCTTAGGTAAAGAGAAGAGTCTCCTACTCTAAGTGCTCTAATATGTACCTACTATTGTGACCATAGTTAAGAACTGTGAACCCAATTGTCGGCACTAGAGTTTATTTTCCAACAAAATTCATTTTCTTTTCCCCAACAATTGCTATCAGAGCTAGCCTCCGATTACATTCATAATATACATAAATAGGTATAATAAAATTAAAATAAATAGATTGGCAATTTAATAAAATAGAGATTTTATTAAGAAGAAAAGTTAGTTTAAATTGACGGTTCTATTTAAATTATTTAAATCAATAAAGAATTAAGAGTTAATTCAGATGAATATTTAAATTAGTGATTTAAATTTTTTAAATCATTAAAGTAGTTAATTGTTAGTTAGAATATTTTAAAGTATCGATTTAAATTATTTAAATCGGTTAAAAGAGTTAATAATTAACTAGGTTATTTAAAGAAATGATTTAAATTGTTTAAATTGGTTAAAAGATTTAATAGTTAACTAGGTTGTTTATAGTAACGATTTAAATTGTTTAAATCGTTAATGAATTAATCGTTAATTTGGAACAACCCATAAATTTACGATTATGTTGTTCGTATAATGAGATTGTGTGTTGTCTATCATGATTTACTAAATTGGAAAAAATTGATCTAATAAGGTTAGATTCAAATATTTTTAACAATAAAAGATAAATTTGATCTAATGAGATTATATTCAATTAATTTTAACGAAATTGGATAAAGTTGATCTAATAGAATTAGAATCAATTATTTTTTATGAAATCAAATAAAACTGATTTAATAAGATTAGATTCAATTTATTTTAAATTAATTATTATAATTTGAAACTAAAAAAAGATAATAAAAAAATCTGACGAGGTCAGCGTCAGACCGACGCTGACTTCATCATGTCAGAATTAAAAAAAAAAGGTTTTCTTATTGGGACATGTGGACGTCAATACTGATTTACATAATAATTATAAATTAATTATTTTATCAATTAATTTTCTATTAGAATGAGATTCTAAATTTGATTATGTGATAATCTAAGTTGTGAATCAATGCACTTTAAATAAAAGTTATTTTAAATTATTTTATAGTAAGATTCTGAAACAGACTATATGATAGTCTAAGTTAACTTTAATTTTAAAATAAAAGTTAAATTTTATGAATTATATTTTGGAATAAGATTCTAAAAATAGACTATGCGATAGTCTAAGTACAAAATCGCTATTGATTTTAAATAAAATTATTTTAAATTTAATTTTGGAATTAGCATTTTAAAAGTAGATTATGTGATAATCTAAATTAGATGTTGGTATTATTTTAATTAAGTTAATTAATTAATTTTGGTTAATTTTAGAATGAGATTCTAAAGGGGATTATGAGATAATCCAGGTTGTAAATGTAAATTAATTAAAAACCACTAGCTATAAAAATCAAGTGGGAGCTAGGTTCCAATTGGTGTACCCTCACAGTCTCCATTACCGGTCGAGCAGTATAGTAGATTGATAGACCTCCCTGCGAATGATGTCGGTTTGCAGATTACAGGGTTAGACCACTATTAGGATAAACCAAAGTGCAAAGAAGCGATGCGACCACGCTGCCGTGAAGTATTACGTGTATTTGTTTGGAGGTTTAGGTAACAGTTTACACTTGACTAGTGTGATGGATTAGCCTCCCCGAGGAGTTATGTTGTGTCATGTTAGAGACTAAGATAAAGTGATGAGTTAATCATGTTTAGTAAGAGTTACAAGAAAACAGGTTAATTGAGAATAGTTCTCACCTGAACTAGCTTCGTGCGACCCCGCTGCTGGGGAGTAAGGAGTGGTGTGTTTGGGTCATCATTGTATGCATGATAGTACAGTTTGGTGGAAATCTGACTTATTGTATACTCTAAATATAAAGAATATATATCACTGCATTATACATGACTCTTGTTAGACAGTTACACAAATGTTTGCATTTACAATATTTTATTTGGATAGGGCTGGCGAACTTTGCTTGATTTTAGATATATAATGTACCTACTGAACCAAATTACTTTGTGTTGAAAAATAAGTTAGACTTGGTTATTACTCACAAGGGACCTATAAGAAAGAAAGGAAAGGGCAAGGTTGCTATTGTAACAACCAAGTCCTTAAGAAAGTCAGCAAAAGAAAAGTGTTTCTTTTGCAAGAAAACTAGGCCACTGGAGAAGAAACTACACTAAGTACATAGCTACTCTTCCTCAAAAGACTGCTAAGCCATTTGGTGGAGATATGTTGATTAAGTACATATCTACTCTTCCTAAAAAGACTGCTAAGCCATTGGTGGAGATATGTTAATATCTCACTTAGTTGAGTCATACGCCGTTGAGAGTCCACCAGGTTCCTGGTGGGTGGACTTAGGTTCAACTGACCATATCTGTGATATGTTACAGGAGCTCAGGCTAGGCTAAAGGCTACACGATGGGTGTTGTACCTGATGGTCAGGGACAGTACAATAATAATGGTCTTAAGTGTAGGAGATGTTAGCTTAGACTTTAGTGATAGAGTTTTGTTTTAAAGGATTGATTATTTAAACCTTCTATGCATAGGAATTTGATTTCTATGTCTTGTTTTATGAATAATTGTTATTCAATTGATTTTGATAATGGAGATTTTAATATGAGAAATAAATTATTTTTTTTGCAAATGTACATGAATGAATCGTTTATTCATGTTATTTCCTTATCAAAACTCTAGTAATTGTTTAAATGAATCTAATGTAAGTTCACTTATTCATGTTATTGCCTACACATGGCACCAACATTTAGGTCACACTAATTCGAACAGGATCTAAAGATTGGTAAAAGATGGATTGATAGAGGTTTTGGACTTAAGGTTATTACCAGTTTACGAATTCTGCATAGAATGAAAGGTGACAAATTCTGTCTTTAAGAGTAAAGGCAACAAGGTTGGTGGCTTGTTTGAGCTGGTTCACATAGATGTATATGGACCAATACGTATTCAGGCAAGAGGTGGGTATGAGTACTTAATCATGTTTAGTGATGATTACTCAAGATATGCATATGTTTACCTAATCAGACATTAGTGGGACTTTTTTGAAAGGTTCAAAGAGTACAAAGTTGAAGTTGAAAAGCAATTAGGTAAACAAGTTAAATCACTTCGATTAGATCGATATGGTGAATATTTTTCAAGTGAGTCTTTAGAGTTCCTAACTGCAAATGAGATAAGATCTCAGCTTTCTGCTCGCAATAGAATGTCGTTGCAGATAAAAGGAACAAAGACGGTGTTTTCTACATTTCTTTTGATCAAAAGGCTTTTTTAGATACAATGCAAAACACTTAGAGAAGGATTTTGCAAGTAAGCTACAAAAACAAAAACAAAAACAAAACAGCATTAAAAAAAAAAAGAAAAAGAAAATGGCAATAATTCTGAACAGCTAGACACAACTTAAGACATAGTGGATGCATTAGATGCACCTACTGATGGGAACAAAAATGTTCCAGGTACACGAGAGCTTAGGTGTGGTGGGAGGATTGTCAGGACACCTGATAGGTTCATAGCGGGAGCCTTAGTGGTTGACCGTGGCATTGAATCTAATTCTTTTAGCCACAACGAAGGAATTAAATCTTCTAGTTTTGTGCAATCGGTTGCTCGAACCATGCGTGTACAAATGACATTAAGAGACAGTAGTGACTTTCTTAGTGTTATATGTCAACGATATACTACTCATTGTGAATGATGTGGGGGTGACATTAGCTATAAAGGTTTGGTCGTCAAGGAAACTCAATATGAAGGACATAGGAGAAGCAAACTCTACTTGGAGGATTAAGCTTCTGCAAGGTCATAAGAATAGGATGTTGGATCTCTCTCCAGCAACTTATATTGGCAAGACGTTGTCAAGGTATAGCATGGAGTCCCTCTCTCATTTGAGTAGTGTTCTAGGACACCTCAAGAAGAGGAGCAATTGAGGTATATTCCATATGCTTTTGGTAGTGGGAGCCTCAGGTGTGCCATGTTGTGCACGAGACTTGATGTCTGCTATGCTATGGTATAGTAAGCAGGTGTTAGTCTATCCTATGCTGATCTTTCAAAGTGACAAGCTGGTTCCAGTTGGATATATTGCTTTAAGACTTCCAGTCGAATATATATGATAGACTTTAGACATCTAAGCATGCCTTAACGCTTGGAGTGGGAGCCATTAGTAAGAAGAATATCAACATTAGTGAGAAGAATATCAAGCAGTATTGTATTGCTGACTTCACAATAGAGTAATTGAGCTTACTAAGGGTTAGGCTCAGTATACCTTTGGTTCAAACTTAAAAGGGGTGAGTATGGACTTTGTCACAAATTGGATTTAGGACAAGTGGGAGATTCTTAGGAATAGTGTCCTGAAATCCAAATTTATTCTGGTTATATTGTTTTAATGAATAAATAAAATTGAAGTTTCAGTCGTTTTCCTAGTTAAATTTGTGTATGTGAGCATTTATACTGCATGTGATTTTCTTTTGAAAACATCCATAAGATGGGTGTAGTCCTCATACTACAATTTATATGTTTGTTCTAAGTGGTTTATGAGACTAAGCCACAGATTGATTTGGAACAAATGGCATGGATTGCTGTTTGAAAAACTCGTAGTCGAAGACAAGTTTGGACCACTTGTATGCTAAGACTATAACGTGACATCTTAGATGACTTGTCTTGGTCATGTGGATGGAGATCCAAAAGTGTTACGTTAGTGTGTTTAATAAGATTGACACACTGAATTGGACCATGGGGATTGCTTATTTCTAGACCACTATCGGAGATGAGTGATTCACGTTGTACTGTTTGAACGATGACCCTAAATCCAGAAGGTATTTTGGACTTGTTCATGGAGCGTTAGTTACTTTGGTGTACTATAAATAAGGTCTAAACGAATGATTAAAATCCCAAGTACACTATGTAACGGCGTGAAGTGTGACAAGGATCAGGTGTTCAATAGGGAATCTACAGTCTCTTATGAGATACAGGTGTCCCCTTAGTTGACTAGCAAATATTTGAATAGTTTGAAAACTTTGGCCAAAGTATTCCAAGTGTTTGACATTTGGAATTTGAATATGTTCAAGTATAAATGAACTATTCAGTGAAGGGCGAGTCGGTAACTGATGGAGAAGATGTGAGAAGGATAATGGTAGTGGTTATATTTATCCTTTGTCATGGACATCTAGTGGAGGGGTTGTTATCATCAATCAGTCTATTAGGGAGATACCGAATAAATAATTTAAGTCAGGAGTGCAGTGAGATTTATTTAGTGGAATTAAGTCTCATTAAATGGTAATTAAATTATTTCATGAGATGATTAATTTAACCAATTTAGATCTAGATTTAAATTGTCCACGAGGTCCCTGCGCAAGCCTCAGTATTTATTTCCATCGAAAAAATATTAAATAATTCATGAGAAGAATTATTTATCTATAAGATGGGTAAATTAATTTTGCCAAATATTATTCTTGAGATGAATAAAAATTAAAAATTATAAAATAAAATAATTTTATGAAATTAAAATTCATAAGGTGAATTTTTTACATGTGGTAAACAAATCCAAAAAAAAAAAAAAACCAAAATCGCGTATAAACAGTGGCGATCCGCGTGCTTCGGATCTGACGAATGTTGAGCTATTTTTTCACTCCGGTCGTCTACTATAAATAGAGGCACCTATTTCATTAGTTTGGCATTCAATCGAAATAAATTATCCGAGGTTTCTGGAAATATTTTCGGTGGCCTAATTGGAGAGAAAAATTTCCATCAAAATTTTTCTTGCCTCAGTTTAATATTTTTCGGAGCCACCCTTCGGGCAGTTTGAGGTCATTGCGTAGAAGATCGTGGAGTCTCGATTTTCTTGGTATTCTTTATAATTGGAGCAATTCCAGGAATGTTCTTCTTTTAGTTTTCGCTTTTCTATTTATTTATAGTATTCGTTATTATGCCTGTTTAAGTTTATGTATTGTTATGAATGTTTCAGAGTAAAAGGCATGTATACCTAAATTATGAATTTAGATCAGTTGATTTAAATTATGAATTTAAGTCGGGAGATTTAAAATTAGGAATTCTAAATCGACCATAGGTTTGGAGTTATGAATTCTAAACCTGTTCCGCTGCGTTAACTTTATAAAACTAGGGAGAATTTTTGAAATTCGTCCTAACAACCTGTATTTGAGCAAAGGGTTTATAGAGAAACCTATTCCCGGGAACTCTCGCACGTGAGGTGTCACGAAGCGTGACTCTCCGACAGGGGGCTTAGGTAGAGAGAAGAGTCACCTACTCTAAGTGCTCTAATAGGTGCCTACTGTTGTGACCATAGTTGAGAATTGTGAATCCAATAGTCGGCATCAGAGTTTTTTTCCCAACAAAATTCATGTTTTTTTTCCGAACAAGATGATGCAGCCCGTGACAGGGAAAATTGGGCAACGGGAAGGTTCAACGGCCTTCCCTTTTAGTTTTTGTTATTATTGGAACAAAATTAATAAAAAAGGTTCGTAAGCTCGTTTCTCACAGATCGAGAAATCAAGGTTACAAAAGAAAGAAAACAATTTATTAGAATTTTCAATTGGCTACCTAAAAATTAACTCTTCTTCCCCTTTATATAGAGGATGACATGAATTCAAACTTGAAATTTGAATTAACAAATCAGATAAGGAAACCAAAACTAATCAAGTAAGAAAATCCCTAAAATCTCGACTGGGAAGAAAGACTCATTCAAAGTGGCCAGATCTTGGCATCATGCCAAGTCTGCTGGCGCAAAGACCGCTCCTATTGAGGATTTCAGTCGTCCTTCCTCCAAGCCAGGGCTTGACGCCTCAACTTGCTGCATCAAATTAACCCTAGTTTTCCAATTCAAAAAAATTTAGAAGGATACATAAGTAATACCCATAAGTCCGAAAATCAAATATTACGATTTGAACTAAGTCTGAACAATTATGTCACTAGTTCAAGTACAAGTATTACTTTGGTACACAATTGTAAAGTATAGTAACCTATTCATACTACTTAATCGAATACAAAGAAAGAGTAATCCATCGTTGCATAATACAAATGTAACATATCATACAAAGTAAATAATGTATTTACTTTTTCCTTTATCCACACACCATTAGAAATGGAGAAATTTAGACTTAAAGACACAAAAAGCACACTACATTACGTTCGGGAAAGATGAATGTCACTAAACAACTCACTTGGTCCTGATATGCATCATCGGCCTTGATGAATTGGTTGTCAATCAGAGGTTAAAATTGATGGCAAGAGCGCAAGAACGTGAGAGAAAGAAAGAGGCCAGAGTAAGGAAAAAGAGAAGAGAAAAAAAAAAAACTGACAGTATAAGATAACAGATTGAAACTTGTAAAGAGCACAAATGTGAAAAATTCTAGAAAATAGTTTTAAATGGTTTTTCAAAATTTTTAAAAGAGTAAAGAAAACTATAAAATTATTTTCCACTATGTTGTAGAAAAACTAGGCATCTAAATAGTTTTTCAACATTTTTAGTTTTTAGGAAAATTTTCTAAGAAATTGAAAAATTCTCTTTTATCAAACAACCCATATGTTTTTCCACTATACTTATCTACTAGTTGTTCAGGAAAATTGAAATATATGCCAACAGTTAGTCGTATATTTTTTTATGTGATTTGACAAAAAAATGTTTCTTCACTAAATAAACAATAAAATGTGGGTTTTATATATCTTCTTTTTACGATAATTAGCGACAAATTCGTAATAAAAAACAAACGTCTCATACAAATGAGACTTGGGTCAGCCCATATTAAAGCGAATGTCAAACCATAGACAGAAGCAATACAACAAAAACAAGATAAATCCAGTGCCTCGAGGGCTCCTGCATATGCAAAGTCTAAGAGGGGTGGAATATACGCAACCTTACCCCATTATAGTGCTACCCTAAAAGGAGGTTGTGTCCGAGGACAGAAGCAATACAATAGACCAAAAAACGGTGATTAGAGGACAGCCACAAGAAAAGGTTAACAAGCGCTACATAACTACAACCACAAGCACGGACAATGGCCAGGAACAGAGGAAAAAGCCAATGTCCCAAAGCTGGGGGATTCAGATGATAGGGAGTTAAGTCGATTAACACCTTAATCTATCATTACAATGTGCTCAATCGTAGCCTATTCATCACTATCAAAGCTCAGCCCAAACTTTTTTTCTAAACCCTACGCACGCTCTGCAGCATGAAGCTTGCCAATATCTTTAAAACATTCACCCTTCTTTGCTAACTTTTTTTTTTGGCTTATGAAAGGGTGATGCAGGGTGTAATGCTAGATTGGGGGGGACGGGAAGGAAACGATGGCCTTTCCTTTAATTTTATTAATTGAACAATAAAACCAAAGAGGAAAAGAAAAACTCAATTTCTCACAACCCGAGAAACAGAGAAACAAGGAAATTCAGGGAATTACTCTTATTTTGTTTGATAATCAACAATTAACTAAAATCCTAGCTCCCCTTCTCTTTAAATAAAGGGGTTTCCCTAGTTTGACTCTTACCAATTTAAAATTTAAATTAATTCCTAATTAGAACAAACGGCTGAGATCGCAATCCATGTGCTCCTTTTAAAATAAAAAAACAAATAAAAAGGTTTAAATCTGAATTTTAAAACTAATCCTAATCCTAATCAAACTCTGTCTAAAGACTAACTACCTGCCGCATTCTTCGTCAGCCCGTGTCAATGGTGAAGCCAACTTTGGTGCCGGCAAGATGGTGATGCCAAGATTTCCTCTTGTCTCTTTCTTCGCAGCCGCTAAGTCAACAGAGTCCAACTCTTTGATGCCGTCAACCTGCGTACCCTTTGAACTACCAACCCTTTTCCGCCAAGCTGTGCACCACGCGAAGCAGCCCGATTCTCTTTCTTGGCTGGACCTCTATCCATGGTGTTGTGTTCCCATTAGCCTTCACTCGCCAATCTCTAAATGGCGGTTCAGCTTGGGGAGAATTTGTCCTCGAATTCCGCAAAGGGTCTTTCTTGCCATGTGGAATCCTCCTATCCCAGCCACCAAGCTTTTTGCGCTCCAGTCCATATGCCTTATTGTCATGCCCTATACCTGCCAGTGAATAAGCCGCCAAGTTATCGGCCAAAGGAGGCGGGGCTACATCATCCTCTTCCGATTGGAGAGAATTCGCCTTCGAATTTGTTGACGGATCATAGGGATCAATTTTGCTCATTCATTTGCCTTCACACCTAAACTTCGTCTCGCCATCCCTGTCAAGACATCTGCCAATGGTGAAGAAGACTCACGGTATCTGGTGACCCTGGTGACGAATCTACAGTCAACATCTTCATACCATAGCTCGTCCATCTTAATTGACAAAAGTGCGGTGAACCCCACTCAGTAATGGAGCTGACCCGGTAACTCTCTCGATTCTTCTCCTTGTGCTGTGTCACCATCAAGGTATTCCCGCCAAGTCCCATCCTTGGTTGGGGCTAGTATAGCATATCCGCCTTTCCCCCTCCCCCGGATGTAAATCATCACAAGCAACCTCCACATTTGGCGTCTAATGTTCTCGTGCTCCACAAGGCTTGTTCGGTATGGCATCCTATTTCTCGATAAGGCACCTTCAAGATCCGAATCCAGCTGGCATTGTTCTTCCCTTGTTGGCGGTACACAATAAGCCAACCTTTCTGGATGCGCCTCCTTCGATGGGCTCCCTACCTCAACTAATTCCCCCTCCTTGTCAAAGATGGACTCATCATACATGGGCTCATCAAATATGGGTGGAGAGGCTAAGTCTAGATGTGGTGCCTCATCAAAGATAGGTCCTCCCTAGGTAACGTCTACTAGTGTAGACGCTAACTTGGTCTCGCCAACTTCAATGGTGTTCATGGCGTCCTCTTCTGCCATTGGTTCTTCGTTCTTTGACTCACATGGTGCCTCAACTTTCTTGGGTAACAAGATGATCCTTGTTCCCTCGAACATGAAGCTATAGGTGTTCTTCCTCCTGTCATGCGTGGCAACCCTATCATATTGCCAAGGCCGCTCCAACAATAGGTGGCAAGCATCCATGGAGACGACATCACACCACACACCATCCTTGAACTTCGACCCAATTGAGAAATTCACCAACCAACGTTTTGATATGGTTACCTAATCATCTTTCTCGAGCCATGACGCCTTGTAAGGGTTCGAATGATCCTCCATCTTCAACCCTACCTGCTAAATGACTTCTTTGGAGATGGCGTTCTCACAACTCCCATAATCAACGACTAGACGGCATACTTTGTTGCCAATTGTGCACGTTGTCTGGAATATGTTATGGTGCAACCAATCTTCTCCTTCTACTTCTTCCGGCGTGAAGCCAACTCACCTAACTAATAGCAAGCGACCCTCATCACCTACTATCTACTCCTCACCAAGTGAAGCTAACTCGACCTGAGTTTCTTCCAACACCATGGCTCCATCTTCTTCAAACTCCGGAATTTCATCATGGAGGCTGGTGTCCACTCTCCATTCTTTAACGTTGGCGATACCAATAAAGAGCTAAAGCTGCCTCGGCTCAGGGTCTGGTGGACCCGCACCTGATGTCGGATACTTGATCTCGTCCTTCACCTCTTCTTTAGCACCCGGTGTTAATGGGCGTTGGGGCTGGGTTTCCCGATCTATGTCAGGATTTTCCCCTAGTTGAATCAAGCAACGCCCAATTGCCCTAAGTATCTCCTCGAACTTGTCTAATCTTTGTTCGTTTTGCAAAATACGGTCTCGGTTATAAACTTCCTCGATGTTAGCGTACCTCTGACGTCTCGGGGCCATCATTTAGGAAGCATTATGTACTCTGATACCAACTGATGCAGCACATAGTGGTAGACTAGGGGGGACGGGAAGGAAACGACGGCCTTCCCTTTAACTTTATTAATTGAATAATAAAAACAAAGAGGAAAAGGATAAACTCAATTTCTCACAACAGAGAACACAAGGGAATTCAGAGCATTACTCGTATTTTTTTGATAATCAACAACTAACTAAAGTCCTAGGTTCCCTTCTTTTTAAATAGAGGGGTTTTCCTAATTTGACTCTAACTAATTTAAAATTTTAATTAATTCTTAATTAGAACCAACGGCTGTGATCGCAATCCGTGTGCGAGATCCAACGGCTGAGATTGCAATCCGTGTGCTCCTTTTAAACTAAATAAAACAAATAAAAAGGTTTAAATTTGAATTTTAAAACTAATCATAATCCTTACCAAACTCTATCTAAAGACTAATTGCCAGCCGCATTTTTCGTTAGCCCGCGTCAATGGTGTTGCCAACTTTGGTACCACCGAGATGGTGATGCCAAGATTGTTCTCTTGTCACTTTCTTTACAGCTGCTAAGTCAACCGAGATGCCGTCAACCTGCGTACCCTTTGAGACGCCAACCACCCTTTTCCGCCAAGCTATGCACCACTCACGGATGCAAAGCCATTTTAGCCCGATTCTCCTTCCCGGCTGGACCTCTATCCATGGCATTGTGTTCCCATTAGCCTTCACCTGCCAATCTCTAGATGGCGGCTGTATCAAAGGGTTTTATGAATATTTACTATCTTTATTACTTGTATCTGCAAACCATTGGGTTAGGAATAGTCTAAGACAGGAGTTGCAGCTCTTATCATCAAGCACAGTAGTTACCATGGCGACTTCAAGGGAACATGAAATGCCAAATCTTTGGTGGGAGTTCACCTTTATTTTTGACTTCCCCAAGTGGCTAAGGAATGCAATGATGTGACTGAATAAAGTCCACCGTACATTAGCTGTTTCTAAGCATGAATAATGTAACAGATCAAAAAGAGCAAGCTGGTGATCTACGAAATTGTGCCCAAAAAAAAAAAAAAAAAAAAAAAAAAGGCATGGGAGCATTTTGCTTGATCTTGTTATTGGGGTAGTACCTTACGTAATGTGCTAAATATTTGTCATTTGAAGCTAAAGAGCAATTGTCACTCAAAAGTTTCTTATTTTGAGCATAAGGAGCACCTATCTTATTTGATCAGTCCTCAATTTTTGGTTTCATTGTGGTGGTGTTGGATCCTATCTGGTCAAGCCCGGCGCTTTGAGATTGTCAAGGGCCAATCCTCTTTGCTCCTTGTCTTGTTGTTTGAGTTGTTTTGTCAGTGTGAGTTGTAGGTAGTTTAGAGCTGCTAGGGTGAGGCTCGTGTGGCTTCCTGCATCCCCTGTATTGCTGATTTGGTGTCTAAGTTATATAGTGGCAAAGGAATGCGTCGTTGTAGACCGCAAGTGTAAAAGATGCTTCAACGATACCTCTGAGATCTTCTCCACAATTCCTCTTAGCAATAAACATGTGGGTGTCGTGAAATAAAATAATTCTTAAAACACTTTTAAGAATTAATTGGGAAGAGACTTTCTCTTTTAACTCTCTAATTAAATTGAATGAAAACCGAGTGAATTAATTATTAAGCCCTAATGAGTCAAACCAACTCATTAAACTATAAAATAAAAATAGAATCTTTGATAAGTCTAAATACCAAGGTAATTATCCACAACACCTAAAAATACCGTACAGCTCTCTTTCCTTCTCACAAGGTGCCATGTGGAACCTTGTAATTTGTCTGCACCACAAGGCGCAGATTACCCCTGGGGTTGCCCTAGTGTGTGACACGTGTCGTGCCCTGGTTGGCCCACCGGGGGGGGGGGGGGGGCACGTGTCAGTTTCGAGCGCTGATTGGCCCGTGCCCTTTTTTTCTTTTTCGTTTTTTGTTTGTTTTTTTTTTTTTTTTTTTTGTTTATCTTGTACAAATTCATCACATGAATTTTTGGGTTTAATAAAAAGTAATTTATTCAACTTTTGAATAAGTAATTTCTCTCGTGATTTCTCTTGATTTCTTTAGGTTCATTATTTAGACGCTTGCGCAGGGAACTCAGGGACAATTTATTCCTAGCTCTAAATAGGTCAAATCTGATTATCATCTCATGGTAATAATTGATTACTATTTAGTAAGACTGAATTCACTAAATATGTTTTCCTGTACTTTAGAAACAAATATATTCGCTCATTAAATTTCTCTATAATAGTTTACTCATAATTGACTCCTCTACTAAATGTCTATGAGAAAAATAACTTGAACTACTATTGTCATTCTTTGTCACTTTTTATTCTTAGTTCCCAACTCGATCTTCTTGAATAATTCACCAATATAAAAAAACACTTATGTATTAATTCTGAATGTCAAACATAAGGAATACTGTTAGCTTCCAATTAATAATTGAAAGTCTAACCTTGAAGAAGAAAGAGTTAAGGTGAGAAGAGAAGTGAAAGGGGATGAGAAATAGAGAAAGAGATGAGAAAAAAGAGAGAATTCCAAATGGAAATTCAGTTTATATTCATTGGATAGTTGAATTACAAGCTTAGGACCCTATTTATAGACATTTGGATACATTGCATCAAGCTAAAATCGAACTAAACCAACCATACAGCTTTTGCCGCCAAAAACAACAACCGCCCCAAGTGTGACCAGATTTGACCCCTTAACAGCAATTGGCGCCTAAATTCCAACCCAACCAACATTTAAAAGCTTACAACACCAACATAAGACGCTAACCAGCCACTACAAACAAAAATTACAATTAAATTCTAATGATTCATAACAATCCCTCCCTCTTGAGAATCTTCTTGTCCTCAAGAAGTAAAATTTGGGAATTGACTCTTCAAGAAATTACAATTTTCTCAAGTCATAAAGCTCTTGTTCAAGTTGCACCAAGTCACCAACACCTCGTGTACAGCACTGTGAACTTGCTGCAGTGACCTCCGGGCCTTAACAGCAGCTGGCTGCAACACCAGCAGCCCGCTTGACTCTGCTACAGGAGGATCCCGAACAGCTGCGGCTCCATTTTTAACCTGCTTTTTAAGTAGGGACACGTGAAACACAGGGTGAATGTATGAATGCGAAGGTAAGTCTAGCTTGTAAGCAACATTGCCAATTGTCTCCAGAATTTTGTATGGGCCAAAGTATCGAGCACTTAGCTTGACATTATGCCTAACCGCCGAGGAGGATTGTCTATACGGTTTTAATTTAAGGTAGACCATGTCACCAACGTCATAGCTCTTGTCTACCCTTTTCTTATCTGCATAGTACTTCATCCGAGCTCGAGCTTGTTGGGGATTGTCCTTAAGCACTTGCATAAATTGCTTCCTCTGCAGAACTAAATCAGTTGCTGTTGAATCAGTCTTGCCCGGTTGTTGCAGCAGCAAAAGTGAAGGAGGTCGGAAACCATACAAAGCTTGGAAGGGTGAAGTGCCAATTGATGTGTGGAAGTGAGTGTTGAGCCAAAACTCAGCAAACGAAAGCCAATGATTCCACTCTTTGGGCCTTAAGAAGATCATACTTCGAAGGTATTGTTCCACACACTGGTTGACTCGTTCGGTTTGGCCATCCGTTTGAGGATGCTAAGGGGAACTAAGTGCCAATGTGGTGCCCATCAACTTGAACAACTCCCTCCAAAACGTGCTTGTGAAGATCTTGTCTCGATCTGACACAATGGATTGAGGCAATCCATGTAATTTATAAATGTTGTCAAGGAAGATCCTTGCCAATTTTTCAGCCATAACAAGTCGAGTCAGAGCAATGAAATGGCTATACTTGGTGAAACGATCCACCACTACCCAAATGACCTCCTTGCCTTCTGATTTCGGCAATCCTTCAATGAAATCCATGCTAATATGAATCCAAGCTCCATCCGGAATAGGAAAAGGTTGAAGTAGACCCTTGTAGCGATGATCTCCCAATTTCGTTTGTTGGCACACTTCACAAGATTTCACATGATCACTCACATCTTTTTTCATGCTCGGCCATGTAAAGTATGCTTTAATTCTTTGATAGGTTCCTTCTACACCAGCGTGACCACCCCAAGCAGCATCGTGTGAGGCTTGGATGACTTGTTTCCTCAAATTAGTGGCAGAACCCACGAACAGCTTGCCATGGATTCGAATCAGACCTTTCTGCACTGTAATTTCAGTACCTGCAGCAGCATTTTTTACATCTGAACTAAGCACAGCAGCAGCTATTTTCTCTTGAGCAAAAAGATCTCCCTCATAGGAATTATGTAGCTCTTCCACCCATGAAGGTACAACCATGGAAATAGCAATGCAAGTGCCCTGATCAACATCTTCAAAATGCCTTGACAGTGCATCCGCAGCTGCGTTCTCCTTGCCACTTCTATACTCGATGTCATAATCAAGGCCTAGCATCTTCATGAGACCCTTCTTTTGAATTCTCATCACGATCTTTTGTTCAAGGAGATACTTGAGGCTTTGGTGATCCGTTCGAATGATGAACTTGTGACCTTCCAAATAGTGCCTCCATTTCTCCACGGCCAAGAGAATTGCAAGGTACTCCTTCTCATAAGTCGACATGGCCTGATGTTTGGAACTTAGAGCTTGGCTCAAGTAAGCAATAGGCCTTCCTCCTTGAGAGAGAACAGCCCCAATACTAGTACAACTTGCATCGGTCTCCAAAATAAAGCTTTCGGTGAAATTTGGCATTACCAAAACTAGTGTAGCACACATTGCAGCTTTAAGGGTTTCAAAAGCAGCTTGTGATCTCTCAGTCCATGCAAAAGCATCCTTCTTCAAGAGTTCCGTCAAAGGTTTGGCAATAGAACCATAACCCTTAATAAATTTTCTATAATACCCGGTCAAGCCCAAGAAACCTCTCAATTGCTTCAAGGTGATCGGGATTGGCCATTCTTGCATTGCACGGATCTTATTAGGATCAGTAGATACTCCCTCTTGAGAGATGACATGACCCAAATACTCAAGCTTACTTTGAGCAAATGAACATTTGGACAACTTTGCAAAGAACTTGTGTTGTTGCATCAAAACGAACACCTGACTGAGGTGAGTGAGATGAGCTTCGTATGTTGAGCTATAAATCAGTATGTCATCAAAGAAAATGAGCACTGACTTCCTCAGAAAAGGCTTGAAAACGTCATTCATGGCTGCTTGGAAAGTGGCGGGGGCATTTGTTAAACCGAAAGGCATAACAACGAACTCGAAATGGCCATGATGAGTTTGAAAAGCTGTCTTGTAGATATCCGGCTCGAGGACCCTGATTTGATGATATCCTTGCCTCAAATCAAGCTTTGAAAAGAAGCACGCTCCATGTAGCTCATCAAGCAAGTCGTCTATGACCGGAATAGGGAACTTGTCTTTCACGGTTGAAGCATTCAACCGACCGTAGTCAATACACATTCTGGCCGACCCATCCTTCTTTTTCACGAGGATCACAGGTGAAGCAAAAGGACTACGGCTCAGTGTAATGAAGCTCATGTGAAGAAGCTCCTCAACCTGCCGCTCAATCTCTGTCTTTTGGCCATGTGGGTATCGGTATGGCCTAATCTTGAACGGTTCAGCATTACCATGCAATGGAATGGCATGGTCTACACTCCTTTGAGGAGGAAGACTCTTAGGCTCCTCAAAAATGTCCCCAAATTCATCAACTACGGTCTGCACCTCAGGTTGAATACCCTGCTGCAGCTCAACCGTAGATAACATGAACAATTGACCAATCCATTGTATTGCCTTCTTCTTGATTCCATCGTGCACACGTTTGCCATCAATTAACTTGAGATGAGCTTCCTCTGACATACCTTTCAAGGACAGTTTGGTGCCTTGAACCTCAAATGCCATGGTCATCTTATCAAAATCAAATACAACCGGTTTGAAGGTCCTCATCCAATCCACCCCTAGCACCATATCGCAACCACCCAAAGGAAGAACTCTGAAATCAAAGGTGAAGTGATGTTCTTGCATAGACCATGTGAATGCTATGCACTTGTTATGAGTCGTTAAAGAGTTGCCAACAGCCACCATCACCTGTAAAGGATGAGTCTTTGTCGCTTCATGCCTTAACTTCTTACTCAACTTGGGATCGATGAAACTATGTGTACTTCCACTGTCAATGAGGATAATGATGGAATGTTTTCCAGCCTTGCCTCTAATTTTGATAGTGTTATGAGCTCCACTACCGGTTAAAGCCTTCATTGATATCTTCACTTCATCTTCACTCAAATCCTCTTGTGAAGAGTCTCCAACACTGTCAATTTCTGCTGCCGATTGTTCACTGCCAGATTCAGCTTCAGCACAGGTCCCTTTAGCACACATTAATGCTTGTGTTTTGCACCTATGTCCAGGCTGATAGGGCTGGTTACAACGAAAGCAAAGTCTTATTGAGCTTCTGTCAACAGCACGCTTAAAACCTGTACAAGAACTTGCTCTCGGTTGTGATCTGAGCTTGCTGTCCAACTGCTTAAACTTGTCACTTGATTGGACTTGAGTAGCTTCAATCAATTTTTCCTTGTTATAAGCACCTGACAAAGTCTTAGAACCAATGGCTTTCACCATATTCTTGATCCTAGGCTTTAATCCACTTATAAAGCAAGAAACATAATATGACTCAGCATCCTCGGGAGATATAGACAAAACGGATAGCAAATTGGCTCTTAAGTTCTCAAACCTAAGCATATACTCTCTCACGGTTGAAGTTTGGGATAATTTGTTAAAGTTATCCACAACATCCGTTGATTCACCTTTTCCATAACATTCACACATTTCTTCTACGAATTGGCCCCAAGAAAGATTCGGTTTGCTCTTCAACAAACTATAGTACCAAACCTCATGGTCACCATGTAGATGCACTGCAGCTAGTTGGAGCTTTTCATCATCAGGTATGCTATAATACATGAAATACCGGTCACACCTTCTCAGCCATGATTCCGGTAGTTTTCCATCAAAAGGATCAATTTCGACTCTTGGCTGCTTGTAATTACCACTTCTACCACCAGATATAATGTCATTACTCACTGTTCTATGCTGGTAATGTCGATCAGGAGGTCTGTCCAAATGTTCGAGCTCATCAAAATCAGTCCTGCACTGCCAAGCTGAATTCTGCAGCCTGTTACTGGGGTCTGTATTCAAAGCCTCAGGTCTGCAATGTACCTGTTCAGAGGCTCGATCCTGATTATCTACATCAAATTCAGGTTGCAAGGATTGATTTTCAGCTGATCTAATGTTAATTGAAGGTCCTACAGTTGCTTGCACTATCGGAGATTTGCCACGGTTCCTCACCAGAATCTCAGGCCTGTCAACATTATCTTGCTGCTGATCGGTCTCCTTTTGATGAAAGATCTGACTTGTAGGCTTCAAGATCGCATCAACACTTGATTCTCTTTGTTTATTAACCCGATCTTGCAATTTTTCAATTTTCTCTTCAATTTGTTGCAGCCGTTCTTCCTTATTCGAGTCTTTATCCTAAATCAACTTCAACATTTGTTGAATGCTATCATTCCTCTGCATATTCTTGAGATGATGCTGATCAAACTTAGCATTCAGCTCGATTTGCTGCTGATCAAACTTAGCATTCAGCTCGATTTGTTGCTGATCAAACTTAGCATTCAGCTGTTCGTACTTGTCATTCAACTCCCGATGATGATCACTTGATACATTAACACCAGAACTTGTAACTGCAGCAACAAAATCCATTCCAGAACCAGGTGTATTGGCACCTCCAGCTCCAGATCTGGTTCTCACGCCTTCGATCATATTTTTCTTTGATTTTTCCAGCCTCAATCAATCAATTGATTGCTTGACCTAGCTCTGATACCAATTGTTAGCCTCCAATTAAGAATTGAAAGTCTAACCTTGAAGAAGAAAGAGTTAAGGTGAGAAGAGAAGTGAAAGGGGATGAGAACTAGAGAAAGAGATGAGAAAAGAGAGAGAATTCCAAATGGAAATTCAGTTTATATTCATTGGATAGTTGAATTACAAGCTTAGGACCCTATTTATAGACATTTGGATACATTGCATCAAGCTAAAACCGAACTAAACCAACCAAACAGCTTTTGCCGCCAAAAACAGCAACCGCCCCCAAGTTTGACCAGATTTGATCCCTTAACAGCAATTGGCACCTAAATTCTGACCCAACCAACATTTAAAAGCTTACAACACCAACATAAGACGCTAACCAGCCACTACAAACAAAAATTACAATTAAATTCTAACGATTCATAACAAATACTCTAACCAATTTCTCTGGAATCAATTTGAATACTAGCAAATCTACTAAGACGACATTATTCTAGGTAGATTCCTAGCAAAATATCTGTTCCCACCACACTTCTTGCAATTACCCAATGAGTGTAAGATCTCAGTTAGACATAATAACCTGATCCTTTTAGCGCATCAAAGCAATTAACATCCCATGCATGAGTCCAAACTATTTTCTAGATTTAGAGTCATTATATAAACAAATATATATGAATTGCTCACTTCCAATACTAGCGCAGAGACAAGAAAATCACGTGGTCCATTCAGTGTAATAATCACATTGCAATACACCGACATAACATTCTAGATCACCATCCACATAACCAAGATAAGCTATCTAAATGTTACATTATAGTCTTAGTAGACAAGTAGACCAAACTCATCACTGACTACGAATCGTTTATCCAATAACATTTTTATCTGTTATTAGTCTATCCATGGCATAATGTCATCATCCACTAAAACAGATATACCAAATGTTATTTAAGGACTTCGTCCATCTCAGGGCATGTGCTTCGAAAGATAAACATCACATGCAAATAAACTCGTAAAAATATAGACAACAATAACTAATCTTTACTCATTAATAAAAAATATTCACATAAATTGGGTACTCTAGGACACTAGCTCTAACAAGGTGATTGGCTAAAAAAATTTGTGGCTTGTTTAGAAACATAAAATATTTCATTTCTTAGAAAATTTTCTATGAAAAATGAAAGATAGGATAGGTTGTTCAAAAGTCCAATTTCTCATTCTGAGAAGTTGGAAAGCAATTTTCAAAATTTCCATATTTTATTAGAAAAGTCAAAAATTATTTTTAAAACATTTCCACCTATATTTTTTAAATTTTTTTAAAGGAAAAGACAAATCTCCTCAAGATTGCCCTTATTTAAGAGGGAACCGTAAGACATCAGCTCAAATAAGGGAGAGAAAGGCTTTATGTGAGACACAATTCCACACAAAAAGACCAAAATCCTCATGACCATGATTCACCGACCAATCCACAAGCCTATTAGCTTTCCAACGGCAGTGATTGGAAAAAAAATGGCTACATTAATGATTCAATAAGAGAATACGTTCAATAATACTGATGATATTTGCTGGAGTCCAATCTGAGCCTGTGATTGCTTTGCAACCACCTCTTCACCACATTCCAAGATGACTTGTTGAGCACCTACATATTTAGCATAGAACATGGCATCTCAGGTTGCTACTACCTCGGCCACTAGAGTATAGGAATTACATAATTCTTTCAAGCCAACTAAAAGGATCTCCCCGTTATGATTGCGAATAATGAAACCAGCAATATCAGAACCCCCGCATTTTGAGCCTTTAAAATTTGCTTTGATCAAACCGACTAAAGGGGTATTCCAAGATATCTAGTTATTTCAGCATGACCTGCAGTGTCCAAACTTCTACACTTTAGGACCCACTTCTTCATGCACCTTATCATGTAGAGACTATTCAATAAACATATGCTTAGCCAGATTAATCGATTTATGGGGATTGGCCTAATACCAACATAATAAGAATTTATTCCTATCCTTCCAAATTTTCTGATGCAGCCTATGAAGGCATCACAGGCTTGGCGGGACGGGACGAGGGCATGTTAGGCTTGGCGGGATGAATGCTCGGCGGGACGAGCTCTTCAATGCGTAAGCCAAGCTACCACGATTACAGCCGATATTTCAACCATGATTCTAGGGATGGTTTTAGCAGTTTTGGTTCATTTTTTATTTAGCTTTATCTCTTTCCTTATCTATTACACATTTTGAATTCAAATTTAAATTCTTTCCTTTTGTCAACCCCTCTATATAAAGGGGAAGACTAGGCTAGGTTTAGTTAGTTAATTTTTTAAATAAATTTCATATATTCTTATACTCGTTTCTCGGCTTGTGATAAACTGAGCTATTAATCCTCTTTGTAATTTTGTTATTTAATTAATAAAATTCAAAGGGA
This sequence comes from Simmondsia chinensis, assembly GCA_018398585.1. Classification (NCBI taxonomy): domain Eukaryota; kingdom Viridiplantae; phylum Streptophyta; class Magnoliopsida; order Caryophyllales; family Simmondsiaceae; genus Simmondsia; species Simmondsia chinensis. Next base: position 17,096,754 of record JAGTTD010000005.1, read on the forward strand.
AGGCTATGAACCTTCCCGTATCCCTATTTCCCATTTCACGAGCTGCATCAGTTGGTATCAAAGCTCATCATATTTTTTGAGATGGCCCCGAGATGACACAGTAATGCTACCTTTGAAGACTTGTATGACCATAAACACCAACAGCAGAACGAAAGGAGAATAGACGAATTGGATGAGAAATCCCGGCAAATCGAGTGCTGCTTGATTCAACTCGAGGTAAATCCCGATCTCACACTAGGAGTTCGGCCCCAACACCCATTTTCATCGGGCGCAACGGGTATGGACAAACTATTCCCGGACCCATTTCAAGAAGAAGAGTTACCGGAGCCGAGGTTGAAGCACCATCAACACAATGTTGTTGACTTCAATGATCGGAGGTGGGAATCCGGCCTTTGGATTCAGATCCTGGAGTTCAGTGGAGGAGGACGTTTAGAGGAGTTCCTAGATTGGCTTGTTGCTACCGAAGAAATCCTTGAATTAAAAGAGGTCAGAATAAGAAGCAGGCGCCACTTGTCGCTACTTGCCTTCAGGGTAGGGCAGCCGATTGGTGGCACCAGTTAAAACAAATTCGATTCCGGCAAGGGAAATCAAAGATTCAGTCTTGGGAGAAAATGAAGAAGCATTTGAGAGGTGTCTTCTTGCCTCATAACCATGCCCAGATGATGTACCAACACCTGCAGGGGTTACGCAAGCCTCAAGATCCGTGGAAGAGTACACAGCGAAATTTCAATCCTTAGTCACCAAAAATGATTTGGCGGAATTAGGAGAGCAGCTGGCTGATCATTATATTGGCAGCTTGAGAAAGTCCATTCAAGATGTGCTTAACATGTATGACATCTTCACCATCTCCGAAGTAGCCCAGAGATCTGTGACTGTGGAAAGGCAACAAAGGCGCCACCAAGCTGGATGGACTTGGAATGCACAAGCAAGCAGGAGAGATCCGAACCGAGCACCGCCAACTCAAAATGCACCGAACAAACCACCACCCGCCAACACCAGAAGGCAGCTGAGTCAAGAAGTGGTGGGTTCATCAAGAACAGGTTGCTTTAAGTGTGGAGAATTGAGTCACCGTGTCGCCGACTGCCGGAAAGATGACAGACTGCGTAAAGCTCTCTTCATTAATGAACCAAGGGAAGAGAAAGGTGAGGCCATTGATGAGGATGGCCAAAAAGAATTGGCAAATCAGGGAGGAGATGCCGTAGTAGGTGATGAGGGGCATTTGTTAGTTGTAAGGCGTGTCTGCTTCGTGCCTAGAGAAGAACAAGGAGATAGTTGTCTGAGAAACAACATCTTCCAAACAACATGTACAATTGGTGGTAGGGTTTGTTGCCTAGTTATTGATTCTGGGAGCTGCGAGAAAGTGATCTTAGAGGAAGCAGTAGCCAAGTTGGAGTTGAAGACAAAGGCGCATCCCCATCCTTACAAGCTTTCGTGGTTGAAGAAAGGGAACCAGGCGACTGTTTTTAAGCATTGTTTCGTGTGTTTCTCAATTGGGGCTAAGTATAAGAAAGAAGTTTGGTGTGACGCCTTTGCCATGGATGCCTACCACTTGCTCTTGGGATGCCCTTGGAAATATGACAGGGGTGCTATTCATGATGGGAGGAAGAACACGTTCAGCTTTCGCTTTGAGGGGACAAAGACTGTATTACTGCCGAAGAAGGAGGAGAAGCCAAAGATCTTCGAAGCTCAACAACCCAACATCCAGGGCCGCGCCATGTTTGCCAAAGAAGTTGGCGAGACCAAAGTTGTGTTCGTCTTAATTGGGAAGGAAAGCACTGTCATCCCCAAGGAATTATCGAGTGAGGTCACGGCATTATTGGAGGAATATGCTGATGTAATCCCGGTGGAGCTACCTGCTACATTACCGCCTTTGAGATATGTTCAACACCGTATTGATCTGGTTCCAAGCGCCTCTTTACCAAACAGGCCTCATTACCGGATGAGCCCAACCGAGCACGAAGAACTGAGACGCCAAGTGGAAGAGCTTCTCACCAAAGGCTTCATCAGGGAGAGTTTAATTCCCTACGCCATTCCAGCCTTGCTAACACCCAAAAAGGATGGAAGTTGGCAGATGTGTGTGGATAGCAGAGCTATAAACAAAATCACGGTGCATTACCGCTTTCCCATTCTAAGGTTAGATGATTTATTAGATCAATTGCAATGCGCCAAGGTGTTTACAAAGCTGGATCTCAAGAGCGGCTGCCACTAAATTGGAATCTCTCCCGGGGACGAATGGAATACGGCTTCCAAGACAAGAGAGGAACTTTATGAGTGGTTCGTCATGCCGTTTGGGTTATCCAATGCGCCTAGCACTTTCATGAGATTCACGAATCAGGTACTGCACCCTTTCATTGGAAATTTCATCGTCATTTATTTTGACAACATTTTAATCTACAGCTGAGACCCTATTGAGCATATTAGTCATCTGAAAAGGTGCTTCATACCTTAAGAACTCAAAGTTTATTTGCTGCCTTCAAGAAATGTGAGTTCATGAGAGACAAGGTGATCTTCCTTGGGTTCATTGCATCCAAGGATGGCATATCCACTGATGAGGGAAAGATTAAAGCTATCCATGACTGGTCTCAACCTGGGACGATTGGTGAGGCTCGCAGTTTCCATTTCACGAGCTGCATCATTTTCCAACATAACATAATGAAGCAAACCAACTCCTATTGTCCTCTACTGCCTTTAAACCCTCTACATCTCTGAAGGTTATTAACACATTCCAATCAATCAAGGAGTCTAATATCATTACCTAGTGCAAGTGCGTGCATGTTAGTGTTACGCATGCATGCACCCCAGTGCCTGTGTTTGTGTGCCAATGTCAAATACTGCATGCTTGGCTCTGCCAGTGCTCATTTAGTGCAAGTGTTTTGGGGACCGTGAATGAGATAGTTGAGTGTTGCGCGGGTAGTCTTGCGCCCGCACATTGTGTGACAAGAGACATCCCAAGATATGGTAACCTGAAACTTTTGGATTTTGGTGTTGGCCCCTACAGAAGAAAGTTCCCTTAAGATGTAGAAGATGGCAGGTGAAGTGGGATAGGGAATCAGATGCCCCGAACTTCAAACAGTGCTGCAAAAAATGACTTTTTCCTCAGTAATGAGGGCAGGCCTCAATGTAGCCACGAGGGCGGCATGAGGTCGCCACGTAGGGATGGCAATGAATAGGGTATGGGTCGGGTTTGCCTTCATCCAGATCCAATCCAGAAAAAGCCCGATCCAATCTAAATTTAGAAAAAATCCATTTATTCCATAAAAACTCAATCCAAATCCAAATTCATCGGGTGGAGCGGATATCCAACCCAAATCCATAACCCATTTAAATCCTATAACAAGTTATGATATTGCAATTTAATATTAAATATAAAACAATAATAATGCAATAACAATACCTTAAAAACCAATATTTAGCCTTTTCCCTTTTTCCATTTAATATGTATAATAATAATAATGAAATATTCGACAATTATTCAAAAACCTTTTAACCACTAATCTTTATTGGAAAAATAAAAAAAAAAAATTGTTGAATATGGTTTGACATGTTAAATACTCAAAATTTAGTAATTTTAAAATTTTAATTCTACACTAAACATAATTTCGAGTCATATTTGGGTTGGATTTAATGTCATCCAAATCTGACCCGACCCAAAACCCATTTATCAACATCCAAATCCATCATAAGTGGATCGGGTTGGATGGATATCCAACGAATTCGGGTCCATTTGCCATCCCTATCACCACGTGAGTTGGACACTTTGTGTAAATTATGTTGGGGCCGAGGGGCCACAAAGCGATTAATTGTCCAAGGAAGGTTATTACCCTCATTAGACCTGTGAGGCGCGTTGTGAACATATCAAGTAAGTGGGGGTATACCCTTCACAAGGAGAGAGTACTCGAGGTGCTTTAGCCCAATTGTGAGCGGCGGTATGCACCAACCTTGTTTACATGTTCTCATGGGCATTGTGGCAAGACGGGGCAAAACCGTGCAAGGGGATAGTTGAGGGCAATTGGACGTGTGCCAAAATGCACCCATGTGGAGTTGATGCTGCAAGGGTAAGTGGTGTACTGCATGTGCGGGATCATATAGACTCTCGACAAGGACAACAACCATGAACACGAGTCATGCCCTAGGGATTCGATAGTCCTTGGGTTTACTCTAGAGCAGGATCATGTAGACTCATGAAGGAGGAGTAACTTGATAAGCGACTCGAGGGTTGAGATGCTGGGTCGAGACCTGATGGGCAAGAGGGGTATCTAACATAGGTGATGGTGTGCGGCTAGTGCACTAGCTCGATATTTGGTGAGGGCATAAGTGATGATCTACAAGGATCGAAGTAGATGATGATGCCTTAATGCTCATGTGGGTGCCTATGTGCTATGATAGGGAATGAACCTTTTGATGGTTCGCAGGACTTGAGGTCTTGATGTTGGGAGATCATCAGTATGACACTTAGTGGTTTTGCATTGGGGTTAGTGGACTTAGGTGAACTTGAGACGTGACATAAGACTCTTGGGCTGAGAGGGGGTTGTTCTGAAAAATGTGTTTCGCGTGCAAAAGAAAGGACGAGGTCTTAAAGAACCTCTCTTTGCGTTAAGCTGGCCATGACTCGGCCGAGTCTTGGCATCCACGATCAAATATTCCATTGCATCGTGTAGGACCATGACAACAAGCAATCCCATAGAATTAGTAGTATTCCATATCAGCTTAGACTATGGGGAATCAAGAAAGACATAATCTAAAGGCTCACAATGACTAAGACACCTAGGACAATGGGCCTCATTCCTTGTGCCTCGTTCACTAAGTTGAGCCCTTGTAGCTAAGCTATCGTTAATGGCTTGCCATAATAAGACTTTTAACATGCGATGAATGTTCACATTCCAGATCCAATAGAACTCTCTTGAATTCATGTCTGAACATTCTTGGTTGTGAGCCAACCAAGTAGCAACCATCTTATGCAGAAATACCAGCAAAGTCCCTTTAACTCTCTCCACTTCCCATTCTCCCTCAATAAAAATTGCAACACGTTTAGGTTCAAGTCACACCGCCCCACATCCCCTCCAACTCCCTCCATTGAAGGTGCATCCATCACCCATCTATCATACCAAAAGCTAGCATGCACTACATTACCTAATTTCAATCAGAGACCTTTTTTAAGAAAAGATCCAAATGAAAGAATTGCTTTCCATGCCTAGAAATCAATCCTTTTAACATGATAATTGAATAGATTTTCTTATTTTAAGTGCTAACTTGTTACCACCTTAACCCAAATGTTATCATGATTATTAAGCACCTTCCAACCAATTTTGCAAGGAAAACCAAATCAATCACTTCCATTCTATAAAATCTGTGACCACGCACTCCTTTAGGCCTGCAAACTTATCCCAAGCAGTCATTTTCAATCTACTATTCAAATTAGTTTTCAAGAAATATCCTCTGCTTAAACCATTCCATTTGTGAGCGGACCTTTTTAGAAGATGAAAACATTGTATGATGTGACTAGGAGTAGTTTCAAGCGATGACTAAATCAAAGTTTCCCTCCCCGCCTTAGAGGGGAAGTCAGTCTTCCAACCAATATTTTTAAATGATAGTATATCTGTGGTATTAACAGTTGCACGAGATTTAAATCTTCCTTGATCAAACATGCATCCAAAACATTTCCATAAACACTGATCCACGGGTACCCCTAAGAAGTCATTGATCCTTTGTTTCAAAGTGCATTGAGTATTTGCAAAAAAGGTCGCCAAGGATTTTCCCATGTTCACCAATTGCCTTGACTCATTATAATGGAGATTAACAACATTTTGTAGCCTAGTGGTAGACTCCATTTGAGAGTCACAAAATAGTAGACAATCATCTGCAAAGAAGAGGCAAGGAATGTTAGGAGTCCCTCGGAGAATTTTGACTCCAATTTTGGATTTCTTAGTGGAGCATTGAACATGAAGACTAGCAGCAAACGTCTCTAAGCAAAGAAAGGGTGATCAGGATGGGAAACGGTTAAACTTGATATGGAAACGGAGTGTGATAGAGTTCCCTCTTGGGTGAAGCTCTGGTGAAAAAGATTTCGGTGCTTCGGCTCGGTAGAGATCCTTCCTTTGGCAGGTAATGCTTAAACTCGAGTTAGACAAAAAGTGGGGAAGTTGGGTGATGGATTGTGCCACCTCAGTTTCCTTCGCATTCTCATTGAAGATTCTCCTTTGGTTTGGTGTACTTCGAATAGAGGGCTTAGGTAAGGTGATCCCCTTTCAGCGTATTTGTTTACTTATATTTTCTGAGTGGAGGAATGCTACATCAGTAAACAAATATAGTTAGACCACGAAAATAATACTAAATCATTATTTCTCCACCGTATCTTAAATAATATGTGATTTTTCATGAATTCGATATACTCGGACAGGTAATTTTGGACCGGTTACCCTAGTAGTTGAGATTGGATTCAAAGTTATCAGGTTTTGGAACTTACGGGTATTTCTTATATGTATAATTTTTATTTGTTAGAAATTGGCCAGAGGGGATCATTTGAAGTCATTATGTAGTTAGTATATTGCAAAATTGTTAATAGAAAAGACCAATTTTTTTAAGAAAAGTAAACACTGTGTTATGATTTGAAACATAATCTAAGAAAAGTCATGGTGACATCAACAAAAGTTGGGTACAAATAGAGACAAGTACAATGTCCATTTCCAACATGTTCCATCCCTCTTTAGCATATTACCTTTCTTTCTCGTACTGCCCTTTTTTTTTGGTAGCCAACAATGTATCATTGTCTTACATACAAAGCCACCAAAGTATTTCCTTGGCTTATTTTTGTTTCTTACTAATGCAGCTCAATTTGTTGGTATGAATTCAGCACAAATCCTGCTAGTAATTAGCTCAGAAACAGCACAGAAAAGAAGGAAGCAGAATCAGAAGAGTAAGAGAGGGAATTGAGTATTTTCATTCATAATCCTCAAAACATTACAAAATACTATATATATGAGCTGATTTGGGAAGCTCACGCCAGCAGACCTCCTTCCCTAATAACTAACTTTGTCAGAGATTATAAAACAGAAAAATAGGTAAAATAACTTAAGTGCTGAGGTGTAAAAAAGAAATATCATAAGAATTAACTAAATTAAAGTGTATAACAACTTTCTAGCCTGTATCAACACCCTCCTCCTCAAGAACACCGTTTACCTCAAGGGTGGAAATTTGGAAATTTGAATTGTAGATCATGCAAGAATTCCCATGTAGCTTCTTCCCTTGGTAGTCCCAACCATTTAACCAGAACCTTGGTAACTGCACAATGGCCTCTTCTCACCATTCCCCTGTCCAAGATCATCTCAGGTTGCTTCCTTGGCAGTTCTTCCCAATCATGAGGAATTGCAATGGGCTGCCTTGGTAATGGTCCATGATGTAATTTCAATTGGGATACATGAAATACATCATGGATCCTTGCTGCTGCAGGTAGAGCCAACTTATAAGCGACCCTGCCAATAGTGCCAACCACCTCAAATGGCCCATAGGACTTAGGTGCTAGTTTGTGATTGCTACGGTGAGCAACAGTGATCTGTTTCTAAGGCAAGAGCTTCAAGTATACCCAGTCCCCCATGTTGAAGCTTCTGTCAGATCTTCTTCTATTTGCGATTTGAATCATCCTATTCTGAGCTCGCTTAAGATGAAATTTGATGGTGTTCATCATCTCTTCTCTTCCCTGCAAGCTTCTGTCCACAGCCTCCATCTCACTCTCTCCTAGAAGATAAGGTATGTGTAGTGGTGGAGGTTGTCCATAAACCACTTCATAGGGCGTCATTTGGATAGATGTGTGCCAAGTGGTATTATACCACCATTCAGCCAGGGGAAGCCATCTAACCAAATGAGAAGGATGAGAACTACACATACATCGCAAATATGTCTCAAGCTCTCTGTTGACCACCTCAGTTTGGCCATCAGTTTGAGGGTGGTAAGCAGTAGATAAATGAAAATCAACCCCTGCCAGAAATAACTTTGGAAGATTGAGTCTCGATCACTGACTATTGTGCTTGGAAGTCCATGGAGTTTATACACATTGTCTAGATATGCCTGAGCCACTTCCAAAGTAGAGTAAGGGTGTGACAGAGCTATGAAGTGTGCTGCCTTGCTGAGCCTGTCAATAACCACAAAAATCACATATTTACAAAAAGACCTTGGAAGTCCTTCGATAAAATCCATGGATACATTTGTCCACACTGTCTGCGGTATATGTAAGGGCTGAATTAGGCTAGGATAAGCTTGGTTGTCGTATTTACAAGCTTGGCAGACCACACATCGCCTGATATAGTCCCTTACTGTCTTACTCATTCCCTTCCAATGATTCTCTTGAGAGTGGCCTCTCTTCCAGAATGACCTCCACAAGGTGATTCATGAAGCCACTGCATAATCTTTTTCCTTAGTTCAGCATCTTGTCCAACTACCAACCTTCCCTTTCTCTTCAATTGATCATGTTGCCAGGTGTATCGAGGGTGACTTTGAGGATTGAGCTGTATTTGCTGAATGAGCCTTTGGAAATGAGGATCTGACTGCCAAGATAACTGTAATAGATGATATAAATTACTTTCCACAGCTGATAGCATCATACATTCCACTTTCTAGCTAGGGAGTCTGGACAAGGCATCTGCGGTTGCATTTTCCTTCCCCTTCTTGTAATCGATAATGTAGTTGAAGCCCAATAGCTTGGAGAGCCATATTTGCTGAAAGTGGGTACTGAGCTTCTGTTCCAGCAGATATTTAAGGCTTTTCTAATCTGTTCTGATGATGAAAGTGTTGTTAATTAAGTATTGATGCCACTTTTGTACAGCATATACTACAGACAATAATTCTTTCTCATAAACTGATAGAAGCTGCTGCTTGGGACTGAGATGTTTGTTGATATAGGCCAAAGGATGATGATCTTGCATAAGGACAGCTCCAATTCCAATATTGCAAGAATCTGTCTCCATTACAAACTGCTTGGAGAAGTCGGGTAAAGCCAGAACTGGGGCTGTACAAAGAGCTTGTTTCAGTGATTCAAATGCCAATTGAGCTTCTTCACTCCATTCCCACTGACCCTTCTTAAGTAGATTAGTTAAAGGCTTGGCTAGCCTTCCAAATCCTTGCACAAACCTTCTATAATACCCAGCTAATCCCAAAAACCCCCTTAACTGTTTGGGATTACAAGGGACTGGCCACCTGGACACAACTTCTATTTTTCTTGGATCTATAGTAACTCCCTTGGAGGAGATCAGGTGACCCAAGTACTCTATCTAAGCAGCAGCAAAATTGCATTTGCTTCTCTTTGCAAAGAGCTGATGGTGTTTGAGCAGATCAAAGACTGATCTCAAATGCTCTATATGATCATCCATGGAGGGGCTATATATTAAAATGTCATCAAAAAACACTAAGACAAATTTTCTGAGAAAAGGCGCAAATATCAAGTTCATAAGTGATTGAAAGGTGGAAGGAGCATTGGTGAGCCCAAAAGGCATCACCCTAAACTCATAATGCCCTATATGTGTTTTGAAGGCTGTTTTAGGTATATCATCAAGGTACATCCTGATTTGATGGTATCCAGATCAAAGATCCACCTTAGAAAAGACCTTAGATCCTCCCAATTCATCTAAGAGTTCTTCCACTAAGGGTATGAGAAACTTGTCTTTGATGGGAGCTTGATTCAACTCACTGTAATCCACACACATTCTCCATCCTCCATCCTTCTTCTGCATAAGAACAATTGCTGATGCATATGGGCTACCACTGTGCTGAATGTAGCCCTTTGACAGTAATTCTTGTGTCATATCCTCAATGATGCTCTTTTGCAAAGCTGCATACCGGTAGGGCCTCTTATTGACAGGCTGAGACCCTTCTTTCAAATGGATTATGTGGTCAAATTGTGGTCTGTTAGGAGGTAGATGTTGTGGTTCCTTGAACAAGGACTCATATTGTTGCAGAAGGTCTTGAATCTCAACTGGTAAGGTCACTGGTTCTGGGTCTTAGACATGAGTCTTCACTGCTGCTGCTGATGATTCTTCATGCTTATTGTCTGTGAGAGTCAATTGCAACAAGGCTATGAAGGGAGCTTCAGGAAGAGCCTTGGAAATAGCCTTTATTCCAATAACTCTGCAGCTTTTGGTCTGATTTCCTTGCAGCTGTCTTCTTTGTCCATCCACATAAAACTCCATCTTGAGGTCCTTGAAATTGCAAGTGATATCCCCTAGGGTAGACAACCATTCTACCCCCAAGACCATATCACAACCTCCAAGTGGAATGAGCATGAAATCTGCTCTATAATTATATCCTTGCATTTTCCAGGTGAATCCCTTACAACTGGAGTTGCATATCATGCTACTGCCAATCACTTGTGGATTTGCTATAGACATGATTTCTCCAAGCTTGGGTGCAAGAGTAGCATCTACAAAATTGTGTGTACATCCAGACTCTACTAGTATCTGCAGTGCTCTTTTTCCCACAAATCCAGTAATTCTCAAAGTCTGAAAATGCTGATCTCCTAGCAGCGCATGAAGAGAAATATGTGCTGATACTTCCCTTTCAATTTCTCCTTCTGCCTTTTCTGTTTCAGCATCAAGAGGGTCTTCCTCAATGTCATCCTCAACCTCAATAACAAAGAGCTAAGGAGATTTGCTCTTGCATCTATGTCCTGGTTCAAATTTTTCGTCACAGAAGTAGCAAAGACCCTTGGCTCTCCTTTCCTGCAGCTCTGTTCTTCGCATTGTTCTAGGGCCCTTATCTGTACCTCCTGCACCAGCCCCTGGTTTGTGGGAATTCTGCCTTCCAAAAGGACCATGAGACTGATTAATGTTAGGCTTAATATGTGTAGGTGTTGGTAACAGTCCAGCTCGTTGAGACTTGAGCTGCTTGGACAATGCTACCATCTTGGCCTCTACTAGCTTAGCTAGGCAGACAGCCTGCTGCAAATGCATTGGATTACTAGCTCTCACATCCATTTCAATATCATCTCTCAGCCCAGATGGCAGGCAACTTACTAACTGTCTTTCATTCAGGTCAACCCAAACAACAATAGCATCAAAACAAGCTAAATAATCAGAACCCGATCCTTCTTGCTTCAAGTTCATTAGTTCTGACACTGGGTCCTCATAAGGGTTGCCAAATCTACTTTGTAGAGCTCTCACATATTCTTCCCACGAGGGTAAGAATTCTGTATACCTATTCCTCATCAACCTTTGATGCCATTGCAATGCTAATCCCCTCATATGTACTGATGCTAGCCTCAGTTTTTCATGAGCTAAGGTATTATCGATAGTAAAAAATTGCTCACATAAATATAACCAATCATTAAGATTGTCACCATAAAACAAGGGAAATTCTACCTTAGTCAATCGAGAAGAATAATGATTGTTGTTACCCACAGGAGCTATTGGTTGTTGATGTTCCAGAATCACAGCATTCTGCGCCACATAAGTTGGTTGATCAGTTGCAGCTGAGGTTCTATCTCCCACCCTTCCTTGTTGTAGAGAGCCACCAGCTGTCAGTTCTCTCAATTGCAACATCACAGCCTGTAAATCAGTTGTAATTCGATCTTGTTTTTGGTTGATTAAAACCTTCAGTGCAGTTATCCTCTCATTCGTTGTTTGCATTTGAGCAGTAAGGGTCTCTTCAACCCTTCGAATCTCAGAAACTGATCTAGTGTTGTCAGTCATGGGAATGGATCAAATTGCTCACCACAGGTCAGAGGTTATGAGGCTCTGATACTAAGGATGGAACTCAATTTGTTGGTATGAATTCAGCACAAATCCTGCTAGTAATTAGCTCAGAAACAGCACGGAAAAGAAGAAGGAAGCAGAATCAGAAGAGTAAGAGAGGGAATTGAGTATTTTCATTCATAATCCTCAAAACATTACAAAATACTATATATATATGAGCTGATTTGGGAAGCTCACACCAGCAGACCTCCTTCCCAAATAACTAACTTTGTCAGAGAATATAAAATAGAAAAATAGGTAATATAACTTATGTGCTGAGTTGTAAAAATGAAATTTCATAAGAATTAACTAAATTAAAGTGTATAGCAACTTTCTAGCCTGTATCACTTCCCCGCAAATACCAAAATGATATGGGTTGAATATCACAATATTGATATGAAATTAAAAAAAATACTACAATTTATGCACAAATACTACAATGATATTTTACGAAAATTAAACGTCTCTACTTGCTTTGAAGAGAAAATGACTAATACGTTGACATTATCAACATAACATGGCTCATGGAAGGTCTTTAAATAATCTCAAATACATAAACCTTGTTACGCATCTTTCTATTTTAAATTTTTGAAATTTCAAATATGGAAACCGGATTCTCAAAATGTTCTTTTTTTTATTGATTTCTAGTTTTTATTTTGCTCCAATCCTTAAAAAATGAAAAACACAAAATCAAATATAAAATTAGAGAATTGCTATTGTCAAGGCAAAAATTGTTATTGTCATATTAGTATTGTGACTTACAAACAATAATAGTCATAAAATTTTTTTGAAAACTGCTATTTTGTTTTAATAATAACATTACCCTTGAAACTAACTAATTCATATACATAATCTAATTTTTCTAGTTCTCTAAAAACCAAAACTAATAGATAGACAATGATATCGAATAGCTCATTGATACACGAGGAAAACTAGAAAAGTTTACCAAGTACATTTAACTGAATCCTAAGACATTAATGATATACATGTTTGAATAAGAACCCTTCTCAAAAACAAAAACAAAAAAAAAAAACCAAAAAAAAGACAATTTTCATGTGAACAAAAGTACGAGCCATTTCCCAAAATATCACAAAAACGAAAAATATTTTCTAAACTAGCTTTTTAAAAAAAATATTTTCCCAAATGACATCCATGTCATCATTTTTTATTTTTTTTTATTTTTTACTACATTTATATTGTTTAAATTTATAATATTTTATGTATTATAATAAACAAATTAAACTTAATTATTTATTAAATTTTAAATAAAATTATTTATAAACAAATTTAAACTAAATATTTAATAAATAATTTAATTTAATTTAATTTATTTGTTGTGATTAAGAAAGTATTATAAATTAAAAAAATTATATATATATTAAAAATAAAATAAAAAAGTAAAAAAAGGTAAAACTAAAAAATAAAAAAGTCAAATGATGACATGGATGTCATTTGGGGAAATACTTTTTTAAAAAAGTTAGTTTAGGAAATATTTTTTATTTTTGTGCTATTTTGGGTAATGACCCCAAAAGTACTGACGCGACAACAATCTCTACTTTGATACATAAAAAATAAATACATCACGATATCTTTTTGCCCGAAAAAAAAAAAAAAAAAGAAAACAGAAAACTTACTGTAAAAATAAGATTCTAAACAAAGGGCTCTAAAATGAAGAATCATATCGGGCAAGAATGAGGGTATCAAGATTGAAGATTCCCCTGGTTTTTATTGCTCTTGACCAGCCCAAACAAATGAGAAATTTTATGAATTTTCTTGCTTATTCCATTTGAATTTCATTATACATTTTTTTTTTAAAAATTATTTGGCGTTAATTGGAGGTGGGCATGGGCTGGTTCCATAAGAATTGTCTGAAAAGAATGAAACCATGACGAGGGCGATGAAGGGGAACTTCATGTCCTGAGCCGGTTACTGTCACAAGTGTTAACCCTTTGTACACTTGGCTCCATCCTCCAACCTATCACAACACAATTTCAAACGGGAATGTCAAGAAACAACTACCTTATGAATGATTTTATACTTTAACAGAGAACTTCTGCTAATATAGTCAACTATTTATTCATCATACATGTTGAGCTGAAATCATAGTTCATTCATAGTTATAGAAGTCAAGAAGTTAAGAATGTTGGAGTCAGCATCTACTATCTAGAGCGGTATTTTTCTTTTCCCTTGTTCACTATCATTCTCATAAGATTCAAGCCCCTAGTGCCGTTGAAGACGGTGCTTTGTTTGTATACTTTTTTATATTCTAACATACACCTAATTGAAAACACAATGTCAATTAAGTTCAAAATGGCAAAATTCAATATAGTGAAGTAGATGGCCCAATGTAGTACAGGAGAGGATCGTCATGATACGAAACACGTCGCAATGGCGAGCACTTTTAGTGTAATGGGATTGGTTCGAAATGGCAAAGAATTAAGAATTAATCTCACAGTGCCATTTGGGTAAAAAGAATTAAGAATCCATTCAAGTTCTTGAATGAAAAAATCTTACGTTAGTTTTGAGGACTATTTTTTATTTTAATTTTTGTTTTTCAAGAGATCAAATCAAATTTTAGAAGCAATGTTTCCCTATTTTTAATTTCTTAGTTTTAGTTTTGAAAGGATTGAAAAAAAAAAAAAAAAAAGAAAACTGACATCTAACTAGACTTTACTTTATCGAAAATCAAAAACTGGGAGCAGAATGTGATACTAAATATTCCCAAAGTTTTGCACCAAATCTATGGCTCCATTTGGTAGAGAAAAAATCATTTTTACCCAGAAAGCATTTCCTTTAGAAAAGATTTTCATCAAATTCCATTTTAAGACTTTTTGCCGCTTTTTTCAGCAGAAAACTCGTTCCTACCTTTAATATTCTTTTGTTTACTTTAAAAGAAAACATCTTCCACCCATCATCCAATATTTTTTGATAACCAATGTAAACTCAATATGATCCAAACTCAGACTGATGAATACCTCGAGCTTTGAAATGATGACTTTCCCCATTTTACAAAGGAAGCCATTTTCCACCCTTTGGAGGAAAAACCTTTTTCTTCAGAAAATCTTTTTCATCAAAGAATGCATGCCAAATACCGAAAAACGGAAAACACAATTCCTATAATATAATTTTCCCCTTAAAAAAAGGGAACACATATTTTGGCTTTGTTGACAACTGACCTTTCTCTTGTCATACCAAGGATACCACTTGGTAACAGTAGGAAGTTTCAGGGCATCAATTGAGTACCGGGTCGCAGTTATAGGAACCACAGCATCAGTGTCTCCACTGCACAAAATGAAAACTCCATTTAGCTTATTCACATAACATCACAGCCATTTAGCATTCAGGCATGAATTTACTTGAGTTTTTGGCACAAAAAGCAGGCAAAATGTCTAGGATAAAGCTATTTCTGGAAATAAAGTTCAAATTTTAAACTAGGATCCAAGATGAGGCAGACAATAAAGCTTAAATAATCATGTTGAACAAGGTAAAATTTCAAGAGCAGAAATGAGGCATAAGTAACATATCAAACATGACTAAAAAGTGTTCTTAGAAATTGAACTTGCCTGTATACCCAGATTCTTATCCCAGCTGCAATAAGTTCTCGATAAATTGGGAGCATAGATAGAGGAGAATCTGTCCAGTAATTTCCAACTAAGTCGCTGAAAAAAGGAAAAAAGGTTCGTCAATCCTGACAAGAAAAGCATTGTAAATCAAGAATGGACAGTAATTGGGGTCACCCACTGGGTCTGTGACTCCTATTCCTATGTTGCATATAGAAAAACTTCAGGTGACTTAGATACCCCAATTTCCAAAAAGAAAAAAAAGAGCCTAAGTAAAAGTGTTAGGAATTCACACCTGCAGGTATTCCATGGATAAGAAATTCGAGTTGTATTGGCATGGAGAGCCCTTTGAACCTCAGGGCGGTTGAAATATGCTTTTGAGTACCTCTCAGTGCAGGGATCATACGCTCTGCTCATCCACGGCTAGAGTAATCGCAAAGCAATAATTATTATCTTATATTCATCGAAATGCGATATGGGAAACTGTTGAAAGCAAAGTACGCATTCAAATTGTATAGATTATCCTTCTTTTATATTTTTGCTTTTCGAAGTGTTCTCCGCGAAAGCAAGAAAAATTCGAGCATGCTAAGAGCTTTAGAAATCAATGACAAATAGTCCCTCCAAATACTAAGGAAATCTAGATAGCAAGGGAACTATGTTTACTAATTTTTGGTACAAAGGATAAGGAATAAGAAAATTACTTTTCCCTAGAAAATTGGAAAAATAGATCCATTTTGAATACATTGGGTACAGAATTGTGGTATTTATTTTTAGTGGGTTCTTTTGATAAGGGGAGTTAGGCTCACACTCTACTAGTGTAATTTCTGATTTTACTTTATCTATAACTCTCAACCTTTTGGACGAATATGTAAAAGGAGAATATGACACACTTCGATATGTTCTTTTCGCCACTCAAGTCTACTGGTCATCGGTCTTCATGCTTCTGAAGACGATGATCAGGAAGATTGAGTCGACTCTTGCGGCGTTCCTTTGGAGAGGATCTTCTTTGGCCCCTGGAGGGGCGAAGGTTGCTTGGAGGCATCTGTGTTACCCTCTGCAGGAGGGTGGTCTTGGGCTCCGTCCCCTTGCTGAGTGGAACCAGGCTTCGATTCTGAAGCATATCTGGTTCCTCCTCTTTGACCCTTCCTCGTTATGGCCGCGTTGGGTTCAGATGAACCGGCTTTGAGGGCGGAGCTTCTGGACTATTCGGGCGACGAGTTCTGCTTCTTGGTGCTGGCGTCAGATTCTTTCGGTCCACCGCCTCTGCTCTGGTGCGATCTACCATGTCATTGGTGATGGCCTTGACACTGCCCTTTGGACTGATTACTGGCTGCCATGTGGTCGTCTTTCGAAGCGCTTCCCCGCTCGTCTGCTCACCTCCTCTGGACTTCATTGGGATTTTCGGGTCTCATCCAATATTGAGGGTGGTCAGTGGAGATTTCCACAGGGTTGTTTGGAGCTCCGACCCATCTGGGACACCATTGATTTTAGCCCCCGGGCTGGTGTAGCGGACTCCATCCGGTGGTTGGGTGACCTCTCGGGGAACTTCACCACCAAGTCCGCTTGGGAGATGGTGCGGAGTAGGAGAGGGGAGGATACCATTCATCACCTTCTGTGGTTTCAGATGCATGTACCGAGGCACTCCTTCATTCTCTGGCTCGCCTCTCGGCAGCCACTTTGGACCCGGGACCGACTTCGACATTTTGGAGCACTGGGGGTTCAAAGTGTCTGTGTTCTTGGCGGTTCTGCTGACGAGACTCATGAGCACCTTTTCTTCGCCTATTCCTTTTCCGCCTCGGTCTGGAGCTCTGCCACTCCGAGTACATCTATCGCTTGGCCTACCCTTCCTTGGGACGATCTTGTCACTTGGGCTGCTCAGCATCTCAGGGGGTGAGAGATTGGCAGTACCATTGCCCGACTCTGCCTCTATGCGACTGTGTATACTGTCTGGTACGAGCGCAACCTTCGGGTCCAGCGCTCTCAATCCAGACCAATTGCAGCCGTCCGAGAGGAGATTGCGGGTTTGGTCAGGAGCCGCTTGCATGCTGCTTCTTTGTTCAGAGGAGCTCATCGTCACACCTCCTTGCTTCGGCACTGGGGTCTTGAGACTTAGTTTCTTCTTTGTTCCCTTTGTTGTTCTTTGGTTGTTTTTTGTATGGACTTTGTTTGGCTCTTTTGACGTTGTTTCATATTTGTAGGCTTCGGCCGTGCCCTGAGGTATGCCCCTTGTAGCTTGTACTATTTTTCTTTTCATCTATATATTTCGCTAACTTAAAAAAAAAAAAAAAGAATATGACACACGGGCCCCAAAGTTGGACGAGGGGACTTTTTCATCTAATATGACATCATTAGTATTCGTCATTCATGTTTGGATGGAAGTTTACAAACTGATGGAAGACCATGTCACTCATGTGACGGATATGATGAATAACTCACTTACCCAAAAAAAGAAAAAGAAAATATAATATGAATAATATATATGTAACAAAGTTTCAAACTATGACAGCCTAGCAGCTTCCATCATCTAGGAGCCTTACATGATAAGTTATAACATTTGAAGAATATTTATTATTGTCAAATCTTTCACCAAGTTTCATAAATTTATCGAATTATTTACAAATAACTAACAGGTTTTTTGTTCTCATTCCATTTACACCTCTAACTCTTTATCATTTCTCAACACAATAACTCCTGTTTATTTCAGAAATCTAAAGATATAACATGATTTCAGAAAAGTTTATCAGTAAGCGCTTACATAGTGGCCTCTTGACTTATGCCTCAGCAACGAAGTGGTGTTGCAAGTACGTGTATAAATGCTGTAAGGATCAATGTTTCCAAACTCTGCCTCTGCAGCATTTAGAGCCTGGTTGCATAAAGTGGATGGATGCAGAGACGATCCAGAGACGCAGGTATCTCTAAGTTTATGGTAGGTAGAATCTGAGATCAAACCGTGTGTCCACCAGTACTCAAAAGTGCCAATGTAGTCATGGTAATCATCCGTAACACCATTTCCTACCTAGAAAGGGAATGCATAAGTACATAAATTGTTAAAGACTCCACATTTGAGTCTAATGGAAAATCCCACATTGGAGTTATGAAAGGAAAGAGATCAACATATAAGTCAAAAGGGCTACTCCACCTAATGCCAATTGGTTTTACAATAGAACCTCAATTAGGTGTATATATAGTTCGTATATACTAACTCTGTGGGTCAGGTCTAAATTCTAGTGAAATTATACATAAATCCTCACAAGAATGCTGTAATTGCCTTTCTAAACGACATTCTTTGCATAAATGTTACGTACCAAGAACCCCTTGAAGTTAATGATGGGATTCGCAATTCCTTTATTTCGTCTGTAAATGAGCTGAGATAACTGAGGGACATAGTGGCCTGAAATGAATTCCCAGAAAGTTAAATTAATTTGCGTAAACACCAGTGTTATCTAGAAAAGTAAGCAGAGAATTTAAGGACCTGCGTAACTTTCCCCAGCAATGTAGAATTCTCTGTGCTTGTACTGAGGGAACCTTTTAAACCATTTTACAAGAAATGTATACGCATCCTCAGCTGCAAATGGGAAGCAGAAGATTTGAAATTGGTCGTAAGTTAAATAACAACAAGGCATCTAGATTTGTTCCTTTTCCTGAAATACAGTTGTTATATATGTAAAAGTTCAAGCATAAGCGCTATTTGATGAGCTTCGGCCAAACAAAGTACTAATCAAATAGTGGATCTACCCAATGCATTATCTTAAAAAAATTCCCCAAATTTGTATTAAAATGGAGAGGAAGCATAAAAAACTTCTGACATTTGAACTGATTAAGAAAGAAGAAAATATCAAGGGTCCAATTTTAACCTGTTCTGTTGTCACCAACAGTGTACAAATCTGAGGTTGTGTTTGAGTAGGAGAAGCCAACACCAGCAGGAGACTCAAGGAAAAGCACATTAGCCACTGCACAGCAAGGTCAAATTTCAGCCAATAAAACTTGGATATGCAAAGTCACGCATTTGAAATTGAAAACATAAGATAAAATAGCATACGTATAAGATTAAACAAAATTGACGCACATTTGTTCCACGAATAAGGATTCAAGTAAAGGGTCTTCCCATCAGGGTTAACATGGAAAGGACCAATCTCCTCAGCCGCACCATATGCAATAGAAGAGCAGCCAGGCCCCCCATTGAGCCATAACACCAGTGCCCTTTGCTCAGTTTTTGTTGGTGACTCAGTGAACCAATAGAATAGTGCTCTCCCAGCAGATTTATCAACTGTCACATACCCAGAGTACTGAGCAAAGCTCACATTTACTGGCTGGCCTGGCAAGTAGGTGATCCTGTCCCTCTTTTGATTACCATTACTTTTGGCAAATGAAAAGGGGCCACAATTCGAAAGTAAAACCAAGCAAAGTACGGAGAGAGTAAAATTGTCCATTTCTTGAAGGGCCAAATCAAGTGGTCTAATCAAATGATCCAACAAAAGACAAACAAGAAGGAAAAAAAAAAACAGTGATGGCTGCCCCAGAAACAGAAAACTATACGAACTATAACTGCAGCTGCAAAATCGTTTTACAGAAAGCAGTGTAGCAGATAAAGATGGCACATTAGGGGAAAAAGAGAGGATTTTAAGTCCAAATTCCGAAAGATAGTGTGAGGAAGATGAACTAGGACGTCATCAACCAATCAACGCACAAAGAAACAAAAACAATCGCAGGTCCCCAGTAATGGGAATCCCAATGCGTTTTCCTTGCTTATGCCAACAAGATGTGGCTGAGATGTGGCTGCGCAAACCCAAAAAAGTAGAGAGATAAAGCTAGAGAGACAGAGAGAGGGAATGAAAGGCACCCAGCAACTACCCAGTAAAAAACTACTAAAATAAACGCACACCCAGATGCTAAAATCCCGAAATAAATCTGGGTTTTAAAGGAAATTGTCAGCAAAGTCAAATACCAAGATGATTATGACACCAATGCGAACTTAATCCTACAGAAAGCACCACTGAAAGAGAGAGAGAAAGAGGACAAATATGGAAATGTCAAGAATGGGATGTCAAATGGAACCCTTAATTTTAATAATCAATTGGGGGGTAAGCTTCTTAATAACATGGAGTAGCATGTTGGTGATGAGTTGTGATTAGCGTTGAGCGCAAGTTGTGGTCTTGTATGAATGTAATAATGCAACTGCCTTCTGAAATTTCGGGGATTTCTTTCGTCAGCCATTTGACTCAACATGTAGAGCCCGCACATGGAGTTGGTCGATCTTCAGACCTCAATTTGATTTTGATCTCGGTATTTGGCGGTGAAGATAATTCCAACTCCTACACCCCCACCCACCACAAAATGACTACTCTTCAGTTCTTCTGGGAGCTGCTTCGATGAGGGGAAAAACGCCATCACTGTATGTAGATATATCATTGGAAATTAAAGTAGTCTAGCAGTGGAGAATATTGAAGGCTAACAACGTCACTTGGGTTCAATCCCATTAATATTGCTCCCGTTTTAAAAGAAAGAAAAAATAACATTGCTGACAACAGGTAACACATTTGAGTCAATCGATTGATTCTGTTTCGTTTGTTTTTGTTATGCTTCTATAATCAATGTGAGTTTAAGGAACTAATTTATGACAGGACATACGATGACTTAGAGTAAGTCAAGTTCGAGCTGTACGTGATTGACCTCAACCAATTGCTTTTTAAAGTGTCAATGTTTTTGGAGAATTTGACTTTGTTTTGCAACTTTTATGTAGATTCAACCAATGTTTCAATTGAGAAGAATATGGTATATTTTTATGCATTGTTTTATAATGTATGTTGCCAAAAAATTAAAGATATGAACACAAACCCAGAGGCAGTTGGCTGAGGGAGCAAATCCAGTAGATACCTTACCTCTTATGTTTAAGAGTCAAGAAATGGGGTGAAAATAAATTCGAAATCTCAACAGCCCATCATGAGCCTGACTCAATTAGGTTTATTCCCACACCAATAACTCAAGATAACTTGTTTCGGATCAAGCATAAACGCAGTAAATCGTTTTTGAGTCACCCGTTCAAAACCATTACGATCAAGTTCGAGGCTTGGCCGTCAAAGCGTTAAACAAATGACTTACCCTAAATTTACTGCGCTCACCAAGCTATGGCGCAAATCTAATACCAGCAATGTCAAGCATGAAGCTTGACCATCAAACCCTTAGATGGATCATGGTAACTTACTTCACCAAAGGAGACGGGGACAATTAATATGGTAAAAGGAATTACCTTTTCAAGCACTGTCATTGGCATAATGTTGTAAAGAACATGTAGCTACAATGACGCCTACTCATGTGAATGAAAGAAAGGAGAAGCACAAGCGTGCTGCAGATAATTTACTAAATAGTTTCTATATTGGGACCCTTTTTTAGATCTCAAGTTCCCTTTTTTATATCCTAAAGATTTAATTGTTGCCACTAAAGTTGCGCCAATCATCCTCCACATCCAAGCTTCAAACATCCACGCTCTGCCATGGGCGTCATAAAAGCCACGTGTCGTGGTCAATGATCATCCCCCTCCACTTCGATCCACTTCTCTGTGGAAAATCTTTGGTGCCCATGTTTAAAGTTAGGACTCCCTTTTTTGTATCACTTCGGTCAGCACCTCAAGCTCAAGGCCTAGCACCTTAGTGGAATTCTTAAAAACCGCCTTGAGAGCATTACTCTGTCTCGTGATAAACACGTGTTTTATTTTACCAAAATGATGTCGTTTCTGAAAACTAGTTTTACCCAGGTAAACCAATGATCTTTCCTCACGTGATAAGCTGTGCCTCATTAACTGCAATGGCACAGGACACCAAACCTCGATTTTGCTCAGTAAACAAATTCTTTTCATTTTGCGGTGTAATGATAGATCACGTTTGAAATTCTTTCATTAAAAAAAAAAACTAATATCAGTGAAGGTAAGGCCTCTTTTGGATCAATACCACCCCCAAAATGATACTTAGGTCTAGGTTGCACTAATCGCTAAAATAGATAACAAAGATATTGGTTTATGTGTGATGCTTAGTTTTCTCTGAGAAGAATCCACGTTCATGGAGCTAAGGATTAAACCAATAAGCCTCATGAAAGATATTTTGATCCCTTTTGTGCCAGTATCTGACCTAGTTTGAGGTGGGTTGCTTTGACTCACCAGGGTTTTTGTGTGTGGTTTTATTATCACATTATTGTTATTTAACCATTTGTGTGTGAACTATCTTCCGTAGTATTCATTGTAATGTTAAAGAAACAAAATTAAAAAGAATGAAAATTTTGAAGAGGAAAAGAAAATAAGATACAAGATTTACATTGTTCGTCAATTGCGCCTACATTCATGAGTTGTAGAGGTTCTTTACTACGTTATTTACCAAGTACCATGCCCTATTACTAGAAGGAAAAAAAAAAAAAAAAATTTGCGTGAGCACTTGCCCCTTTGTGATTGCTCATACTCAATCCTTTTTATTCATTTTCCACTCCATGGACATGAAACATTACATAATAGAATTAATTTGCACAGAGAAAGCCTAACGTGAAATTATTAAAATATCTACAGCTCCATAAATCTACCATTAGCTAAATAACGTAAATCTTGCATAATCATTTTACTCTTCCCGTTGATTTTTTTATTTATCCAACATAGGACACAAAACATAAGAATAATAATAACATACCAAACTAGATTTTGATAGAAACAAAATTAATATATATAACAGAGCCTGCTGTTAAAACTGGTGTCCTAGGAAACCTAATTTATGTAAACATTTTTATTAATAAATAAAAGTTGTTTATTAAAGTCTATTTAATTTACGAGTCTTTATGCATGTGATGTTGTTTTTCTTTCAAAGCACGTACCATAAGATGGACGAAGTCCTTAAATGACATTTGGAATATTTGTTTTAGTGGATAATGAGATTAAGACACGGATGGACTAAATATCAGATAAGAATGTTAGTTAATAATTAGCTTGTAGTTAGTTATGAGTTTGGGCTACTTGTCTGCTAAGACTATAACATGACATTTAAGTGACTTGTCTTGGTTATATGAATAGTGATCCAGAATGTTAAGTTGGTATATTACTAAGAGATTGTTACACTGAACATGACCATAAGATTGTATACAATGACTCTTAATCCAGATATAGTCCGAACTCATGCATGGAATATTAATTGCTTTGATGCGCTAAAAGGATGAGATTACTACGTCTAACCAGGATCCTATGTTCGTTGGACAATTGCTTGAAGTGTAGCGAGAACGGATATTTCACTAGGAATTTACCATGTAAAATGTCCCCTTAGTTGATTCGTAAGTAATCGAACTGATTCCATAGACTTTGGCCAGAGCATTCCTTATGTTGGACATTTATAATTGAAACATAAGTATTTTTCTGTATTGGTGAATTATTTGAGAAGAGCAAGTTGGAAACTAAAAAGGAAAAACGAAAAAGTATGACAATAATAGTGTAAGTTATTTTTCTCATTGACATTTATTAATAAAAAATATTTAACGAGTAAATATATTTATTACTAGAGTGCAATAAAACTTATTTAGTGGAATTAAGTTTTATTAAATGATAATCAATTGTTATCATGAAATGATAATCATATTTGACTCATTTGAAGCCGGGAATAAATCATCTCTGAGGTCCCTGCATAAACCTCTAAATTATGCACCTAAAGAAATCAAGAGAATTTATGAGATGACTTATTTTATTCAAGAGTTGAATAAAATTATTTTTTATTAAACCCAAAAATTCATGCGATGAATTCTTACAAGAAAAATAAAAAAAAGGTAAAATAGAAAAAACCCGCACGAGCCAATGAGCATGCGACACGTGTCGCACGCTGACTTGCCCAAACTGAGGCGATCCCTAATTTTTGAATTTTTAGGGTATTGTGTGCTAACTAAAATACTATTTTACTTTTTATTTTATATTTCAAATTGAATTAGTCAGGTTTTGAAACTTCTATAAATACGAGTGCCTAGCTCATTTAGGTTTAATTCATTTCACTCGGTTTTCTATCAATTAATTAGAGACTAAAAAGGAGAAAATCTCTTCCCAATTAATTCTTAAAAAAGAATTACTTGATTTCACAATGCCCACTCGTTCGTTGCTAAAAGACGAATTGCGGAGAAGATCTCGAAGGTATCGTTGGAGCATCTTTATACTTGCGGTCTTGACTTATACGTTTAAATTCATATGTAATTGTTTTTCATGGGTATGTTATCTATATGTTATGCATTGTTATGTCTAATTAGAGTTAAAGACTTACATATATTTAAAATTGGGAATTTTAAATCAGGATTCCACTACGCCAGATATCATCTTTGTATGTAATTTTAGTTTACGAAATTAAAATTGCCTACCCAGCAATTGGTATTAGAGCCAGACTCTGATTTTCGTGATGTGCATGAGGCCATTGATTGACATAATTGAAAAACTTGTTTTAGATACGAATTTATGATGGGATCATATAAAAGTACAACATAATTATTGTTGAATATGTTTATAAAAAGCAACATACTCAGCGCCCCAAGGGCTTTCGCCTAAGCAGGGTCGGGGGGGGAGGGGGGGGGGGGGGGTGTGCGCAGCCTTTCCCCTTCAGATTATTATCCCAGAAGAGAGGTTGTTTCCGAGTGCCCCCAATCTGAGGCTAAGGACTTCTCAGGAGGTCACCTATCCTGGTACTGCTTTCGCCTAAGCACGCTCAACTTCGGAGGTCTAATGGGATCCGATGACGACGTGTTGGTACCCTCTTTGTTATTATTGAATATGTTTATATAAGTTGCTATATGTTTAATTGATTGTTTTAAATTGTTAAAAATTCAATTAAAAAGAATGTATTCATCAATGTTTGCCGATTTTTTGGTTTATGGTTGTGAAAATAGGATTTTTCATGACATGTTAAATTCTTCGTATAATTATCTAACTGGATTAGATAAAATTAATTTATATAATGAGATTATAGTTAATTAAAATACGAAAAATTTATTTTAAATAAAAAAGGGCTAGTGACCTGCTAACGTCAGCTGTTGACATCAAATTTTTTTAAAAAGAAGTTTTTTTTTAAATTTATTTTTAGAATGGGATTTTAGAAAGGATTATATGATAATCAATATTTTTCTAAAAGAGTTTAAAAAATATTAGAGCCTTATGCTATCTTGAATTTGTATTAAAAAGAGTTTTAATGATACGCTTTGATTGTATTGAATAATTTAAATAGTCCTAATTGGATTAGGATAGTTATTTAATTATTCTATTCATATTATTTTAATTGGGTTATCAGATAATTAAAGGTAATTAAACCCACTAATTTGTTTTAAAAATCAAGTGGAAGTGAGTCTTAAAGGTTGAAAACTCACAGTCTTCATTACTGGTCTAGCAGAGTAGTAGGTCTACATTACTCCCTATGGAGGATGTTGATCTGCAGAATACAGAGTTAGACTTTTGTTAGGATGATCTGAAGTCCAAGTAATCGAGTGCAGCCACGCCGACGTGGAGTATTTGGAGATGTGGTATGGATGTTCAAATAATGATTTACACTTGACTAAAATACTACATTTGCCTCCTCAAGGAGCTCTGTTGTACTATTCTAGAGATCAAGGACTAAATGGTAAATTATTGATATTTAGTAAAGAGTTTACAAGAAAATACAATAGTAGAGAAACTTTTCTCAACCGAGCTAAGCTTGTTGCGGCTTCATCGACAAGGAGTAACGAGTGGGTAGTTTGGGTCATCATTGCTTTTGTCACAATAGATGTAGTGGATACCTAATTAATAATAATCGCTAAATTTTGAAAGAAATAACACCATAGTTAGATGCGTGACTTGTATGGTTTATTTGACATCTTTTCAGTGTAATCATGGCGATTGCTGGTGCATTGCATTCCATACTAAAGATAACATTCTTACTAGACCGAATTACCCAAATTGGAAGACATTTTGCTAATCCACGAGGGACAGAAATTTGTGATAACTAATCAATGTCCTCCAATGCCGACTAATAATGCCTACTGCTGTCAAGGAATGTTATGACTATAGGATTAAGTCCAATGATTTAACCCAGTGTTACTTGGCTTTCGTGTCTAACATTCTCAAGCATCAGACGCTTGAGATGAAGAAGGCAACTAAAAGAACATCTTAACAAGATGTTCGTGGGAAAGATAAAGCAGCATGGTAGGAGCTTATGAGAAAGCTCATGCTTATGAAAATACCTTAAGAAAGTCCAGTTTAGGAACATGTTTAAAAAATAATGGCTTATCTAAATGAACTAGAATTTTTTGGTACTGTGATTGATAGTCAATCTTAGCAAGACATGATACTTGGCTCATTAGCAGAATCTTTCACTCAGTTCAGGTTGAACTACACAATGAATAATAAAGATTATACATTACTTGAACCGATGAAGGAGCTGCAAGTAGCTGAATGGGTGATGAGGGTTAAGGGGATTGTTCACTTAACGTAAGCACCTTGAACGGGGAATTAGAAACCATTTAAGAGAAAGTACGGAAAGAAGAAGAACAAGGGCAAAGCTGCTAATGTAGCAGCTAAGCCAATGAAAAAGAAGCCATCGACAAGAGGAAAGTGTTTCTTCTATGGGAAGGATAGCCATTGGAAGAGGAACTGCCCTGAATACTTAGCAAGTCTTCCTACTAAGACAAAGCAACTATCAGGACAAGGTATGAAGATATCTTATCTGATTGAGTCATGTGTAGTTGACAGCCCACCAGGTTACTAGTCTCAACTCAGGTTCAACTAACCATGTCTGCAATAAGTTGCAGGGACTCAAGCTAACCAGGAAGTTGCATGGTGGAGAGTTGCACCTGATCATAGGAGACGGAAGGAGCGTCTTAGTCTTAGGAATGTGAGCTTACTTTAGGAGAAAGTTTTAATTTTAAAGAACTTTCTTTATGCACCTACGTGATGCAGGAATTTGATTTCTGTGTCACATTTAATTGATGATGGATATTCAGTTAATTTCGGAACTAATTTTATCGCTTGGCATAATAAAATGTTTATTTGCAAAGGTACTGTTGTCGATGGTTTGTTTATTTTAATGCCTAATCAAAACTCTACTGATTGCATATTTGAATCTAACACTAGTAGACTAAGTGTACCTCTTAAAAGGAAAAATCCTGAAATAGATAGTGCCTTCAAATGGCACCAACGTCTTGATCATATTAATTCTAGTAGGATCTAAAGACTAGTGAATGAAGGATTAATTGTGTCTTTAGACATAAGGTCCTTACCAGTCTGCGAGTCCTGTATAGAAAGAAAGATGGCTAAGTCTGTCTTTAAGAGTAAAGGCAAGAGAATTAGTGACTTGATTGAGCTAGTTCACACAAATATATATGGACCAATGAATGTTCAGGTGACAGAAGGGTATGAGTATTTCATCACATTTTGTGATTATTACTTTAGGCATGGTTATGTTTACTTGATGAGATTGAAGTCTAGCTCTTCTGAAAAGTTCAAGGAGTTTAAGGCTAAAGTCAAGAATCAGATAGGTAAACATATCAAACATTTCGATCGGATCAAGGTGGTGAGTATCTTTCAAAAGAGTTTCTAGATTTCTTAACTATAAATGGGATTAGATCCCAGCTTTCTGCACCGGGTACTATTGGAATATGTGCCCTAGAAAAAACCCAATTAGTTAGTTCTAAATATACAATAAATAAATTATTTTATTTATTTATTGTCTGATTATATTTTACGAGTCAAACATGCATGTGATTGTTTTTTAAAAACATTCCATGAGATGGACATTGTCCAAGATGATGTGTCGAGTTTGGTTTAAGTGGTCAATAAGATTGAACCATGGAAAGACTTAGATCAAACTAGTGACATGTTGTCAAAGTATGTTCGTAGTCGATGATAAGTTTGGACAGCTAGTCTAATAAGACTATAATGTGATACTTTTGATGACCTATCTTGGTCACGTGGATAGGGATCCAAAAGTATTATGTTGGTGTTTTTAATAAGATTGGAATACTATGCAGGACCACATGAATTAGTTGTTACTTTACTGCTATCCGAAATAATTAATTATGTAGGACAATAACTCTAAATTCAGGAAATAATTCGAACTCGTGTATGTTATGTTAATTGTTTTGATGACCAAAATGATGAGGATAAAATTGAATAACCAGGATCTTAAGTCATTGGGCAAATGCATGCAGTGTGGCAGAAGCGGATATTTTCCTCGGAATCTACAATGTAAGGTATCCCCCCTAGTTGATTTGCAAATATATGATTATATTCTAGAATCTTTGGGCAGAGCATTCCATGTGTTTGACATTTGGAATTAATGCGAAAATTGTTTCTATATTATGAATTGTTCGAAGGGCGAGTCGGAAACTACGGTGATAGATGTGAGAAAAATAACGATAGTAGTTAAAGTTGTTTTTGCACACGGATATCTAATAGAGAGGTTAATTGTCACAATAAAATTATGCAGGAAAATTATAGAGTGAATATATTTAATTCTAGAGTGCCGTAAAACTTATTTAGTGGAATTAAGTTTTATTAAATAATAGTCAATTGCTATCATAAGATGGTAATCAGATTTGATCCATTTGGAACTAGGGTTAGATTGTCCCTAAGGTCCCTCCATAAGCTTCAACTTAAGCACTGTTTGAAAATATTTATATTGAATACATGAGATGAATAAATTAATTTTTACTAAACACAATTCATGAAATAAATTATTTATTCATAAAATGAATAAATTAATTTTACAAAATAATATTCATAAGATGAATTTTTTACATGTGGGAATTTAAACAAACAAAAAAAAAAAAAAAAAATCAAAGGTAAAGCAAACTGGGCCCCGCGCGTGGCCCAGCAGATATTGACCCGGCACGTGTTGGCCAGGGATTGATCCGCGGCTGGCAGAGCCGTGATGCCTATCCGTGTGCCCTGATATGGTCAAATCACGTTTTGACACGTGTCATGTATTTTGCCTATATATATGCGCATAGTTGGCAGTGGTTAAGTGATTGTTGTTTTAGGTTTTGAAACCTAGTTTTCTCCTACCAAAAAAAAAAACCTAAAATTGTTTGAAGGCTTTTCTAAATTAATGTTTTAGCATAATTTTTCTGAAAAATTATTTTTTAGAAGGGTACAATTAGGACTTCGATATGGTTTTATTCTGTTTATCGGTTTGAACCCTTCGCCCGCTTAGAAGTGGATTCGAACATCTCTTGAGGGTCCATATCATCTGACAACCTTTCCTGTTTCATTAGCATAGTGAAATTTGAATAGGATGACTCAGCGCTAGGAAAAGTAAAAATTTTTCCTAAATTAAATATTTTGGGAGCCCGCATTCTGTTGCTAATCGAGGTCATTGCAAAGAAGATCTCGAGATGTCAAGATATTTTTCTACCAATTTTAAATCTTCAAATTGGAGTTCGGATTTGCAATTCATGCATGTCAAATTCAGTATTTGATATTTAATTTATTTTTCCTTTATTTCGTTTGCTCTACATATCATGTGTATACTTGTTTTATTTGATATTTTTCGATTGTTATGTTATGAGCCTATTAGAGTAAGATCTAAGTCTAATTAAATAGTTTAATTAGATCAGGGTATTATATTAAAAATTAAGAATTTTAAATTATTTTTTCACTGCGCCCGTTCTAGTCATTTAGGGAAAAAAATTTTCAAATACGTCCCCAACAATTAATATCAGAGCCAACTTTGAATACATTCATAATTGGCATTAAAACTATCAGTTTTGATAGAATTGGATTTTGTATAGTTACGAAAATATGAAATTGGGAATTTTATTAAAGGAAAAACGATTATCCTGAATATTATTGTCAAAGGATTTTAATAACAATATTGAATATTCGTTAAAGTTTTAAATTGTTTAAAATTTTAGATAATTCATGTTTCAATTAAGGAGTGTAATTGTAAATTGGATTTAGATTAGATATTCCAAGAATTGAACGATTTAGATTATTAGTCTAATTTGATTAGATTTGGACTTAGGTATGAATTATTGAATTATTGAACATTTTGTAATAATTCAAAACAAAAAATACTAATTGTGATATTAAAGAGTTTAATAACAAGATTACTGTTTATCAAATTTAAATTGTTTAAATTATAATGAATTATAATTAAAGTAGTGGATGTATATTTCTAAATAATCTAATGAGATTAGATGTTCAAATAGTTGAATGATTTAGATACATACAACATAATAAAGAATATATAATTGGATTAGATGTTCAGTTTACGATCTAATAAAATTATGATCGGGTTTAATTATTTATTTAAATAATAATATAAATAAAATTTTAATAAAAAAATGTAAGTGGGACGTGCCCAGCACTGCGGCCGAGCACGCCCCCACTAATAATTAAAAAAAGATTTATATTTTATCTTTCATATTTTTATTATTTATATGATTAAAATAAATTTATAATTGATTATGATGGGATTCTAATTAAGATTATGTGATGGGATTCTAATTAAGATTATGTGATACCCTTTTCTAAAAGAGTTCAGAAAAATCTTTAATTGCTCCAACCTTTAGGCCTTAAGTGTTAGGACACTTATTAAATTTAGTTCACATATTTAATATTATTTAAAGGGGTTAAATATTATGTATGATGTGAATAAAATTATAAGGCCATATAACATGGTGAAATATTTGATTTTGCTAAGGGGGAGATTTTTTTTTCAAATAGGTGTAATGTGATTAGAAAATTCAAAAGTTGAATTATTTGAAAGAAAAATTCTCATAATGTATCTAATGAGATTAGATCATACATGTTGGATAATTAGAGCAACCAAATTGGATAAGAGTTTTTTTTAATTGTTAAATAAAATTTTAGAATGTGATTCTAATATTGATTATGAGATAATCAAATTTTAAAAAGAAAGATCCGCCATTATAAATTTCATGTGGGAGCGAGGATCAGGAGTTGATTCCTCATGGTCTCCATTTCCAGTCTAATAGTATAGTGGATAGGGGCTACTCTCCCAAGGAGGGCTTTTGTTCATTGGATACAGGATTAGATTTCTTAATAATAGATAGCGGTACGGGAAAATTGAGCGCGACCACATCGCCGTGGAGTATCTTATTTACCTGTACTAATATCTAGGTAATGGTATACACTTAACTAGGATGGAATGATAGTCTGCTACAAAGCATTATGATACTGTCTTAGAAACCAAGGAAGAAACAGTGAGTTAAATATGTTTAGGAAACATATTATATAAGAATAGTTCTCATTTGACTAATTACTTGTTTCGCCTCTCTCGTAATAACGGGTAGATTGGTTAGCTTATCGTTGCACACACACAGAGAATGGTTAGGTGGATCCTTGCTTTTTTTGTTCGCTAAAATTATTAAAATGTTCACAAGACTAAAAATATCATGTGGGAGCGAGCTTCTAAGTGAATGCTCATGGCCGTCGTTACTGGTCTAGCAGTATATAGTAGGGGGCGTGACTCCCTGAGGAGAGCATTCATTCGCAGAATATTAGGTTAGATCTTTTTGGATGAACTGAAGTAAGCAATCAAGTACGGCCACACTAACATGGAGTATAATGAGATCTTATATGAATGTTTAGGTAATGGTGTACACTTGAATAGGGTCTACATTAGCCTCCCTAAGGAGCTCTGTTGCAGAACCTTGGACGCTGAGGGAAAAGTGGTGTGTTAAATATGTTTAGTAAAGAGCTTACAAGACAACATGTTTATTGAGAAATGTTCTCACCCTTCTAATGTCTCCATTCGGCCTCACTGACGGGGAGTTTCAGGTGGTTCGGATGGTTCTCCATGGCATACATGTAAGAGTCAGAATGTGAACTCTGAGCTTTGATTGTTTGCTAAAATTAAGAAAAGTAATCCTATATGTTACATGATTTGTTTTACAGTTTTTTGCTTTCAGACTGGTTCTTGAGCTTTATTTGTGGCATGCTTAGTTGCTTGCTTGCTTATTTGCTTCTCGGTTTACTCATCTAGTATTAGCCTTGTACTATTTGCCTTATTATATGCCTTGGAGTTGTCTTCGACACGACCTAAACCCTTTTCAAGATGCCATGCTTCCTGGACGACAAGATCTTCAGGTTGGGGGTCCTCAGAAACAACCTCTTTTCCACTCGGAAGGGGGAAGGCTACGTACATCCACCCCCGAAGACCCTGCTTATTGTGGGAGCCCGTGAGGCACTGGGACTGTTGTTGTTGTTGTTGTAGACTGGTTCTTGAGTTATGCATTGCGATCAATACTGGTATGTCTTGTTTGTTCTATTTTGTTCATTATCATATGGTATGTGTTAGCACATGTTGAGCACTAAGAGATGCTCAGGGTTCTCTAGATTGCTACTAGTAAATATGCTAAGTTGAAAATAACGTTAGGAATGCTAGACTAGACTGAAGAGTGAGTTAGTTCCAAAATTTCAACATAAGATGTTGAATGTTTTCTAGTATTAGATCTTTGAAAGTCCAACTATAGTGGATATGATAAAATACTTGAGAGAAGTGTTTGGTCAAAGAACAAGTAGCATGAGAATTATTTATGAGAGAAGGTGTCATAAAAACTAAGGGAAGAGTCTACTTAGGGTAAGCATCTATCTCAAGAATTAGAAACCTCAAAGGGTAAAATATAACGTGAGTCAAAATAGTTTTGCCTCTTTTATTAAAGCATTGGACTTCAAAATTCAAAGGAATTGCCTAGATACTTAGATACTATTGTTACTAAGACCAAAAGCAAACATGGCAAGGTATTTGATATTCTGTCCTCTCTAGTTTTGACTAGTAGGTAGTTCACTAGTGTTTTAGTAAATGGGTTTTTGGTAAGGGCATCAAGAGGTAGTAGTTTAAGTCAGGAAATGTAGTTTTATAATTAAGTAACTCTCTTGATATACTTTAGAAATTTGATTTGCTAATTGTTTCAAATGTAGATTTTCAGTTGTTTTTCTAAAAAATAGACTGATAGTTATGTAAATAGAGTGTTTATTTAAAGGTACATTGATAGATAGTTGACTTATTTTAATCAAAACCACATTAATGGCGATTTATTAATCTAGCACAAGTTGGCTGTGTAACCATATAAAAGAAGAAATTACAAAAACCATATAGCTTTTAAGTGGTACTTAATCTTAGGTCACATTAATCAAAATGATTCATATGGATCATTAAGTACTTGAATGATAGCCGATATTAGAATCTTTTTTGAATTAATGGTGACTAAAAGTGTCTTTAACAGTAAAGACAGTAGGATTACTAAGCTGCTAGGACTTATTTATAAAGTGTTTATGGACTGCTAAAAGTTCAAGAGAGCGGAAGCAAAAGAGTATTTCATAAAATGTTTATGAATGGCTGCTCGGTAAGTTGATATATAGATATGTCTATGAAGACTAAAGTCTTGAAATTCCTTGAAAGATTCAAAGAATTAAAGACTTGAATTGAATTCAATTAGGTAGTTACATCAAGCCACTTTGATTAGATCGAAATGGTGGATTCAGGAGAATTCTTATTTATCCTCATTACAAAGAATTGTAGAAAGGATCAATATTGTGTTTTTGAATATGGTAAGATTCATATGATACCAAAAGGTTTGTTATGTAAGATGTTTTAGAAAGTGTTTAAAAAAGTACAATAGATAGCTTGTGTTAGATTGACAGTATAAGATACTATGTCTGTACAACTTGATACAACTTATCATGTAGATGATGTATTAAATATATCATCAACTAGGCTATTGTCATGCAATGCACATAAGAGCTTTGGTGTAGCGAGAGGATGGTCAGGGTCACATGATGGATTCATGTCTTCAGGCTTAACAGTTAAGAATGATGATGAATCAAATCCTTTAGCTACAATGAACTCTTAAGTATAAAGATGCAAACCATTGGGTCGGGGCAACAAAAGTTAAAGTTAAAGTAATTGTATTTTTAACTAAGTCTGGGAACTTGTGGAGGCGTCAAAAGACATTAAGTCCATTAGATAGGATCTGAATGGATCTACAAGTATATAGAGTTAAGTAGGCATGAAGGTAGAGACCTTCCCGGCTAAATTGGTGGCAGTGGGTTAATACCTATAAGAAGGAATCGTCTTTGATGAGGCCTTCTAGCCAAATGTTATGCTTAAGTCCATAAAGATACTCATCCATTGTGTTGCATATGACGAGATACAGCAAAGTGGAGATCAAGACAATGTTCTCTAAATGGTTATCTTGAAAGGTTATGTTTATGGTACAACCAAACAAGCTTATTACCGAGAGTGTGGAGCATATAGTATGGAAACTGAGCTAGTCTATTTGTAGACTTAAATAAGCGTCTTGTTCATTGAATAGTAGATTCGATGGCAGTTAATCAAGTCCTAGGGATTTGAGTCAGTGGTTAGTGAACCATTGGTGTACAAGTGACATAACAAGAAAGTAGATACTTTCTAAGTCAACAGCAACAACAACAACAACAACAGTCCCAGTGCCTCGCGGCTCCCGCAGAAAGCAGGGTCTGGGAGGGTTGATGTACGCAGCCTTACCCCTTCCGGGTGGAAAGGAGGTTGTTTCCGAGGATAGAGACTTTCTAAGTATTCTATATAAATGACATTCTGCTCATTAAGAATTGTGTAGAATTGTTATGAGCTGTTAAGTTTTTTGTTTGTCCAATTAGTTAATTGAAAGCGAAAGACCTAAGATGAACCATGTTCTTAAGGTTAAGCTTTGGCGAGATTCAAAAGAAAGGATGTTGAATTTAACATGGGTCTTTTGTTTTAAAAAGGGAGCTTAGATGTTTGACGTCAGAATTCCTATTTACCGTCATAGTGGAAGTCCTTAGATGGTGGATAGTGAAGAAGTCTTGTACTGCTTGCTTCATTATGGAAGTCGGGTACTTGATAGCTAGAGAATTGTTAAGTACACCTGTTGACCCAGAGGGCTCCTAGTAAATGAAAGCATGTGAGCAAAAGACTGCGACAGTGACAAATGAGTATTGGTTAAAATTTATAATCAGAGAGTTGACTGATCCCTAGTGGATAGTTACGTAATACAAGGCTATTTGGGTTTAAAGACAAGTGGGAGATTGTTGGAATATGTGTCTTGGAAAATCCAGATTAGTTAGTTATAAATATTAAATAAATAAAATTATTTTTTTGTTTATTGTCTTATTTTGTTTTATGAGTCCAACATGTGTGTGATTGGTTTTCCAGAATGCTCCATGAGATGGATATTGTCCAAGATGACATGTCAGGTTTGGTTTAAGTGGCAAATAAGATTGAACCACATAAAGTCTTAGATTAAACTAGTGACATATCGTCAAAGTATGTTCATAGTCGGTGATAAGTTTGGACAACTTGTCTGATAAGACTAAATATGATACTTTTGATGACTTATCTTGGTTAAGTGAGTCGAGATCCAAAAGTATTATGTTGGTGTTTTCAATAAGATTGGAACACAAAGGAGGACAACCTGAATTAGTTGTTTATTTACTGCTATCAGAAATAATTAATTCTGTAATACGATAACTCTAATTCCGGGAAATAATCCGAACATGTGCATGGAATGTTAATTGCTTTGATTGCCCAAAATGATGAGGTTAAAATTGAATAACCAGAATCTTACGTTGTTGGGCAATTGCATGAAGTGTGGAGGGAATGGATATTTTACTAGGAATCTACCATGTAAGATGTTCCCTAGTTGATTCGCAAATATACGATCATAATCTAGAATCTTTGGCCACAGTATCCCATGTGTTCGACATTTGGAATTAATACGAAATTATTTCTGTATTTTGAATTGTTTGAAGGGCGAGTCGGGAACGGTGATAGGTGTGAAAAAAATAATGATAGTAGTTAAAGTTGTTTTTGCTCATGGATATCTAATAGAGGGTTAATTGTCGCAATTAAATTATTAGGGAAATTTTAGAGTACAGTAAAAATTATTTAGTAGAATTAAGTTTTATTAAATGGAAGTCAATTGTTATCATGAGATGGCAATCAGATTTGACCCATTTGGAGCTAGGGTTAGATTGTCCCTAAGGTCCTTCTACAAGCCTCAACTTAAGCACTGTTTGAAAATATTTATATTGAATTCATGAGATGAATAAATTAATTTTAGAAAATAATATTCATAAGATGAATTTTATACATGTGAGAATTTAAACAAAAAAAAAATAAAATAAAATCAAAGGCAAAGCAAACTGGGCCGCATGCACGGCCCAGCTGATATTGACCCGGCACGTGCTGGCAAGGGATTGATTAGTGACAAAAGCCGCAGACCAATCCCAGCATGACACGTGGCAGAGCCCTGATGCCTATCCTTTGCCTTGATATGGGCGAATCATGTTTTGGCACGTGTCATGTATTTTGCTTATATATATATGTGCGTATTTGGTTGTGGTTAAGTGATTTTGTTTTAGGTTTTGGAACCTAATTTTCTCCTACCACAAAAAACCTAAAAATATTTTAGGATTTTTCTAAATTACGGTTTAGCATAATTTTTTCTAAAAAATTATTTTTCAAAAAGATTAAAATAGAAACGTTTTGTTCCAAAATTTTTCCTAAAGTAAATAATTTGGGAGCCCACACTCCGGTGCTAATGGAGCTCATTGCAAAGAAGATCTCAAGGTGTCAAGATATTCTTCTACCAATTTCAGATCTTCAAATCAAAGTTTGGATTTGCGCTTTAGGTTCTACATATCATGTTTATACTTGTTTAATTTGATATTTTTTGGTTCTCATATTATAAGCCTATTAGAGTAAGATCTAGGTCTAATTAAATAGTTTAATTAGATCAGGGCATTCGGTTTAAAATTATAAATTTTAAATTGCTTTTCCGTTGCGCCCGCTCTAGTTGTTTAGGGAAAATTTTTGAAATACATTCCCAACAGGTACACTACCGCAGAATGTCATTGCAGAAGGGAGAAATAGGACGTTGTTAGAGATGGTAATGTCCATGATGAGTCATGCTACTTTACCAATCTCTTTCTGGGGTTATGCCTTGGAAACAACAACTTATATTCTTAATTTGGTTTCAATGAAGTTAGTTCCTAGGAAACCTGTGGAGTTGTAGACTGGGCTCACGCCTAGTATAGGATATCTTCGTATTTGGGGATGTCCGTCACATGTGTTGAAAAAGAACCTAGACAATTTGGAGTCTAAAACTGAAGTATGTGCGTTTGTGGGGTACCTTCGGGGCACAGAGGGTGCTCTATAGTTCTTCAACCAAAAGGTGTTTATTAGAGCAAATGTCCAATTTTTTATGGAGGATTTTCTGTTGGACTACAAAAGTAAAAGTCAAATAATGTTGGAAGAATTAATTGAGAATGATGGTACTTCTAAACAGTTTGATATGCCTCAAGACCGAATAGGTGTATCAAATACACCTATAGTTTGTTTTGAGACAATTCCTAGTATACGGGAGCCTAGCGTAGTGAGAGGATTGTCAGGCAATCTGACACATACATGTCTGGTGCCTTAGTGGTTGAATCAGACGATGTATCTGATCCTCTTACTTACAATGAGGTGCTCGAGGACAAGGATGCTAACTAATGGCTCTTAGCGATGAGAGCTGAGATAGAATATATGTATTCTATTCATGTTTGGGATCTAGTAGATGCGTCGCCTAGCATTAAACACATTGGTTGTAAGTGGGTCTACGAGAGGAACAAAGGAGTGGACAGGAAAGTAGAGACCTTCATGGCAAGACTGATTGCCAAGGGTTATACCCAAAAGAAAGGTGCTGATTATGACAAGACCTTCTCACCAATAGCCGTGTTAAAGTCCATTAGGATACTCTTATCTATTGTAGCTCATTTTGATTATGAGATATGGCAAATGGATGTCAAGACAACCTTTTTGAATGGTAGTCTTGATGAAGACATCTATATGGTGCAACCGGACTGGATCATTGGTAAAAATCAGGAGCATATGGTATGCAAACTAAAAAGGTCCATCTATGGACTTAAATAAGCATCACGCTCATCGAATAAGAGATTCAATGAAGCGATTAAGTCCTATGGTTTTGTTCAATCAATTGGTGAACCATGTGTGTACAAACGCAATATAGAGAAAATAGTGACTTTCTTGGTATTGTATGTGGATGACATCCTACTCATTGGAAATGATGTGGGAGTTTTTTTAGCTATGAAGATTTGGTTGTCAAGTCAGTTTAATATGAAAGATCTAGAAGAAGCCAACTATATTCTTGGGCTTAAGCTTCTGCGAGACCGTAAGAATAGGATGTTGGGTCTGTCTCAGGCTGCCTACATAGGTAAGGTGTTATCTAAGTTTAACATGGCAAACTCCAAGAAAAGTTCATTGCCCATCAGGCATGGAGTGCCTGTTTCTCTAGAACAATGTCCTAGGATACTCAAGAGCAAGAATATATGGGGAATAGTTGATATGCTTTGGCTGTGGGAAGCCTTATGTATGCTATGTTATATAGTAGACTTGATATTAGTTTTGCTGTTGGCATGGTGAGTAGATATCAGTCTAATCCAGGTATAATGCACTGCACGGGAGTGAAGCATATTCTTAAGTACTTAAGAAGGCTTAAGAAGGATTAGAGATTGTGTGTTGGTTTTCATGGTGATGAGCTGATTCCAGTGGACTATTCTGACTCAGATTTTTAGTCCGACATGGACGCTAGATGTTCGACATCTTGCTGTGCCTTGACCTTGGTGGTGTAGCCATAAGTTGGAGGAGTGTCAAGCAAACTTGTCTTGCTGACTCCACCATGGAGGCCGAATATGTAGCAGCTGCAAAAGCTGCCAAGGAGGCTTGTTGGCTAAGGAAGTCCCTTATGGATCTTGAGGTAATTAAGGAGGGGCTTACACTTGTTGCTATTTATTGTGACAACTTATGTGTGCTAGCTAACTCTAAGGAGCTCAAGAAGTACAATCGGTCCAAGCATATCAAAGGAAATTATCATCGCATTTGGAACTATGCAGAGAAAGAGGAGTCTGCAATTCTAAAGATAAATACCTCAAGCAACTTGGCAGATCCTTTCATGAAAACTTTGATTCAAAAGTTGTTTGAGTCTCATTTAGATAGGATGGGAATGCATTGTATGGCAAATTGGGTCTAAGACAAGTGGAAGATTATTACAAATGGTGTTTTAGGAAACTCAATTTATGTAAACATTTTTATTGGTGAATAAAAGTTGTTTATTATTGTCTATTTAGTTTACGAGTCTTTATGCATGTGATGTTGTTTTTCTTACAAAGCACGTACAATGAGATGAATGATGTCCCTAAATGACATTTGGGATATCCACTTTAATGGATAATGAGATTAAGACACGCATGGACTAAATATCGGATAAAAATGTTATTTAATAGTTAGTTCGTAGTCAATGATGAGTTTGCACTACTTGTCTGCAAAAACTATAACATGACATTTGAATAAGTTGTCTTGGTTATGTGGATACTGATCCAAAATGTTATGTTGGTGTATTACAATGAGATTATTGCACTTAACGGGACCATGTTATTTGCTCATTTCAATACTCCTATCAGAAGTGGGCGACTCATATATATTTTGTTTATATGATAACTCTCAATCCGAGAAATAGTCCGAACTCGTGCATGGAAGGTTAGTTACTTTGATGCACTAAAATGATGATGTCATTACGTCTAACCGGGATCTTATGTCCATTGGAAAATTGCATGAAGTGTGGCGGGAATAGATATTTTACTAGGAATCTACCATTTTCGCAAGTATTTAAACTGATTCTAGAGACTTTGGCCAGACCATTCTTTATGTTGGACATTTGAAATTTATACAGGAGTATTTTTTTTGTATTAATAAATTATTCAATAAGGGCGAGTTGGGAACTAAGAAGAAAAAGTGAGAAAGAACGACAATAGTAGTGTATATTATTTTTCTCATGGACATTTATTAGAGGGATCAATTATGAGTAAACTATTATAGAGAAATTAACGAGTAAATATATTCACTATTAGAGTGCAGTAAAACTTATTTAGTGGAATTAAATTTTACTAAATTATAATATATTGTTATCATGAGATGATAATCAGATTTGACTCATTTGGAGCTAGGAATAAATTGTCCCTGAGGTCCTAGCAAGGCCTTTTAATTATGCACTTAAAGAAATCAAGAGAATTAATACGAAGAATTATTTTACTCAAGAGTTAAACACAAATTATTTTTTATTAAATTTAAAAATTCATTGGATGAATTTTTACAAGAAAAAAAGAGGTAAAACAGAAAAAAAAAAAAACCCATCCAGGCCAATCAACATGCGACACGTGTCGCACACTGACAAGCCCAAAGGGGGGCGATCCGCGTCCCCCCCAACCAACCGGCACGCTACATGTGTCTACGATCTGCGCCACAAGGAGCGAACCAATTGCACGTGGCACCCTGCGATGAAATTTAAAAAAAAAAGGAAAAAAGACGCGGCCCCTTTTTTGTATTTATATGGTATTATATCCTAAATAAAATATAATTTGACCTTTTATTTTAGGGTAAATAACATATTAATATCCTAAGGTTCGGTGAAATAATTTTTTAGTACATAAATTTGGTGAAATAATTTTTTAGTTCACATGTTAAAGTTGAATAATATTTTCGTCCAACCGTTGTTAAATCTTTCACAAGAAATTTTGAAAAGACCAAAATACCTTTTACTAAAAAAAAAGAAAAATAAATCATGACACCTCATCCCATCATCACCCACCGCCACACCTTGATGTTGCCACCAGCGTCGATCCAACTAACGCCACCCACCGTCACACATCGCTCCACCCGACCACCACAGGTCCTTGACCCACTCACCCTCCCTCTCTCTTTGTCTCCTCTCACTGGGCACACCATGGAGAGAGTTACCTAAGATATCACGATTTTAAGGGATTTTGGGATACCTTTGATTCATTGATTTCGTAGAAGGGAATTGTTGGGAATTGGGTTTGAGGGGTGGGTAAGAAAACTTTTTTATTGGAGGAACAGGGGAGGATGGCAATGGAAGTGAAGGAGGAAGTGGTGATAGCCATGGTGGGGGAGGGTTGGTGGATGGGACTTGGGAGAGAGGATAGTTGAGGTGTTATAATTTAATTTGTAAAAATTTTTTTTTGTTAAAATTTTTTTTATTTAGTAAAGGGTATTTGGTCATTTTGTAAAATATGGTAAAAAATATAATGACAGTTGGACTAAAAAATAATTTCACCTTATTCGTGGACTAAAAAATTCTTTCACAAAAGTTTATGGACTAAAAAATTATTTCACCAAACCTGAGGGTATGAATATGTAATTTACCCTTTATTTTATATTTCAAATTGAATTAATCAGGTTTTGAGACTTCTATAAATAGGAGTGCTTGGCTCATTCAGATTTAATTCAATTTGCTCAGTTTTCTCTCAATTAATTAGAGAATTAAAAAGGAGAAAATCTCTTCCTGATTAATTCTTAAAAATGTTTTAAGAATTACTTGATTTCACGACGCCCAATCATTTGGTGCCAAAAGAAGAATTGCAAAGAAAATCTCAGAGGTACGAGGTATGAGATTTCTCGACTTATACTTTTAAATGCGTATTTAATTATTTTTCATGGGTATGCCATCTATGTTATACATTGTTATGTCTAATTGGAGTTAAATCCTTTTATGTATTTAAAATTGGGAATTTTAAATCAGGATTACGTTGTGCCAGATACAATTGTTGTATGTAATTTTAGTTTACAACATTAAAATTGCCCACCTAACACCTGCATCTTAGAAGTAGAGATGAATGAAGACACTGTTAAAGAAATCTTACAAAACATATATTGATGAACAGGCTCAAGCTTCAAGGCGTGTAGCGAACCACTATCCTTAAGACTTATGTCGTGGACAATGAAATAGTTTCAGGGATATAATGAAAACCAAGAATCAAAGTATAATAGAGTATAGAAATAAAAGATAACTGAGATGTGAACAAAGAATGATCTTTTTAATATGATTTGTCTCAAGTATGTTTTTCATAATCTTAAACATGAGAAATGAGGGGGGTATATATATAATTTTCAAGTGTCTTTTCATAAAGAGACGTATCCCTTCATGAAGACATATCCCTTTTAGAAGAGATACACCTCTTCACCCAAAAGACACAAAATCATCCTTTGTTTACTTTGAAAATACACCAATAATCTCCCACCTTTTTAAAAATACAAAATACATACATTCTCATACAAATATTATCTCGGAATAAAAGGAAGCCTTTATGCATAAATGAGAGTATCTTTTGATTGAACCCTCACTCACTGAAGACACATTGCAATTAATTGGAACGAAATGGTAAGCTAAGCTTTGAACCATGCATTTGATTTGACTAATTGAATACATCTCCACATATAAGACTTACTTTCTATATACACCTCATCTTCTAGACCGACACATTTATGACCTTGTATCCTGTGCCTTTCATAAGTGTTAAAGAGTCAAACCCTTGTCATTAAATCACTCTTTAAAGCAGCCAAACTTCACACTCACATAGGTTGACCCTATTGGTCATGTCCCTGAAATACGACATTCAATAATTTCCTTGGGTCCATTAAGAGCATACGCTCAACCTCCTTTTCCCTTTGCCACAGGTTACCAAGCATGACACTCGAGATGAAATTTTACTTTTAGTGCTTGCAATCACACGGATGATGGAACTCTCTCATTGAACACAAGACTTGGCGTTGTACAGGCGTTGTGTTGAGGGTCCATCATGGGTGACTAAAATTGACAGGTTTACCCATCCCTTTTCTCATATTTATTACCCAGTTTCTAGCAATGCTTTTTAATAAGGGACCCGCTAGATTTTGACTTGCATTTTCAAAGTCCACAGTGATTATCCAATTTTTCATGAGCTGTTTCACATAACTATGTTTCACACTAATGTGTCCGGACTCTCAACTATACACTTCATGTAGTTGAAAGCATAGCCTCACTATCACGACGGATAAAAATAGGCGATATTGGCCTAGGCCACAAAGGAATGTTAAATAAAAGATCCCTTAATCATTCTTCTTCTTTACAAGGAAATTCCAACGATTTATAACATTCCCTCCCTCTTGAGAAACTTCTTGTCCTCAAGAAGTGAAGCTCGGAAATTGACTCCGC
The DNA here is from genome assembly GCA_018398585.1 of Simmondsia chinensis. NCBI lineage: Eukaryota > Viridiplantae > Streptophyta > Magnoliopsida > Caryophyllales > Simmondsiaceae > Simmondsia > Simmondsia chinensis. Next base: position 17,140,084 of record JAGTTD010000005.1, read on the forward strand.
AAGAAATTGCAATTTTCCCAAGTCCTCAAACTCTTGTCCAAGTTGCACCATGATACCAAAACCTCCTGCACAGCTCCTTGTTCCAGCTGCAACGTCCTCTGAGCTCCAACAGCTTCTGGTTGCAATTTCAGAATGCCATTGGCCTCTGCTACAGGGTGCTCCCGGGCTGCTGCAGCACCTCTTTGGACCTGCTTTTTGAGTAGGGACACGTGAAACACGGGGTGAATGTACGAGTGTGGAGGTAAGTCGAGTTTATAAGTAACATTGCCAATTTTCTCCAAAATTTTATAAGGGCCAAAGTATCGGGAACTTACCTTGACATTACGCCTGACAGCCAAGGAAGACTGTCTCTACGGTTGTAATTTTAGGTAGACCATGTCACCAACGTCATAACTCTTGTCTACCCTTTTTTATCAGCATAATACTTCATCCGAGCTCGAGCTTGATGAAGATTGTCTTTTAGCTCTTGCACCATCTGTCTTCTCTGCTGCAGCAAATCTACTACTACAGTACCATTGCTTCTTGGCTGTTGGAGCATCATAGGAGAGGGTGGAGAGTAACCATACAATGCTTGGAATGGAGAAGTGCCAATAGACATATGAAAGTGTGTATTAAACCAAACTTCGGCTAAGGAAAGCCAACAGTTCCACTCCTTGGGCTTCAAGAAGACCATACTCCGCAAATACTGTTCAACACGTTGATTGACTCGCTCAGTTTGGCCATCTGTCTGAGGATGATATGAGGAGTTGAGTGCCAATGTGGTGCCCAACAACTTAAACAACTCTCTCCAGAACGTGCTTGTAAAAATCTTTTCTCGATCGGACACAATGGATTGAGGCAATCCATGCAACTTATAAATGTTGTCAAGGAAGATCCTTGCCAACTTTTCAGCGGTGATGGGTCGAACAAGAGCAATGAAATGACTGTACTTGGTGAAATGATCCACCACGACCCATATGACCTCCTTACATTCAGACTTCGGAAGTCCCTCGATGAAATCCGTGTAATATGAACCCAAGCTCCCTCCGGAATGGGAAGAGGCTGAAGAAGTCCTTTGTAACGAGGATCTCCCAACTTCGTTTGTTGACATACCTCACACGACTTCACGTATTCACTCACCTCTTTCTTCATACTCGGCCACGTAACATATGCTTTGATTCGTTGGTAGGTCCCTTCCACACCCTCATGACCACCCCAAGCAGCATCATGTGAAGCTTGGAAGACCATTTCTCTCAAGTTAGTGGAAGAACCAACGTATAACAACCCCTCAACCCTGATCAGTCCCTGCTGTACCGATACCTCACTGTCTGCAGAGCCGAACTTTGCATCGCATGTGAGGGCTGCAGCGGCCACTTTTTCCTGAGCAAATGGGTCACTCTCATAGGACTTGTATAGCTCGTGCACCCAAGAAGGTATTATCATGGTTACAGCAGCACAGGTAGCCTGATTTTCATCCTCAAACTGCCTTGACAGTGTATCTGCTGCAGTGTTCTCTTTGCCACTTCTATATTCGATGTCGTAATCAAGGCCTAACATTTTCATGAGGCCTTTCTTCTAAATCCTCATCACGATCTTCTGCTCAAGGAGATACTTGAGGCTTTGGTGGTCCGTCCTAATGATGAACTTATGACCCTCCAAGTATTGTCTCCATTTCTCCACAGCTAAGAGGATGGCGAGATATTCCTTCTCATATGTTGACATTGCTTGATATTTAGGGCTAAGGGCCTGACTTAAGTAAGCAATAGGCCTTCCTTTTTGAGAAAGAACAGCCCCTATACCAGTACCACTTGCATCGGTCTCCAAAATAAAGCTTTCGGTAAAATCCGGCATCGCCAAAACTGGGGCAGCACACATTGCGGTTTTAAGGGCTTCAAATGCGGCTTGAGATCTCTCGTTCCATGTGAAAGCATCCTTCTTCAAAAGATCGGTCAAGGGTTTGGCAACAAAACCATATCCCCTAATAAATTTCCTATAATAGCCGATCAAACCCAAGAATCCCCTCAATTTCTTCAAGGTGAGAGGAATTGCCCATTCTTGCATTGCACAGATCTTGTTCGGATCAGTAGATACTCCCTCATGAGAGATGATGTGCCCCAAATGCTCGAGTTTATCTTGAGCAAACGAACACTTGGACAACTTCCCAAAAAACTTGCGTTGTCGCATCAATTCAAACACTTGTCGGAGGTGATTAAGATGAGTTTCATATGTCGAGCTATAAATCAGTATGTCGTCGAAGAAAACGAGCACCGACTTCCTCAAAAAAGGTTTGAAAACATCATTCATGGCTGCTTGAAACATGGCCGGAGCATTAGTCAAGCCGAAAGGCATCACAACAAACTCGAAATGGCCATGGGGAGTTTGAAAAGCTGTCTTGTAAATCTCCGGCTCAAGGACCCTGATTTGATGGTATCCTAGCCTCAAATCCAGCTTTGAAAAGAAACACGACCCATGTAGTTCATCAAGAAAATCGTTTATGATCGAAATGGGAAACTTATCCTTCACCGTGAGAGCATTTAACCGGTGGTAGTCAATACACATTCTAGCCAAGCCATCTTTCTTCTTCACAAGGATCACGGGTGAAGCGAAAGGACTATGGCTTGATCTAATGAAGTTCATTTTAAGAAGTTCCTCCACTTGCCTTTCTATTTCTGATTTTTGGCCATGTCCATAACGATAAGGCCTAATCTTCACCGGATCGGCGTTCGCACGCAAGGGAATGGCATGGTCCACACTTCTCGGAGGAGGAAGACTCTTAGGAGGCTCAAAGATATCATCAAATTCATTCACTAAGGCTTGCACTTCTGGTTGAAGTCCCGGCTGCAACTCAACCGATGATATCATGAATAAATTACCTATCCATTGCATCGCCTTCTTCTTGATCCCATCATGTACCCGTTTGCCATCAATTATCTTGAGTTGAGCATCCTCTGTCATGCCTTTCAAGGACACTTTGGAGCCATGAACCTAGAATGCCACGGCCATCTTATCGAAATCAAACACGACCGGATTCAAGGTTCTCATCCAATCCACCCCTAGCACCATGTCGCAACCTCCCAAAGGAAGAACTCGGAAATCAAAGGTGAAACGATGTTCTTGCATAGACCAAGGGAACGCTATGCATTTGTTGTGAATGGTTAAGGAATTGCCATCAGCCACCATCACTTGCAAAGGATGAGTCTTTATTGTTTCATGCCTAACCTTCTTACTCAGTTTGGGATCGATGAAGCTATGTGCACTTCCGTTGTCAATAAGGATAATGATGGAATGTTTACCAGCCTTGCCTCTGATTTTGATTGTGTTGTGAGCTCTATTACCGGTTAACGCTTTCATTGATATCTCTACTTCATCCTCACTCAATTCATCTTGTGAAACATCGCTAATGCTGTCACTATCTGCAGCAGAATGCTCACTGCCTGATTCAGCTTCCACCCGGGACCCTTTTGCATACATTATTGCTTGCGATTTGCACCTATGTCCGGGCTAATATGGCTGATTACAACAAAAGCATAGTCTCACCGAACCTCTGTCAACCGCACGCCCGAATCCAGCACCAGATCCTGCATTCCAATCTATTTTTTGTTGTGGCCGGTACCTGCTGTTCGGCTGCTTAACTTTGTCAACCGGTTGAATGTGAGTGGATTCAATCAATAGTGCCTTATTATAAGCACTTGACAAAGTCTTAGGACCAATGGCTTTCACCATGTTCTTGATCCTAGGCTTAAGTCCACTTATAAAGCATGAAACGTAATAAGATTCGACATCTTTGGGAGCTAATGTCAATACTGATAGCAAGTTAGCTCGTAAGTTCTCGAATCTGATCATGTATTCCTTCACGGAAGAAGTTTGAGTCAGCTTGTTAAAGTTATCCACAACATCCGTTGCTTCTCCCCCTCCATAGCGTCCACACATTTCCTCCACGAATTGGCCCCAAGAAAGGTTTGGTTTGCTCTTCAACAAACTGTAATACCACACCTCATGGTCACCATATAGGTGTACTGCAGCTAATTGGAGTTTTTCATCCTCTAGAATGTCATAATACATGAAGTACCTATCACACCTTCTAGGCCATGACTCCGGTAATTTGCCATCAAAAGGATCAATTACAACTCTTGGTTGCCTGTGATTACTACTTTTGCTACCGGATATCATGTCATTACTCACGTTTCTATGTTGAAAATGTTGATCAGGAGGTCTGTCCAAATGTTCGATCTCATCAAATTCAACACTGCGTTGCAAAACAGAATTCTGAGGCCTGCTGTTGTGATCTGAATTCGATGCTTGAGGTCCGCAAGGTGCCTGACCAGAGACTCGATTCTGATTGTCTACATTGAATTCAGGTTGCAAGGTTTGATTTGGAGCTGATCTGATATTAATTGAAGGTTCAACCATCGGCTGCACTACCGGTGATTTGCCATGGTTACTTACCAGATTTTCAGACCTGTCAACATGCTCTTGCTGCAGGTCGGGTTCTTTTTGGTGAAAAATATGACTTGCAGGCTTCAAGATTGCCTCTACACTTGATTCTCCTTGGTTATTAACCTGATCTTGCAATTTTTCTAATTTATTCTCAATTTGTTGTAATCGTTCATCCTTTTTTGAATCTTTATCCATCAACATGTTCAGCATTCTTTCAATCTTATCATTTTGTTGTTCAAACTTCATATCAAACTTTACATTCATTTGTTCGATCTTGTCACTCAAGTCTTTGATCTGGTCAGATGGTACATTTACACCAGAATCTGTTACTGTCGCCATATAATTCATATCCGAACCAGGTGCAACGGTTCCTCCAACTCCTGACCTGGTCCTTACTCCACCAGACATCCTTGAATCAGATTATGAATGAACCTCGATCACTTGTCTTCAACAGATCTGAATTAACTGAAATCTGTATTTGATCTTGATTTCTAATACGAAACCTGAACTGATTTCTGATCGGTTGAACTAACTGGAATTCAGTTACTGAATCCAAAATTTTTTTAATTTTTTGTTGTTAAATTTTGTTTATGCACTCGATTTGGAAGCCAAACGAGGCTTTGATACCGTTTGTTAGGTTCCAATTCAAGATTGAAGGCCTAACCTTGTAGAGGAAGGAGTTAAGATGAGAAGAGAAGGGAAAAGGGATGAAAAATAGAGAAAGGGATGAGAAATTGGAGAGAATTCCAAAGGAAATTCAGTTGTATTTTATTGAATGATTGATATTACAACCTAGGAGCTTATTTATAGACAACTAAGTACAAAGAACCAAGACTCAAAAGCCCAACCAACTTTCGCGCCTAAAATGCAGCCGCACACCACCTTTGACCCGTGTTTGACCAACTCCCCCTATTGGCGCCAACTACCGACCCAACCAACATTTGAAAATATACCACTTCAACTTGAGACACTAATCCAACACTACAAACAAAAATTACAATGAAATTCCAACGATTTATAACAGAGAATAGGGAAGATGAGAAAATAGAATAAAAATGATAGTACATCTTTTTTTGTGTTTTTTAATGGTACAGTGTGATGGCTTCTACTTATAATGCAAATAATGTATAGTAGTCAAAGCTGAAGAGAAACTTGCAGTAATGGCTTGATTAGCAACAGTAATATTATTTAATTAGCAATAATTCTGTAACAGTTAAATTATTTGATACTCAACAGCCAAAAACAGCTGCAGCAATGAAGGATGCAACATTAATGGAGTCGGTTCCCAAAATAATGCTGAAAAATAAAAAAATAAAAAAAATAATGCTAAAAAATAAATATTTACCAATCTACTGTTGAACCGCATTTTATAAACTTGGTTATATTAAACCGCGTTCAAAAAACGCGGTTATATGTAAAAATAACCGCATCAAGAACAAATAATTATATAAAGCATAAACCCCGTTTAGAAAACGCGGTTTACTATCATATCAACCACGTTTAGTAAACGCGGTTATGATGCTTTATGAGTAAAATAATATAAATAACAAACTAATAGATATATATAAATAACAAACTACTTTATAAAAAGTAATATAAATAAAACATAAATAAATGTTCAAAAAAATGAAACATAAATAAATATTACCGTCATATATTTCACTGCTACTAGTTGCTAACCGAGCCTCGTGCTCCTTTTTCATCTTGCATGTTAATACATTATGACATTTTCTCTTACAGAACCCACATGTGACCCTTCGTGTATAGTCATTTCGTCCATTTCATTTTGAATTCGTTTCGAGCGTGAGCGTCCTTGACTTCAAGACTTGGCCTTTGCAATTATATGAACCGCGTCTTTAAGACGCATTTTAATAATATATGAACCGCGTCTTATCTTCAAATGAACCGCTAACACGGTTTATGTTCACATGAAACGCGTCTTTAAGACGCGTTTTATAACTGGAAAAAATATTTTTCCATTAATTCGGTTATTTTTGGAGTGAACCGTGTTTTCTAAACGCGGTTCAACGGTAGATTGGTAATTATTTATTTTTTGGCATTATTTTTTTTATGTTTTTATTTTTAAGCATTATTTTGGGAACCGACTCATATTAATGAGGTTTAATGCAGCAACGGTAATGGACCTTTTTCGTAAAATAAATATATCCGATGAGAAAAAGATCACCACAATATTTTTCCACTGTTGGATACAACTCTCCAATAAAACAAAAAGTTAGCTTGTATCATTTTTTCAGCAATCTAAACTATTATTTAGAAGTACTCTATTCACTCTAGCACTCAGGAAATACTCATTCTTGCATTTAGAGAGATTTGGTGGTCAAACATAATTTATGGGCACATTTTTAGGATAGTGTTGGAACCACCCCACTTTTAATTTTCATCTTGATATTTACAGGAATTTGGTAACTTCCATGGGTAGTTTTCTACTACCCCACGTTCTAATTTTGAATTCATTTAAGCCATATTATCTTGGGCATTTTAGCATATTCTTAATTTATTAACTTACATTTTCACTTGACAGAGATAATTACAAAGCTTGGATAAAAGTGTGATTGGCAATTGATTATTATCTCTTGATTCTTATTGTTGATCTTTGATCGCGTTATGTGAAGGTAACATTCATCATTTTGATTGATATTCTTTTAGCGAATCATCATGCGATGCACGGTTTATACGTTTTTTTTTAAATCCAATATATAGTATAAATATGTCAATATATAAGAACCTATTATTTGGCCTAATCAGTTGCAAGAAAAATGGTTATTGTTCTGAGAAGGGGATTAAATGTTCCAGCAGTCCATTCCTAAATTCAGTCTAATTCCCTATTTTTCAACATTTAACCACCAAATTCTGAAATATTATCCCCCCTTAGAGAAACTGAAAAAGATAAAATAATAAAATATTTTTATTTATTTATTTTTTTAAAGTGTCAACTGCAACTAAAATCATATTTCCTTTTTTTTTTTGTGATTGTCCTTATCATGATTCAACATCATTTGATCTAATCTAAACTATTATATAGAAGTACCCTATTCACACTAGCACTCAGCAAATACTCATTCCTGCATTTAGAGAGATTTGGCGGTCAAACATAATTTATGGGCACATTTTTAGGATAGTGTTGTAACCACCCCACTTTCAATTTTCATCTTGATATTTGCAGGAATTTGGTAACTTCCATGGGTAGTTTTCTACTACCCCACGTTCTAATTTTGAATTCATTTAACCCATATTTTCTTGGGCATTTTAGCATATTCTTAATTTATTAACTTACATTTTCATTTGATAGAGATAATTACAAAGCTTGGAAAAAAGTGTGATTGGCAATTGATTATCATCTCTTGATCTTTATTGTTGATCTTTGACCGCATTATGTGAAGGTAACATGCATCATATTGATTTATATTATTCTAGCGAATCATCATGCGGTGCATGGTTTACACGTTTTTTTTAAAATCTAATGTATAGTATAATGTTAGGTATATGTCTCAAAATTACTTGGCGCATTAAGAAGAAGGACCGTGAAGACCCCGATCAATCGGGTGGAACTCGATCGATCGGGAATGTTACGTAAACAAAGGACGTCTGCAGTGAGGCGGGCGATCGATCGGTGAGGAACCGATCGATCGGGACCCCCCGATCGATCGGGAAACAGGGTTTACGCGGCCTATATAAACGGACGTAGGGGTTCGTCATTAGGTATCCAAAGTCAAAGAGATTCTTCCCTTGGGAGGCGCCGCACCAAAATAAATTGAGTGTTGAGAGAGAATCTTTGTAATTCGTCTTCTTCTTTTGTTCAATAATAAAAGCTCCGATCTTCGCCCATGGTTTTCTCCCCTTTCGATTGTAAAGGGGTTTCCACGTAAATCGCTGTGTCTATTATTTTGTTTCTGTTTTAGTCCGATTGTTTCTCGTTATTGTTATGGTATTTGATTCGATTGAGATCCGAGTATATTGTTTATTTCTGCACAAATTGGTATCAGAGCTTGGTTCTTCGAATTGATACAATGGCATCAGGTATTAAAACCGAGGTTGAGAAATTCAATGGTCAAGGAAGCTTTAGCTTATGGCAAGTCCGTGTGAAAGGACTCCTGACTCAAAATGGCTTGAAGAAAGCACTGGAGGGGAAAGAGAAGAAGCCAGAAACGTTGACCGAGGCACAGTGGGAAGAGTTGGATGAGAAGGCTCTCTCGGCTATACAGATGTGTTTAGCTGACGATGTTTTGTCAGAGATATTGGAGATTAAAACCGCAAAGGAGTTATAGGAAAAATATTAGACATGTTTTGCCACAAGTCAGTCTCCAACAAACTCACAGTGAAACGGCGATTGTACACTTTTCGTATGTCAGAAGGTACATCTCTTAAAAACCATCTTAGCGAATTTACCTCAATTATTTATGAATTAAAGGCTTTGGATGATGTCCCTAAGGACGAGGATCAAGCTATGATATTGCTGTGTTCGCTCTCTAATGCGTATAAGGGCTTCGTAGAAAGCATGATATACGGAGGTAGGCCAACTGTTACTGTTGATAAAGTAAAGAGAAACCTAGTGAGTAAAGAACGGGTAGATAAGGAATTGTCTGGCTCGGTGAATGACTCGGGTAGTGGCTTACATGTGAGGGGTCGATCAGAACATAGGGGATCTAATGGTGGGAATAAGTCTAGGTCAAAATCTGGACATAAGAACCTGTCGTGTCACTATTGTCACAAGAAAGGGCACATAAAGAAAGACTGTTACAGATATAAGAATAAATCAAAAGAGGGTAACAGGGGTGACCAGGGTCAAGACACGTCCGCTGAGGCTAGTGTTGTAGAGGAGGATAGTGAAGGGGAATTTCTATTAGTTATTGATTCTCAGTCCTGGTCCACAGATAAGTGGGTCATGGATTCGGGTTGTTCGTTTCATGTTACACCAAACAGAGACTGGTTCTCCACGTATAAATCTACACAAGGTGGGGTTGTCTTGATGGGTAATGATGCTGCTTGTAAGGTAGTAGGTGTTGGAACAGTCCGTGTGAGAATGTTCGATGGAACTATAAGAACCTTAAGTGATGTTCGCCACGTCCCAGATTTGAAAAAGAACTTGATTTCTCTAGGTACCCTAGAATCTAATGGGTACAAGTACACTGCTGAAGGTGGAGTCATGCGGGTCAGTAAGGGTGCGTTAATTGTGATGAAAGGAAATAGGGTTGGTACTTTGTATGAGCTTGCAGGTACAACCGTGACAGGTGCAGTAGTTGTTTCCACATCTGCTATGACAGATGCAGAGATCACAAGACTATGGCACATGAGAATGGGTCATATTGGTGACAAAGCATTGTCTGAGCTGAGTAAAAGGGGACTTCTTTGTGGTCAGTCAACAAGACTGATGGAATTCTGTGAGCACTATATTTATGGGAAGCAGAAGAGAGTCAGCTTCCAGGCAGCAGTGCATCAGACCAAGGGGATGTTAGACTACAAACATTCTGATCTGTGGGGAACTTCCAGAGTGGCTTCTAAAGGTGGGTCCAGGTATATTCTAACATTCACTGATGACTACTCACGTAAAGTTTGGGTCTATTTTCTTAAGCAGAAAAATAAAGTGTATGATATCTTCAAGAAGTGGAAAATTATGCTTGAAAAACAGATAGGGATGCCGATCAAGAGGTTGAGGACTGATAATGGTCTTGAGTTTGTCGAAGGGGACTTCACTAAATTTTGTGAAGATCAGGGCATAGTCAGACACAGGACATGTACAGGTCGACCTCAGCAAAATGGAGTGGCTGAAAGGTTAAACAGGACGTTACTTGAGACAGCTCGTTGTATGCTTTCAAATGCAGGTTTAAAGAGAGAATGGTGGGAAGAAGCAATTAGCATGGCTTGCTACCTTGTGAACAAGACACCGCATTCTTCATTACAGATGAAGACTCCTGAAGAGGTATGGTCTGGTTCAACTTCTGATTATTCTCAAATCAAAGTTTTTGGTTGTCCTGCATATGCATATGTTAATGATGGAAAGCTGGAGCCTAGGGCCAAGAAGTGCATCTTTCTTGGTTAAACGTCAGGTGTGAAGGGATATAGATTGTGGGATCCATGTGTTCAGAAGTTTTTGACGAGTAGAGATGTTACTTTCGATGAGTCTGCTCTACTTAATCCGCCACACACACACTCCATTGACAGAGATAATGTTCAGGTTGAGACACCTGATGATACAAAGATACAGTCAGATCAGCAGATTGTTCAGCTTGAGAGTATTCCTGCACCTTAGGTACGGGTTTCTGATATTGTTACTGATAATGCAGAAACAGGTCAGCAGGTGGAGAAGATTACTATAGCTCGTGGTAGACCGAGGCGAGAGATCAGGCCTCCTGAGAGATATGGGTATGAGGAGATGATTGCCTATGCCCTCTCTACTGCTGAAACGTTAGTTGACAGTGAGCCGACTTCGTATACAGAGGCTGTATCGAGATCAGATGCTGAGAAGTGGCCCGTTGCTATGAATGAAGAGATGCTGTCTCTTCATAAGAATCAGACTTGGGAACTGGTGAAGCCTCCTACAGGGAAAAGACTGGTTGGATGCAAATGGGTCTTCAAGAGAAAAGAGGGCATTCCTGGAGTGGAAGATGCAAGATACAAGGCACGTTTGGTAGCTAAAGGCTACAGTCAGGTACAAGATGTTGATTTTCATGACACTTTCTCACCTGTAGTTAGACACACTTCAATTCGTGCATTATTGTTTTTGGTTGCCATGCATGATTTTGAACTTGAACAATTGGATGTCAAAACTGCATTCTTGCATGGTGAACTAGAAGAGAGTATCTTTATGCATCAGCCCGAGGGTTTTGTTGTTGAAGGAAAAGAAGATCATGTGTGTTTGCTTAGACGGTCTTTATATGGTTTAAAGCAATCTCCTAGACAGTGGTATAGGAAATTTAATCAGTTCATGACAAGTCATGATTACATCAGGAGTAAGTACGACAGTTGTGTGTACTTCAGAAAGATAGATTTAGGCTTTGTTTACTTGCTTTTGTACGTTGATCATATGTTAATTGCAGCACGAGATATGAAAGATATCGATGACTTAAAATCAATGCTGAAGAGTGAATTTGAGATGAAGGATCTTGGAGCAGCTAAGAAGATATTAGGCATGGAAATTCATAGAGACCGAGAAGCTGGAAAATTATACTTGTCTCAGGAGAAGTAGATTGAGAAGGTTTTAGACAGGTTTCATATGAAGGATGCTAACTCGGTTAGCACGCCCTTAGCAGCTCATTTCAGAATCTCAGCATTAGATTCGCCTCAGATTGAGGAGGACGTCAGGTACATGTCTCAGATTCCTTATTCTAGTGCAGTGGGCAGTATTATGTATGCGATGGTCTGTACGCGTCCAGATATTGCTTTTGCTATGAGCAGAGTTAGTAGGTACATGGCGAATTTGGGCAGAGAACATTGGCATGCAGTAAAGTGGATTCTCATGTATCTTCGTGGAACCTCTGATTTGTGTTTGGAATATAGAAAAAGTAAGTGCTGTTTGGTTGGGTATGTAGATTCTGACTATTGTGGAGACCTTGATAAGAGGAAGTCCACTTCAGGGTATGTGTTTTGTTTAGGTGATACAGCTATCAGTTAGAGAGCGTGTTTGCAGCCTGTTACAGCACAGTCTACTACCGAGGCCGAGTACATGGCAGTAACAGAAGCGTTCAAAGAAGCCGTCTGGTTGAGAGGATTAATCAGTGAGATCAATGTCGAGCAGGGAACAGTTAAAGTATACTGTGATAGTCAGTCCACTACTCACCTAGCGAAAGATCAGATGACTCATCATGACCGAACTAAACATATTGATGTGAAGCATCATTTTATCAGAGATCTGATTGACGAGCGGAAGGTGGAGTTGAGGAAGATTGGGACTGAAGATAACCCAGCTGACATGTTCACAAAAGTTCTACAAGGTAGCAAGTTCGAGCATTGCTCGAATTTGGTGGGTCTTTCAGTTTGATGTATGGTAGCCCCGGGTGAGGGGGTGTTTTGTGGAGGAGGTGGAGTTTGTTTTATTGTTGACGTTGATTTTGAGCCAAGGTGGAGATTTGTTAGGTATATGCCTCAAAATTACTTGGCGCATTAGGAAGAAGGGCCGTGAAGACCCCGATCGATCGGGTGGAGCTTGATCGATCGGGAATGCTACGTAAACAAAGGACGTCTGCAGTGAGGCGGCAGATAGATCGGGACCCCCCGATCGATCGGGAAATAGGGTTTACGCGGCCTATATAAACGGACGTAGGGGTTCGTCATTAGGTATCCAAAGTCAACGAGAGGCTTCCCTTGCGCGGTGCCGCACCAAAATAAATTGAGTGTTGAGAGAGAATCTTTGTAATTCGTCTTCTTCTTTGGTTCAATAATAAAAGCTCCGATCTTCGCCCGTGGTTTTCTCTCCTTTCGATTGTGAAGGGGTTTCCACGTAAATCGCTGTGTCTATTGTTTCGTTTCATTTTAGTCCGATTGTTTCTCGTTATTGTCGTGGTATTTGATTCGATTGAGATCCGAGTATATTGTTTATTTCCGAACATATAAACATGTCGATATATAAGAACCTATTGTCTGGCCTAATCAGTTGCAAGAAAAATGGTTATTGTTCTCAGGAGGGGATTAAATGTTCCAGCAGTCCATTCTTAAATTCCGCCCTAATTCTCTATTTTTCAACATTTAACCACCAAATTCTGGAATATTATCCCCTGTTAGAGAAATTGAAAAAGGTAAAATAATGAGAGGTTGGGAGGAGAGAAGAGGTCAACGTTGCAATATGGGCCTACGGGGGGTTGTGAGAGTGTTAGTCCGTGTTTTAGATATTATAGAAACTAACGAATCTCCAAGGATACACAGTTTATACGTATGTTTTGAGTTAATGTATAATATAAAAAAGGTTGGTACATAAATTATTGTTTTCATATGATTTTTTCGATAAGTGACACCGAAGTGCAGTACAAGACAGGCTCACTCGTAAAAACGAGGCCTGAAGCCAGCTGAAAACAACCAGCAAACAAGAACGTCAAATGAAAAAGAAATGATCTAAAGTGAAGCCGAGCCAGTAATCTCAGAAACCCCAGAAATAACCTACACTGGAGCCGAACCAGTAATCTCGGAAAGCCCAGCAGCTATACGAACCACTCGATATCTGATGCCTGCCAAGCCGCATAAACAATCAGGACCTCCAGCGTAGCAGTAGGAACACGGAGAGGCATAGACCCGACTGATGACCAACACAGACAAACTGCCAATCTGTAACTTATAAAAACCACGCTGGAGCGGGAGCTGAGCCAGCAATCTCGGAAACCCCAGCAATTACCAGAAACACCCGCTTGTATCAAGTCTGCCAGGCCACAAAAAGAACCAAAACCTCTGAAAACGCCATAAACGAAAATCTTGGAACTCACACAGACCAAAGGCCAATTCTTTTCTTACCAAAAACCTACACTGGAGCCGAGCCAGAAATCTCGGAATCCCTAGCAACTATAAGAACACCTACACTGGAGTCAAGCCAATAATCTTGGAAACCCTAGCAACTACCAGAACCACCCGATATCTGTAGCTTGTCGAGCCACGCGAAATACCCAAGACCTCAAGCATAGAAGGAGGATCACTGATAGGCAAAGAATCGAATGACACCCAACACAGCTGCCACACGACGAAGGCGGCCCTCAAATGCCAAAACCCCAAGAAACGACCATAGCAGAAACCAGCAGAGATCCCCAACACAACCAAAGAACGTGGACCATCAAACTAATTCCAAGCCTTTTCAATAACCCAAAACTAGAACACAGGCATTAAACAATTATTCTAAGGGCATACAAGTGTCAAACAACCACGGAATTTCATATATGACTCAACCATATCATGATTTTCAACTTTGTGCTAAAGCAAGTAAGTATTTTAATGAAACACCAATATGTAGAAAAACGGCATCTATATGTCAAAATTTGCAATATGCACACAACAAAGACCACAGGACCCTCATGTTGCAGAAAAGACTTTTTCACATTCTTTACAATTTGCCTTTCATAAATTCAAGCAACATATACAAGATATATGACCTGCTTCAAAACATAGTCATGGGATCACATGAGACACATCAATCATGGAGACTAAGACATTATGACATATAGATTTTGACAAAAACTTTCAGGCCCTATTAACCCTTTATAAGAAACAGTTATAACATGCTTGAAAACATAGCCATGGGACCACATGGGGAGCATCAACATGAAGACTAAGACACTATCACACCTAGATTTAACAAAAACACCCAGGTTCCACTAACCTTTACAAGAATCAATTATTTTGATTTGGTCATTTGAACAAAAGAGAAGCACCAATCTTCACGCATATGGTCGAAGGTTGTGGTTAAAGCACACAAATTCAGTGCTCTACGAACACAGTGGGATTTAAGATTGTGCCACTAGTTGTGTGTAACCTAAGACTTGCCAATTCTAGGTTCAAGATTCCATTCTAACAATCATATAATGCACTTCAGGCATGAGACACATAATAGCCACAAAAACACACAGACACATTGAAAAAATGAAAGACCATATAAACCGATTCCGAAACAACATACGTATACCAAACAACACCAAGAACAGAAACCAGACCAAGGTTGTCCTCCGACTACCAATTGAGTGTGGCCTGAGCAGTTGAACACCAAATTCATTCCACCATAAAAAGAATCAGCACAACATTCACAATCGAGCATACACATGGCCGACTACAATCGATTATTCATGAAAATGCTCTACTGAAAATCAAATCCCAACACTGATTAGAGTTCCTCGATTGCGGATAAAAAAGATTCAAATTAGGGTTTCTAATTTGAGAATCACCCTAGTTCTGGTTCCTCGATGGCTGATAATTCTAACTCAAATTACGGTTTTCATCTCACGAATGTCTCTGATTATGGTTCAGATAATCCTGACCCGGATCCTGACTATAAAAATTTGACCCCGATTGCGCTTATTAGGTAGAGAATTCGTCGATTAAGGACGACCCATTCAAAACAGTACAGTAATGGAAAGTTCCCCACAGGAACGGAGACATAGTGGAGAAAACGAGAAGAGGAGACGAAGGAGGCAGTGGTCTCTCTCACTCTTCCGGCTGCACGGGACATAACTCTCTTGAGAGTGTAAAATCCCCGAATTAAATATGCCTACCTCATTAAAAACCTTGCTAGGGAAAACCTAGTGGGAAAAAACCCTAGCAAGGGAAAAAGAGTACAACACATATTTAACCCCCTCAAGGGCTCACATTAGACCACCAAACAACATAAAACCCGTAAAAACGAACCTCTGAGCATAAAACCCACTGCTTTACAGTGAAGGCGGGCCAGGTCGGTGCGCAGGGACGCCAATGGCGACGGGCGAAGAAGAGGACGAAGAGGGAGAAGGACCCGGCTCTTGACATAGATGAACATCCAACCTGTAGCAGTACCTCTAAGCCTTGAAAACCCTCGAACAACGCTGCTAGAGTTGTATTTCACGGACAATACTTGCTAGACCAAATCGAGCCCAGACCTGGATAGGGGCCCTCTTAGCGATCTTAACCTTGCCGGAGCAGTGCCAGAACCCACCGGACTCGTCTCCATGAGCCACCAGAAACGAGGAGGTGGAAGAGAAGGGACGAGAACCGATATCAGATCTAGATCTGAAAAATATCCAACGAGATGAAGGTGGACGAGGGTGATAGTGGTACGGTCGGGAAGAGGGTTGGGTGGCGACCCAGAGGCTGTGGCGCTGGTGGCAGTGGCCGTGCCACAGGCCTACACGCACCGCTGGCAGTGGCCGTGCCACGCGCCTTCATTATCATTAGCATGAAGTGTGGATCTGGCCATTCGAATTTTACTCGCCACCACCTACTCGCCACGTCGAGATCCCCTTCTCCTTTTATTCATGGTTAGCCCTCCATTCCACTTGTTTTCATATGATGCATAGAGGATCTTTACATTTAACAAGATTTTAAGTCATAATTTGTTACTTAGAACCAAACTTATGACGATGAAACTTTGATATTATTTGTATTACATGTTCATTGTAATTTATTTACAATATGACATAAACATATAATTGAATAGTTAGATGCCCTTTTATTATTTAATAAATAATTTAATAATTTCAGGTATTTCTATTTAATATTGTTTTTAATTTTCAGGTTTGATGAGTCCCATATCCCTTTTTTTTTTGAACACTATCACTTATTTAATAAATGAATGAAAAATAATGTTGTATTTGAAATTATCTTTTTAAAATTAAAGGGCATGAAGCTCATCAAAACTGAAAATTAAAAAAAATAAATTAATTAAATGAAAATATCAGAAAAGAAGATGACTGTTAAATTTAAGAGTAATTATTTAATATTTAATAAATAAGTAATAAAGGGCATCCAACTATGCAATTATATGTGTGCCATATTGTAATTAAATTGTACTGAACGTGTAGTAAAGAAACATAAAAGTTTTTCTCATAATAAATTTGGTTCCAAGCAACAAATTATCCTTGACATATATTCATATGCAAAGATCCTTTGTGCATTATATGGAAAACAATAATTTATATATCGACTTGTTTATACTATACTTCAGTTTAAAAAAACGTATAAACCGTGCATCGTACGGGGATTCGCTAGTTCATGTGAATTAAAAGCAATTGATCAAAAGGTCATAATACAAACCACATCAAAATAATGCCCAAATTGAAAATCATCATGAATTCTTGATTTGGTTATGATACCATATGTAAAATTAATCATGTGCATAATCAACAATGCACAAACATAAATTCTCGTTTATCTAAGAACTTCATGATTCTCATATTTATTTAAATCAAAGAACATAACTTGATCCATAAAGATTTTATAGGACCGCAAGATCTAAGAAGTCCCATTCCTCTCTCTTCATTACTTTCTCCAATCTCACAAAGTTCGCCACCATCACACTAGAGAAGAAGCCATTTTTATGAACGAAACTAGGTCTTAAGATTTTTAGGAAATTCTTACATAACATATATGAATGAACAGTCTCAAACTTCAAGGTGTGTAGCGAACCACTATTCTTAAGACTTATTTCGTGGATAATGAAATAGTCTCGGAGATACAATAAAAAGCAAGAACAAAAGTGAGATAGAATGTAGAAAGGAAAGATAACCAAGATGTGAACAAGAGAATGATCTTTTCAATATGATTTTTCTCAAGTACGTTTTTTCATCATTGTAAACATGAGAAATGAGGGGAGAAAATAAAGTTTTCAAGTGTCTTTTCATGAAGAGACACGTCCTTTCACGAAGAGACACACCTCTTCACTCAAAAGACACCAAATCATCCTTTATTTATTTTGAAAATACACTAACTGACACATGAGTGGTTTCAAACTCTTACATACATCTCATACATGAATGTCTATTGAGCTTAAAGTATAAGCAGTACACAAGGTCAGTTTATACCATATGCTAACTATTAGGAATATGCCTCAAATTTATGTAATTTAGTCATGAGTCTTGCCGTGAGCAAGCCGATCGATCGGGTGGTACAACCGATCGATCGGAGAGCAACGCTAGAGAAAAAAGTCAAGAATGCCTGCAGAAAGGGAGCCAATCAATTGGTATTGGCCGATCGATCATGGGCCCGATCGATTGGGGGCCACGCAATACGTGCCCTAGCCGTTTTTTATAAATAGACCTTTAGAGCTTCTGTTTTAGGTATCCAATCAAATCCAAAAATTAAAGTGGGCCGCTGTCATCCTTGAGAGAGAGAGAGAGAGAGAGAGAAAGAGAGAGATGAATTGTAATTCTTCTATTCTCAAATCAATAAAAGTCTCCATCTCCACCCTTGGTTTTCTCACCTCTCGATTGAAGAATGGTTTTCCCCATAAATCATTGTCTCCTTCTTTTATTCTCTTTTATCCCGCTGTTGACTTCTCTTGTGTGTTATAGTATTGAATTAAATCCAGTCTTGGGTGTTAAGTTCCGCATTAGGAAGATATTATTTCCTTTACAAATTTGTATCATAGCATATCAGATTTGTCCAGAATCCTAATAAATTAGTATCGTAGCATATCAGATTTGTTCGAGATTTTACTTACAATTGGTATCAGAGCCCTGTTTATTTTGATTTGGTACTATGACGTCTGCAGTTAAATTGAATTTGAGAAGTTTGGTGGTTAAGGGAGTTTTAGTTTATGGCAAGTTCTCATTAAGGGCTTCTTGACATAGAGTGGCTTGAAGAAAGCCTTAGAAGGAAAAGAGAAGAAACCTGAGAGTTTATACGAAGCACAGTGGGAGGAGTTAGACGAAAGGGCTCTTACGGCATTTCAGATGTGTCTTGCTGATGACATTTTGATAGAAGTTCTGGAAGTAAAGACCGCTCAGAAGTTGTGGGAGAAATTGCAAGAGATGTTTTGTTTCAAGTCGTCTCCCACAAACTTGCAGTTAAGCGTCGGTTGTTCACGTTTCATATGTCAGAAGGTATGTCACTTAAGAATCATGTTAATGAATTTAATTCGTTAATTCAAGAATTAAAGGAGCTTGATGATGCTCCTAAGGATGAAGATCAAGCAATGTTATTGTTATGTTCACTCTCTACCTCTTATAGAAGCTTCGTAGAAAGCATGATTTATGGTGGTAGGCAATCTATCACATTTGATGACGTTAAGAGAAACCTACTGAGTAAAGAAAGTAGATAAGGAATTGTCTGACTCCGTCTAGAACTCAGGTAGTGGTTTATTTGTGAGAAAGAGAACCAAGCCTAAAGAATGTGATCATAGTGGAAACAAGTTTAAGCCTAGAAATCAAGATTTATCTTATAATTACTGTCATAAGAAAGGACACATTACGAGAGACTGTTACAAGTTTAAGCGGAAACTAGAATCAAATAACGAATTTGACTAGAGATCCGCAGCAGCTAGTGTTGTAGTTAAAGATGAGAATAATGGTTATATATTGTCTGTGTTTGAACCTCAGTCTAGCTTTACAAATAGTTGGATTTTGGATTCGGGTTGCTTCTATCATGTTTGTCCCAATCGAGATTTGTTTTCCACGTATGAGTCAATTCAAGGTGGAGTTGCTTTGATGGGCAATGATGCTACATGCAGAGTTTTGGGTACAGGAATAATTCGTATTAAGATGTTCGATGGCACTATTAGGACTTTGATCGATGTTCGTCACATTCCCGATTTGAAGAAGAATCTCATCTCTTTAGGTACTCTTGAGTCACATGGATACATGTATACAGCTGAAGCTGGACTTATGAAGGTCATTAAGGGTGCTTTAGTTGTGATTAAGGGCTGAAGGGTAGGAACATTATATGAAATTATCGGTTCCATAGTTGCAAGATCAGTTAAGATATCTTCGTCATCATTGTTAATAGAACTAGGTATCACAAAGTCAAGATGCTTGAGATTTGATCATTCAGGTGATAAGGGTCTGTCTGGGCTTAGTAAAAGGGGCTCGTTGTGTGGTCAGTCGACATGACTGAAATTTTGTGGACACGGCATTTATGGGAAGCATAGAAGAGTTCGTTTTAAGCAGTTCCTGACAAATAGAGATGTCACGTTTAATGAGTCTTCATTATTGAGTCCATAGAAGATGTCATCCGTTATTTGTGATTTAGGTTAGGTGAATAAGCCGGAGAGAGTTCAGTTTCAGTTAAGTAACAGAGTTTAGCAGTAGGTGTTTGTTTTAGAAGATGTGTCAAGAGCTAATTCAGAGGAGAAGAAGCTTGGTATTGCTGATAACCTCACAGATATGTTCACTCAGTTGCTACCTAGCAGGAAATTCAAGCATCACTCGAACTTGGTTAGGTTTTCAGTTTTATTTAGATAACCCGTGTGTGGGGTGTTTTGTGGAATAGATGGAGAAGTTTTGCTTATGTGTAACTTTAAGTCAAGGTGGAGGTTTGTTAGGAATATGCCTCAAATTTATGTAATTTAGCATGAGTCTCGCCGTGAGCAAGCCGATCGATTGGGTGGTACAACCGATCGATCAGAGAGCAACGCTTGAAAAAAAAGTCAAGTACGCCTGCAAAAAGGGAGCCGATCGATCTGTATGGGCCGATTGATCGGGGGCCGCGCAATGCGTGCCCTAACCGTTTGTTATAAATAGGCCTTTAGGGCTTCTGTTTTAGGTATTCAATCAAATCCAAAAATTAAAGTGAGCCGCCGTCATCCTTGAGAGAGAGAGAGAGAGAGAGAGAGAGAAGTGAATTGTAATTCTTCTATTTTCAAATCAATAAAAGTCTCCATCTCCGCCTGTGGTTTTCTCCCCTCTCGATTGAAGATGGGTTTCCATGTAAATCATTTTGTTCTTGTTATTTGTTCTCTTTTATCTGTATTACTTCTCGTTTGATCGTAGTATTTGATTCTAATTAAGTACTTGGGATTTCGCACTTCCGCACAAATTGGTATCAGAGCATATCAGATTTATTCAGATTCCTCACACTCACACTAATAATACCGGGAGTAGAGGTTGTTGGGATTTGAATTCATGACTTCTCAATTAATAAAACTATGATCCTATTAAAGAACCAAATATTTCAAAAACATAAGTTAATGGATGATAGATCAAGACTAATTTTATACTCTATCAATAAATGGTGTAATGAGTTATCCCATCCAACATTAGTTAATTTTTAAATCACACTTGAATTTACACATAAACTCATGCTAACTCCATCTACGAACTTGAAACCCAATATTATTTAATGAGTAAATTCAGAAAGGCCAAACAGGGCAATGGCTTTTTCTTTTCAGATTTGAATATGATGCAATACTGTAAACCGACAGGACTAAGCAATGCATGCAGAATTAGTTAATTGATTATAATCAAATTTCGAAAATGGGATGGTGACAAAAGGGGTTTGTACTATAAGCTTTAAAGGTGGCGTAATGAATTACGATAGGCTGGGTCCCTCCTTTAAATTATTAGTTGGTGTTGAATAATGAATGTGAGCTGTTCGTCCCAAAACATAGGTTGTCCTTCATATTTGGCTGAGTCTTTGTTCCTCAACTTTATGTCTTGTACCGTGTGGAACTAGCACACTGGATCTTCAAGTTTATTCTCTTTTAGTTGGCCCCTAGTTTAGTTTCTTTCAAGTACACGCTTTGATAAGACAATTTCTTAAGTGCTTGATAGTTTTTTTTTGACATCAAAGAAGACAGGATGAGAGTGAAGAGAATATTTGTACTATTAACTATCGGTGTAATTTGACCAATTTGAACGATTACTATAGGGAAGCTAATAGACTTGCGGATTGGCTTGCAAACTTTGGGTACTTGGGCTCTAGTGTATCTGGGTGCCATAGTCCACCGTTCTCTCATTCGTGCCGATGCTTTAGGATCCATCATTTGTCGGAGATGAGCCTAAAGCAGTTTGCCTTGACCATTTAAAAAAAAAAAAAAAAACAGTGTTAAGCAAAAGAATTACTATAAGCAGGAATGGCAATGGGGCGGGACGAACGAGAGTTCTATTCTCTTATATTTGTATGAGAAACACATTTCTCTAAATGCTGCCCATGTCATTATGTATTAGGGTAAAGAAGTTAAGGAGAACTAGTAAAATCTAAAGAGGCTATGATGATTGAAGCCATCCTATTGATTCAAATTTATAGATACAATGATTCGATTATACATATACCAATCTGGATTGGAAGGAAAAGGATGGATTCAACTATCTTCCTTTGATTCAACTTGCTAAAGATAAAAGGAATGAAGGAAAACTCAACTTGCAACTTGAATGAGAGAAGATAAGAGAGAAAAAAAAATACTCAATTGATTTACAAGGGAAAAACTACCAATTTGGCTGACTAAAATCCTAATATGAAGCTAGCCTCCTAATTGCCAATCAACTCTCTACCTATCTGATTTACATAGTTAACACAACCATAAAAAAGTTCAAAGGATAAAGTACAGACTCTAGCTTCTAGGGAAAAAAACACAAGGATAAAGTGCAAAATGTGAGGTAGAACTTGAAAGCATGCTAAACTCTGAGCTTCTAGAAAAAAGAACTCTTGCCACCTTCCATCTAAAGGTCCAAATAGCAACTTGGGGGGGGGGGGGGGGGGGGGGGGGGGTGGGGTGGAATTGGGTTCTTTAGTGATAAATGAAAATTTAAATTTATGAATCAAAAATTTAATTAAAAGCTAAATAATAAATGTTAAATGAAAAAGATAAATACGAAATAAAAGGGATGCACAAAGATTTTTATAGTGGTTCACTTCCAAACCGGAAGCTAGTCCACTTCTCAAGTGACTACTCTTAGTCACTTGAGCCTTTAACTAAGCTCGATGATCCTTTTTAAAAACAGGCTCGGGATCCAACCTTTACAGCAGATCTTTTTGTACGTAGGCTCAAGACCAACCTTTTACAACCAATCCTTTTGTAACCGTAGGCTCAGGATCCAACCTTTACAATGCAACAAATTTGAATAAAGTAATGAAAGAATTAAAGCACTCAAATTCTTCACTCTTTCGAGAGTAAATTGACACTTGATCAAGCTTAGCCAAAGCTAAAGATATGCTAATAAAGCTCAAAGATGAACAATAAGAGAGCAAATGATGCTCTAATAAAAGTTTTAAACAAAACTTAAAAACAAACCATTAAAGTGTAAGTATGTAAGAGAACTTTTTATCAAAGAATGCTTAGAGAGTATTGGATTATTTTAACCAAAGCATTCAAGCCCTATTTACAGGCAAATGAGGGCCAATAAGACGTTCCAAAAGTTGGGAAAATGTTTTGGAAAGAAATCAAGTCAAAAATAGCCGTTTTGAGCTTTTTCAGTCTGTGTGTCGACACACAAGGGCTATGTGTCGACACACAACAGCTCTTGGTGGCTACTATAAGCCTGTGTGTCGACACATACCATCTGTGTGTTGACACTCAGCCTACCCGGGTACATTTATACGTTTTGATCAATTTGCTTGATTGGTAGGATACTTTTATTACATTTCCTAAGTTAAAAAATTGATTGATTGATTACTATATTTGTTCAATTTTTTGAATTTATTTCCCACTTTACTTGATCATAAAAATGACTGATTCCATAAATCAAGCTAAATCATCACCCATTAAAATTTTATCTTTATGTGATTTGATCATACTTTTCAAAGTGCCAATCTTAAAAAAATATTTTAATTAATAAACTAGATTGGTTTAATTTTGACTTGAACATTTTTCAAATAAAATTTGATAAATCAACTTTCTAAAATATTTTTCAAAAACATTTTTGTAAGAGCATCACATATCAATATTGAGACTTGAACTCAATTGATATATCCCGATCCTAAGTCCTAGACAATAAAAATAAATAACTTTAGGATGCTCAGACTCGGATCATGTTCTCTTCAATTTGGATAAATCTTCTCTTTAGCTTTTATCTCTTTTCCTCTTGATTTATCATCTTTTAGAAAGCTTCGTATCCATGATTAATCTTGATGTGCCTAGCTTTCTCATAAGTCACTTAAAAACAAGATTAGAACAATTTAAATCCCATGACTCACTAAATGCTTGTTATCATCAAAATTACAATAATATTGGCTTTAGGGCCAACACCATCTTTGGACTCGCCTACTCTACTATGACAAATTGCTCTCTAATGTCGTAGCTTGGTTTGTATCTGATGCAATTAGGAATGAAAATAGCCATCGAGACAAGAAAGGGTGAAACTTTACTTGAAGGCGATGAGGACCCAGACCCAACTACAAGAACATTAGGGTTTTCTAATTTAATTAGGATTAGATATTTTGTTTTGATTTTAACTATGGTTTTAATTAGGGTTTTTTTGAACTATATTAGGTTTAATTATAGTTAGAATATTATTGTTTTATAGAGTTCAATTTGCATTAATAATAGGGTTAGAGGAGTGCCTATAAATAGACTATTAGTTGTTTGTTTTAGGCAACTTTTGATTATTGAATTTATTTGATGAGTTTTCTCGTGCTTTGAGATATTTGTGATTTTATTTTGAAAGGGTTCAATAAAAATTACATAGCTCATCTTAGGTTAATTCTCGGGCGTTCACAAAATCAACGCGTTTTAGCCAATCCTTCTTAATCCAACATCGTTAGGTATGATCAATTGATTAGAGGCACCCTATCCCTTCCTCCCATACATTAGCAACGTTCGAGGCTGCAGGTCGGATCTTTAGATCGATCTGCATCAGTTGGTATCATAGCACAAAATGTTTCCGCCATCGCCCACGGGAGATTAAAGTACACCTCCACTAGTAACATGTATGAGAGAGATGACTTTGATGAGGACTATGCTCGTCAGAGCAAGAGAAGGTTTGAAGAGATAGAAGTGGGATTCCAGCGTCTCAAGTTGAAGATGAAGCAAGCGGCTACCGAGCTTTGTTGGCTATCTCGAACTCGTGCCCTATTTGTGGGTTACGATACAAGCACAAAGGAAGACATAGACAACTGTCACAATTGACCATCCTTTAGGACCACACCACCAACATATCGACAAAATTGGTGAGTCTTTGTTTACCAACAACTCTACCCGATTGCTTTCACCACCACAAGAATCAACCCCGAACCACCAATTGCAGTATCCACCACCACCAACCGAACCTAGCCCACTAGGTCTGTTTTCCTCACCTACCGAAATGGATGAAGAAAAACACCATGACTTTCTTTCTCCACCAATCTTTGATGAGTCCATATACAATAAACTCATATATGTTGAGAAGAAAATTGAGGATATTAAGATCCCAAATCTACTTTCCCTACCACCAATACTACCAATTCCACCTCATCCACCAACATCAACACAACCGCCACAATTGTCTTTACCAAAAATATCACCCACCCGATCACCCTCATCACGGCCACCAAAGAATACAACCCCACATTGGAGCACTTTACCATAACCGATATTGGAACCCTTCAATATTCTATGAAGTCATCTACACCCACCAATAAGACTAACGGGTCGAATTCGAGTCTGTTCAAGCGGGTCAGAATGATGCAAATAGGGATGAAAATAGCACGATCCAGACAAGAAAAGGTGAAACTTGACCCGAGGGCATTGAGGACCTGAATCGAACTACAAGAACTAAAAGGTTTTCATCGAGTTTTCTAGTTTAATTAAGATTAAATATTTTGCTTAACTTTTAACTAGGGTTTTAATTAGGGTTTCTTGGTTGAATTATGTAATTAGACTTAAGGTTTTAAAGTTAGATTTTATTATGAGTAGGGTTTTTTTCATGCCTATAAATAGGCCATTAATTTATAGTTTTAGGAGGCTTTTGATTAATTGAAAATATTTGATGAATTATTTTGTTTTGAGTTGATCTTTGTAATTTTTATTTTGAAAGAGTTCATTAAAAATTACATAGCTCCTCTTTTGGTTAATTCTCAGATATTCGCAGAATCAACGAGTTTTATCCAATCCCTCTTCATCTGACATCATTGAGTACGATCAACAGGTTAGAGGTACCCTATCCCTTCCCACCATACGTTATTGACGTTCAAGGCTGGAGGTTGGATCTTTAGACTGATCTGCATCAGTATACTCCTCTTAGCCTTGGAGAGACTTCACCTTTGAATTCGCCACTAAATTGTCTTCGTTGTCATTGCCAAAGTAACAAACAAGGTGCTTACGTTGAAAATATCAAAATCGACATACCACTCTGTAACTGTAAAGGGTGATAATTGGGGTTGATCTTCTCAGTTACTTGAAAAGGCCCAATCTTCTAGGTTGAGATTTTTTTGTAATCCTAACCTTGGTGCATATCACAACCTAGAATTGCCCATACTTGATAACGCATAGGGATTCCCCTACTAGGTGCTTCTTGTCCGATGATGATTATCCTTGGTGTTAATTTGTTGCAAATGCTCCCATGTGTACTCGTGAATGTGCTAGAATATGGAAATAATAAAATCATTTGCGATTTAGCATGGGCAAGAAAGGTTTAAAATTGGTCCAAGGTCCAACAACGAACGAGGAAAAAAAGCAATAAATGATAAGGCATGGTAGGAACCCTGTAAATTTGGATTATTAATGGATGCTTTTTTTTTTTTTTTTTTTTTAAATGGCATTGTGTTATTTGTCGTGTCTACAATTGCTTTATTATTGCATTAAAAAAGGCAAATCTACCATATGTGCAATAGGACTGGCTTTGTGATGTTAGTCACAATGATGAGAGCCAACACCTTTATTCCATTGTCCTTAATTTTTACTTTTTTTGATAATTATCAGTATCGTCGAAATACAAATAGGCAACTCGAAAAAACGAGGCCTAAGCCACCCCGAAAACGGAAGTAGGTGCAAATAGAGACCAGATCAGACAAGGAACAAACAGGCACCAAAAGCAAAACGCCCAAACAGAACAAAACAGATACCACGAACAGGCCGTACAAGACGCGTAAGACAAGCTCAGACATGGATTCCAAATGTAGAAAAACCAGACGAACAACTCGGGAAACGGGAGCAGAATTGAAGCCTCAACCACAAACCCATCCACCTTATTTAGCAAGCAAGTCTGCCACCATAGGTGGATCGAAACCATCAAAATTGAAGCCTACTATTTTCCCCATCTCTATTACCCGCTTCGCTTGCATAATCATCCCATCATATTCTACTTCCTAGATCTTGTCGTACCGATTCTCTCTATTCTGTTTTTTCTTCTTCTCGGCTGTCTTTGACAATTTTTCCCATTTTGCATGATTCCCGTGTTTTCGCTTACCTAAGGCCTTGGCCGTTTTCGCTGTGCTGTTCTTAGGCAACATATCTTCCAGAAATTCCTGAAGCTCTCACTTTTCATTCTCTTTTTCCATGTGCTTCAGCGCTTTCCTCTCCCTTTTTGTCATCACTCCTTTTCCTTTTCTCATCCCAACTTCACTGGGTCTCTCCATACAAGTCTGTGGCCTGCTCAAAACAGAGGGCTCAAAACCTGGAGGAAACATAGGCCCCGAGGACCTAGAATCATCTTCACTGGCGGGGTCTTGGGTTACGTTCCCAATATGCGATAACTGAGCATTTGTCTGAGCTGAGCTAGCTATGTCACTCTCCATTCGCTAGAGCAAAGGAGGCAGATGTGTGTTTCCACGCACTTCTTGAACTGCAATATGATCACCGCGCTATGGAAACGGATGTGGAATAGGAGCATCATCCTCAACCAAAGGAAGTAAACGAGGAGGGTGGGCCATAGGCCGATGAAGGCACAACTCCAAGGTGTTGTGCGGGTACGAGCATTCCAATGTCCATCTACCAATGATTTGATCATTGAGATGGAAGGAAACCTGACATACCGGCTGCCAAGTAACACCCAGTCTTTCATTCGCAGACCATGGGATAGGAGTTCCAGGCTCCTCACAAACACTCGAGAAATCGTCCTTAAATGTTATTGGTCATAGGATCATTAAGAATGCACATCCATGGATCTGGAGAGACTAACATATAGTGTGGCCAGCTGTATTTGGAAGAGGGCCATTGCTATTATGATTTCTCGTATGGAAAGACCAAGGCCCATGTGTAGGTGCATATGGATGATATGTTCACTAGAAAGACCTATTGAAAACACCTATATGAATTGACCAAACTATATTGTCAATAGGTATTTTATAGTGGGGCAATTACTTAAGTAGGTTGTTTAGACCTAAATTCACCATAGTAGTTGGTGAACAACTCACCAAACCTTAACTCTAGGCTTCCCACTCCATTAGAGTGCTCGCATAACTAACATTGCGTATAGTCGAGCACTTACAAAGTCAATGGGTAAAGCTTGAAAGATCTATCCCTCATGGTGGTAGCTAGGCGAGATGTTGTATACATCATAATTCATGGAAACTCTCAAAATCCTTGGCCAAGGTGGATGTAGAATAAGAGAAGTGTGTTTTAATTGGTCCTTACAGAGTAGTTGTGATGGCATGATAGTGAAAACCTATTAGGGATTTGACAATAATCCATACCATATGGTTGCTAAAAGCAGAATAAGATGAAAGAAATGCTCTTGTATATATATGGGTTTTGGGTCGGGTCGGATTTGGATGACACCAAACCCGAACCAAATCCAACCCAAAATTATGTTTAATATAGTAAAAATTTCAAAATTACTAAATTTGAAGTCTCTAACATGTGAAACCATATTCCGACATCTTTTTTTATTGTTCAAACATTTTGAAGTTTATTTTGGCACTATAATATTTTTTTATACAATCATGATATAATAAATTTATGTATAAAGATTACTTCAAAAGTGGTATTTGAATGATTGCCTAATATTATATCTTATACATATTAAATGAAATAGGAAAAAAGATATAACGGTTTATCCAAATATTAGCTGTTGAGGTATTAATATTACATTATCCTTGTTAATATATTAATATTAGATTGTAATATTATAATTTGTTCTATAATTTAAATGGGCTATGGATTTGCGTCGGATGTCCGTTCCATCCGATTGGTGTGGATTTGGATTAAATTTTTATGAAATAAATGGGTTTTTTTTTATTTAGGTTGGTTGGATTTTTTCTAGATTGGATCTAGATGAAGGCAAACCCAACCCATTGCCATCCCCACACATGCTTGAGGCCAAAAGTCTTCCCCACGATCTCTCGCTCTTTCTTGATCATTCTTAAGGCCCACACGGAGCTTTGGGCTGCAGATAATTTCCTCGAGGTGAGGGGCCACCTTTCTTGATGTACTCTTGGTAACTTCCTTAAGCATGAGCTTGACATCCCAATAAGCCTCGTCAAGTGGCTATCTTTCAGGGACTCAGCTCTCGCACTTCGTTGATCTAGATAATGAAGTCCCCCCCTCCTTTATTTCCTAGGAATCTCAAAGGCCATTCCATGTGACGAGCATGTGTCTCATTAACCTAACAACATCATTCTAAACCCATCACATTTTTTGTGCACATAAACACATATGTTACATCGGGATTGAACCATGAGGGTAAACTAAATAAAGATTGGATAGATTGAGAATATGAGATGAGAAAGAAGGGAAATTAGATGAATATTAGAGAATTGGGGATGAGAAAAATTGAGAGAGTTAGATGAGAAAGAGAATTGATCTCAAGATGAGATTGATGTTGATTGTTTTTCATTCAATGAAATCTGAACATTACATTCACCTCTTATTTATAACAATCTAGTACAAGCCAAAGCAATGAATCTAGACTTATTTCACTAACCAACTTGGAAGCATCTAGAATTAGCCAACTAATATTTGAATTATTATTATGGCGTCAAACTCAACAAATAACAACAGCAGTAGAACGCAGCAGCACGCAGCACGGACACAGCAGCAGCAGCAAACCAGCAGAATCAGAACAACATTAACAGATTTTAACAGAATTTCAATTACAAACAGATTTTCCCGCCAAGTGCCAATTTAAACTCAAGCCTCGGATTCTCGGTTTGTAACATTCCCTTTCCCTTGAAAACATTCTTGTCCTCAAGAATGAAGAGAACGAGACTATTGGAAATCACTTATTGGAGGGGTTGCCCTTCCGAAATTGGAGTTTTTTGGACTTGTATAACTTCGTAGTCAGGTCGTGCAGTTCTTTCCTTCGAGCTATTGGATCCACTTCATCTTCACTGCCGTTGTCCTGATCAGACCCCTCATTTTCAGCGTCATCTTCATCACTTTCGAATTGCCCTTCAACATCAACTCCTCGAGCCATCATGAGAAGCTTAGGATTGCACCTATGACCGGGTACATAAGGTTGATGGCATTTAAAATAGCGGTTTCAGGCCTCTTTCTCAATGTTTCGGGAATCTTTATGCTCATCCAATCTCTTGTGGTCTACCCCCTTGTGATGATGTTGGAAGTTTTCTTCCCGATGCCTGGGCCGATCGAGAAATGTTAAATCTGAAGCCTCAATCAGTTTTGCTTTTGCAAAAGCTTGAGACAAGGAAGTAGGATCAAGAGTCTTCACCAAATTCTTGATTTTAGGCTTTAATCCACTGATGAAGCTCGAGACATAGAAGGACTCGGGGGCTCGAGGTGCAATTGTAATCATACTGGCTCGGAGATTTTCAAATTTCGTCATATAGTCCTTCACGGTAGTGACTTGAGTTAATTTGTTGAAGCTTTCCACGACATCACCCACTTCTTCATCACCATAGCGCTCACATAACTCGGTCACGAACTCGTCCCAAGTAAGAGCGAGAGTGCTCCTCAATAGACTGTAAAACCAAACTTCGTGATCCCCTTGGAGATAAACCGCGGCCAATTCCACCTTTTGATCATCGGGAATGGAGCAGAAATGGAAATATCGCTCACATCTTCTTATCCAAGAGTGAGGTTGCTTTCCATCAAAATTTTCAAGTTGAACTCGAGGTTGTCGAAAGCCATTGTTTCTATTCCCGTAAGAGACTTCGTTGCTGAGGTTAGGGACAATGTCAGCTGCATATTGCCCGTGTTGACGCCGTTGAACCGAAGCTGCAGGCTGAACAAAGTGCCCAACAAGCCGCGTGTGTAATGTATCCCGATGCCCTGCATTCTGCTGTTCAGATCTGGTATGTACAGCCTGATCGGGAGGTCGACCTGGATGAGCTGAAAGTACATCTTCCTGACCAACATTCATGTTCACAAATCGCCTTTGCTCTTGATCTTTTGCTTGCACTTGCGGGTTATCAATATTGACAGCATCAACCACCAGATTTTTGGTTCTGTTGTTACCTGTTTGCTCAGTTCTTGCACCAATGCCGTGGGATTCGACTTGTTGATGGACTCCAACACTTGGTGTTTGAGTTTGAGGCAAATTTGAGGCTCTCAAAATCTGACTCAAAGGCAACAAACCTCCTCTATTTGCACCTACATTCATCCCTTGCACCTGATTTTGCAATATTGCCAATTGTTCACTCACTCGAGCATCAATTGCTTGTTTGTTAATCTCGATAAACCTCTCTTCAAAATTTTGTAATTGTTGATTTAAATGAGCATCCATCCTTCCATCAATTTCTTGAAGTTGATGTTGCACATTATCACTAATCTTTTCTTCCCAAGCTTGCAACCTTTGTGTAGCAAAATTCTCATTGCCTTGCTCATTTCCTCCTTGTTTGTCCACTTGATCTTGCAAGTGCTCAAGCTTCTTCTCAATTTGTTGCAATCGAGTTTCCTTACTAGCATCTCGGTCCAAAATCTGTTGCTGCATTTGCAACATTTGCTCGATGCTACTTTATTGCTTCTCGATCTTGGCATTCATTTGCTCAATTCTATCATAAAGCACCTGAGGATGATTTCTTGATGTTTCAGCATCCGGACCAGCAAGGACGGCATCATAATTCATGTCTACACACGAAGCAATGGCTCTTCCTGCTCCCGATCTGGTTCGGACTCCGTCTGATATGCTTCGTGCTGATTTTTCTCAATCGGATCAGCCTGAATTGGAGTAAATTGAACTGCACTTGATGTTGATCAGATTGTCTCCCAACTGTTCTGATTTTGCTAACGAATACCAGCTCTACTTCAGCCACCGAGAATAATGTAGCACTGAATTGATCCACAGCTCCACTTTGCTATTGCAAGTTCAGATCTGAAATTTACCTAAAATCTAGATTGATTTGCCTATACTGAACTAAAATTCAGTAATGAATTTGATTTTGATTAATTCTGAATTTTTTTTTTTTATATTTCGACTCGATTGGAAACGAGGCTCTGATACCAATTGTTACGCTCGGGATTGAACCACGAGCGTAAACTAAATAAAGATTGGATAGATTGAGAATATAAGATAAGAAAGAAAGGAAATTAGATGAGTATTAGAGAATTGGGGATGAGAAAAATAGAGAGAGTTAGATGAGAAAGAGAATTGATCTCAAGATGAGATTGATGTTGATTATTTTTCATTCAATGAAATCTGAACATTACATTCACCTCTTATTTATAACAATCTAGTACAAGCCAAAGCAATGAATCTAGACTTATTTCACTAACCAACTTGGAAGCATCTAGAATTAGCTAACTAATATTTGAATTATTATTATGGCACCAAACTCAACAAATAACAGCAGCAGTAGAACGCAGTAGCACGCAGCACAGACACAGCAGCAGCAGCAAACCAGCAGAATCAGAACAACATTAATAGATTTTAACAAAATTTCAATTACTAACAGATTTTCCCGCCAAGGGCCATTTTAAACTCAAGCCTCGGATTCTCGGTTTGTAACAACATACTTAGATGATAATAAGCCAATGATAGTTATGTATGTTAAAACATAGAATACAAACTAGCAAGAAAGTACAATGAGTCAAATCAATGTTGCACGCGAAGGGAAGCTGACATCCATAAATCTAATGCTTACTTGTGAGTCAAGGTGAGTATGGTGGAAATATCCAATTATTTATCTACAGTATTATAACTAAATCATGGCAGTAGACCAGGCCCCAGTCTTAAACTCACTATAGACTTGTGTGGAGTGACCAAGCCCTTTAGTTATGAATTGATTTCTTACTCGTGGTGGGCAGCAAAGGCCCCCGATTATGAACTCATTATTGACCCGTCGCCTGAGGTCCCAATTATATGCAAAGAAGAAAAACCAACCAACATATAGTGATAGAAAAACAAGAAAATAGCTTACGTGATATAAAAGGAGTTTGAGTCTTACAAGAAATACCGAATGCGATGTGAGCTCGCTAATCTTCCTCAAGAGGGTGCCAACTAGTTTATCCAAGTTCTTTGAGGATGAGAGATGAACTTAAACTCTTTACAATGAGAGGGCACAAGTAAATGTTCGATGTGAAATTTTCTACAAAACAAGCAAATGGTAAGAGGGTCTCATTGCTTTGTTTACGAGAGGGCTTCCTTAAGGTTTCATGGCTGCTATGAGGGGTTAGCTAGTAAGGCAAGAAGCTAGCTAGTCAGGAGGGCTGCTATCATGTGGGAGAGCTCGCTTAAGGAAGCCGGCCTGGTATGGCTATTTAGAGCCAAGAGAATAGGGAGGTGAACTGTCATGGTAAGACATTTGGCTTCATCCGCTACTTCACAAGTGCTATTGGCCTTACTCATTAGATGACAAGTGGCTTTGCCTATGCTCTTTGGCTGACATGTCGCACCATGTACTAGAAATACGCTACCCTGTGTCCAGTGGGTGATGCTTATCCGAAGCGGAAGTTTGGGCGATCATCTTACACGCCCATGATTATGGTAACTAAGATGAAGCTCTTGGGACTCGCTCGCCCATGGCTATGATGATTAAAGTGAGGCTTGTGGCACCTTATTCACTTATGGTTATGATGAATAACGTGAGGCTCTTTAGTCAGGGTTGCTTGGGTATGGAAAACGAATGTTGGTTTTAGGCGTACCTGGGTTATGTTTGCTTGGTTTAAGCTTACTTGTTTGATGCAGCAAGCTGCTCACCTAGCTATTAGGCTTCGGTTATGTGGTGGTGCCAAAGGACTACTTGCTCAGAGGCTTGGTGCTAAATTATTATTATCAAGAACCATAATTGTAATTATTACAAGATTTCTCTTGGGAGTTCATAAGCCAGTTTTCTATTTTCCCAGAGATGAATTAGGCATAATTTGGTGGAAGGAAGACTACATTAAATACACCCTATGCATAGTTAGGATTATCAAGCAAAAAGTAGAATCTTAGTTCCAATTTAAATAACAATTCTATTGGATTATGTTGATCAAAATGTATGTAGTTTAATGTCAAGCCAGTGGTGGATACATGATGGAGCGATCTCTAATCTAAGGCATGTAGTCAAAATCCTTTCAACCAATGGCTAAAATAACATTAAAAGTCACGTCTAACAAGGCAACCCAACGACCAGATGACATGAATGAACTAGTTTCGTTGTTAGAACATATTTGATAGAAAGTATCATGTAAGATCATTTCATCCATCAAAATATAATTAGGTTAACCTTAGGGAATAAATTACTATCAAATCCCTAATAGGTTTTAGCTATAACTTGAAGGGCTAAAGAGCAACCTAAGAGGGGGCGGGAGCGGTGGGGCGGTGAATTAGGTCCTTTTTATGACATATTGGAAGCTTTAAAGTTTAAAAACCAATAATTAAAATGAAAGACCAATAATAA
This sequence comes from Simmondsia chinensis, assembly GCA_018398585.1. NCBI lineage: Eukaryota > Viridiplantae > Streptophyta > Magnoliopsida > Caryophyllales > Simmondsiaceae > Simmondsia > Simmondsia chinensis. The sequence continues at coordinate 17,174,524 of JAGTTD010000005.1, forward strand.
GTGCAAGAAATAAAATAAAGAAGAATAAACGATGATTTTTAGAGTGGTTCATTTCTAATTTGGAAGTTAGTCCACTCCCTAAAGTGACTACTCTTTGTCACTTGAGTCTTTCACTAAGCTCGATGATCCTTTTGAAACTTAGGCTCAGGATCTAACCTTTTACAATTAATCTTTTTGTACTTAGGCGTAAGACCAACCCTTTACAAATGATCCTTTTGTAATGTAGGCTTGAAATCCAACTTTATACTATCGGTCCTTTTGTAATGTAGGCTTAGGTTCCTACCTTTATTAGAAAACAAATTTAAGCAATGAAACAGTAGTATTTTAGTTTCTGTTGGTAATGACTCGGAAGGAATAGGAAGTGAAAATAATAAGAATCTAGTCCCAACAAAAGTAAATTTCTATTGGTATTGATATAGTCAATCCCAATAGAATAGATTTCTGTTGGTATTGACCAGCTCAATACTAACAGAAACAAATTCTGTTGCCATTGACCAGCTCAATGCCAACAGAAATATGTGCTGTTGGTATTGACTAATTTAATACCAGCAGAAATTAGTATTGTTGGTATTGACTAGCTCAATGTCTGCAAAAATAAATTTTATTGGTATTAACTAGATCATTACCAAATAAAATAAATTTTGTTGGTATTGACTAAATTAGTACCAATAGATGTATTTATCAATACACAAAATTTTGGAAAAATTAGTAATTATAAAAAATTTTATTAGAGCAATTTAGATATTAATGCTGTAAAGTTTGATATATCAATTTTATAGTGCCTTTTGTGAAATAATTTTTTAGTTAAAAATATAATTAATAAATAGTTTAAATACCAATCTGTATTGGTGTATGGAGGTCCCATTTTTATTCTTTCTTACAGTCATTTAGATGATTTTATAAAATATATATAACTTGCTGTATTAAAATATTATTTCACAAAATTTATGAACTAAAAACTTAGTACACTAAACCTCATACTAGTAATAAGTTATAATTGAACATGTATTTTATATAATTTAACTTTAAATAATAATAATAATAATAATATTTTCAAAAAAATTTTATTTTCCCTCTTCACTTTCATTGTCCCTCCGCTCTTTAATTTTATTTACTTATTTTATTTTTATATTTATACTATACTTATTACCAAATTCTAACATTTACTTGCGTATCCCTCACTACAAAAAATATGACCAATACTAACAAAAATTAAAATATTCTGTTGGAATTGAGTGATCAATACTAACAGTCATGGGTGTTGATAGTAATAAATATGTAATTTATTTTATATAGTGTGAAAAATATATTTTCCAACAAAAAAAATAGTGTCCGTTGGTATTAATTAGATCAATACCAATAGAGTTCTTTACTAATAAACAAATTTGTTGGTAATAGTATATTTGAATTACTAACAGATTTATTACTAACAAACAAGCTCGTTAGTTTTGTCCAATAACCATCACCAACAGACAAAATTATATTACGAACAAATAAATTGTTAGTATTGAACCAATACTAATAGAGACATTTACCAACAAACAAATTTATGGCTAATATTATTTTTACAATATTAAAAGAATCATTACTAACAAACAAAGTTATTAGTTTTAAATTATAAAAATTAATAATATTTAATTTGTTTTTACTCAATTTTTATTTTTCCTCTTAATTTAGATTTTTCCCTTTAATTTTTCCTCTTTCTTATCAAAATTGTATTTTCCCTCTCAAAATTTTCCCCCAATACTTAATTCTAACCTAAAATTTTCCCCTCAATATACTTATAAACCTATCCTAAAACACTAATTAACCCACCCCCGCTCCCTCTCCAGCCACCCCCGCTCTCCCACTGTCTCCAGCGCCCCACTCTCAAGCTCGACCACCAATCTCGCCGCCGCTGCTCTGCCGCAGGTCGTCCGTTCTCACCCTTCGACTCGAGAGCCACCACGCCGGCCACCGCTGCTCTGCCGTCCGTTCGTCTAGTCCTCCGGTTCTACGCCCTAAATTTCCGGTATTAAACAAGAATGTTTTATGTACATTTTACATTTTATTTTGTTGAAAACATGTAAATTTATTATATGAGACATGAATTTGCTGAAATTTATCTTGATTGTGCTTGTTGTTGAGTAGATTTGTGGTGGGAGGTTGTTAGTGTTGCTTATTGAGGAGGTTTGGGTTTGGATTGTGGTGTTTCTTCTTATTTTTTTGATTTTAGTATATTTTTCATGCATATTTCAGGTTTTTAGTCATTAGTTTTGTTTATAACTTTCATAGTTTAGTGTAAATTTGGTTTGATTTTTGATACAATCCTTACAACTAAGTTGAAAATTAGAGAAAATGAAACTTGAATCATAACCTAGGGTTTTAAGGCTTTAAATTGTGATAAGAAGTGAATTTTGATGAGAATAGAAGAGAACGAGAAGACAGATAGAAGTGAAATCAATAGAATTTGATGAGAAGAAGATAGGTTTAGATGACAAGAATTAGATGATAAAAAGTATCTTGAACTTATGGGATTTGATTGGTGTACACTATAAAGATTATTTAAATTAGATTTAGTGGCCAATTTAGCTTGAACTTCTCCTCGGTGACAAATATAAGATAGTGTATAATTAATGCAAATTGATAGTTTGAGGGGTGTGTTTGATAAAATTAGAAGTTATTTGTTTACTTTTTCAAACTATAATACTTTTGGGGATATGGGATCTAGTGTTTACCCTTCATTTAATTCTTTGCATGGATGCATTATTACTTTCGATTATTGACCAAATTTTGTTGTTGTTCTATTGTTGGCTTATGAGTGCTCACACATGAAGTGGTTTGTGCATGTATTGTGGAATAAATAAAAGTTATTACATTACATAACAATCATTAATTAGCAATTGTTTCATGATGATGGCCTCCACAACACATATTCCAGTATCAAAATACATGAACTAATGAAGAAATATGATATAAATAACAAAAAATCAGCAAAACAAAAAATCCAAAAACATCAAAAAACTGGGCTGTTGACAATGTACAACTAGCCAACTTCGACCCTTTCTTTCACTTGATTTTTTTGAGTTTTTTTATCTGAAAACTTGATGATTCTACTCCTTGCAACGTCCTCTATTTATACTAGTAGGATTGGGATTACAAAAACTTCAAAAAGACCTCCAAAATCAGCTCCCATTGGAGCTTCATGAGGCAGATCTGCATATCTCCAGATCTCCTTATTTTTGGCCATTTTCTAGATTTTTTTTCCGCACTCTACTGCCCAAATTCTGCACCAAAACATTATATTAATGTTGTGTGATGTTTATACAATGAATTTGGTAAAAAAAAATCGAGTTTTAATTGCCAAAATGCAAGTTGTCTTTGAAAAACAGAGTTTTGCCGCCCATGATCTGCAAGCTGCCTTCTAGCTCGATTTTCTTAATTTTTTCACGAAATCCTCCACCCAAATACTACATTAACATGTTAACAAGAGGTTAAATAACTTATTAAAGCTTTGGTGTTAAATAAAACTAGCAAGATTTAGTATAAAATTGGTGTTTTTGCAATAAAGTAGCAAAATCGTCAAAACTGAGCGAAATTGAGCAAAATCCTCCACTCATCCTCCATTACTGCTCGCTCACGGCTCCTCTCTCTGTTTGCACCTCTCCCTCTCTTTTTTCGTTCACGTTTTTGTTAGTTTTTCATTGATTTTTGTTGATTTTTCATATTGCTGTTGATTATGTCTTGAAATTGAACCCTAGACATTGTTTTAAGGTTAAAGAATGGGTCGATTTCTTCTTTTTGTGAAATAAACCCTAATTAACTTATATCACCATTTTTCTTGGGTTACTCTTTATTTTTGTTAATTTAAGTTAAAATAGCTCCCAAAGTATAAAACCAACATTGGTGTTGACCTCTCAAGGTTGCCCTTTTCTCCTTTTGTGGTAAGCTTATATCAATTAGTTGTAAATTTGAGTTATGGATTTCAGTTGTTTGAATTGAACGTATTTGACCTTTGTGGTAGTGTGTTAAGTTTCTGATATGCAATCTAGTTAGTTAAGCTAGAACCTTGCTTGGTTGGGTGTGAATTTCATAATTTCTGGAGTAACGTTCCAACTTATATGAACTTTGAATTGAACTTCACGGGTTAAATTCTATTCTGATAAAGTATTTGTAAAATAATTCGAGATTAGACTGTCAACCACTAGGTTAATATTTTTGAAAAATTTAATGCTCTAAAGCTAAACTGGGATGTTATCAAATGGTTGAGAAAGATTTGAGGCATTAGTTGCTGATTTCATAGTTGATAATTTCATAACGTATGACTTCGAGCTCAAATATAAAAATTTAGCTAAAAAGTTATGTTTTGGTAATTGGTATTGGAATATCATGTTGAGCATTTTGGCATGTCTAATCACTTTTCTCTATTTATTATTTTTTAGAATCAGTTGAAATGTTTTAAAATACGTTGGATTAGTATTCTATCATTTCAGTTAGGCCTTCAAATAAGTGCCCTAAGGTAAGCCTTTTTATAGTTCATCGAATACTTACTGATTGGTTTATTAGCATAGCAACTTTCTATGTTCTTCATATGTTTTTTGTCATTATGAAAGTTTATGAGCATAGTGTGTATGATTTTTTTAGGACACGGGGTTAAATTAACAAATTTCGATAGGTTTGTGCAAGTAATCTACTCTCTATATGTTATCTCTTGTTCTTTTATCAACAACTACATTAAAATGTGAAACATCCATGGGCTCTTCGATATATGTTTTAGTCTCTAGAGTTTTGAAACTATACTCTAAATACCTACTTCTAACTTTCCATCATGTCTTGCTTTCATTTTGTTATACAAGAAATGATTTGCCTATGTTCTTTGACATGGCACTCAGAACCATGTAAGTTTCTGAGACATAGTTTAGTGCAAATGTAATGGGCATTTGATTCCATGGTTATAATTCTTATGTCCACTAAACGATTCTTAGACACTAAGGTACATATGTATTGGGCATTTGTTTCTAGTGAATTTGATTTCCTGCTTCAAAATCTTTTTGATGAACCATTGTTGCATAAAGTATAATTTTGTATATTTCAGCGATCAATTGTGCTTTATTCCCTTGCTTCCAAAGAACTATTTTTCCTGAATAAGTGCTGAGGTTTCTTTTTGCAGTTATTCTGAATTTGGTGTATGCTCTTGTTTCTTGTTATTCATCTTGAATTAATTATCTTGTAGGTCTTGTTGACAGGGTTTAGAAGCCTTCCACCAATTTTTGAAGCAACTCCTAGTGACGTTCATGGATTAACATTAGCAAGTAAGTATATTAACTAGTATTTCTGTGATATAATTGAGTGAATCATATTGAGTGGATCATTTATTTGGCGTTTTTATTCTTTCTGAGATATGATTGAGTGAATCATATTGACTATTGTTGCTTCTTAGAAACATTTTCTCCATTGGACTCAAATTTAGGTAACTATAAAATGTACTGTAATTGGTTATAATGAAATAGATGTACTCAAGGTAGTCATGTGTTACTTGTGCTTAATTTGATGCCAAGGAGAAACCTAGTGATATGTTGGTTGTGTTCATTCCCTGTTTAAGAAGCCATTGTTTTGGAAAATGTATTTCGCAAGTTCATGAATATAGGCGTCCAAGCAAACTGTTGTATAGTTTGGTGGATTTTAATAGATTACAAATCCTTTTTCTTCATATGTTTGATACATTTGAAGCTAAATAGGGTTTGCAAATAAAGATTTTCAGATATGTTTGTGTCTGCTAGACCATGTGGGAGTTTACTTTTGAAACCGTCTATACATAACTGGTTTTTGATGCGGATATATATATATATATAGTTCAATTGTATGTGTGTATGTTTGACGTTTTCGATGTATTTATAAAGTAGAATAAATTCATTTTTCATGTAATAATAGTGCAGTTTGGTGATCATTTCTTGGGAGACAACTGTATTTGAGGAAAATATACATTGACATTATTGATGCTTATGAGTTAATAACCATATTAATTGGGAGCTCACATTCTTATGATTGTTTACCAATGAATAGCTCTAGAATGCATATGAATTTGCATGAGTTAGTACATGATGCTTATAAGTTAAAAGATGTAGAGGAAATCATGGCATACTCCTTTCCAAATTCAGATATAGGAGTTGAAATTTCTATTACACTATGCAAATATGAATGTTTTAGTATCATAATATACTCCAATAGAAAGTCGTGTTCTCTATTTACTAAGGAAATCCTTATGATGTTGTATATAGGCTCTATGACAATGTTTTAGTGTAATAATTTGCCTTTATGCTAAAAAATTGTGATCGAGCTTATGTGGTTGTTTAATGTCTCTATTGGTCATTATCATAGGAAAATGGAAGATCATTGGATGATGAGCTTAATCGCGAACGTGAAGAGGAAGATTTGCCGATGAAGATTATCTGTTGGAAGATATATGATGTTGGTTGTTCTTGTTGTAGGTAAATTACTTAGAACTTTTTGGTAGATGATGGATTTTTCTTTTTCGCTATTTGTACTAGTTAGATTAGATTTGGATGGAGTTGTAGATTTGTATTGGATGCTTTGCTTTTGTTGTTGATTAAACATGGATGGAGTTGTATACATTTTGGATGCAATGATAGATTTGATTATATAAATTGGTAAATTGTTGTGACGAGGTAATGCCACCCACAAATTATGCTTTTGATGTAGAGAGTAGCAATATGAAATTATTGTTGGCAAGAACAAAATAAGTCTTTGGTAGCATACCTTTTGCCAATAGATATTGTTTTGTCGGTAAAATTTTTACCAACAGAAAATTTTTTGTTGGTATATCATTTACCAATAAAGAATTTGTTATTGGTAATATCCTTTACCAACAAAAAGCTTTTGTTGGTATAACTTTTACCAACAAATAAATAATTGTAGCTATTGTAGAGGTATTACCAACAACTTTAAATTTCTGTTGGTAAAGCCTTTACCAACAGTGGCAATACCAACAGTGTACCAACAAACCGATTTCTGTTGGTAAAGCGTTTACCAACAAAAAAATTGTCATTGCCAATAATAATCATGCTGCTGGTAGTAGTCACTTTTTTTGTAGTGAGGAGTGATTTGACAATAAATTTAGCTTAACAAAAGCTAAGGGCGTGCCAGTTGAGCCCATATACCCAATAACAAAGAGAGTGATGCTCAAGAAAATTTCAAAAAAAAAAGAAAGAGAGAGAGAGAGAGAGAGATTAAAACATTAAAGTGCAAGTAGAATACCATAATATTTGATCAATGAAAGCTTAGAGAATAGGATGAATTTATCAAAACATTTAAGCTCTATTTATAGTATAAAGAAAGCTTAGTGCCATTGGAGAGGTTTGGGGAAAAAAAAGGAATGAAATCAGATTTAAAAAGGAGCCGCTTGGACTTGCGCAGGGTTGTGTGTCAACACACTTGTCTTGTTTGGCAAATGTTTGTCGGTGTGTTGACACATGCTTCACGTGTATCAACACTCAGCATGCCTGGGTGTTTTTAAACCTCTTTAACCGTTAGCTTATTTTTTATCATTCGTAACCTTAATTTTTGAATAAATAATTTCTTAATCAAGCCAAACAGTCACCCTAATAAAATTTTCTTAATTTCGTTATTTTTGGCATGCCTCCAATAATGCCAATTTTAAACATATTTTTATTGAAAAATTAAACTTGCTCGGATTTAAATTAAATGTTTTTTTAAATAAGATTTAGAAATCAAATTTCAAAATATTTCAAAAACAGTTTTGTTAGAGCATTACAAATCAATATTGAGATATTTAACTCAACCAACATATCCATATCTTAAGTCCAAAAAAATGAAAAGAAACTTCTTGAAGCGCCTAGACTCGGATCTCAATCTCTTGATTATGGATCAACCTCGTCTTCAACTTTGATCATTTTTCTCTTGATCCATCATCTTGAAATACATGATATCAGCATGATCATTCTTGATTTTTTTTTCTTGCTTTCTCATGATTCATTTTCAACAAGGTTAGAAACATTAAATAAAATGACTCAGTAAATGATTGTTATCATAAAAATTACAATGTAAATGGCCTTTTGGGCCAACATAACTCATATCATCACATCTACTCTCATATGACCAATGAAGAGACTCATCTCTTATTGTTTGTCTGCCTTAGCCTAAGATTTTTGGAGTTTGCATGAATGATCATTCATAGAGCATCTCTCCTGCGGCCACAAGTGATAGATCTTTCAAGCTTCAATTATTGACTTTATAATTACATACCTATGTCCAATCTTAGTTCTACAAGCACTCTATGGAGTAGGAAGCCTAGAGTCAAGGTATAGTGAGTTGCTCATAAGTCGCTATGATGAACTTGGGCTAAAAAACCTACTTACACCATTGTCACCCTGAGAACTACATGTTCACATTTTAGTTTTGTCTATCCACATAGGTGTTCTCGAGTGATCCGTTCAGTGAATATATTATCGATGTATCTATTCATGTGCCTTGATGTCTTCACATGACAATTCATTAGATCCATTGCCCTCTATCTAATAGAGTCGGTCACACTAGGTTTTGGCTCTTTCCAAATCTCATTGATGCTCATTCCTAAGGGATCCTTTGACCAAGAAAATTTTTTGGACAATGCTTTTACAGTATTAGTTGTCTTATTTTTACTAACGTCTCAATGCCGATCTCATTGCACATATCTTATGGGTTTTACCATGTTAATGCAATAATATAGCAATAATAAAGTGAGAATGATAAAGAACATAATGACGCTAAGATAAAATTTTGTAACTAATTCAAAGTACAAGTTCATAAAACACAATCTAATTCTAAATTTTAAGAGATTGTCTCTAAAGGGCATGCATTCCTTAAAGTAAGACTCCTTAAATTCACTGCCATGCAAAGTTAGAATTATCAATCATTTTGTTTCAAGTATAATCCAATTCTAACTTAATTTGCAACTCTACTGGATTACGCCGATCTCACTGTATGTGCAAGACCATAGTTTCTATGTCAAGTCGTTAGTGGATATGAGTAGAATACTCTCTAATCAAAGGCACCTAGTCAATCTCCTTGAAGCCAATTGCTTAGATGACATTACAAATCATGGGCATCTGATATGAAACCAATGCCATTTAAAACCCATTTTTTTCATCCAAATCCATCATAAATGGATCGGGTTGGATGGATATCCCATGGATTCGGTGCAATTGCCATCCCTAAGCACCCGAGTCAAAAACCATGAAATCAAGTGAAAAGCATTCATGGGACACGGATGCCGAACGTGGGGAAGCAATGGTGCCAAACAAAGATGTAGTGATTATAGATTTAGGCTACAAACAAAGGACCTGAGCAAAGGGTCCAAGCATAACATACAAACTCTGTAGTTTATCCTTTACAACACACTTGTGCTTTTATCTTTTATTGCTCCCATTCTTCAAGAGTAGTCATACATGTAGTTCCATTGCTTCTTGCAATATAATTGGGTGTTCGTCAGTGGTTTACAAGAAGTAATCCCTTCTGCCATAGTTACTGCCTCCATCCCCTTTCTACCAGTTAATTTTAGCGTCGTTAGTCTGAAACGTTAATGACCAAGCCTCGAGCTTAATAGGTTGATCTTAGATTGATGACACAACTTAGTAAGCCAGGTGAAATTAGGTTTGAGTCATCATTCCATGGCTTTGACAGCCAAGGTTTCATGCTTGTAGCATTGGTCCTAATTTGTTAACCCAAATACTATTTGCTCCACCTTAATCTTATCAAGTTTAATCTTGTATGAGTTATCTCAAGTCAAGGGTGCTAGGCCTAAAAATTCGTAAACTAGAGCTCTAGATAGGCTAGCGATCTCTTAAACTTGTCCCCACCCTAGCTCTTAGTGTTAGGAATAGTATCCTAAAATTCAAATTTATTCTGTTAATATTATTTTATTTAAGAATAAAATTGAAGTTCCAATCGTTTCCTTGTTAAATTTGTGTAAGCGAGCATCTATACTGCATGTGATTTTCTTTTATGTATCGTTCATGAGATGGGCAGAGTCCTCAGATTAAATTTTACATGCTTGTTTTAAGTAGATAATGAGATTAAGCTATAGATAGACTTGGAACAAATGGTAAGGAATGTTATTTGAATAACTCGTGGTCGATGATGAGCTTGGGCTACTTGCCTATTAAGACCGCGACTTAAAACTTTAGATGGCTTATCTTGGTCATGTGGATGGTGATCCAAAAGTGTTAAATTGGTGTGTTTAATAAGATTGAAACACTGAGTTGGACCATATGAGTTGCTTGTTTCTATATTATTACCCGAGATGAGTGATTCATGTTGGACTATTTAAGGGACGACTCTAAATCTAGATAGTATTATGGACTTGTGCATGGAGCGTTAGTTACTTTGGTGTACTATGAGCAAGGTCTAAATGTAAAACTGAATTCCCACATACACTAGGTAGAGGCGTGAAGTGTGACAAGGATCAGGCATTCAATATGTAATATCTTATGAGATACAGACGTCTCCTTAGTTGATTTGCAAGTATTTGAATAGGTCGGAAGCTTTGCCCAAAGTATTACAAGTGCTTGACATTTGAAATTTATACTATAAATATGTTCAAGTGTAAATAGATTAATAAGTGAAAAGCGAGTCGGTAACTAATAGAGAAGCTGTGAGAAGGATAATGATAGCAGTTATACTTATTCTTCATCATGGACATTTAGCGGAGGGTTGTTGTCATCAATACAGTCTATTAGGGAGACATCGAATAAATGGTTTAAGCTTGGAGTGCAAGTGAGATTTATTTAGTGGAATTAAGTCTCACTAAATGGTAATTAAAATATATCATAAGATGGTTAATTTAACCCATTTGGAGCTACATTTAAATTCGTCTTGAGATCCCGGCGCAAGCCTCTGTATTTATTGCAATCGGAAAAATATTAAAGAATTCATGAGATGAATTATTTATCCATGAGATGGGTAAATTTAATGTCAAACATTGTTCATGAGATGATTAAAAATTAAAAATTATAAAATAAAATAATTTTAGAAAATTAAAATTCATAAAATAAATTTTTACATGTGGGAAACAAAGTAAAACAAAAAAAATTAATTAAAAATCACAAAAACGCAAAGTGGTTATCCTCGCGTTTAGAATCGGACGACACGATCCCTTAACTGATCCGTGTCCGCGTTAGTGGATGAATCAGGAGCTGCCACGTGGCAGCATTTAAATTCCAAATACTCATGATTTTGGCTTGGGTTCAAAATGCAGCGTTTAGAATAATTTGTTTTGCCAAACGCTGCGCTTTTTACTTAAATCTGTGCAATCCCACATCGAATATTTTGGTAACTTTCGCTCTAGTATACTACTATAAATAAAGGTACCTATTCTAAAGGTTTAGCATTCAATTTAGAATTAAAAAAATTAAAGATTTATGAAAGTATTAACTTTCAGAGGCCTAGTTGGAGAAAAAATTTTCTTTCCTCAAGTTTAATATTTTTCGGGGCCCACCCTCCGAGCAATTTGTGGTCATTGCCTAGAAGGCCACTGGATCTCAGCTTTCTCAGCTTCTAAGAGATCTTATTATTTTTGTTTTCTCATATTGGAGCAATTCCGAGTATGTTCTTCTTTCCTTCTCTTTTAGTTTTCGCTTTTCTATTTATTTACAGTTTTTTTTATTATGCCTGTTTAAGTTCATGTTATTGTTATGAATGTATTAGAGTAGATGCCTGTAGATTTAAATTAAGAATTTAAAACCATTCCGCTTCCTTAACATATTTAAATTTCGGAGAATTTTTTAAACTCGTTCCAATAATTGGTGTCAGAGAAAAGGGATTTATAGAGTTAACTCTATTCCCAGGAACTCTCGTGCGCGAGGTGCCACGAAGCGTGACTCTCTGACCAGAGGCTTAGATGGCCAGAAGAGCCTCTTACAATGAGTGCTCTGATAGGTGCACTTTGTTGTAACCACAGTTGTAGAACAGTGAACCCAACAATTGGCATCAGAGTTAGATTAATTAATAACTAGGTTAGTTATTCCCAACAATTGGCATCAGAGCTAGTCTCTAATTACATTTATAATGTGTACATGAATAGGTCTAATAAGATCGAAATAAATAGATTTGCGATTTACAAAATTAGAGATTTTATTAAGAAGGAAAGTTAGTTTAATTTGATATTCATAATAATCTACGTATATGCTTAAATCTTTTAAATTCATAATGAATTAATAGTTCATTCAGATGATTGTTTGATGTAACGATTTAAATTATTTAAATCGTTAAAAAATTAATAATTAATTAGATTATTTAAGTTACTGGTATAATTTACTTAAATCAATAATGAATTTTGAGTCAATTCAGATTAGTAAAATTAAAATTTGTAATTGTGTTGATGGTATGATGAGATTATGCGTTCTTAGCCAAGATTTACAAAATTGAGTAAAATTGATCCAATAAGATTAGATTTAATTAATTTTTACAAAATCAAAAAAAGTTGATCTAATGAGATTAGATTCAATTACTTTTTTGAAATTGGATAAAGTTGATCTACTAAGATTAGATTCAGTTGTTTTTACAAAAATAGATAAAGTTGATCTAATGAGATTAGATTCAATTATTTTTTATGAAATCGAATAAAATTGACTTAGTGAGATTATATACAATTATTTTTTTAAATTAATTATTTTAATGTTAAAAATATAAAAAAAATTAATTTCTTACACTAATGTCAGTTGGTCAGTGCTGACGTCAGCGAATTTATAAAAAAATTTTGGAGACTTGTAGACGTCAGTACCGCTTTACATAATAATTAAAATTAATTTTAAAATGAGATTTTAAAATGGATTAATAAATAATCTAAATTGTAAGACAATACTATTTTAATTAAAATTAATTTTTATTAATAAATTTAATTTTAGAATAAGATTCTGAAATAGATTATGAGATAATCTAAGTTATGGTATTATTTTAAATAAAAATTAATTTATATTCATTAATCTAATTTTAGAATGAGATTTTAACATAAGATTATGAGATAATCTAAATTATAAGTTGGTACTATTTTAAATAAAGATTAATTAATTAATTTTATTGGTTAATTTTAGAATAAGATTCTAAGGTAGATTATGAGATAATCTATGTTGTAGGACGATAGTGTATTAAATAAAAAAAATTAATAAATTAATTTTGTTAGTTAATTTTTAGAATGAGATTTTAAAGGGAATTATGGGATAATCCGAGTTGTAAATACAAGTTAATTAAAAATCACTAGTTTATAAGAATCATTTGGGAGCGAGGTCCAATTGTTGAGATCTCACGGTCTCCATTACCGGTCTAGCAGTATAGTAAATCGATAGACCTCCCTGCGGAGGATGTCGATTTGCAGATTACAAGGTTAGACTTCTATTGGGATAAGCCAAAGTGCAAAGAAGCGATGCGACCATGCTATTGTAGAGTATTACGTGTATTTGTATGGAAGTTTAGGTAATGATTTATACTTAACTAGCATGATGCATGAGCCTCCCCGAGGAGCTTTGTTGTGTTATGTTAGAGACTAAGGTAAAGTGGTGAGTTAATCATGTTTAGTAAAAGTTACAAGAAAACATGTTTATTGAGAATAGGTCTCACTTAAGCTAGCTTTGTGTGACCCTGCTGCCAGGGAGTAAGGATTGGTGTGTTTGGGTCATCATGGCATGCATGATAGTACAGTTTTGTGGATACCTAACTAATTGTGTTTGCTAAAATAAAAGAATAGATATCATTGCATTGTGCATGACTCTTATTAGATAGTTAAACAAATATTTTCATTTACAGTATTTTGAAATAGATACGGCTAGTGAACTTCAATCGATTCTAATGCGTAATGTATTCAATGGACCAAATTACATTGCCTGGAAACACAAGTTGGGCTTAGTTATTACTAAAAAGGGACCCACTGGAAAGAAAGCAAAGGGCAAGGTTGTTAGTGTAACAACCAAGTCTATAAAGAAGTCAGCAAAAGGAAAGTGCTTCTTTTACTGGAAGACTGGCCACTGGAAGAAGAACTGCATTAAGTACTTAGCTTCTCTTCCTGTAAAGACTGCTATGCCATCTAGTAAAGATATGTTGATATCTCACTTAGTTGAGTCATACGCAGTAAAGAGTCCACCAGGTTCTCGGTGTGTGGAATCAGCTTCAACTGACCATGCCGGTAATATGTTATGGGGGCTCAGGCTAACTAGGAGGCCGCATGATGGGAAGCTGTGCCTGGCGGTTGGAGACTGTACAAGAGTAGCAGTCTTAGGAGTAGGAGATGTTAGCATAGACTTTAGTATTAGATATTTTATTTTAAAGGATTGTTTATTTGTACCTACACTAAGCAGGAATTTTATTTCTGTATCTTGTTTAATGAATAATTGTTATTCAGTTAATTTTGGTTGTGAATTTTATTACAAATATGAATTGTTTATTTTCAAAAGGTACATGTACAAATGGTTTATTCATATTATTTCCTGGTCAAAAATCTGGTATTTGCCTAAATGAATCTAAAATAACCTCACTTGTTCAATCTCGTAAAAAAAATACCCTGAAAGGGATAATGCCTTCACATGGCACCAATGTCTAGTCACATTAATTCAAACATGATCTAAAGACCGGTGAAAGATGGACTGATAGAGGCTTTGGACTTGAAGTCATTACCCGTCTGTGAATCCTGTATAGAAGGAATGATGACCAAGTCTGTCTTTAAGAGTAAAGGCAATAGAGTTGCTTGAGCTGGTTCACACATATCTATGTGAACCAATGAATGTTCCGGCAAGAGGTGGATATGAGTAGTTGACATTTACTGATGCTTACTTAAGGTATAGATATGTTTACCTAATGAGACATTAGTCGGACTCTTTTGAAAAGTTCAAAGAGTACAAAGAAGTTAAAAAGTAAGTAGGTCAACAGGTTTAGTCACTTCTATCAGATCAAGGTGGTAAATAGCTTTCGGGCGAGTTTCAAGATTTCCTAATTTTGAAAAACAAAAACAGAGTAATGTTAGAGGATTTAAAAGAAAAATGAGGCTAATTCTGAACAGGTAGACACAACTTGGGATACAGTGGATGCATTAGATACACCTATTGTTAAGGTTGAGAATGTTCTAAGTACACGAGAGGCTAGGTATAGTGGGAGGATTGTCAGGGCACCTGATGGGTTTATGGCGGGAGCCTTAATAGTTGACCATGACATTGAATTTGATCCTCTCAGCTACAATGAGGTAGTTAAAGACAAGGATGCCGACCAATGGGTCTTAGTAATGAAATCTGAGATAAGATCTATTTATCCTAATCAGGTCTAGAATCTTGTAGAGGCGCCTGTTGGTATTAAGCTCATTGGTTGTAAAGGAGTCTACAATAGGAAAAGAGGAGTGAACGGGAAGGTAGAGACCTTCTAGGCAAGACTGGCTGCTAAGGATTTTTACCCAAAAGGAGGGAACACATTTTGATAAGACCTTCTCACCAGTAGCTATGTTAAAGTTCATAAGGATACTCCTATCATTTGCAGCTCATTATGAGATCTGGCAAATGGAAATCAAAACGACCCTTTTCAATGGTCGTCTTGAAGAATACATCTATATGGTGCAACTAGATAGTTTCATTGGAAAAAATCAAGAGCATATGGTATGCAAACTGAAGAAGTCCATGTATGGGCTGAAGCAAGCATCACGCTCATCGAATATTATATTCAATAAAGCGATTAAATCTTATGGTTTTGAGCAATTGGTTGACGAACCAAACGTGTACAAACAACGTCAATAGAAAGTAGTTACTTTCTTAGTATTGTATCTCGACGATATATTACTCATTGGGAATGATGTAGATTGTTAATAGCTGTAAAGTTTTGGTTGTTAAGTCAGTTCGAGTTAGTTCTTGTTGGCTGTACTAATTTAAAATTCCAGTCAGATTGAGATGCCAGATGTTCAACGTCTGGGCATGTCTTTACCCTTGGATTAGGAGCCATTAGTGGGAGGAATGTCAAGAAATAATGTATTGTTGGCTTCACCATAGAGGCTGAATACATTGTAGCTTCTGAACCTGCATAGAGGGCAATGTTGGTTTAGATAGAATTATGGACCTAGTAAACTTTAGGATCATACACAAAAGAGATGGGTATAAAGCTTCTCATAAATTGGATTTAGTACAAGTAGAAGATTGTTAGGAATAAAGAGATGTGTTCATAGGCGTATAGGCTTCTTAGGCTATACCTATCTACCTATATGCCTATCTGTCTACTATTGGCCTATCCGCTTATCTACTCATTTGCTTATTTGTTTATTTGGCCTATCTGCTTATACTAGCTGCCTTGAAGGGAACGTTTTATCTCGTTGTCTCGTAGTCTCCTCTAGGGTGTTTTCATGCTATGGCTTACTCTTTTGCTTTCTTGCTTTCTTGCCCTATTGCTCACACCTCATTGCCAATAGGTTTGCATGATGCGATGAAGACAAATCTATCAGGTTGGGGGTCTTCAGAAACAGCCTCTCTTCAGGTTGACACCCTGAAGGGGTAAGGCTGCGTACATCTACCCTCCCCAGACCCCGCTTTTGCGGGAGCCCTTGAGGCACTGGGATTGTTGTTGTTGTTGTCGTTGTTGTTGTAGAAGATTGTTAGGAATAGTGTTCTAAAATCCAAATTTATCTGTGTTAGGAACAGTGTTCTGAAATCCAGATTTATTATGGATATATATTAATAAATAAGATTGAAGTCCCAGTCGTTTCCTAGTTAAATTTGTGTAAGCGAACATTTATACTGCATGTGATTTTCTTTTTGAAAACATCCATGAGATAGGTGTAGTCCTCAGATTATAATTTACATGTTTGTTTTAAGTGGTTTATGAGAATAAGCCACATATAGACTTGGAACAAATGGTATGGATTGTTGTATGAAAGACTCGTAGTCGAAGATAAGTTTGGACCACTTGCATGTTAAGACTATAACGTGACACTTTAGATGACTTGTCTTGGTCATGTGGATGGAGATCCAAAAGTGTCAGGTTGGTGTGTTTAATAAGATTGACACATTGAGTTGGACCATGTGGGTTACTTATTTCTAGACTACTATCGGAGATGAGTGATTCACGTTGTACAGTTTGAACGACGACTCTAAATCCTGAGGATGTTTTGGACTTGTGCATAGAGCGTTTGTTACTTTGGTGTACTAGATGCAAGGTCTAAACGAATGACTAAAATCCCACATACACTGGGTAGCGGCGTGAAGTGTGACAAGTATCAGGTATTCAATAGGGAATCTACAGTCTCTTATAAGATGCAGATGTCCCCTTAGTTGATTCGCAAATATTTGAATAGTTCGGAATCTTTGGCCAAATTATTTCAAGTGTTTGACATTTGGAATTTATACTGTGAATATGTTCAAGTATAAATGAATTATTCAGTGAAGGGCGAGTCGGTAACTAATGGAGGAGCTGTGAGAAGGATAATGGTAGTGGTTATATTTATCCTTTGTCATGGACATCTAGTGGATGGGTTGTTGTCATCAATACAGTCTATTAGAGAGATATCGAATAAATAATTTAAGTCTGGAGTCAATGAGATTTATTTAGTGGAATTAAGTCTCATTAAATGGTAATTAAATATTTCATGAGATGATTTATTTAACCCATTTGGAGCTAGATTTAAATTGTCTCTGGGGTCCCTGTGCCAGCCTCTGTATTTTGTTGCCATTGAAAAAATATTCAAGAATTCATAAGATGAATTATTTATCCATGGGATGGGTAACTTAATTTTGCCAAACATTATTCATGAGATGAATAAAATTAAAAATTATAAAAATAATATAATTTTAAAAAATTAAAATTCATAAGATGAGTTTTTCCATGTGGAAAATAAAACAAAAACCAAAAAAAAAAAGGGAAAATCACTAAAATAACGGTGGAAATCCGTGTGCGCGTGTACCATCCAACCAGGGCGCGACACATGTCACACGCTGGGCCAACAGATGATGATCCGTGCCATCAGGCACGGACCAATCACTGCGTGCCACGTGGCACGCGATGATATGGCTAAAAGACGCGTTCAGTGCAGATGGTATGCGACGTTTTGGGATGGGTTTTGAACAAAACGTTGCATTTTGTTTTATATATTCCCGTCCCACATTGTTATTTTTATAATTTTTTGCTCAGATATACTCCTATAAATAAAGGTGCTTATTCCGAGGTTTTGCATTGAATCGAAACAAATTATTTTGGATTTCTAGAAATTGTTTCGGAGACCTAATTGGAGAGAAAAATTTCCGTTGAAATTTTTTCTCTCCTCGTTTTAATATTTTTTGGAGCTCACCCTCTGAACAGTTGAGTTAATTGCATAGAAGACCACGGGGTCTCGATTTTCTTAGTATTCCTTATAATTGGAGCAATTTCAGGTATGTTCTTCTTTCCTTCTTCTTTTAGTTTCGCTTTTCTATTTATTTACAATATTTGTTATTATATCTGTTTAAGTTTATGTATTGTTATGAATGTATTAGAGTAAAAGGCCTATAAATCTAAATTATGAATTTAGATCTGTTGATTTAAATTATGAATTTAAGTCAGTAGATTTAAAATTAGGAATTTTAAATCGACCCTAGGTTTAGAGTTATGAATTCTAGAACTGTGAACCCAATAGTCGGCATCGGAGTTTATTTCCAACAAAATTCATATCTTTTCCGAACAATTGGTATCAGAGCCAGCCTCTGATTACATTCATAATATACATAGATAGGTATAATAAGATCAAAATAAATAGATTAGCAATTTAATAAAATAGAGATTTTATTAAGAAGGAAAGTTAGTTTAATTTAACGGTTTAATTTAAATTGTTTAAATCAATAAAGAATTAACGGTTAATTCAGATGATTGTTTGAATTAGTGATTTAAATTGTGTAAATCATTAAAGTAGTTAATTATTAATTAGAATATTTTAAAGTATCGATTTAAATTGTTTAAATCGGTTAAATGAGTTAATAGTTGACTAGGTTATTTAAAATACCGATTTAAATTGTTTGAATCGGTTGAAAGATTTAATAGTTAACTAGGTTGTTTATAGTAACGATTTAAATTGTTTAAATCATTAATGAATTAATTGTTAATTCGGAACAACCCATAAATTTGTGATTATGTTGTTCGTATAATGAGATTGTGCATTCTCAGTCATGATTTCTGAATTCGGACAAAATTGATATAATAAGATTAGATTCAAATATTTTTAACAATACTGGATAAAGTTGATGTAATGATATTAGATTCAAATATTTTTAACCCATTGTCATTATTGCTTTTGACGTTAATACTATCTGGGAACAATAATCGCTTAACCGACATCGTTAAAAATTAACTACGTTGATATACTATGTCCGTCATTAAAAATGAAATCAATAATGACGACACAAGTTGTTGTTAAAATTAAAGTCTTTAAAGTCAGGTGGCACAGTTGTTTAAGAGTTGATTAATAACGACAGCAATTGCCATTAGTCGAAATTTACCGCCATATAGGAAAATGCTTTAGCAATGAAAAATACCATTGTGAAAATTTCGTGCTATTAACTAAAAATAGTAACGACGATATAGACCGTCGTTGATAAAAAATAGAAACAACAGTTAACCATCGTTAAAGCGTTTTCTGCCAATTAATGACAACAAAAGTCACCGTTAAAAATGCTTCTCCCCATCAAGCACAATTATAACAATAAAATTTATCGACATTAAGGACTCTGTACATTCATGTAATACAATGTATATATTCATAACTGCCTGTACATTCATGCAATATAATGACAATTTTTCTGGTGGTTTACAGCATATGTACATCCATTTAATATATGGATAATTTTCAGGTCGATTCGTAGCACATGTACATTAATATAGTATAAAGACATTTAATGTAAGTTATAACACCTGCATAATAGTACATTATAACTTAAAGAAATAACTCTTACATATCATTCAATCTAGCAACGAATTTCAATAAAAAATAAAGATGTCATTGAGACTTAAAAATCCAAGGGCTCACAAAACCCAATTTATATCCAAGAGACACTAAAAGCATATATCTTAAAATTTGTCACTTTATGAATCCAGCAAAAGTTCACAAATAAAAGTTCGAACAAAAGCAAGAAATTGAAGTGCAACCTTCCAACACCTGAAGAAAATAAAGACAACACTTATGTTAGAAAATTCTTATCATTTGAGAATCAATAATCAATAATACAGAGTGTTCAAAAATAAAAATCAATAATTCAGACACATCACAAACCGAGCAATAAAATAAAAAAATACAACAGAGAATACTATATTAAAGCAATCAGCATAAAATTGTCCGAAAAGGAAACAATTCATATGCTTTTTAATACAAAACAATCGCAAACCCAATATCTACATTAGAACTCAATCAAAGGGCCACAAATTCATAGCATTCTTAAACGCTACCTGGAATTCAATCACATAGTCCAAACTTCATAACAATCCAAACAACTAAATAATATGTTCTTAATAAATACAAAAATTATTGCAAACTCTAATTCCACAATGAATCATAGAGTCCTAGATCCACAAATCTCAAAATCACAAAAACTCAATCGTAGATTCTAAACTCATCTATAATTTCAAACAATTGAAGAATCTCTTTTTTGATAATTAAGTGAAGACTTGCAATAGGTGAAGACTCACAATACAAAGAGGGTGCACCTACCAGGTAGGGCCTTGGGAGAATGGACAACCAAAACAAAAATAAAACAAAACAAAATACAACCCACAGCTTATGATACATCAAAAGACCTAGCAAGACAGAAGTCTAAACCAAAGTGAAACTAGCACTACCCACGCTCATTTCAAAATAGTAATTCGAAACCTCCTTGTTTTTTACATGACAGACGCCCCGTAGAACCTAGCATACTAGAGTTTAGGAGCATAAATATAACCATCATAGGAACAATGTATTATTAACTAATACAAAAATAATTACAAACCCAAACTCTACAATATAGAACCCATTCAGAGTCACAAATCCACAATATTCTCAAACTCTACTTAAAACTCAATCACAGAGTCCAAATCTACAATAATTTTAAAGAACTCAATAATGTATTCTTAATAAATATCTCAACATAGATAAGCAAAAACTAAGGAAAGAAAAAAGAAAAAGAAGCAGAAGTAGATTACCACTAACCCAATCATGCTTAATTAATGTGGTCATCCATCTTAGTAGATTTAATTGACCCGTAGTTATGACTTCAATCCTCTAGTGCTTTTACTCTAGCTGCCAAATCAACATAAGCCTTATTCTCATTAAGAAGCGTTTGCTTTTCCTTCTCAAATTGGTGAAGGTTTTCAAGAAGCTCAGCCCTAGTAAAAGATGGTCCCCTCACATCATTAGCCTTACTCCTCCCACATAGCCAAATTTATGACCATGAGTTTGACATTTGGAGAAGACCTTCTAAGCAACTTCAATGTTAGATAAGGTAGTATCCTTTTCAATGGCATCAATAATTTTGTCCCACAAAATATGGTGGACTAAGAATGAAGCAAAGTATATGTTAGTAATCAATTATTTAAATTTTGCGTACATATTATTAACTAAGTTCAGGTGTTGCATTCCATTCTATTGAGTCTTTACAATCATACAATCATTAGGTTGTCTACTAGAGGAAAAAAATAATATTGAGGTTGTCAATTGTATACCATATCTTTGAAAATCTACTTGTGAGCTTTGCCACGAGTATGATGAAGGGGTTCCTTGGGAAACACAACCCTATTTTTGGAGTTTCTAGCACTCCTTGCCTATGTTTCAAATATAAAAATTTAATATGTTCATGAATAGAAGTATAAAAAATAAAATAGAAAAAAAAAGAATTTATACTTGGAACTCTTCAAATGCATAATGATTTTTTACAATCCCTATCCAATCATCTTTTTCCCACCCTTCTTGAGGCGGATCTAAGGCATTTTTCATAGCTTGTTCCATAGTGAATTTGGAAGGTCGCGGAGGCTGCTTTTCTGTCTTCAGCCTTTTCAAAATCTCAAACTGATACAAGTTCCCTCTCTAATTTTTCCACAAGTACCGCATGTGATCTAAGATCTCTTTGCGATACTTCTTCAGGTCTACATTCTCATCATAAAATTTGTCCTAATTCAAACAATTAAACTCAATTTCTTGTCATGCTAATCAAAATTTTCCATCATAAATTAGATATCTAGCAATAGTTTCATAATTATTTATAAATGAAAATATAATCTATATTGTACTATTAAGTTACCAGGACTACAAAAAATAGGTGATCTTTCTCTCTTGCATCAATTTCATCCCATGAGCACTTCCTCCTTGGAACAACATTTCTATCATATACAATTTTGCCAAAGTGTCGAGAAAATTCATTTACATTGTCCCCCAACACCTCACTTATGAAAATTTTCAATAAGTAACTTATGTCTAGGGTTGAGAAATGTCACCTTTCTACATTTGCTCTTTCCATGTATTTTCCTCTTCTTTACATCGTCATTGTCAACAGAACCTGCCAATAATGAAAAAGTGATTACATGCTAACAAGAAATAAAAGCTTACCCTTTTTGAACAACAAAGGAGCAAGAATAACTATTACCTTGTTTATCAACATCAATTTCATCTTTAGTTTCAGGATTCTTCAACTCCGTTTTGATTTTGCAAAGCATTTATGGAGTTGATATGATCATATGATAGATCAGGAGCTTCACGTGATCTAGTTGGTGAAGACATCATATTGGATTTTGCAACTTGTGTATTATGGTTGTTAATTGTAGAAGGGGAAGGCATAGGAGCAACTCCAATTGAGTTGAATTTAATAAGCCTATTTCTAGTGTTAATATAAGCCTTTAACCTTTGACTATGTCCCGTTGCTAGCATTCGCTCAATTTTGGATTTAAATAAGAAAAGAGTTCAAAAGGTCGTTGGTTTTCACACATGGCCACACAAACCACATTAACTTATCTCTAGCATTTGCTTAGTTTATGTTGTCTATTACGTTAGCATTTTTCATAAATATGCTCTTGGACTCATTATGAATCATTAAATATTTTAAATTGTGATAAAAAAAACCCAAAAAACATGAAGGACAACAACAAATACTTTAGCATCTAGATAAATAAACTACAAATGCTTTAAAAAAGAAAAGAATCGTATCTTACAATTATGGCTGCATCACAGCCTTTGAAAATGGTGAAGCTAAAGATAACAAAACTAAAAGAAGAAGATATGACAGAAGGCATAGGATTAGAAAAAAGTCAGAATTTGAGAAAGAATCCTAGCTGGCCTTCCCCGTTTGCCTTCGCAGTGCTTCTTGTCAAAAGCCTCAAGTCCAGCTGCTAATTAGCCACGTCCAGATCTCAATCCTAACTTCCTCCACATGCAAGTCCTCTGCTTATGTATTTATAAGCTTTCAATTAGGGATTGCAAGTCTTCCATGTGTCAAAGGTTGAATTGTATGCAAACTCTCCAATTTTTATCCTCAAGTCTCCCTTTAATTGTCCTTATCATGTATATGTCACCTTCTAGATCTAATTCCACTCTAAGTCTGATTTGCTTCCTTCATTTAGATCTTTTAGATCAAAGGATAAAGAATTACATGAATAAGGACCTTAGCATGTAATCAAACTACTAAAACTATATGGATAAAATCCTTATCCAATCTTCCTTTATCCTTTTCTTCTTTTCCTTCTTGTGGCTGCCCTTTTTGCATGCATTTAGCTTAATTGGTTATTCCTACAGGCTTTCCTTTCTTTTAATGGGCCTCGGAGTTGAACTTAAGCTGGTTTTTGGGCCCATTTTAGCCTTAGAGCTCGTAATTTTCTTCTTTCTTACATAAAAGACAATAATGTGTACGAATGAGAAATATCCATAGAATTTAAGATCAAACTATCCCAAAATTAAATCTTGCTAGTCCTTGAGTAAGGTACCAAGAAAGAGTGAATTTTTCATGTTTCTAAGAAAGTTGGCACCATTCTTAACAAGTTTACATTTATCACAAAATAATGACTGAGATTCTTCATTCATGGCTCGAGAAGCAAAAAAACCACTCATAGGAAAAATCTATCTTTCACCTAGGAGAATAAATTGAGAAGTCAGCTAAGTAGATTATGTTGCAAACATGAAGATGCTATAAAGTAGTTGGCACAAAGTCAATCTCTCCCAAGAAATGAACTACAGCTTGAGGGTGTATCCACTGCGAAGAAGATTGTTTGTTTACTCAAGTTACCAATAGTTAATTGTACTAGAATGACCCCTTTGTACCTTGTAGTAGCTCTAAAGAAGCCATAAATTGCCACATCTAAAGTTATCAAGTCATCTTGAGACTCGCCAATGATTCCTAACATATACGAAGGCAAGATGTTGATAGCCGCACCATTTTCTATCAACAGTTTGTTCACCTGAATGCCATCTAATTAAGCTTCAATGTACAATGGTTTAATGTGTTTGTTAGCAATGGAAGGCGCATCAAACATCATCTTCATTATGTCGGGATGGCTGTTAGGTATTCTTGAGAGTTAGGACTTCAATTTCAAAGATGAAATCAGGATTAACTTCAAAGGCCATCACCTCTGCCCTAGCTCAACATATAGCATCTCATCAAAATTTAAGACATGTCCTTGGAGGCCAACCTAAGTTTCTTTGGCCGTAAAATCTCAAGGTAAGGGTATGGTTGTCCTTACAACTTTCTCTAGCATTGACTCGAACGGGATGTGGAACTTCTCTCGTGTTTCATCCTTGAGATTTCCCTCCTTCTGCAACTGTATGTCTTGGGGCTCGACCTCTGGTACAATCTCCTACACGTTGGATTCCTCGATAGATTGGGGGCAATCATTTCCATGAAAGTCATTCTCTATATCTGGCCAAGTTAGTTTGACTTGGTCCAAAGGTTCAACTAGATTGATGCTTAGGATATTATAATCCTCGTCGTCATTAGTTACATTATGTGCCCATGACTCCTTGGCAAACCCTACCCAAGAAGACTTTTCTCTCCTAATGATGAGATATTGCCCTTCTTTTAGGTTTCTTGCTCGATTCTCTCTCATTCTTTTGGCCCAAGAGTTGATTTTATTGCTTAGATCATATAGATCATTGGCATTGAGTTACTCACCCTAGCATGCATGGGGTCGCACCCTTTCTTGAAAAGGATCTTTAGCTAGGCACTGTTTGAGTTGAGCCCGTTTTTCTGCTACCTTCTTTGTAGTAGCTTTCTTTTTTACGCTCTAGTTAGGCTCTTACTACAACTGCTTCCTTGAAAGGATTGATTCCTTCTCTAGATGTCACCAAAAATAAATACTAGTAGGTTGCCTTCCTGCTAGTTGTAGTTCATAACTAGTTTGTAACCCAACCGGGTAGAACTTCGGTGTCCTACGTGGATGTCCCGTTCTCACAATGAGCTATGCTTCTGGGAACCTACCTCTCATCTATTTAAAGAACAAAGGCTTCCTCAAGATAGACTTTCATGGTTTTTTGGGAAATAGCTCAAGTTTCTTCAACTTAGTAACAAGCCTATGCCCGCATCCTCTACCCACAAAGTGGGTTAAATTTATAAGTGTTCTTGCCACCTCCTTTCCAGTGGCAAATAGTCTGCCACTAATGCTAAGGGACAAACTCATGAATGTCTCTTCAGGTTTAGAAAGCGTGATGGTTCCCTACCCAAGCTATCTTCTAAGGAACTTCTTAAAAGTGGTGTAGTCACAATTTGAATGATCCATCATTATGTTCTACTTGCAAAGTTCACTTCAAAATTCAACAATGCGGTTGGGGAATCTTGGTTCTCCCTTGTCCACCGGCCTTTCAAATAGCCTATTAGTTGTGGTCAATGTTTCCTCGTCTGTACCCATCTTGCGAAATGATGTTTTATTAGCAAGGACATCACCGTTGCCTCGAAGCTCCACAATCTCAGTCATGTTAACTTGTAGAGGACTTGAAAATGGGTTTTTGTCGACACCCATTTGATCCCCTATTGGAAAAACTAGTTCTCTAGACTCAATGGCGTCCTTGACAAAATTTCCAAAGATAACACAATTCTTTGTCAATGGGTAAAAGAGTCAAGCCATTTATAATAAACCTTTCCCCTTGAAGAGTTGGGAACGGGTTTCTTGTGTTTCTTTTTTATTTTAAGTTTGTTGTTTACTTCAAGCCAATCGAATATTATGTCAGGTCCCAACGAATAAAAAATAATTTCTTAACTCTTGGGATTGGTTGGAGTTTCAAGCCTTGATATACCTTTTCACTACAAGATTATGGACAATAGGGGGTCGTTTGACATATTCAGCAATGCCTATATCATAGGGAGGTATTTCATCCTCGTCTATGATCTCAAGGTCCCATATATGCATTTTTCATGAGGCTTTCTTTTATTAAGACTGTCTCATATCTCGTAATGCATTCTTCTAACTGGAGAAACCTGGTAAAAGTTAGATCCGCCAAACTTCTTCCTAAGTTCAATATTCGGACCGTTCAAAGCCAATTTGGCTTAATCGACATCAAGAAGTGCCCCAATATATTTTAACCTAGCGCTTTGAAACCGGTTAATGTAATCCTTCACTAGTTTTCCTAGCTTTTTCCTCAGACGAGGCAAATCAGACATGGAGGTTCCTAACTCCATCATTTGGAATTCACCTTCAAATTTTATGGCCATTTCCTTCGAACAATAGGCAGAATTACGAGGTAAGCTGATGAACCACTAAAATGCAACCCTAGATAGAGAACATGGAAACATCCTCAGCTTCAAGTACAAGCTATCAGCCGCTTCCCTGCATTCACAATTAAACCTTACCAGTTCATTTTTTTTATTTTTTTTTGGTAAGTTAATGTTTTTAATTTTTTTATTACCAAAAAGAGAGAAGTACAATTGTACAGGGGCATACCCCCAACAAGTCCAAATGGCCTACATCAGGCTGGACAAAACAAAGCACTAAACACTAAAAGCAACTAAAGGAAAAAAAAAAAAAAAAAGAGAAACAAGGTAGAACACCAAACAAATGGAGAGAAACTCTTACAAATAAAATAAAGGAAAAAAGAAAAAAAGAGGGAAGAAAAAAAGAAGAAAAAGAGGAGGGGAGATCATCCTCCAGTTCCAGCAGCAATAGCTTTAGTAGTTGCACGAGTCATCCGACGCTTAGCCTTCCTCGAATGATGATAAAAGTTGGAGTCC
The DNA here is from genome assembly GCA_018398585.1 of Simmondsia chinensis. NCBI lineage: Eukaryota > Viridiplantae > Streptophyta > Magnoliopsida > Caryophyllales > Simmondsiaceae > Simmondsia > Simmondsia chinensis. The sequence goes on from JAGTTD010000005.1 coordinate 17,201,670, forward strand.
AACCAGTGTCAACAGTCTAAATAGCAGTGAGATCAAGCACAAAGGATGAGGCCGACATACTATCATGATCTCGATCCAAAGGAGCAATAATCGGAATGCTAGCCTCGCAGTTCAAAGCATGCTGAGAAGGCTCAATAGCTCCTGGGGGGGGGGGGGGGGGGGGGGGGGGGGAGCCATAATCACTGGATCAATAGGATCTGAACAGATGCATGGTCCGGAGAAGCCGCAAACCAAGTGGTAGAGAGGACCCCCAGTTGAACCAGGGGAATAGAAACCGAGCATTGCCCAGGAGGTCTAGTGCTGCTTAGGTCAATAAGTGTCAAAAGCAATATCATTTGGGGGTCTCGCACCATTACTCGGATAGCCTCGTCGAGTGAAGAACTCCAAATTCTCTGCATAAACTGGTCGCTTCGAATAAAGATATCCACTTGGGCAAGTAGCTATGCTATTCAATCTCAATCCATGAGACGAAACGACATCCGCGGTGGGCTGAGCCGGAGAGAACCGAGAACCCAAGCATCCCGGAAAACAGCATCAACAGCAAGAGCTCCGCGCCGCTTGTGTTCGGTGGGGGCTTGGGAGGCCCGCTGCCTCCTAGGCCTAGAGCCACTGGGGACATCGCGCCCGTTGCCTTCCAGGCCCAAACGGGGACAGCGGGGCCATGCGCCTCCCTACATATGTACTGGGCCAGGGAGGCCCAGCACCTCCCAGGCCCATTGAGTCTAGGTGCAGCGTGCCCCCAACAGAAGTGATGGGCCCGGGAGGCTCAGCACCTCCCAGCCTGACGAAAGTATTGCCAAAGTATTTAGAGCCCAGCAGCAGTTATGGACTCAAAGTTTACAGTAGAATCCAGCCCATTTGTATTTGAAAGCGCAAGATGAACCAAAGTATTGCCATGATGAGAGGTTGACTCATTATGTGGGCCTTGACCATGCTCTAGCTGTTCATGTATTGGCCCAACAGCTTGCGTAGGCACAATACTCAAGATTCCCTCTTTCGGTGTGCAACATGCCTGCGATTGCGCTGACGGTGCACCTCATCAGTGACAATATTGAAAGGATGAGGAGGGTTGGAATCGGGGCAAGAATGTCCAAAAGCCGAGCACTTAGTATAAATTGGAGGCAAGATTTCATATGTGATCGAGATCGGGATGTGACGGCCTTTATATTCAACTTCCAAGCTACTTGGTGGGAATTTCTTAGCACTAATTTACATGGAAACCTTGGAATATTGAGTAGAATTCCCATCGAGAGTCAGCTTGTCCATATAAAGAGGAGTTCCAACCCCACTAGCAACCGAGCTAAGGGTCTTATCCGTCCATAAATGTGCATGAAGACCGTGAATCTAGATCCAAATTGGAAGAGTAGAAGGCTCATCTCGAGAAGATATGTCATCAGGGGACCAATGATGTAGAGATAAGTAACGACCCTTAAAATTCCAAGGACCGTTTTGTAGAACCTTGTTAGCATCATCAAAGAGTGGAACTGAAAGAAGTATCCCGTCTTAGAGGGGATTACACACTCAAGACCTATTTATCAGAGAGAGAAGTGGCAATGGCTGTACAACACAAAAGTGCAACTTGGCCACAAGTGAAATGGCCCTTTAGACAACGGATCCATTTCATAAATCTAGGGGCAACATCACTACGAGATATTGTAGTAACAATGGTCCCCTCAACCATCTTGGGAGGAACATAGGAGAGAGTGCCAACCGAAGGGGCACTAATGTGATCATACCAAGAATCAAAATCCTCTACCGAGCTCTGGTCCAAAAAGCCATGAACAAACCATTTTGTGAACAGCTCATCCTCTCGATAATTGTTAACCGAGGCCGTCGAGATAAGCACAATAACCAAGACAAAGGGGCACAAAGAAAAATGTCTTCAACTAGAAAATATCCTAACAACCTTGCACACACCCAACAAACTTTTTTAACAATCTATCAACTTAAACCTCACTACCAACCCACACCCCAACCCGATCTCATGCGCTATCACCAGGCTCACTACTCGCCACCACCAACCACACGACCCTAGCCACCTCCAATCATCCCACAACCCCAGCCACCACAACAAACCACCATTCCGCCACTAAGGCAACCACGAAACCTAGTAGAACCATCAAAACAATCCCAATCACCACCGCAAGCTAAAGGTTTTGAGTTACTCGGGAACATAAGGTAGAAATAACCACAACCCAAGCAAACCAACACAACTCACAAACAAGGGAACAAATACTATCCCAAATCAAGCAAACACAACAAACACCATAGCAAGGGAAACCCTGTGCTTCCCAATGAAAAAAGAGCAACATAGCAAACTCCAAAACAATTGCGAAAGTGATGTAATCAACAATGAAGACTAAGCACAATTCCAAACAAAGGTCAAAACAACTAGGGGCTCAGCAATAGCAGCCCAAGAGAAACCGAGAAAAGGGCAACCGATGTCCTCTATTAGAATCGAAGCAGAGCTTTGTAGCGGCTCTGAGAAAATCACAAGCCAAGTACGAAAACACAATCCAATGCAGCAATTTGAGAGACCAAAGAGCAAATCTCGTAGAAGCTTACTAAGAACTTTCTCCAAAGTGGGAGGACTAAACCTTACCAAGTGCTCACGAGCGGGCACATTCCTTTTCACAGAGGGTTGCTAAGAAAGCCTAGAATGATTCGTGCATTGTCAAAAGTTTTGAGGACATACACCACTCATTTTTCCCCCAACCTCATAGTCATGCTCAGTCCTAGGAGATACGGATTGGTTTCTTATGATGGATACCTGACGTAGACCATGGGGCCCATAAATTCGATTGCATCCCGATGAGGTAAAAGTCGTGTGTAAAGGACGTACTTGACCTTGTTCCCTTGTTTAATGAGTTGGTCTAACCCTAGTCATAGGTTGTGGGTTTCCTACAAGGATACTTGACCTTGCCCATTGATCCCGTAACTCAAATCGCATCTCAAAGTCATCCTAATTATTTAGGTAGGATGGATATTTCCTTGCCCACCAGTCTTGAGGACTGGACTGTTCGAGGGTCCATACTCAAATCCCTCAAATTCTTTCCTTGATCCGAAGGATAGGGAAACATGGTTTTCAAAAAGTTGACATGTTAGCTTGTATATATTTGTCTTTGTTTTTTTCACGACATTGGTATTTTGCCCCTTTTTTGTCTCAAGGACCGGCATTGTTCGAGGGTCCATATTCAAGTCCCTTGAGCCCAAAATCTGCGCTTGATTCGAATGGTAGGTGGTTTCGAGGTTGAAGAGGCTTAGGATGCTATGGTTGGGAATCTTAAAGCTGGGTCATGCCATGAAAATCAAGAAGCCAGTATATCGAGCAACAAAACTGCGTGCATATGAGAACAAGAAGGTTATTCATTTATCTCTCTGTCTATCCGGAAGGAATTTGAAGACTTTGTTGCAGTGCGTGGTGATTGTGGGGACTATGAGGCGGCTCCCATTGCTCTTCGCCAAAGGACTAGAGCTGCTTCTAAGAAGTAGAATCCAAACCCACTTCCTCCTCTGAAGGGGAAGCGACAAAGATGAGTGTTGTCCTCCTTCTCTTGTGTTCGAGAGATTTACTTTGATGCTTTGATGTAATTGTTGTATTTCTTCTTGCTTTGGCTTTTGCTATGTTTGCTTTCCTAGCATTGTTTAGCTTTCTTTTTATTCGCTTTGTAGGCCTTTGGCCGTGTCTTGGTGTATGTCCTCGTACTCATGTACAATTTTTTGATATATACAACATTGGCTTATAAAAAAAAATGTTGACTTTTGTGTGTGTGTGTGTCATTTTTTTTCATGACAATAGTATTCTTTGAATCATGTTGCAAACCCACAAAACATGCAAGACGTTTGTTCCTTTCTTTGCTTTTAGTGTGTGCATGGTCACAGCAAATGTAAAATCAGATAAACATGCAAAAAAGGATTTCCTATGACTTTGGAGCAAGTCCAAATTTTGTACCACGCATGATTGACCTCAATGAATCACCTTAAGATGAAGGTTGATGCATTTGATGAACCCGATTTCAATTTGCCATTAATATGTAGACTCCACTCATGTTATTATTAAGTAGATTTGGTTATATTTTTGGGGTCTTCTATTTGATTTATTTTTTATAGAAAATAAAAAGGATATGGACCTAGCCTAAGTGGCATTTGGGGTGATGTAGTAACCCATAGACACCTTACCTTGTACACTTAAGAACAAGGAACTGGGGTGGAGCCAAGTTCAAGAGCTCAACAACCTATTCTCAAGCCCGAGTCAATCCATTTTTTAAGGCTGCGACCCTCGACCTATGATAAGTTGAATGAGTAAGAACTTGATAAGAAAATGATGGAATGAACTATATTCAAGTATTAGATTAGGACCAACACAATCAAGGTCAAAGCCTTGGCCATCAACTCCCTGAAACTATGATTCAAACCTCAGTTCACCTAACTTACAAACTTGTGATGGAAACCTAATAGTAATGCAATCAAGCTCTAGGAGTGTTTGACAAAATCTTAGACCAATGACACTAAACTTAACTCGTCAAATTTTTTGAATAGAAATTTTGGAAAAAGGGACATACCTTCTCATACACTGTAACTGAATTCCCAAGAGTATTTCTAGAACAAGAAAAACAAAGCTACGATTACCAATACTCCTAATAAAAGAAGGAAACAGATAAGGCACAAGTGTGCTATAAAACTTGAAGAAGTTTTTTATGTCTATCCTGGGAACCTTTATAGTGTAACAAGAGTCCTTTATTTCTAGGCTAAAGTTCTAACTACTGTGTCATTGAATGGTGGCATATATGTCCCATGTTCAACCTCCATACTTCGCATAATCTGATTTGGCATTACACTTGCTTTGATTCAAGTGCTCGAGGTCCATTTGGTCTTCCCGCATTCATGCACTCCCTCTTGAAAGTTTTGGAGACCCGGGCTCCTGATAAGCTCTTCAAACAACTGGCTCAACCCTAGCAGTTATCTTTCCTTAAGCTAGGGGTGTAAACGAGCCAAGCTGAACCGAGCACCTCCTTGCTCAATCTCGATCTCGATAAGGCTTATCAAGCTTGAGTTCGAGCCGAGCTCTTATTGAGCATTTCTAACTCTTTTTTGAACTTAGTTCAAAAAGATTTAGTGCGTTCCATACTCGGATCAGCTTGTCAGGCTAATCGAGCTGAGTCGAACTCATTATCAAGCCGAGTTCATTGTCGGGTCAAGTTTTTCGAGTTACTATCGTGTCATTATCAAACCATATTCGAACAATATAATGGTTAGTGAGCCCTTAGAGAGCTTTTAATGAACTCATATCAAGCCCCTTAACGAGCCCTTATCGAGCTTCATCAAATTGTTCGTGAATGTTTATGACACGAGCAACCCCTTATTCGAACTTGGTTCGTTAAACTTATCAAGCCTACTCGAACTCAGTTTGATTGGCTCTTGAGCCCTCAAAATGAACATGAATTAGCCTTAAGCTATTTCAAACACCCCTACCCGCAACCCTCCTGGCAATTCCCTCAGACTTAAGCTTGTTTTGCCCAATCACCCACTTCGAGCGGCTTTCATATTAGGGCTTTAATTAGTGCAACAGCTAGGATGTAAATGCTATTGTTTCCTTTCTTTGAGCCTAGGTGTCTCGAGCATGTGCTATTAACCTAAGATGATAGCGTTTCAACTCCCTCGAGTTTGGGGTGTAAACATAAGGTGTAGATTATTGTGCTAATTTGTGATGGGCACTAGGTGTAAACTTCATAAATATACAAATACAAAAAATTTAGAAAATTTTGTAGTTAAGAATTCTTTTAAATAGTTTTTCAAGCATGGAATTTCTCTATAAAACTGGTGTTGGTAAATAGGTTATAATGTAATTAGCGGAGAAAGTATTGTCTACTCAAAAACAAATATGAAGTTCTTCTTCAAAACTAGTGTTCATGTCGTTTTACTCAAATATCGATACTTTCATTTTGACACCCAATTTTGTGTTGGGGGTATTAGGACATGATAATATGAAGTGGATGTCATGGGTTTAACTTGGCATGCTCATGCCATGGTGGCAAATTCACTACCTCTATCACTTTGAAATTGATTGCTTTTGCACTCAAATTAGTTTAGACAAGTGTTTTGAAAGTTGTGAAATTTTGATAAACTTTAGATTTTGGCACATTGGGTATGACATCTAAAACCAATGAAATCATCAATAAATAGGACATAATATTTGAAATTAATTATGGCCAATGGAAGCTTGCCAAACATCACAATGTATTAATTGTATATCATTGTATATAAGAGATATCCAAAAGATTTCAATTGTGATTTTCCCAAACAAACATGTTGTCAAACAAGCTTAGGATTACTATTATAGAGATGGGATAATGTTTACATAAAACACATTGATGGGGTGTGATTTAGGAAGTGCACTAAGTCAATCAAGTAATAAAGAGATGAGTAAAGTGTCATTCCAATGATGATTGTTTTATTGATTTAGTACAAAATTTAGTAGTTTTGATTATATTTGAAGAACCAAATATTGGAATTTGAAGGTGAAATTAAAGAAAGTCTTTAAGAAACATAAAATCAAGATTCAAACATGAAGAAATTCAGCTCTAAACACCAGACATTCGATTTCACCTTGTTGCTTTAATACGACTTCTAATTCTCAATATTCAAGTTGATTGTCCATGTTGATAGCAAAAGCCCTTATTTACTCAATATTCTCCCTCTAGCAATATTTGGCATACCCTTCTACCTAACTTATTAGTCTCTTGCATTAATTCAAGTAGGAAAATAATTGATAAGATCTATGGTTTCTGTACATAAGGCCACACAAATCATGTTAACCTATCTTTAGCGTTCACTCATTCTATGGTGTTTATTACTAGAAGACCACATCATAAATTTCCTCTTAGACTCGTTATGAATCATTAGATAATTTGAAAGGTGCCCAATCACTCAAAAGCATTAAGACCAATAACAAACACTTCAACGATGGAATAATCAAACATAGAGTACTTCAAATAAAGAAAGAACGTATCTTACAACATAGGCTGCATGTAGCCTTATAAAAGTAAATTTAGTTTGTGGACTAATATAATCAATGCAAAAAAAAAAAAAAAAAAATTTGAAATACACATGAAAGGATAAAAGAGTAGAAAGAACTCGAAATTCATGAAGAACCCTAACCGGTTTCCTTTTCTTCTCCAAGCCCTCACTGCGTCCTCATCTTACTTGCCTCCAAATATGATGCATTACCAAAAGTGTTAAAGCATGTGTTGCCCCTCTCTTGCTTTGTATTTATAGTCTTCTCAATTAGGATTGAAGACTTCATGATTAAGGAGTTTCCAAACTGCATTCAGACTATCTAAAAAGAGCTCCTAAGCCCCTCTCTTTTCCTGATTTGAATGAGAGCGACAAAGGTCTTATAATTAAGTAGGAGCCCAGAGGGGGCGTAGTGAATGAGTTCCTGATTTGAAATCGGTGAGTTGATTGTAGCTAGGTCTTCATTAAATCGATTAGAGTTCACTTAGGCCTATGTTTATGGGTTTGAGATATTATACTGAAGAGCAAGCCAGGTGTAAAGATGAAACACTTTGGCCATCAAGTGATCCCACAAATGCTTTACCATGGCATCCCACATGGCATTGGAGTTGGGTTGGCAAATAAGATCACTTACTATGGGCTAGGAGTAGGGTAGCTAGAATACAGGACATTATGCTTTGGTTTGCGTGAACCCACCTTAAGCATTCAAGTTTATGTTGTGGCAAGCCTTGTGTAGTCATTCTGTGAGTTGGAGATCCATCAACATATCCAAGGATAACCAGTGGCGTTATTGAGTTCAATTGTAACATAATTAAACGTTCGATACTAGGAAGAGAGAGTGAGTGTTGGGTGAGACATAACAGAGGCGAACTTGAACACCCACTATGTGATGGCCTTGGAGGTCGGTGCTGCGCAGAGGGAGGGGAAGAGTGAGAAGAAAGAAGAGCGTTGTTCACAATTGGTTGTAAAAGGGTGCAAAATAGGGACCCTAAGTGGAAAGGGGAGGAGGGGAACCATTGTTTAGGTTTCTAAGCATCGAAGGTCTTACAAAGGTGAGGATGGGAAGGGTCTGTCATTATGGTGTTTCTGTAAGTTGGACTGCAATAGGTTTGAACATCTGATCCTAGAACAAACGTTAAATAAGGAGTGACGAGGGTCAGACCGCCAAGGGAATGGCTAGTTGACCTTGGCATTCCGTGCAAGGAAAAAGAGAGGAAAAGGTGTGGTGGTGTTGTTGTCCACCATAAGAGAAGGGATAAAGAAAAGCAAAAAATAAGGAGATAATTTAGGTTTTAGCATTAGGATATCTAGGTATGTCTTGAGTCTATCCCTAGAATCATGCCAAGAGGTTAGAGATTTGATATGCCTGAACATGCTTAATATGGTTGTTAAAATTAGATGTGTACACAATGCCTAATGTATTCTATAATGTAGAGGATTGATAGTGAGCAGTCGGCAATGGATTCGACTAAATTAAATGTTGTACATAATGGAAGGTTTTGATTGAATTTCTAGGAAAAAAACATTCATTATCCAACCATGAAGAAGGAGAAATTGAGGAGAGAATATGGAAAGCTTAGGGAAAAGTCAGAGAGAAAAAGAGGGAAAAGAGAATTGAGGGCGAAGATAGAATAATAACAGTAAATAGAATTATATCTTATTAATCAAACAAAAGTTGTGATGCAGTAGTCTCCCATTGCTATATACAGGCAAAAGAGGTGAAGGAAAGTACAAAAGAAAAGAAAGAAATGAACAAGAAAAAAAACTACTGCCTCAGCGCCTAATGTTGAAGAAGGGAGAGAGAGGGGGGGGGGGGGGGGGGGGGGGGGGGTTGGGTGCAGTGTGCTTCAATTTTGATGTCTTGTGAAAAACCCTCAATCCCACATAGAAAATGTAAAGGAGGAAAGTCTAGTTTATATATCCCCTTGTTATTGTACTTGGTAAAGTCTTGTGGCCGTCTAGAGTGTGTTTTGTGAACCGCACACATGTGCACGCACACACCCTGCCTCCGAGTCGGCGCGTTGCGGTGTGGTGTAGACTTTTTCTAACTCGGACTTTTATTTTTACAACCTTTGTATTTGTTTAAAGAGTGAGTTCTTTCTTTAGGGTGGTGCTTGAAGATGTTGCTCTAGCTCTAGATTTCATCCCCTGTGGACCTCAAGGCTACTAGCTCGAGGCACTGTCTTGACTGGGCTATAAGCTCAAGCTCGAATACGAGTTTTGACAGCGCCAATTTCTTCTCTTTCCTTAATTGATTTTTCCCATAACTGACAGGATTTTTAGGGTCTCCCATATCTGCCACTGTCCTTATTTGAAGTGGATTCTTTGCCATGATCTTTTACTTAACCTATGAGGTTCTGCTCTATAAATACCGAGACTGAGGGTTTTGCAAAACACACAATTTTCACTGCATATTACTTCTTCTTCTTCACTGCATTCCTTCTCTCTCAAAATATTCTCTCCTCCATTATTGAGCAAGTTGGGGCATACTCCAACCTATCTCCCGGAGTACACTGCTTAGGTGCGTGTAGTGCTAACCCTGGGGTCGGAGTATCGTTCATCCCATTGTACCTCTTTAGGGGCATAAACAACTTAGGGCAATGGATTCTCCATGGCGTAGTAATTTCATCGGTGAGTTCTTTCTCTTCTGTTATTTTATTTTAAGTCATTTTTATCATCACTCTATAATCTTGATATCAGGTTCATTGTAATAAAGAATTATATTTTGGTCACTCATTCACCCTACTTTTCCAGTAATCTAAGTCATTTACTATAATGAGTAATCATAATATGACTCACACGGGCTTTATTATTCATGATATGTCTAAAAGTAAGAACTTGGATGGGACGAACTACAAGATGTGGACTAATAAGATAGAGTTCTTCCTTGGCCAAATTGAAGTTAATTAAAATGATAGAACTCCACCGAGGTCCACTAAGGATTTCGAGAAAGACAACTACACTTGTAGGGGAATGCTTCTCCGTTATATGATTGTGCCTTTTTATCAAATTTATAGTAATTTAAAAACTGCTCAAGAGATATGGGAAGCGTTGTTCAACAAGTATGGCTTTGATGATAGCGCGGCTAAGAAATATGTATGCAGTAGGTGGTTAGATTTTACAACGGTTAATGAAAAATCTATTCTTAATCAAATCCATGAATATGAAACTTTATCCACTAATATTCTAAATGAGGGCATGATGTTTTGTGGAATGTTTCAAGCTAACTACCTAATTGAGAAACTGCTTCCTTCTTGGGAAAATTACAAAGTGTCTTTAAAACACCAGAAGAAGGACATGACTTTATAGGAACTGATTTGCCATATCAATTTTGAAATCAAAAATGTAAATAAGCCAAGGGGAAGTCCTCTTAACACTCCTCCTTGATAGCTAACCTTGCTTAATCAAGAAACGCGGGAAAGAAAGGCAAGTTTAAGAAGCATTGGAACAAGGGTAAGCCTAATGCTCGAGAGGAAGCAAAGCCAATCTCAAGGGAAAAGGCCAATGGATAATGCTGATGATGGCCAAAAGAGGAACAAAAGGAACACGCTGGACTTGTGGCAAGACTGGCTATACCTCGAGGAACTACAGGAAGGGATTCGGACTTGGAAAGCACATAGAACATAGGCCCCAGTCTAATCTCACCAAGGAAGGAGACATGCTTGTTGCCATGATCTTTGAGGTGAATATGGTTGGGAACACAGTCAAGTGGGCTATAGATACTAGTGCCATGAGGCACATCTGCACCAATAAGGGCAAGTTCCATGAATATTAAAAAGTCACTGATGGGGAGAAGATGTACATGGACAATTCCAGTTCGGTCCCTGTCCACGACAAGGTAAATGTCCTCCTTAAACTCAACTTTAGAAAATCTTTGTGCTTGCAAAATGTGTTGCATGTTCCTGATTTGCGTAGGAATTTAGTCTCGGGTGTGTTATTGAATAAAGCTAGCTTTAACTTAACCTTCGAGTCTGACAAGATAATTCTTACTAAAAACACAATCTTCGTGAGGAAAGGGTTATGTAATGGTGATCTCTTTGTACTTGATGTTGAGATGAATAAGAATGCTTTAACTTTTGCTTATAATGTTAAGTCTTTGGATTTATGGCATGTTAGGCTTTGGACATGTAAATTATAATTCACTTAAGAAACTTAAAATGAGTTTAATCCCTGATTATGATTTAACCGAACCTGATAAATGTGAAATGTGTATCGAGGCCAAACATCGAAAGAAATAAGGAACATACCCAGTGCCTCAAGGGCTCCCGCCTACGCAGGGTCTGGGGGGGCGTATGTACGCAGCCTTCCCCCTTCAGGGTGTTAACCTGCAGAGAGGCTATTTCCCAGTGCCCCCACCCAGAGGGTGAGGACTTCCCAGGAAGTCACCCATCCTGGTACTACTCTCGCCCAAGCACGCTTAACTTCGGAGTTCTAATGGGATCCGGTGACGGCGTGTTGGTGCCCTCTTTGGTTAAACATCGAAAGAAATCATTTAAGAAATCAGTTGAAGGAACTTCGAGCCTATTCGAGTAAGTGCATTCTAACCTAGGTGGAAGGCCCTTCTATTCTCCCAATTTGGATTCAAATTCATGGGCTTGATGTGCCCTCATGGTTGGAGAAGGCTCTTAGTTCGATCGCTACTGGGATAGGACACCTCCTCTATATGGATAAACCTACTCCTAATGGGACTTTCACTCAATATGCTTGTGTTTACGTAGAAATTGATTCTCGGAAATCTCTTTCAAGTAGTTTGGAGGTAGATTTTGAAGGTCTTTGCATCCCGATAACTATCAAGTATGAAGGGTTTCGTCAAATATGTTTAAAGTGCTTGACTTTTGGTCACTTTTATCCAGACTCCGCTCCTCGTCCTCCATTTGATATCGTTATCGGTGCTTAAAACCAACATTGAAGTCGGTGGCGCAAAGGGGTGGCGGATGGTGAGCCCGTAATGAGTGTTGATGTTGATGAGCTTGAGATAAATGATGTTGGGCCTACTGGGGCGCTTCATGGTCAAGGCCCAATTAATGAGGTTATGCTTTCTACTGCGCCTACAAATTTAGGGCCCATTTCATCTCCACATGGGCAAAATTGCCCACCACCTCATTAGGCCCAGCGCCCACGGCCCGGCTGGGGGTGCGCTACACCCACTCGTCTCCCAGGCCCACTACAGCAGTAGGGGGCTGGGTGGCGCTGGACACCCAGGCCCACCTCTTGTGTGGGAGGCATGCAGCTCCCAACCTAGGGATTTTTACCCTCTCTCGGAAGAGCGGGGTCTCCTCTTCAGCTCGGATTGATGATATTGTTTTCACTCCAGCTCAACCAGGGGTTGTTTTGTCCCTCCAGAACTCTTTGTTTTTGCATTTTTACGGATCCCTCTTAAATTAGGCTGGAATCCTCTGTTTTGCCTACCCCGACTACTGTGGCTCAGACCCCTCCTGCAATGATGGATAAGCCTTTACATTGTACTCTGAACTATGAGGCTAGTGTTCCGAGTATCACTCTGATGGGCCGGGCCTCTAATTTTGATTGCTTGGTGCCTGCGTCTTCCACCTCTATTGCTCCGATTGGCCAAGCCTTTAATTTGCATAGTTTGGCAACATCAGTTGCTACTTCAATTGCTGGTTCTAAGTCCACTTCTCATACTGCTCCTGTAGATATTGTAGATCCTAGATAGACTACCAATGGCCCTTCCTCTCGCCGTCCGCCCTTGCTAAGAGTTGGATGACTAGTGTAGCTTCCAAAGCTGGTGCCGCTACTAGGGTATGACTCCTCCACTTTTCCTTTCTTTCTCTATTTCTTTCTTTTTGTCTCTTTTTTCGCTTCTTTATAACTTGTAGGAGTTAGACTGGTATTCCTTTTCTGTCTTTTTGTCTTAGTTTTTTTTTTCCGCCTTATTTAGTGTTTTTGGTTTGTTTTGCTTCTTTGGCTTTCTTTGGTCTAGCCTAGCTTGTAGGCTTTGGACTTGTTGTGGGGTATGCCCTATGTACGCTTGTACTTTCTCTTTTTGGTATTAAAAGAATTAAGATGGCTTATAAAAAAAAAAAAAAAAAAACCCTAAAATTTGAGCCTACTCTAGCCAGTACATTCTAACCTAGGTGACTTTAAGAGCACTATGAGTAGAGGTGGCAAGCTATTACACAACATTCGTAGATGACCACTCGAGATTCACTAAGGTGTATCTCTTAAGTACTCAAGACAAGGCTTAGGAAATGTTTCTTAAATATAAAACTGAGATAGGAAACCAATTAGACCATGGGATCAAGAGGATTAGGTCTGATAGGGAAGGTGAGTATGATACAACCTTCGTCAAGAAGCATTGTGAGGAACTTGGCATAATTCACGAGGTCTCAGCCCCTTATACACCTCAACAAAATGGGATAGCTAAAAGGAAAAATAGGACCCTTAAGGACATAACAAATGCTAAGTTGATTAGCTCAGGCCTACCTTTGAGTTTGTGGGGGAAGCCATGTTGTATGCTTGTCATGTACTAAATAGGATTCCACATAAAAAGTTAGATAAGGCCCCTTACGAATTATGGAAGGGCTACACGCCTAACTGATGCGTCTCATATTTACGCATCTTTTAATTGCTATTTTAATTATTTTGCCTTGATTAATTATAGTTTTATACTCACTTTGACAATTTTAATGTTTATAGGTTCGAAGATAAAAATCTCGAAAATTGTCAAATTTGGGGTGAATAAGACAAATTCGATGGGCAAACAATTAAATCAAATCAATCGAGATTCAGGACAAGAATGTATAAGCTCACCCACTACCAACCCACAGACCCGCACCTCATGACCAACAACCTCATCTCTAGGCCTAGAATCACCAACCAACACAAGCCCACAGCCCAAAGTCACAGCCCGACCTGCACCCGCACCTCAGCCCTGCGTCCTGTTCACCAGACCTATGCAGGTCACCGAGCCCAACTGCCTCAGCAGCCCATCATCATCGACAGGCTCGCCTCAGCCCAACTTGTGCCTGTTCTGTTTAGCCCAAGCCCATCGTCTTCGGCCCAGACCTGCATCAGTAAGCACTGACTTTGACCCAGCTCCGCCTAGGGTTGAACAGCAACAACAGTATATTTATTGAGTGTTTTTTTTATCCATTCGGGGTTTCGTCATTCTCTATTTTGGGGATTTCACCAGAGCTCTCTCTCTCAATTCTCTCTCTCTCTCTCTCTCTCTCTTCCTTTATATTATTTTTCTATTTTTTCGTTAAATTGGAACGGGAGAGAAATTAGCATGAAGACTGACATGAGTTTGTTCATCTCCTCTTTCACCGGGTCATTTTGGATAGAGAGCTAACTTGCTTTCTAGGGTTAAATGAATTTTTAGCCTTTGCTTTTTTTTAATTTTAATTTGGGTTAATTTGATTGTTCACATGAATTGCTTGATTGAGATAAATATTTTGAAGTATTATGTTTTTATCGTTTATTCAATTGAGATGATTATAGAGTTCGTAACCTTTAGTCGTTGATGTTGATATTTATAAATTAATTCTTTGTGCTTGTAGCCCTAGGACTAATTAATCAAGCAATAGTATTCACCGAATTGTTAACTAAAGCCTATCTTCCCTATGCTTTAGTTAGATAGGGTCAATACGTGATAATTAACAATGCATTAGGTAGAGCCTATCTTCCCTATGCTTTAGTTAGATATGGTCAGTACGCGATACTAAAAACATCACTTTAGTAGGTTGAAGCTTGTAGCCTAAACCACTAGCCATGTAATAATTAATAATCACAATTTAAGAGTTAACGCAAGAATAATTAACTAATGATGGATTTAAAACCCTAGGTTTCAATTTAATGCACTTTTTTCCTTTAGAAGTAAAGTACTTAGTTTAATTTTCGTTTCTTAGATTAATTAACACAAAATCTCATAATTTTCCTTCAATCAATATGGGTGATAGAATAATTTCACGTACTCTTAGTCCCTATGGTTTGACATACTCTCGCCCTAAACTTTAATTTAGATGTGTTTAGTGGATAAGGTTAAACATTAAATTTTGATAGATGTAGAAAAAACAAATCAAGATTTTGGTGTCGTTGCCGGGGACTAGGCAACGTTCGTGATTTTATTTTTGTGATTTTCTTTGATTTTTAATTGTTTTTAATTGTTATTGTCATTTCTTTAAAAAAACAAAAAATGTAAAAAAATATTTTCTTTTCTTTTCTTTAAGTAAGGGGTTATTTATTTTTATTTTTGTAAAGCATTATTCGTCTTGTGATTTTGTGCATAGGTAGATTTTAGGATATTTTATTTTTTGTTTTTTTGTTTTTCTTTTTTTGTGTTTGTTTTGTTTGTTTAGCTAGTTTTAGTTTTTAGTTTTACTTGCTTCTTGTGGTTGTTTGCTCATGCATGGTCGTTGTTCTTTGTCTCTTAACCTTACTAGATTCGGCCCTGAAATTGAAATGACCTTAAAAGACTTTAGAGACCAACATCGACCACAAACCGCAATGGCTAACGAACAACAACCACGTCCACTTATGGAGTATTTTACTCCCACCACGTACACCTCACCTTCATGCATTTGGTTTCCACTTGTAGACCATCAATTTGAGCTTAAGCCACATACCATACAAACGCTTCCTTCACTCCACGGTTTCGGCAATGAGAACCCGCACACACACTTGGACAGTTTTATGGAGGTTTGCTCAACCTTCAGGATCCCTAGCATTAGTGATGACGCCATCTTACCTCATCTTTTTTCCTTTCTCTTTGAAGGTCAAGGCGAAGTATTGGTTAGGCACCTTACATAGTGGGACGATTAGTACCTGGACTCAAATGCAACAAGAATTTCTTAAGAAATTATATCCCATTAGTAAGACCAACACTACAAGGAGAGCCATTAACACCTTTTCCCAACTTCTGAGGGAAGAGTTTCATGAGCGTTGGGCTAGGTTTAGGGAACTACTAAGCGCTTGTCCATATCATGCTATCCCTAAATGGAAACTAGTCCATAATTTTTATTATGGGTTGAATGAAAAGGGTCAACAAACTATTGATGCCTCTTGTGGTGATCAGTTCCTTAGGAAGAATGAGGATGAAGCATGGGAATTGTTCAAACATTTGAATGAGAATTCACAGCAGAATGCTGCACATGCACGTTTAAATGCTACTAGGTTAAACAGAGGAGTAAATGAAATTGTTCACAGCTCCATCTTAGATAAGAAAGTAAACTCTCTTGCCTCTTCTGTACAACAATTGACTTCCTTGTTTAAGATGACATTGACTCCCTCTACTGCACCTAACATGTCTCATGTTTCAAACATGCATAGTACTTGCTCTTCATGTTCTAGTGTCTCTCATTCTATATTTGATTGCCCCTTTGCTTCACCTTTCGTTGAGTGTTCGGAGGAATAGGTTATTGCAGCCCAAGGATTCTCGAGAAATGACCCGTATTTGAACACATACAATCTGGGATGCAGAAACCATCCAAACTTCCCCTGGAGGCAAGGAGGAGAAGGACAGTTTGTGCCACAACAACAGAATCCACGACCTCAGCAATCTGGTATGCCATGACGTCTCGATTTTCAACCGCAAAGTTATGCTTCTAACTACTCTCAACCTTCTAATTTGAGCTCTAATTCGAATTTTAGAGAGAAGCTCTTGAGTGAGCTAAAAGGTTTAGAAGCTAATTTCTAACTCCTCACTCCCATACACAATCGATCTCAAAGCTAGAAAACCAAATAGGTCAACTAGCTAACAATTTGAGTAGGAGAGATGGGGGAAGACTCCCTAGTCAAACCATAGAGAACCCTAGGAATTGTATTATGCAAGACAACTATCCTCCCCATCAAGAACAAGCAAAGTCCATTGTAGTGTTAAGAAGTGGGAAGGAGGTTGACAATGGGTGAGTGCTGAGAGTGAAGTACCCATAAGTGCTAAGAGAGAAGAAAAGAGCGAGGAAAGAGAAAAGGCGACCGATGAGGTCATGCACCCTTCTCCCATTCCTAAAGCATTTGATCTTCCTTCCTCATATGAGCCTAGAGTGCCCTTCCCCCAAGCTTTAGTTGCACCACATCAAAGTGGGAAGACATTTTGGAGACATTTAGGCAAGTAAAGATAAACATTCCCCTTCTTGATGCGATTAAATAGATCCCGGTCTATGCGAAGTTCATTAAGGATCTATTGAACCAAAAGAGGCGATCTAGAACACATCTGCCTAAGAAATAGTTTTTAGCCGAGCAAGTGAGCTCAATTATGAAGTGTGACACTCTGATTAAATACAAAGACCCTGGTGTCCCCACCATCTCTTGTTCATTTGGAGACTACCCGATCGATAAAGCTTTATTGGACTTAGGAGCAAGTGTTAACATTATTCTTTACTCGGTTTATGAGAAGTTAGGTTTGAGAGAGTTACAACCCACCATGATGACCTTGCAGTTAGTGGATAGATCAACTAGAGTCCCTCGTGCCGAGCTTACTAACGTACTGGTCAAGGTAGACAAAGCCATGTTTCCTGCTGATTTTCTTGTGTTTGATATGGAACCTTCTAGTCATCCAAAAAACCATATCCCAGTCATTTTAGGTCGGCCTTTCTTAGCAACGGCCAATGCCTCGATTAATTGTAGATTTGGCATAATGGATGTTAGTTTTGCCAACATGACTATTAGGTTAAACATTTTTAAGGCTTCGTCACCCACTAGTGAGGAGGCGTCGGAGTGTTTCCGTGTGTATGTTGTTGATGATTTGGTGGATCAAACACTCCCCTCTGTCTGTCATGACTCGACTATATTGGTATTGTCAAGATGTGGGATGTGATTTAGTATTAGGGACTCAATGATGTAATAAGTAGTTTAAGTCATGTTTTAGCTTATGTTAGCTTATGTTGGTTGTTCTTCATGTCAAGGTAGTTAGTGAAGGTCAATGTCGGTTGTCTTTGGCTTACTAGTGGCAGCTGGCCAAGTGAGGCGGTTAGCTAGAGTGTTCTATATGCAAGGTATCTCATTAAGTGAAGCATTATGTTAACTGCCAAAACCTAGATTGATAGCTAACCTTGTGAAAGAGAATGATGAGATGAGAAGAGAAGTGAAAGTAGATGAGAAGTAGAGAAATAGATGAGAAATAGAGAGGAGTTTCCAAAAGGAAATCAGGTTATTATTTATTGAATTCAGATATTACAAGCATTAGATCTATTTATAATAGATCTTGATACAATGCATCAAAACACACTCAAACTAACCGCTAAAACCGACTTTGGAGCCTAAATCAAGCTAGCCGCCTCAGTTGACCGATTTTGACTTAACTACCTGATTTGGCACCAACTGACCAGCAACAAACATTCAAAATACAACTTCAACAACACCAACACATTACAAACAATTATAGATCAATTGCAATAGTAAGACTAAAGGAATTATAACATTCCCTCCCTCTTGAGAAGCTCCTTGTCCTCAAGGGGAAAAACTCAGAAATTGGCTCTTCAAGATCGTAGGATTCTCCCATGTGACGATATTTTAATCCAAGTTTAACCATCTCACCAAAATCTGCTGCGAAGTTCCAGTTCCAGCTGCAGTTATACCCGACTTCTTGACAGCTACTGGCCCAAGTAGCAAGCCTCAGTTTGTTCCTGTTTCTGGCGGTGATCGAGAGCATTTAACACCCCTCTTGACTTGCTGTTTCACTAAAGAAACATGGAACACCGGGTGAATGCAAGATTATGGCGGTAAATCAAGTTTATAAGCAACATTGTCGATTTTCTCTAAAATTTTGTATGGGCCAAAGTGTTATGAACTGGGAATCCGAGGCATGGGCTGTTGTTTAGCTTGTGTTATGCTGCTGCTTGCTGTTAATATTGATCAGATATGCTACGTACAGCTGTTAGTTAGTTGTTTAGTAGTTAAATCATGATGTATTAGCTTGGAATTAGTGGTTGCAATGTATTGTAATAAGCTGCTCACGTTCTGCAGTGAAGTAACCTGCAGCAGGGGGGGTTGTTAGTGTTGTTTGGCTGTTAGGCTGATCTGGCTCCAACATAAGCATTAAAATGTTAGTTAGTATATTCTAGATGCTTCTAGATTGTTCTTAGCATAAGTCGGTTAGAAGTGGTGTCTTGATTCAATGTATTAGCTCATATCATGTAAGTAGTATAAATAGGAGGGGTTAGCTTGTAATCAACAACTTTGATGAATGAATTGATCTCATTTGATTTCTTTCTCTATTTTCTCATCTCATTTCCCTTCTTTCTCATCTAAACTCTATATTCTTTCTCATCTCATACTCTCACTATCCCAACCAAGGTTAAGATTCAAGAGCCAAATCTTTGAAACCTTAACAATTGGTATATCAGAGCCTTGATTTGGCTTCCGAATCAAGCTCATATCTGGAAAAAAAATTACAAAATACGATTAATTGTATTGCAATTAATCAATAAAAACAATTGTGTCACAGATTTAGTTCAGATTGTGTGATCAAAAGTCAATTCTAAAATTTGAAAAGTGTGATTGGCGGAAACTGCATCAGTTTACTGCAAGGCCTGGGAAGTTGCTTTCGGTTGGGAATTTTAGTTGTCAAATTACGTTGAAGAAAGTTTATTGATCAAAATTTGTTGATTCAGATTGAAATTCAGTAGGATCGATCAAGCTTCAGCTGCTGGTTGAGTGTTGAACAGAGCTTTAGTTGCTGAAGTTGAGTTGAATTGTTCTTGATCAATCATTCATTTGATCGGTTGGAGAAGAAGTTTAAGGTGAGCTAATTGATCCACATTGCACTTGATCATCATCAAAAGAGCAGAAATCATCTGAATTGAGGTGATTACAGATTTTACAATTCAGAAGTTGAGATTGAGGTACTAGTTTTCTGAACTTCAAGTTGCAATTCGATGAGAATTCATGTTTGTTGTTGGATTGTGATAAAATTGTGTTGATAAGCATAGGAGTGTTGTGAATTCCTCAGAATCTACGTGGAATTCTTAAGAATTATATGTTATTGAGTCAAGATTTACTTAGGCAAATTTCTGACAACGAAGGCGAAATTCTGACAACGAACTTAGCACCGAAGGTGTCGAAATCCGCTATTGCTCTTAAAGATTATTGTTTATCGTGTGTTTAAATCATCATTACATACAATAATCAAACCAATTTTAGATTCTTAGTCTGAATTATTTAAGATAGCATCTCTGTCAGAAATCATTCGAAGTTAGGGTTTGTCGAATAATCTGTGCGTGAAAATCTACAAGCTAGGGTTGTAACCAGTGACGATTGTCGAACCGATAGCAAGTGATTGTTTGTGCGAACGAAGGAGTAGAACTTCATTAAGCAATCGATTGTTGAAGAGTTGCGAAACAAGTTTTACATTTCTGCGATTTTCGAACCGTATTCTGCGAATTGAACTGGTTCAAGATTGAAGTTGTTGCTCATTGCCAATATGGCTGATATGAGCTTTTTTCAATCAAAGTTGGATGAGCCTTTTGGGAAATTCAAGCAAGAATGGAGACAAGAACGTGAGAAATTTTGGCAGAGAAAGCAACAAGAATTTGAGCAGAAGAGGTTACACAAATGGAACGAAATGATGCAGCGAAAGGAGAGAGTGGAATCTGTTGTCGTTGTAGATGAGTTTGTTTCCGATAATGCCTAAAGTGATGAATACAAGCCAGAAGAACCTGAGTTTAAACAAGATGATCCTTATGAAGACTCTTTGCTAGAGTTAGAGTATCTTGATGACGTTGAGGCACAGTATGACATGCACCCGGAATGGGAAAGCGATTCACATGTTAAAAGAATGATTAAGGAAGCAAAGAGTAAATTGAAGAGAAATCATCTAAGTGAAGCGTTGAAAGAATTTAGGGGTAAAAAGAAGTTGAGAAAGCAGAAGTGGAAGCGTGAGGTTGTGTTTCAACATGGCATGCTTGGTGATTAGCAAAAACTAACTCGAGATGCTGACCTTACCGAAGTATATGCTGGTATACAAGCTGCAGATGGCACACAAGGAGTTAAGTCACGATCGGAAGCTGGTGGAGGCAATGTAGCTACAACCGTCCAACCAGAAGTGTCCCATGCTGCTGTGGTTGGTGTGAACATTCCAAAGGAGTATGTCACGCTTGATCAGATGAAGGAATTGATTGCACAATCAGAGGAACGCTGGTTCTCGAGGTTCCAGCAAATGCGCTTGGAAAATCAGCAATTGTTTGGTGTTGGTAGTGATGCAATTGATACATTGCAAGGTTCTTGGAGTAGAGAAATGGAGTATTCAAATGTACACTCATACGACGACTCGCCTCCTAATCCGGGAGAAGATTTTCAAGTTTATATGAACCCGAAAAGGTTTGATTCTCCATTGAAAAGAACTAATCAAGCTGTGAGAGTGCGTTTCAAAGTCCAACGAAGGAGAAGCAATGTGGTTGAACAAGCAATTGAGTTGTTAGATGCGTATAAGTGCAGTAATATGCTGAAGCCTAATTCTGATCAGACCAGCAGCTGTACAGCAGATGCTTTAGCTAATGAAATTGATGTTGAAAGTCCCTTTGATCTGGGAAAGAATGAATTACAAGTATTTGGAGGAGCTACACATCCGGTGCTGCTGTTTGATGTTGAAGAATGCGATGTCAGTGCAAGCATTGGTGTAAAATTGGTTGAGACTGTGGGTCATTGCAAAGATAACTTCAAAGTAAGTGCTGAAGACAGGAACTATACATTTTGCAAGCTACATAATGCATGTGACAATGAAGTTTCCATTGTCCCGAAATTGATGTGGTTTCGGTTCATACAAAAGCACTTATTTGGAAGGTTGGCAGTTGTTCCTAGTGGTTTGAAGAGCTGTGGATGGTTGGAAGAGGTGTTGGGCCTCTGGTATGACCTCACAACTGATGCTCAAGGCCAAGTAAAGCCAACGGTGATAGCATTTGAAAATCGGGACAAACTGCAACTGGAAGGAGCTGTTCTAGTGCAGAATTTGGGTGCGTTTTGGGTGATCTGCAGGGGTGTTTCGGAGTGGAAAAATCATATCCATAAGCTTCAATATCTTCTCAATGTATGGATGGAAAACATCAATGCAACACCATGTATAATTCTAGCTAAAATTGGAGTACATATTAGCAGCAAACTGGGGAGCAGAACATCTCAGAACTTGAAGACGTTTATAGCTGTTCCTGAGTTCTTTTGGTGTCTCCAATTGCTATACTTGTTACTCATGCTTGAGTTGGTAGACTAGGAAGCAAAGCTTGATTATTTGATGCATATTTGGTGGCTGGATGAGTTTGGGGTCCAAAGAAGTAGGGTGTACAGATGGGAATTGGTGAGCTGCAGCCTTAACAGAGTTAATGGGCATGTTGTGGGTGTTCAAGTTATGACAGTGTGCACTTGGCATTCAAGAATAGTTTATGAACTCCTAATTTGTGTGTTCTATGCCAGAGTTTGGGAAGAAGTGGCTAAAAATTTTAGATCTTGCAAGTTCACAAACAAGAAACAAGCTGAAATCTGTCAATGTGATTTGCATCGGGATTGCATTGCTGAGTTTCTGAGTTTTGCAGCAACTTTAGTGCAATTGGAAAGCAATCAAGAATTTGTTAAGCATGTCATGAGTTGGTTTAGTATGTGGTTGTGTGAGCAATACAAATTTTGGATAAGATCCAAGATGAAAGAGTTTAGTATGTGTGTTGCTTCCATGATCAAGATAAGTGGGTGTGTGTGTTGCAATGGGAAATGCCCACAAGCAGAATTTGATGTTGGGTTCTTTTGGTTTGAGTTAGGAAGGCCTTCCGAGATGCTCAAGGACTTCGCATGCAGTTTTGTTGGATTAAAGGTCTACGAAATTAGTTTTGCAGCCCTCTATAAGTCGAAATACAGAAACATTGATGCATTATGTGATTCTCAACAGCAAGTCAGGCTTTTGAGATGTGTTAACTGCCACAAGAGAAGTTGTGCGTTTGTTGTTGATGTTTGGTTTGATCGGTGCAAACCTCCTGAAATTTATGGCACATTCAATAGCATCCTTGCTATGAAACAAGATGTTATTCTTAAGTACCTGTTGCATGACAGAGTCAGCGCAATGTGGCTCATTTTTGCTGCAAATTTCAGCAAAACATCACCACTTCAGCTACCTTTTCCTATGCAACTATAGTTCTTCATTGTTACAACTCTCTCCTATTCTTGAGGACAAGAATGTTCTCAAGGGGAAGGGAATGTTCTGAACCGGGAATCCGAGGCATGGGCTGTTGTTTAGCTTCTGTTATGCTCCTACTTGCTGTTAATATTGATCAGATATGCTGCGTACTGCTGTTAGTTAGTTGTTTAGTAGTTAAATCATGTTGTATTAGCTTGGCATTAGTGGTTGCAATGTATTGTAATAAGCTACTCACGTTCTGCAGTGAAGTAACCTGCAGCAGGGGGGGTTGTTAGTGTTGTTTGGCTGTTAGGCTGATCTGGCACAAACATAAGCATTTAAATGTTAGTTAGTATATTCTAGATGCTTCTAGATTGTTCTTAGCTTAAGTCGGTTAGAAGTGGCGTCTTGATTCAATGTATTAGCTCATATCATGTAAGTAGTATAAATAGGAGGGTTTAGCTTGTAATCAACAACTTTGATGAATGAATTGATCTCATTTGATTTCTTTCTCTATTTTCTCATCTCTTGTGCCTTCTTTCTCATCCAAACTGTATATTCTTTCTCATCTCATACTCTCACTATTCGAACCAAGGTTAAGGTTCAAGAGCCAAATCTTTGAAACCTTAAAACAAAGTAACGTGCACTTAGCTTGACATTCCTTCTGACAGCCAATGAGGACTGTCTATAGGGTTGTAATTTTAGGTAGACCATGTATCCCACTTCAAAGGCTTTGTCTACCCTTTTTTTGTCGGCATAAAATTTCATTCGAGCACGAGCTTGTTGCAAATTATCCTTGAGGAGCTGAACCATCTACCCTCGCTGCAGTACTAGGTCCCCTGCTGCAGTACCAGATGGGCTTGGCTGTTATAACAACATTGGAGATGGAGGAGCATACCCATACAATTCTTGAAAGGGAGAAGTGCCAAGGGAAGCATGAAAGTGAGTATTGAACCGGTACTTTGCTAAAGAAAGCCATTGATTCCACTTTCGAGGCCGTGAGAAAACCATACTCCGAAGATACTGCTCAACACACTGATTGACCCGCTCTGTTTGACCATCCGATTGGGGATGGTATGATGAACTGAGTGCCAAGGTTGTGCCCAACAATTTGAACAGTTCTCGCCAAAAGTTGCTCGTAAAGATCTTGTCCCTAGCAGAGACAATGGATTGGGGCAATCCATGCAACTTATATATGTTGTCTAAGAAGCTCTTAGCCAACCTTTCAGTTGTAACAGGTCGAATCAATGCTATAAAATCGCTATATTTGGTGAAACGATCCACCACGACCCAAATTACTTCCCTACCATCGGACTTGGGAAGTCCCTCTATAAAATCCATACTTATGTTGATCCAAGCACCCTCCGGAATGGGAAGTGGTTGCAAGAGTCCTTGGTATCGATGATCCCCCAACTTGGTTTGTTGGCACACCTCACAAGATTTCACAAATTCTGTGACAGATTTCTTCAAACCGGGTCAACTAAACTATGCCTTAACTCTTTGATAAGCACCTTCAACCTCGAAATGACCACCACAAGCTGAATCATGAGAAGCCTTCAATATCTAATCCCTCAAATCAGTCGAGGACCCAATGTAAATCTTGTTCTGCACACGGATAATGCCACTTTGCACCTTCATACCAGCTTCACTGTCAATTCTAGTGCTGTTTCTAATCGCTGCTGCAGCCACGCTGTCCTGAGCAAATGTGTCCCTTTCATAAGATTTGTAAACTTCATCCATCCAAGAAGGTAGAACAATGGATAATGCTCCACAAAAACCTCGCTCGTGGTCCTCAAACTTCCTGGATAATGCGTCAGCAGCCAGGTTCTCGTTCCCTCTTTTACACTCGATAGCATAGTCAAGACCAAGCAGCTTCATCAACCCCTTCTTTTGGATTCGTGTGACTAACTTTTGCTCCAAAAGATACTTGAGACTTTGATGATCCGTTCGAATGATGAACCTATGGCCATCCAAGTAATGCCTCCATTTCTCAATTGCAAGGAGGTTTGCCAAATACTCTTTCTCGTAATTGGACAAGGCTTGATGTTTAGGACTAAGGGCTTGACTCAAATAAGCAATTGGTCTTCCCTTTCGTGAGAGAATAGCCCCACACCCAGTTCCACTAGCATCGGTCTCCAAAATCAAGTCCTCCGCAAAATTTGGCATAGCTAATACCGGGGCTTTACACATTGCAGACTTGAGGGCATCAAAAGCTTCTTGTGCCTTATCACTCCACTTGAATGCATCCTTCTTAAGAAGCTCGGTTAAGGGCTTTGCAATGGACCCATAACCATTTATGAACTTCCTATAATAACCAATCAACCCTAAGAACCATCTCAATTGCTTCAATGTCATGGGAGTTGACCAATCTTGCATCGCTTGCACCTTAGAAGGGTCGGTAGAGACACCTTCGTGAGAGATTATATGGCCCAAATATTCAAGCTTGGACAGAGCAAAGGTGCACTTCGATAGCTTGGCATAAAACCTATTTTGCCACATCAAAATGAACACTTCTTTGAGGTGATTAAGGTGATCTTCATAGGATGAACTGTAGACCAATATATCATCGAAGAAAACCAGCACCGATCTCCTTCAATAAGGCTTGAAAATGTCATTCATAGCTGCTTGGAAAGTAGCCAGAGCATTAGTTAAACCGAAAGGCATCACAACGAGCTCAAAATGCCCAAGGTGAGTCTGAAAAGCGGTCTTGCATATGTCCGGCTCGAGAACTCTAATTTGATGGTATCCCTGTCTTAAGTCAAGCTTAGAGAAAAACCGAGCTCCATATAATTCATCAAGCAAGTCGTCAATCACAGGGATAGGAAATTTATCCTTCACTGTCAAAGAATTCTATTGACGATAGTTGATGCACATTCGAGCCGTGCCATCCTTCTTCTTGACAAGAATCATGGGTGAAGCAAAAGGGCTATGTCTTGGACGAATGAAGCTAATCTACAGTAGCTCATCAACCTGTTTTTCAATCTCTGATTTTTGAGCATGTGCATAACAATAGGGCCTGAATTTCACTGGATCCGATTTAGCTCGAAGTGGTATGGCATGATCAACACTTCTTTGGGGAGGAAGACTCTTAGGTACCTCAAAAATGTCTTCAAATTCATTAATCAACACATGAACATCTGGCTGTAAATCTTGCTGCAAATCTGTAGGTGCGATCATGAACAATTGTCCCAACCATTGTATTGCATTCTTCTTGAAGCTACCATGTAGGCATTTGCCATTGATCAATTTCAGCCGTGCTTGGTCTGAAATCCCATGTAATGTGACTCTCTTGCCATGAACTTCAAAAGGCAGTGTCATCTTATCAAAATCAAATAGCACCGGGTTAAAGGTCCTCATCCAATCAACACCAAGTACCATATCACACCCTCCCAAAGGAAGAACTCTAAAATCAAAAATGAATTTATGGTCTTGTATAGACCAATGGAATGATTGGCACTTGTTTGAATCATAATTGAATTCCCATCAGCTACCATCACGGCCAAAGGATGAGTTTTGGTGATTTCATGCTTCACCTTCTTCACCAACTTGGGATCAACAAATCTATGAGTGCTCCCACTATCAAGAATGGTAATGGAAGTTTTCCCTGCTTTGCCGCCAATGCGTATGGTGTTATGAGCTCCACTCCCGGTAAGAGCCTTCATGGAGATCTCTACCTCATCCTCAAACAGCTCATCATGTGATTCAGCCCCGGAATTGTCCTCTGCAGAACCTGAGCACTCAGTATCTGATGCAATCTCCACATGAGAGCCCCTTGCAGACATCAAGAACTTCGGATTGCACCTATGACCAGGCTGATATGGCTGATTGCATCTATAACATAGTCGTGTAGATCTCCTGTCCACAGATCGGCCAGATTTGATGCTTGATGAGTCCTTTGGATGAGTCTTGTAATTGCCACTCTTGAATTTGCTTTTGTCACTTGAAGACACAAGCGTAGCCTCAATCAACGTAGCCTTGTATAGGCTTTGGAGAGAGTCTTTGGCTCAATGGCCTTAACCAAGCTTTTAATTCTTGGCTTCAATCCACTAATAAAGCTTGAAATATAATAAGCTTCGGTAGAATGTGGATTAATGGCTATCATATTAACATGCAAATTCTCAAATCTGGTCATGTATTCCTTCACCGTAGATGTTTGATAAACTTTATTAAAGCTATCAACAACATCACTTGAATCCTCTTCACCATACCTCTCACAAAGCTCTTCCACGAATTTATCCCAAGAAACACAAGGATTACTCCTCAAGACACTATAAAACCATATCTCGTGGTCTCCATGAAGATGCACAGTAGCTAGCTCAACTTTTTCCGCCTTATTGATGTTATAGAAGTGAAAATACCTTTCACACCCCCTCAACCAAGACTCAGGCTGTTTTCCCTCAAACGGCTCTATTTGTACCCTTGGCTGCCTATGAGCGTGACTTCTGCCACCAGATGTAGCATCATAACTCACGGATCTCTGTTGTTGATACAGATCAGGAGGTCTATTTTGCTGTTCTAAATCATCGGATGCAGTCCTTTGGTGATCGTTCAAGTCAGGTGGCCTAGAATGCAATCCGGTGCTCTGGCCAAAACATCTGGATTGTCCTGGTCCTGCATTTTGATCAAATGTACCTGCAGCAACCTCAGCTACTAAAGGTCTAACATCTGCTGATCTAATTTGAACTGAGGGACTGGCTTCTAGCTGCATCACAGTTGATTTCTGTTCGAATGCATCTGCGGTTGAGCCACACTAGCAGGAGGAACGAGCTAACTTGCGGGCCTAAGGATGGCATTGACGGACGCTTCTCCTTGTTTCTTGACCTGATCTTGCAGATTCTCCATCCTTTCCTCCAATTTGGACAACCGATCATCATTTTTTTGCTGAATTGCTAACTGCATTTGCTGATTTTCCAGGTTAATTTGCTGAAATCTCGAGAACTAGTGTTCCTCTGATTGTAGTTGCGATTGATTGATCAATTCCTTCATTTGATCAATCGTGACATTCTCCTTGGAAGTGTTCAAACCAGCCACAGTAGCATAAGGCACTTCTAGTTGAACGGCTGAAGCAACATTGCCTCCACCAGCACCCGATCATGT
Organism: Simmondsia chinensis; assembly: GCA_018398585.1. Lineage (NCBI taxonomy): Eukaryota > Viridiplantae > Streptophyta > Magnoliopsida > Caryophyllales > Simmondsiaceae > Simmondsia > Simmondsia chinensis. The sequence goes on from JAGTTD010000005.1 coordinate 17,229,832, forward strand.
CCTAACTCCTTCAGCCATGCTTTGATTCTTTTCCTTCGACTTTTCCAGCTCAATTCAAGCAATAGACAACTAAAACAAGCTCTGATACCAATTGTTAACTACCAAAACCTAGATTGATAGCTAACCTTGTGAAAGAGAGTGATGAGATGAGAAGAGAAGTGAAAGTAGATGAGAAGTAGAGAAATAGGTGAGAAATAGAGAGGATTTTCCAAAAGGAAATTAGGTTATTATTTATTGAATTCAGATATTACAAGCATTAGATCTATTTATAATATATCTTGATACAATGCATCAAAACACACTCAAACTAACCGCTAAAACCGACTTTGGACCCTAAATCAAGCTAGCCGCCTTATTTGACCGATTTTGACTTAACTACCTGATTTGGCGCCAACCGACCAGCAACTAACATTCAAAATACAACTTCAACAACACCCAACACATTACAAACAATTATAGATCAATTGCAATAGCAAGACTAAAGGAATTATAACACCTTGGTATAAGTAGGGGAATCTCTCTTGTAATCCACATTATTGACGAATGATATTGATTGAATTCTCTCTGTCATCTTAACTCTCTCTCTATTTTCTCTTCTTCTTCACTTCTTTCCCATATCATATTCTACTATACCTAGGTCATAACTCGAGTTTGATCTCGAATCATGACAATTGGTATCAGAGCCTCATTTGGCTTCCAAATCAAGCGTGACTTGATATCAAATATCATTGATCGCATTGCAAATTGATTAGGAGTTTAATGTTGGATTCTTGATTGAGAAGCTTGCAGTTACAATCTGTTTTCAGCTACACCTTTATTGTTACTTGGAGATTTGCATTTGAGATAGTATTGAATCAAGCATGAATTACGGCAGAGGTTTAGTTGCTGGCACTAGAGATGTTATTGTTTAAGTGATTCAGCTAGAGCAAATGGCAAGAGTTCAGCGGTAGAGATAGCAAATTTCACAAGGTTTTAGGCTTGAATTACAACGATCGTAGCAACATAGTGTACAAAGATAGACGCAAATTTAGCACAAAAACAATAAGAATGTAAATTCAGAAGTTCAATCTCAGTTGAATGCAGCATACATGCAAAGATTTTGATTCGATGTAACAACTCAAGGTACTCTCACAGATTCTGATGGAGTAGGAATAAATTTGAATGTGGAGGTTGATGTTGCTAGTCAGTCGAATGAAGAATCAGTTCATCAGATTGATCATGATGGATTGATAAGAGATTTTGGTGTCAAAACTGCTGCGAGTGAGAATAACCTAGAGCCCTTGAGCTGGAATCAAGATATGAGTGGTTATGGATTTGATCGTTGGTCGAAGACAAATTCGCTTTCAATTGTGCAGGGTTCTGAAGTAGCACAACATGGAATTGGATCACTACAGCCTGATTTGAGTGCAATCCATTCAGAATTGGAAGCGACGCATCTAGAGGTACAATTTGTTGAATCAAATTCCAGAGCTGTAATCAGATCTAAGGAGCGAATTGAGGTTTTGAGCATGGGGAAGTTGAGAGTTAAGTTCACATGTCAGCTTGACAAGGATATTAATATGATCATTCATTTAAATCGAAAAAAGTGTTACTCAAGCAAGTTGATTAGAGCAATGGAGAGGCCAATCGTAGTTTATAAAAGAAGTGCTCTGGATTTCTTACAATTTGAAGCAAACGAGGAAGTTCTTGGTAGATTATTTGAGATCAAGAAGTTTGGAATGAAGCAGCCTAAGGTAGTATTGATATCTATTGGTAGGCTTGGAGCATTCTCTTGGATCCAAAGACGTATCAAGAGAGCTAGGAGAGGATCCAAGTTGGGCAGCCAAGTCACAAGTTCAACCTTAAATCGTGAAGACTGCACTTGAGAACCACTAAAAGCAGAACTAGTTGCTGCTATAGATTTTGACATTAGTCCTAATGCTAGTTGTAATGTTGGAATGGGAATTAAAACCATAGCAAATCAGTTAAAGCAATTTGGGCTTCAAATGCAGGAGATGTTTGTAGCAATGCAGCATTCATGGAAGGAAAGTCAGGATCAGCATTTCAAAAAACATGCATCTGCAGCTCAATGGCTTACTTGAACAGCTAAATGGACAAAGTCCTCAAGGGGAAGTGCTATGTAAAGACATTGATCAAGTATCAAGAGAAGCTCTTGACCAACCACATTCAGCATTGAATCCGTGTATAAATGCAGCAGCACATCAATTGAATGAGGCATCTGTGTATTCATTAGATCAAGTTGAATTGGTTCAGCAGTAAGATGAGGTTAAGGTGCTAGAGGTTGATGGGAATTCTATTATAAGCTCTAGTGCAATTGTAAAGGAGAGGAATACAATTGCTCAAGAGGATGTGATGCCTTTACAAAGTCTTCATTTCCAGCAAATTCACTCACAGCAGGGGTTATTTGGTAACAATTGTGATCAATTGGGCTGGAATTTGCTGTGAGTAAATTCCCTAGATCAAAAGGTCTCATTTCCGGGAGGATTTTGCGAAGAGGCAAAATAGATTTTGAAGGTGCTTTGTATAGGATTATCAAGGAGTTTGGATCTTGAGTTAGGTGCTCGGGTTGGTCAAGCCAAAAGTAAAGAACATCTTCCTCATGTACAAGCCAATGTAAGGCCCCTTAAAACTTCGAAATCTGAATCATTGAAGTTTCTATCACAAACACAAGAGGATGAAGATGAGTATTGTCAATTGAGTACATTCAGTGGTTACATACAAGTGGAGGCTGTTGATCAGTGTGTTAGCCATCGTCAAAATGTCTTAATTGAAGAGTTTAGAGAAAGATTAAGACCAGTTCAAGCTGAAATAAGTATGCACTGCAGCAGGAAAGTCCATAACAGATCCGTCCTTGCTCTTGTGATGTTCACAGTTGTTTTGATGTTCCATTGGTTTAATGGGCAATGTCAATCAAATGAAGTGCAGGACTACTTACAAGTTGAGAGCATTGATCAACTCAATAGTGGCCATTACAATGCTGCTATGGAGGCATTCAGTGAGAAATCACAAACGTGCTTAGCTAATGCAATTTCACAGTTCAGCAAAAGAATCAGAAATTCATCAGTTTTTAATTTGGAGAAGTTCCATGCTATATTGACGCTTCAAATTTCTCACGGTTTGATAGATCTTTACTTCACACTTGAGCTTGCTTCTCTCGGAGTTTGGATTATTGGGTGCATTTTGTGCAATTACATTACCTATGGGCAAGTTAGGATGATGTGATTTGTAAGGAGAGCTGTAGAAGAGACCTGAGGAGTTTGAAATTCAGGTTGAGAACCAATGGATGTGGGTTCCGGATGCTGCATACAGTACATCTTAGCTGCAAAGAAGTATTGTTTGGCTGTAGCAAGGGGCTATACAGTATGATTATGTGCTGCATTAATGTTTGGCTAATTTGGTTTGATTTAGGCAGACATCCGGAAGAGTTCATGCCATCCAAACGCAACATTATGAGCAGAAACAAGAAACACATTCAGATATACAACATTGAAGTACTCTAATAAGAAGTAACAAGTTTCTGTTGCATTTCATATTCAGATTCACTTTTCTTATTCAAGGTTACATACTACACCAAGGGGCAATCTTCATTTGTGACTTCTACAACAATAAGGGTTCTTCAAAGTCTCAACTCTCTACTAAGATTCTTGAGGACAAGAATCTCTTAAGGGGGGAGTATTGTCATGACTCGGCTATATTGGTATTGCCAAGATATGGGATGTGATTTAGTATTAGGGACTCAATTATGTAATAAGTAGTTTAAGTCATGTTTTAGCTTGTGTTAGCTTATGTTGGTTGTTCTTCATGTCAAGGTAGTTAGTGAAGGTCAATGTTGGTTGTCTTTGGCTTACTAGTGGCAGCTGGCCAAGTGAGGCGGTTAGCTAGAGTGATCTAGATGCAAGGTATCTTATTAAGTGAAGCATTAGTATAAGTAGGGGAGTCTCTCTTATAATCCACATTATTGAAGAATGATATTGATTGAATTCTCTCTCTCATCTTAACTCTCTCTCTCTATTTTCTCATCTTCGTCACTTCTTTCTCATCTCATATTCTACTATCCCTAGGCCATGACTTGAGTTTAATCTTAGATGATGACACTATCCCCCTAGATGAGAAAGCAAAACCTTCTAAAGAGATGCAACGAAGGTTGAACCCGGACATGAAAAAAAGTTTTGGGTTGGGAGAGGAATCATGTTATAGTTCAAGAAGGAATTGTACTAGGTCCTAGGATGTCTAAGGAGGGCATTGAGGTGGATAAGGCTAAGATATTTGAATGCTAACTCGCCCCCTCCCTCAAATGAAAAGCAAGTTGGAGACTTCCTAGGTCATGCAAGTTTCTTTAAGGGGTTCCTTAAGGGCCGTGGGAAGTTAGCTAGACCATTGACTAGTTGGCCCGCTAAGGACATATCTTTTGAGTTCGATGAGGCTTGGTTAGAAGCTTTTCATAAGCTTCCGTCTACACTTATTATTGCTTCCATTAGACATCCACCCGACTACTCTCTCCCTCCGGAAATCATGTTCGACACTTCTGATTTTGCTGTAAATGTTGACTTAGGTGAGCTCAGTGAAGTTGTATCTTTGGTTGATGCCATTACTTGATCTTCTCTAGACCCATTGCACCCAGCTTAAGGTGTAAAACTTAGCGTTACTAAGAGACAATCTAGGCTTGTTAATTCTTGTTTTTAATTTTGTTTTTGAACTAATTAGTTGCTTGAAGGCTTGTTTTCTGTTTTCAGGTTCTTGTCCCGGGTTGAAGGAGTCATATATAAATGTTCACGCCACCTTGTTAGGCTATATTGCTCTATCTCACCTATTTCTTGTGCTTTAATGATTTAAGTTGTTGCATTGGGGACAATGCACGATTTATGTGTGTGGGTGAGGCTCATTTGCATGTGCCCATTTTTTGGTCAAAATTTTTTAATTTTTGAACATCTTTTGTGCATTTTAAGTGTGCATTATAACCGTTTAGCCAAGTTTTTCTTCATCGATGCGTATGTTAGGATGATAGTAGGATTAGAAGTTTGTTTTGTTCTCTTAATTCCATGACATTAAATGATTCTACTTCATACTTGTTAGTGAGTATTGTCAATCAGTGTTGATATTAATAGGTTCTATTCATGCAGTTCACATATTCACTATGCACAGGACTTTCGTGCTGTGGAAAATTTGAAAAATTTGAGTAAACAATCTTATATGTCTTGAGTTTTGCAAGCTTGCCCTATTGGCTTATCCTAATCCTTGCCTCCTGATACAATGTAAAGTACTTCTTGATCAATGTCAATTGTAAAGTTGAGGTACTTGTTATGTGAAAGTCCAAAAAAAATTGAACAGAACAAGATAAGGAAACAAGAAAAAAAATGAAAAAAATGAAAAAATGATAAGTAAGAAAAAAAAAGTTCCCTCTAAAGAAAAGAAAAGAAGGCAAAAGAAAAAGAAGAAAGTGAAAATTTGATGTACATTTATGATAAAGATGTTCTTCTTTTGTGCTATATCGATGTGAAAAAGTTGCAAAGTGGTCACTCATATGCCACTTAAAATTCTCTATGTAAGGGCATGTATTTAGGTGATTCAATGATGTGGGCGTACAAAACCTTGGCATATTTGGTTGGATGCGAGAATTTGATGAGATTCTATGGCATGAGATCCCATTCACGTTCACATGTTTGCTTAAATTGCTTAAGAGTTTCTATTAGTTGATACACGGTTAACGAAATTCTATGATGAGTTTTTGAAGTTTAATTATTTGAATTCATGGAATTAGAGAATGTTCTAGATGACTAAATCTTGTCTTGAATCCTAATGTATGTGTTAATCTTGGAAGACTTGGTGAAGGTTGGGATAGTTAGTTATTAAATTGTTATGTCTATCCTATGCTTGGCTTGAGGACTAGCAAAGGTTAGGTGTGGGGGTGTTGATGCATCTCATATTTATGTATTTTTTAATTGCTATTTCAATTATTTTGCACCTGATTAATCATAGTTTTATAGTCACTTTGACAATTTTATTGTTTATAGGTTCGAAGATTAAAATCTCGAAAATTGTCAAATTTGGTGCAAATAAGACAAATTCGAAGCGTAAACAATTAAATTAAGTTAATCAAGATTCAGGGTGAGAATGTTTAAGCTCGCCCGCGGCCGACCCACAAACCCACACGTCATCACCAGCAGCCTCACCTCCAGGCCCACAATCACCAACCAACACAAGCCCACAGCCCGACCCGCACCCGCACCTCAGCCCTGTGTCCTGTTCACAAGACTTGTGCAGCTCACCAAGCCAAACTGACCAAACAGCCCATCGTCATCGACAGGCTCATCTTAGTCCAGCTCGTGCCTGATCCGTTCAGCCCAAGCCCATCATCTCTGGCCTAGACCTGCGTCAGTATGCACAGACTCTTACCCAGCTCTGCCTAGGGTTGAACAGCAACAGCAATATATTTATTGAGCATTTTTATCAATTCGGGGTTCATCATTTTGTGTTTTGGAGATTTCACCAGAGTTCTCTCTCTCTTCTTTTATATTATTTTCCCATTTTCTTCTTTAAATTGGAACGGGAGCGAAATTGGCGTGACGACCGACATGAGTTTGTTCACCTCCTCCTTCACCGATTCATTTTGGATAGAGAGCTAACTTGCTTTCTAGGGTTGGATGAAGTCTTAGCATTTGCGTCTATTTACTTTTAATTTGGGTTAATTTGATTGTTTATATGAATTGCTTGATTGAGATAAATACTTTGAAGTATTATGTTCTTATTGTTTATTCAATTGAGGTGGTTAATAAGTTTGGAACCTTTAGTCGTTGATGTTGTGTTACGATCCGAGAATTCGAGGTTTGGGCTGTGTAATGTTGCTGATGCTTATATGCTGCTGCAGTACTGTTATTAGTTGTTGAGCTTAGTTAAAGTATATTAAGCTACGTTAATGAGCATTAGCTTTAGTTAGTAGTTGCTGTGTGTATTGTAATAGGTTGCACATGTCATCTGCGTTGTACTCTGCAGTAGCAGGTGCTAGTTGGATTGTGCTTTAGATATTTTAGTTAGTCTGTTAGAGCTTAAGCCTAGGTTCAATGTTTTGCTTGCTTTGTATTTCCTATAAATAGGTTGATCAAGTGTAATTCGAAATCATCCAATGAAAATTACCAATCTCCTTGAGATTACTTCTCTTTCTCATCTAACTCTCTCTCTATCTTTTCTCATCCCCTTCACTTCTTTCTCATCTCATACTCTCTTTATCCTAGCTTACATTTGTGATTTAATCACAAACTTAACAATTGGTATCAGAGCCTTGATTTGGCTTCCGAATCAAGCTCATATTCGAAAAAATACAAAATCTGATTAGTTGTATTGCAATTAATCAATAAAAAATAGCTGTGGTATTGATTTAGCTCAGTTTTTTGGATTAAGGAATTCAATTCTGCATTATGAATTGAAATTTGGGCGGTCACTGCTGTGCTGAACTGTAAGGCCTGGGAATTGCTTTCGGTTGGGACATAATTGGTTGAGTTATATTGAAGAAAGAGTATTTGATCAGTATTTGTTGAGTACATTCAACATCAAAGCCGAATCAGATTGAATTCAATTGAATCGATCAGACTTTAGCCACTGAATTAGAGTACTGAGCTAACTGGCATTGTTGAAAATGCAGTAGTTTGAATTGAGTGCTGAGCTAACTGTTCTTGATCAATCATTCATTTGATCTGTTGGAAGAAGAGTAAGTGATGCTAATTGATCCACATTATACTTGATCATCATCAAAAGATCAGAACAAGCTGATTTGAGGCTTATTCAGATTCTTTAATTCAGAAATTGAGGTTGAGGTAAGTGATTTCTGAACTACAAGTTACAGACTTAATCTGAATTTGCTTGTGTTGCTGAATAGAAGTGGTGAGAATTCGTCAGAGTTTGCATTTGATTCTTAAGAATTATATGTTATTGAATGGAGAAATTGCTTAGGCGAAAATTCTGACAGTGAACTAAGGCCGATGTGTCAAAATTCGACTTCGATCTTGAAGATTGTGGTGAATCATGTGTTTGAATAGTCATTACAATCAAAGATCGAACCTAATTCAGATTTTTTGTCCGAATTATTCAGGAAAACATCACTGTCAGTGTTTGCTCGAAGTTAGGGTTTGTATGCGAACTTTGCGAGTTAGGGTTTATTATCAGTAACGATCGTGGAACTGATAGCAAGGGATTGTTTATGCAATTGAAGGAGTACAATTTCATAAAGCAATCGGTGTTGAAGAGTTGCAAAACAAGTTTCACACTTCTGCGATTTTTGAACTTGTATTCTGCGAATAGAGTGTTCCAGATTGAAGTTGTTGTTCATTATCACTATGGATTGGTTGACTGAAATGTTGATGAAATTTAGGCAAGAATTGAGACAAGATATTGAGGAATCGTGGCAGAAAAAGCAACAAGATTTTGAGCAGAAGAGGTTACAGGAATGAAAAGAAAGGAGGCAAAGAAGTATGAATCAGCAAAGCAGTGGTAAGTTTGATCAGCAAGCTCAGCCGGTTGAAGTAAAGAGATCTGATCAAGTCATTCTTCAATCACAAGAATTGGTGGAAGGGATTAACGCGGCTTTTGATCAGCGTATGTAGCAACTTGAAGTGGAATTCGCTGAGTTTTGAGAACAATTTAGAAGGCCAATTGCTTCTGCTATTCAACCAGTTAAGCCTTTTGAAGAATTGAATCATTAGGTGCCACTTATTGTAGTTGAAGAAGAAGTGGACCAAGGAAAAGCCGAATTTGATGAACATGAGTTGGATGAACCTGAGGTTGAACAAGATGTCCATTATGAAGACTCTTTGTTAGAGTTAGAGCATTTTGAAGAGGATAAGCTATAGCATGACATACTTCAGGATTGGGAATATCATTTTCATGTCATGGGAATGTTAAAGAGTGCAAAGAGTAAAGTGAAGAGGAATCATCTTAACGACACATTGAAAGACTTTTGGGAAACAAAGAAGATTACATAGAAGAAATTGAAGCATAAAGTTGTGTTGCAGCCTATGATGCTTGATGATCAACAAGAACGAGCTCAAGATGTTGATTTTACCGATGAATATGTTGGTATATCACCAAATCTGTTAAGCATTACTCCAGGGCAAGCTAATATGCAGAATCAAAGCACATTCACTGCTCAGCAATGTCATTCGGTGGGGAAGTCATTTGTTGTTGCTGCAGTGCCTCAAAATATAGATCAGGGTATGCTTAAGTTCACCCTTGGGCATGCTGAAGTGTAAACTCAGGATCAGAACAACATCATCGTGGATGCTTTGCAATATCCCTTGTGTTACGTGAATGATCATGGGTGTATGGTGGCTGAAATACAATGTCAGCTTGCCGATCGGCAAGTTTGGAATGATCTATTCCTTTATGTGAGTGGAGTTGTGACTTATCCAAATGCAAGTCCTTGTGATAAGTTGCCTCCCGACCCGGGAGAAGATTCTCAAGACTATATGAAACATAGTGGAGTCGACTTTCGGCAGAAAAGAAGCACTCGAGCCGCGAGAGTGCGCTTCAAGGTTCACAACAAACAAAACTTGGTTCTTATGCAAACAATTGAGCGGTTGGATGCGTATAAATGCTGCAATATGCTGAAACCGATTTCAGATCAGACCAAAAGCAGTACACCAGGTGCTTTAACTGATGTGTTTGAAGCTAGAAGTGCCCTTGAAGTTTTAGGGGAATCTGGTTCTTGTAATGTGGCTGGAATGTCAGTGCTGGACTATAATGAGTTTGGAACAGATGCAATAGCTAAGCTTGAGCCATTCAACCAAGATCTCTCAAGTTGTTTTGATGCTGAAGTTAAAGCGGTTTAGAGAGAGGTTGACCGTGTTGTGAGCTCCTTGTTTGCAACTCAAGATAGTACGCAAAGCCAAGTCAAGATGATGTTGGTAGCTCTTGTAGATTGGAACAAACGTCTTCTGCTGCATGCTATCCAGATGCAGATTTTGCATGTGTATCGGGGAAACTGTTGTGGGTGTTCCGAATGGAAAAATTATATGCACAAGCTTCAATGTTTCCTTAGTGTTTGGAGAGGGAAGATTAGTGCAACATCAAGGCCAACTCCAGCTGAAATGGGAGTGAAAATCAGCAAGGAAAGATTTGAGGACAGGCTGGAATGTGTGAACTGCAGCAAAGACAGTGTCGATTGGAATGTTTTGGGTGTTCAAGTTATGACATTGTGCAATTGGCATTCAACAATGGTTTATGAGCTCTTAGTTTGTGTGGTCTATGCAAGAGTTTGGGAAGAAAAGGCTGAGACTTTCAGATCTTGTAAGTTCATAATCAAGATTCAAATCATAAAAGTAGTAGTGGCTGCTGAGAATTTCTGGAGAAATACAATCCTTTCACTGTCAGCAGTCAATGAGTTGTTCCGATTAAGTTTGGTTGGTGCTAATATTGCTTTTGGAAGGTGTAATAACTTGTTGGCATCAATGAGCTTCCATCTGAACAAGGTTCGAGCTGGAATTGGTAATAATTGCAGCTATGGGTTGTGTTGGTTATCCATTGCTGAATCTCTGGGATCTGCAGCACAACAGGTGGAGTTGAGAAGCAATCTTGAGTTTGTTGGGCATGGTTTGAGATGGTTTAATATGTGGATGTTTGAGCAATACAAATTTTGGATAAGATCCAAAATGAAAGAGTTACAACGGCATCTGTATTGGATTTCAATGTGTTTTGTTTCCACAATCAAGAAATTGGGCTGTTGGAGCTGCAATGAGAAATGTCTACAAGCAAACTTTGATGCTTGGTTCTCTTAGTTTGAGTTTGGAAGGCCTCCCGAGAAGCTTAAGGACTTCATATGCATACTCATGGGTTTGATGACATTCAAACTCTGTTATACAGCATCTTACAAGCAGAATGACAGGGTTGCTGCTGCGGTTTATGGTTCGTTGTGGCAAGAAGGTGTTTTGAGCGGTATTAACTATAACAAGGTGTGTCATGGGCTGATGGTTGATGTTTGGCTAGCTGGGCTTGATCAATGCAAAGCTCCTGAAGAGATTTTACATTCAATCACAAGCATTTTATAGCAACAAGAGACATACTTAGCCGCAGGTTTTCAGCAAGAGCTTCAACACTTCATAAACAAGAAGTTCAGCTATTTTTTCATAAGCTAAGTGACCTACATTGTTACAACTCTCTTCCATTCTTGAGAACAAGAATGATTTCAAGGGGAAGGGAATGTTATGATCCGATAATTCGAGGTTTGGGCTGTGTAATGTTGCTGATGCTGATATGCTGCTGCTTGCTGTTATTAGTTGTTGTGCTTAGTTAAAGTGTATTAAGCTACGTTAATGAGCATTAGCTTTAGTTAGTAGTTGTTGTGTGTACTGTAATAGGTTGCACATGTCATCTGCGTTGTACTCTGCAGTAGCAGGTGTTGGTTGGGTTGTGCTTCAGATATTTTAGTTAGTTGGTTAGAGCTTAAGTCTAGGTTCAATGTCTTGCTTGCTTTGTATTTCCTATAAATAGGTTGATCAAGTGTAATTCGAAATCATCCAATGAAAATTACCAATCTCCTTGAGATTACTTCTCTCTCTCATCTAACTCTCTCTCTATTTTCTCATCCGCTTCACTTCTTTCTCATCTCATACTCTCTTTATCCAAGCTTACATTTGTGATTTAATCACAAACTTAACATGTTGATATTTATAAATTAATTATTTGTGCTTGTAGCCCTATGACTAATTAATCAAGGAATAGTATTCACCGAATTGTTAATTAAAGCCTATCTTCCCTATGCTTTAGTTAGATAGGGTCAATACGAGATAATTAAGATTACGTTAGGTAGAGCCTATCTTCCCTATGCTTTAGTTACATAGGGTCAATACATAATACTAACAACATCACTTTAGGAGGTTGAAGCTTGTAGCCCAAACCAATAGCCCTATGACAATCAAAAATCCCAATTTAAGAGTTAACGCAAGAATAATTGGCTAATGATGGATTCAAAACCCTAGGTTTCAATTTAATGCCCTTGTCCCCTTTAGAAGTAAAGTGCTTAGTTTTATTTTCGTTTCTTTAGATTAATTAACACAAAATCTCATAATTTTCCTTAAATCAATTTAGGTCATAGAATAATTTCACGTATTCTTAGTCCCTGTGGTTCGACACCCTGTCACCCTAAACTTCGATTTGGATGTGTTTAGTGGATAGGGTTAAATATTACATTTTGATAGATGTAAAAAAAAAACACATCACTAACCCGAAAGACTTGAAAGTGTGGGTGTGTCTTGTTAAAGTAGGGATTCCTGAGTCTAAAAGAAGTAAAATTGGTCCTAAGACTGTGGATGCTATTTTTGTTAGTTATGGCATGAATTGGGCATCATATAGATTCATGCTAATTAATGACTCGAGCCCTAGGCTTGATAGAATAATGGAATCTTGAGATGTTGAATTCTTCAAGAATAAATTTCATATGAAAGAATCTATGCATGCTTTATTACCTGATTCTGTGCCTATTGCATATGCATCATCATCTAGTCAGTGCCCCCTGAGCTCGAGGTTCAGGAAATTAGAAGAAGTAAGAGGGCTCGAACTGAGACTTGTTTTGGACATGATTTCATAACTGCTTTCTTCTCTGAACATCATAATTTTGATGAACATGTTGTGAATGCATTCATGCTAGAGGAAGATCCCAAAACTTGTGATGAGGCGATGAGAACCATAGATGCTCCTTTTTGGAGAGAGGTCATAAGTAATGAACTAGACTCTATAATGAACAATAACACTTGGGTGTTAGTGGACCTTCCTAGTGAATGCAAACCTATAGGGTATAAGTGGGTGTTTACAAAGAAACTAAGGACTACTGGGTCCATTGAGAAGTTTAAGGCCGGGCTAGTGGTCAAAATGTACATCCAAAAATAAGGAAGAGGTTTTTTTGATAGTTACTCACTCGTAACTAAGATTGCCACTGTAAGAGCCATGACAGCTCTAGCATCTGTACATAACCTTGCAGTACATCAAATGGACGTGAAAACTACGTTCTTGAGTGGTGACCTTGAGGAAGAAATTTATATGGAACAACTAGGGGGTTTGAGGTTCTTGGTATGGAGCATAAAGTGTTTAAACTTGTTAAGTTCTTGTATGCCATTAAACAACAAAGGCATCAAAATTTTGATTGTACCCTGGTCACACATGATTTTGTTGTAAACAATGGTGATGCTTGTGTTATTCAAAGCATGTTGATAATGACAATGATTATATGTTCATATGTTGAGGACTTGCCTATTTTTGGAATGAGTGTAAATGTTGTGAATAGAGGTGTCCAGTAGGCCGGGCCGGGCTCCGAACCCCCCCCCCCCCCCCCAAAAGAGGGGAGGACCGAGACCGGCCCGGCCTGTTAGGCGGTAGAAACCCCCCAAAATTAAGTTTTTCATTATGAGGGTGGGAGGATTTGAACCCCATACCTCTCGCGTGTTAGGCAAAGCCCCCACCATATGAGCTACAGACTCTTTGTGATGTATTAGGGTAAGAAAAACATTAAATTGTATATATCTCAAAAAAAAAAGCGGATGACCATCCAAGCCTTATACAGTTTGTTTATAAAAAAAAATATTTTAAGACATATATGTTTATAAAAAATGTTTTAAAATAGTAAATTAAACACAGAGGCAGTTGTATTAGGTATGGGTATGCCTTATATAGTTTGTTTATCCAATAAAATCAAAAATATTTGGAGCTTACATGGCAAATGGTATGGCTTAGATATTAGAGGTATGGGGTTTGAATCCTACAAATGGCAGTTTTGAATCCAAATTTTATGATAATAAAAATAGAAATACGAGGAGGGGGGAGAATAGGGCCTGCCCGGGCAAGGCCCGGCCCGTTGCCATCTCTAGTTGTGAATGACACAAAGTCTTTCCTGAGCACGTGTTTTAATATGAAAGACCTAGGTGAGGCCAATGCGATACTTGGGGTTGAAATAACTGGAACACTTGAGGGTTTGACCTTGAGTCAATCCCATTACGTGGAAAAAATATTGAGAAGTTTGGTCACTTTGATGACACACATGCTAAAACTCCATATGACCCTAGGGTTCGCTTGATGAGAAACACAGGAGATAAAGTATCACAAGTTGAATAGACTAAAATAATTGGTTGCGTAATATTCTTAATGAACTACACTCGTCCTGATATTGCCTATGCCGTTAGTAGATATAGCCGTTACACCCATAACCCTAGTGATGAGCATTGGAGTGCTTTGAAAAGGCTGTTAAGGTATCTAAAGCGTGCCATAAATTGGAGTTTACACTATCCTGATGTGTTAGAGGGATACAGTGATGCTAATTGGGTGTCTAATTATGATGAAATTCATTCTACTAGTAGCTATGTACTTGTGCTAACTTACTATGCTATTTCATGGAAGTCATCTCAACAAGCCTGTATTGCTGAATCGACCATGGAGTCATAATTTATTGCTCTTGAGATGGCAGGTTTAGAAGCTAAATGGTTGAGGAGCGTCCTGGGAGACATTCCATTGTGGGGGAACCCCATGCCTTCAGTGTTGTTGCACTGTGACTCACGAGAAGCCACTAGAGTTGCTCAAAGTGAGGTTTATAATGGTGAGAAGAGGCATATTCACCTCACGCATGGTGTCGTGAGAAATTTGATCACGAACGATGTAATCTCACTCGAATTTGTGAGTAAGAAGAATCTGGCAGATCCACTAACAAAAGGCCTTGCAAGAAAATTGATAAATGAAACAGCGGAGGGAATGGGGCTAAAAGCGCATTAATGTATCCTAATCCTGGCGGATACCCGCCTCGGGAGTTAGTCACGATGTTCAATGGGTCAAATGAAGTTAGAGACCGAGAAATTTATGATAGCCACTCGAGCCCTTCCTATGTTTGATGTATGATTGGCCCTAGGATATAATGAATCTGCCATGACGGAGGTTGAGCTTAAAGCTCTTAATGTCATCCATAGCCCTTTATGGTGATGTGAGGAAGCACACCTGCTGGACGCATCACTACTGCTATGATGTGAGGATGAGCTTAAGGCTCTTAATAAAGTCCATAACCTTTTATGGTGGTGAGAGGCAACGCACCTTATGGACTCATATAAGGGATTTAGGGAGTAGAAAGTCCTCCTGTCAAGAGTAAGGGCTGACTCTCTAGAGCAATCATGATATCAAGTTTCGAAATATTTTTAAGGGACCTCATACGTCCTGTTCGTGGAATGCGTCTCAACCTAGAGAACCATATGAAGGGGTTTGGTATGCTGTTCACAATGATTGCTCATGGTTCAAGACCCTGTTCACTAATGAGTGGTTGTGGGACATGCTTAGTCACTAGGTATTATTTCAAATCTAACAGACAATAGCATCGTCAAGTGTGGATCTCACTGCTTAGTAATACACTTTCTTTCCTTCCTTTCTCAAAATTGAACCATATGGAGGACTGTTGGGGATAGTATGCTTCAGTTTTTATATCTTGTAAAAACCCTTCAATCCCACTTAGAAAATTTAGAGGAGGAGAGTCTAGTTTTTATATCCCCTTATTATTGTACTTGGTAAAGTCTTGTAGGGGTGTAGAGTGGGTTTTCTGAACCACATGCGTGAGCGCCACGGTGTGGTGTGGTGTAGACTTTTTCTAACCTAGAATTTTATTTTGATGACCTTTGTATTTGTTGAAGTTGTTGTAAATGGACTGGAGATGCGTTCTTACTTTTGGGGGGGTGCTCTCAAGGGTGCTAGCTCGAGGCACTATCTTACTCTCAATCCCAAGGCTCGAGGCAATAAGCTCAAGCTCGAGTACGCATTTTGACCCCTTAATTGATTTTCCTTATAACTGATTGGATTTTTAGGGTCTCTCATATCCTCCACTCTCTTTATTTGAGGCGAATTTTTCCATGATATTTTCCTTAACCTGCAATGATTTTGCTCTATAAATACCGTGCCTTAGAGTTTTGTAAAACACACAATTTTCACTGATATTACTTCTTTTTCTTCATGGCATTCCTTCTCTCTCAAAATATTCTCTCATCTATTACTGAGCAAGTGGGGTGTACTCCAACCCATCTCCACGAAGTACACTACTGAGATGGTTTCCGTGCTAACCCTGAGAGTCAGAGTGATGTTCATCATTGTACTTCTATGGGCGCATAAATAACTTAGGGCAGTGGATTCTCCATGGTGCAGCAATTTCTTCGGTCAATTCTTTCCCATCTACTATTTGTTTTAAGTCATTTTTGTCATCACCTTGTAATCTCAAAATCAACTTCATTGTAATGGAATGTTATATTTTGGTCACTTACTCACCCTATGTTTCCAACGCCTAATAGGTCAAAAAAAGCTGTCAGCAAAACTGGATTCGAAGATTAATCACCCTATTTATACCACTAATGTGGCTTTAGAAGAGTGTTAAAACCATGCACTCACAGGCGTACGAGCAAGTTGCAGCTATGGCGGGTATATGGGGGTCGTATCCGCAGGGAATTCGTATAAAGTTTTGTGTAGTCACTAACGAGTAGCTCAAAACCTGGATTTTTGTTGGAAGAATTGAACAATGAATGAAATTAAAGCAATTAAACAGAAAATTGAATTGTTAAATCAATCAAGGATAGTTCGGTGCATGAATTTAGGGTAGCTTAACTCGGATCCCATCATTATATTTTTCCATGACAATGACTTTGGCCTTAGGCTACAAGCTCTAAAATAGGTTAACACTTAGGTTAAGGCTTAGAGTAATGAACTAGTCTAAGGGCATAACACATCTTATCACTCTAGGTCTTACATATATTATCTCAATGTCTCTACTTAATTCCTTTTTTACTCCTAATTAAGTATTAGTTTATAGAAAAGAATAGTGACTCTCGCGCATTGCACAACTTAATTGTCGTATTTTAAATGCTTTTTAATTCTTGTGCTATTATTTTTTAAATAAAGTTATTGTATGTATATTGTGAACTTATTTACTCTATTTAGAAAGTTCTAAGTTATGCAAAACCATTAATATAATTATAATTTCATAGTTTTATACATAAGCAACACTTTTTCATGTTTTAGTTGTGTTTTATTCATTTTCCTATTCATTATAATTTATAAGGTTTTTTTTTTTTTTAACTTAGTTGGTGTACTTTGTTAATATCAAAGTGTACTATTTGGATGTTTTTAAGTCAATATTTTTCCTAATTTTAATTTGATGAAATTATTAAGTTTATAATTGCAAATGACCAAAAATTAGGACGCTATTTATCACTTTTTAGCCGAGTTTTGTGACATTGTTACAATGTTTGTTAATAATTGTTTACTAGGGTTTTTCTCGTGCTCCGCACGGGTTACTGTGCTTTTAGTTATATATATGTAGCATTGTTTAAAGTCCATGCTGCTACTTTGATTTATTATGGTAAAAAATATTTCGTGTACATGAATTGCATCTAACTAAAAAGAAAAGTAAAGGTTAATAAAAAAAAAAAAAAAGAAAGTGCTTCCATAAGTCTTCATTCTTCCTGTAGTTGTGATGCCTTTTGTCGCCGCAATGAATAGAAAATTTGATTGACATTATTTTTAAAATCTTGTAACCTGACGCTCATTGGGTGAACACCTTGTACTTTATTGGTATGTGTTCATCTTGTGCGCTGATGTTTATTCAATGGATGGTTGTTCATGTTGACGTTGGTTGGTTGTGTAGTGACATTCTTCTTCCCAACATACCTTTGTTAGAAATGTAACAGTTGGGTTTCCATTTATTTTGGAAGTTGTGGACTTTCAATGGCAAATATCCACTTTGTTTCTACTGATTCCTCCAAGAATGCTGCAATTAATTCATCTCCATGGACCTGCGCATTTATGCATTGTTTAGTCTGAGGTCGTAGTAATGTATTTGGGTGTTCCAATTAAGCATTCTACCTGCAATCAGACCTGGTAGAAGTGTTCAGCAGTACTTGTGTTCAACATTTCTCCTTACTTGCCAAATATTGTAATAGTCATTCTTCCTGTGTTATGATCCTCCACGTTCACCTTGAGCATGAACCTATAAGGTATATTTTTTAAAATAGCGCAGTGATCTATTTTCATTTTTGAATATTCATATTCAGTAGTTATATTATATTACCTTTGTTCTACTTGCACATTTATGTTCTTGCATTTGTCACAATGAAATGTCCCATCTCCCAATGTGACCTTTTTCTTACAGATATGGCAAGCTATATTCGTGTATCCATTTGTAGCATCGAACCCTTTAATTGTAATCAACATTCTAAAATGTTTAACCTGTATGCAAAGTAGGTGTTAGTGTGAGATATTTTTGTAACTTGGAAGTTATGTTGTAAGGAAGCACTTACATTTGGCATCCATGAGTATTGGTTTATTGTTATGCGTTGCATGAAAGTATATCTCTAGCTGGATGATACACATATATTTCTGGTGCAACCACTTTATTCTTCATTGTGCCTCTTTATTTTTAGCGTATCTACATTGTGTCAATTTGTTTTGTTGTTGCATTGTTTCATGAAATTATAAATGGAGCGTTAAGAACTGAGTTTACCATCACTGCAAATCTCTTGTATCTGCGTGTTTCAGGTTGATCAACAACACTGATCTTGCAATAGTTGTCACGGACATACCTATGCGCGCATTCGATGTGTGACTTACTACTTTATTACAATGTAAGCTATGTAAAAGTATTTTAGGCAGGTTTTGGTTAAATTATCCCATGGTAATCCTTTACCGCAACATGTGACACTAGCAAGACATTTAAAAATTAAATGGTGGAAATGGTTATGTACCTTTATAAATACAAGGTGCCAAAATTATTTAGATTACCCTACAGTTTCATAATTACATCAACTAAGAATTTTTGCGATGATCAAAATTTTAAAGTAATAGAAAGCAAATACATTAAAAAAAAAAAAAAATTTAAGTGCAACCTAAGAAAAGGGAAAAAAATTACCAAAAATGACCTATTCTAAAAAATTTTACCCTATTGGCATCCATATCAATAAATTTTAAAAATTTTCATTTTTTTTTAAATTTGGCCCATGGCAGAACCTGCCACTTTTTTTTTCATTTGTTTCATTAATTTTTTATAAATATATTAATTAAATTAAATATACTTTATCATATACGCCTTCTGTAAATGCATAATGAAATCATTTATATAATTTATAATGAAAAATTATAGCATAATTTAAATATTTTTTTAACTAAAACACATATTATAAAGTTAAACATAATATAACAATAAAAATAAAAATGATATATTTAATTTAATTAATTATTTTATTTTATTTAAAGAATTAAAATAAAACAAAGGAAAACAGGTGCATGGCAGGGGAGGGACCCGCCAAAAAAAAAAAACCAAAAAAGAATTCCAAGAAATACTAAAATTTGCTAATATGGAGGCCATTGGAATAAAAAAACAATTTTAGAATAAGCCATTTTTAGTAATTTTTTCTGCTGTCTGGCCATTTTGGGCAATACTATATCTATATTTGGGAAATCGTGCAGTTTAGACCTCCCAGCCCCCCCTTAATCTTTTTTAGACCCCTCCAACCTTAAATAGACTTTTTTGGACAAAAATGCCCTCCCACCTCACCCCTCCCCCATCCGTCCTCTCTCTCTCTCCCTTTCTCTCTCCTCATTTAAAGCAAGGCATGCAAAAGGACACTTTTTTGACTTTTTCACTCTTCCTTTTCTTCAATTTTTTTTTCCTTTCGAATTTTTTTGTCAAAAAAAAATATTATTTCCAAATTTGCCCTTTCTTCTTCTTCCCTCCCAGACCTTGTTTAGGTGTGTTTCAAGTAATTAGTGGTGTCTGAAATAAAATCATACACTGTGTATGATGCATTATAATGTTGTAAAGTGAACTTATTCAGGTGTATCACAAGAAATTAGTGGTAAATGACTGATCATACACAATGTATGATAGGTTATAATAGCATAAAATCAACTTTTGCTGATTTTTTCAAGTAATAAGGGGTACAATGGTCTGAAATCGAATCATACACTGGGTATGATGCATTTTAATGGTGTAAAATGAACTTATTCAGGTGTATTCCAAGCAATTAGTGGTAAAAGACTTGTCATACACAATGTATGATAGGTTTTAATGGCATAAAATCAACTTTTACTGGTTTTTTCAAGTAATTACTGTTACAGTGGGCTGAAATCGAATCATACAATGGGTATGATGAGTTAAAATGGTTTAATATGAACCTTTTCAGGTATGTTTCAAGTAATTAGTGGTAAATGACCTATCATACACAAATTATTATAGGATTTAATGGCATGAAATCAACTTTTGCAGATTTTTTTATGTAATTACTGTTGCAGTGGTCTGAAATCGAATCATACACTGGGTATGATGCGTTTTAATGGTGTAAAGTGAACTTATTCAGGTGTATTTCAAGCAATTAGTGGTAAATGACTTATCATACACAATGTATGATAGGTTATAATGGCAAAAAATTAACTTTTACTGTTTTTTTCAAGTAATTAGGGGTATAGTGGTCTGAAATCGAATCATACACTGAGTATGATGCGTTTTAATGGTGTAAAATGAGCTTATTCAGGTATAATTCAAGCAATTAGTGGTAAATGACTTATCATACACAATGTATGATAGGTTATAATGGCATAAAATCAGCTTTTACTGTTTTTTTCAAGTAATTAGGGGTACAGTGATCTGAAATCGAATCATACATTGGGTATGATACGTTTTAATGGTGTAAAATGAACTTATTCAGGTGTATTCCAAGCAATTAGTCGTAAAAGACTTGTCATACACAATATATGATAGGTTTTAATGGTATAAAATCAACTTTTGCTCGTTTTTTCAAGTAATTACTGTTACAGTGGGCTGAAATCGAATCATGCAGTGGGAATGATGCGTTAAAATGGTTTAAAATGAACCTTTTCAGGTATTTTTTAAGTAATTAGTGGTAAATGACTTATCATACACAAATTATTATAGGTTTTAATGGCATGAAATCAACTTTTGCAGTTTTTTTTATGTAATTACTGTTGCAGTGGTCTGAAATCGAATCATACCATGGGTATGATGCATTTTAATGGTGTAAAATGAACTTATTCAGGTGTATTCCAAGCAATTAGTGGTAAATGACTTGTCATACACAATGTACGATAGGTTTAAATGGCATAAAATCAACTTTTACTGATTTTTTCAAGTAATTACTATTACAGTTGGCTAAAATCGAATCATACAATGGGTATGATGCGTTAAATTAGTTTAAAATGAACCTTTTCAGGTACGTTTCAAGTAATTAGTGGTAAATGACTTATCATACACAAATTATTATAGGTTTTAATGGCTTAAAATCAACTTTTGCAGTTTTTATTAAGTATTTAGTCTTACAGTGGTCTGAAATCAGGTCCTACACTGTGTATGATCCCTTAAAATGGTTACAATGAACTTTTTCAGGTATATTTCAAGCAATTAGTGGTAAATGACTTATCATACACAATATATGATAGGTTATAATGGAATAAAATCAACTTTTGCTGTTTTTTTCAAGTAATTAATTACAGTGGGCTGAAATCGAATCATACAATGGGGATGATGCATTAAAATGGTTTAATATGAACCTTTTCATGTATGTTTCAAGTAATTAGTAATAAATAACTTATCATACACAAATTATTATAGGTTTTAATGGCTTAAAATCAAATTTTACAGTTTTTTTTATGTATTTAGTCTTACAGTGGTCTAAAATCAGGTCCTACACTGTGTATGATGCCTTAAAATGGTTATAATGAACTTTTTCAGGTATATTTTAAGCAATTTGTGGTAAATGACTTATCATACACAATGTATGATAGGTTATAATGGAATAAAATCAACTTTTGCTGGTTTTTTTCAAATAATTAGAGGTATAGTGGTCTGAAATCGAATCATACAATGGGTATGATGCATTAAAATGGCTTAATATGAACCTTTTCAGGTATGTTTCAAGTAATTAGTGGTAAATGACCTATCATACACAAATTATTATAGGTTTTAATGGCATGAAATTAACTTTTGCAGTTTTTTTTATGTAATTACAGTTGCAGTGGTCTGAAATCGAATCATACACTGGGTATGATACGTTTTAATGGTGTAAAATGAACTTATTCAGGTGTATTCTAAGCAATTAGTGGTAAATGACTTGTCATACACAATGTATGATAGGTTTAAATGGCGTAAAATCAACTTTTACTCATTTTTTCAAGTAATTAGGGTCATAGTGGTCTGAAATCGAATCATACACTGGGTATGATGAGTTTTGATGGTGTAAAATGAACTTATTCAGGTTTAGTTAAAACAATTAGTGGTAAATGACTTATCATACACAATGTATGATAGGTTATAATGGCATAAAATCAACTTTTGCTATTTTTTTTCAAGTAATTAGGGGTATAGTGGTCTGAAATCGAATCATAAACTGGGTATGATGCGTTATAGCGGTGTAAAGTGACCTTATTCAGGTATACTTGAAGTAATTAGCGGTAAAGAACTTGTCATACACAATGTATGATAGGTTTTATTAGCATAAAATCAACTTTTGCAGGTTTTTTCATGTATTTAGGGGTACAGTGGTCTGAAATCTGCTTATATACGTGTATTTCAAGTTTTATTGGTGTATGATGCACTTCATACACGGTGTATGGTGGGTTATATTTGTGTAAAATCAGGGTGTATTTGTGTATTTTTGGGATGTGTATTTAGAAAAAAAAAATACATTTTCAGTATAGTAATCCGTACGATTTTCCTTCAAAAAGGCCCCCCCATTCACCCCCTCCCCCAACCCGTCCCCTTTCTCTCTCCTCATTTAATGCGCAGCCGATTACTGTACTTTAGCCCCTCCCCACTCCATTTTCTCTCTCTTTATTTAATGCAAAAGTACATATTTTTACTTTATGTCATGTAACTTTCTTCTCACTCTATTCTGCCCTTCTTCTCATTTGCCGCCCATTTACTCACCTCTTATTCATAGTATTTGTTACTTTTCTTTTAATCTAAATTCCCCAAGTCCATTTTTCTCTCATTTTTCTCTCAATCTGCTACATTGGGCCCTCGGAAGAAGAAGAAGAAGAAGCCGTTTTAAGATCGCGTTTGAAGCTTCGTGGCATTGCTGTAGGTTCAACGTTGAGTCGTTGCACACATTTCACGGTTTTCAGATCAGATATTGAAGATAACATGACCATTTACTGACATTGTCGTTAATGTATCCTTGTCCTATGAGGTCGGTGTGTTACAAGTCGTTTATGGTTTATGATTGGTTTAAATGATGTATTATAACTTTCTTTTGGTGTGTTTGAACTCATTAGTGGTGTATGATTAGTCATACTCGTGTATGATAGGTTTCAATGGTGTGAAATCAACTTGTTTAGATGTGCTTCATGTAAATAGTGCTGTATGATCTATCATACACCGTGTATGATAGGTTTGAATGGTGTGAAATCAATTTGTGTTTGTGTATGTTAAGTAATTAATGGCGTATAATCAGTCATACACTGTGTAGGATTGGGTTTAATGGTGTATACCCAACTTGTGTTTGTGTGTGTTAAGTAATTAGTGGTGTATAATCAATCATACACTGTGTATGATTGGTTTTAATGGTGTATAACCAACTTGTGTATGTATATGTTAAGTAATTAATAGTGTATAATCAATCATACACTGTGTAGGATTGGGTTTAATGGTGTATAACCAACTTGTGCAGACGTTTTTTAAGTAATTAGTGGTTTATGAGCAACCATACACTATGTATGATTGGGTTTAATGGCGTATAACCAACCTGTGTATATGTATGTTAAGTAATTAATGGTGTATAATCAGTCATACACTGTGTAGGATTGGGTTTAATGGCGTATAACCAACCTGTGTATGTGTATGTTAAGTAATTAATGGTGTATAATCAGTCATACACTGTGTAGGATTGGGTTTAATGGTGTATAACCAACTTGTGCAGACGTTTTTTAAGTAATTAGTGATTTATGAGCAACCATACACTGTGTATGATTGGGTTTAATGGCCTATAACCAACCTGTGTATGTGTATGGTAAGTAATTAATGGTGTATAATCAGTCATACACTGTATAGGATTGGGTTTAATGGTGTATAACCAACCTGTGTTTGTGTATGTTAAGTAATTAATGGTGAATAATCCATCATACACTGTATATGATTAGTTTTAACTGTGTATATAATGGGGCATATTAAACCATACACTGTGTATGAGAGCTTCAAAGGGTGTATGATGAACTTATTTTGGTGTCTTTCAAGTACAGAATGGTGTATGGTTTACCATACACCGTGTATGATAGCTTTGATTGGTCTAGGATGAACCTATTTTGGTGTCTTTCATGTATAGAATGTGGTATCCTTAACCATAGACCGTGTATGATTGCTTTAAAAGGTGTGTGATGAACTTGTTTATGACTGTAACGCAAATCATACACCATGTATTCTTTCTTAAACTAGTGTTATTTGTGTATTATGGCTTTAAACCAATCATACACCGTTTTTAGTGGTTTCAATGTTGTACTTTCATTCCACCCTAGTGTGTTTCATGTCAATTTTGCTTTGATATCATGTTTTTTTCTTGTCCACGGTAATGGGTGATGCTGCTATTGCATGCGTTCTGTACGGTGGCCAGTTTAGGGAGAGGGCAAAGTATGCTGGTGAAAAATTGGCCTATATTTTTGTGGATGAGAAAACTGACTTCGCTGGTTTGCAAAGGACTGTAGCGAAGGTGATTGGTGCTCAGTTGGATGCGGGTTCAAAGATGCATTTTCAATCTTTCACCGCCGTTCCGGCCGTGCCCTTGTACGATGTCGTTGACGATAGGTCCGTTATGTTTTGGAAGGCACTAGCCAAAGAAGATAGGGCGAAGCATCCTTTGATCGTAACTGTAGAGTCATCCGGTGACAGGAATCCTAGCTTCAATTTGCAACGAACTCCCTTTCAAACAATTCCCGATGGTGATGAGAATAGTGATCGTTCGCACCATGAGGTTCCCGAGACTTCTGGTGGATGTATGGATGCGGGGATGGAAGAAGCAACCCGTGTAGATGCATCTGATGTAGATTTGAACATGCCTACTGTGACGGTTGAGGCAACAGCAACAGGTGGAGATTGGAAAAATTCCAATCAAAGTGCATGGGATAATTTGGACAATATCAATTTATGCCAGGTGCAACCGACTGTACCTGATGCCTCAACTCCAGAGGGGCACACTTACGAGCATCGTAATATTTCCCGTGAAGACCCTCTGATTGTCGAACCTGAATTGGAATGGAATGCGAAACCCAACGGTCAACCGAATGTCCACCCTGACATCCAAGCTGCTGGTGATCCTCGTTCTGATGATGAGGCTGGCTCCGGTGATGAGAGGAGCCGGATTAACGAGGCATATGCGCAGGACCGGATGGTTGAGGATATTGAAGTCAATCAAATATTTATGATGAAGAGGGACTTGTTGACTAACCTGGCAGTGATTGCGCTTAGGGAAAAATTTGAATTCAGGAGCTACAAGTCGAACAAATCCTTAACGGTTGTCCGCTGTACATAAGAGGGCTGCACATGGAGGGTTCGGGCTACGTGTGTATCAGATGGTGGCTGCTGGATGGTTACAAAAGTCGAAAAGAACCACAACCACCCTAGCGATCGCACCACTGTTAGACACAGACAGGCAACCAGTTGGGTCATCGGGGAGTGCGTCCGCAAGAAACTTGTGAACCCCGGGAGAGTATTCAAGCCACGGGATGTCATAGATGACATTCGCAGTTGCTACGGTGTCGATATCAGCTACAGTGTTGCTTGGAGGGCGAGAGAGTTTGCATACTACAATGTTAGATTGGGTACGGCCGAAGAGTCCTATGCATTCTTGCCTGCCTATCTGCAAGTCCTCAAACAGACTGACCCCGGCACCACATTTTATTTTACAGACAGATGATGAAAGTAGGTTTCAGTACCTCTTCATTGCGTTTGGTGCTTCACTTAATGGGTACCGGTTTTGCCGGCCGGTTGTGAGCATTGACGCAACACATCTGAAGGGAAAGTACCGGGGTGTTCTGTTCATGGCTGTTTGCCACGATGCAAACCAGCAAATTTTCCCGATTGCTATCGGCATCGGTGATTCAGAGAATGATGCATCGTGGCATTGGTTCCTCAGTAGGTTGAAGGAAGTAACTGGGGAGCCTGCTGGCCATGTCATTGTATCCGATAGACACCGAAGCATCCAACGCGCGGTGGAAGAACTTTTCCCTATCACATTTCACGGGCTCTGCATGTACCACTTGCAGAACAACTTGAAGGCCAAATTCAAGAGCAACAGGAAGCATTTGGATCAGTACTACTACAAAGCAGCCAAAGCATACAACATTCAAGAATTCCATAGTTTGTTTTTCAGTTTATGTTGTGCCGTACCCGGGGCTAAAGATTACTTGGAGGATGTGGGATTGGACAAGTGGACTCGTTCCCACTCCCCTTGTCGTCGGTACAACATAATGACAACAAATATTTCGGAATCCGTGAATGTTGTATTGGTCAAGGTACGTGGCTATCCAATTACAGCCCTTGTTGATGAGTGTAGGCTATTGTTGCAGAGGTGGTTTCACGAAAGAAGAGCCAAGGCTGAAGCTTGCATCAGTACAATGTCCCCCGACGTCGAAAAAAAATTACAAGACAGATATAGCAAGAACGATGACGGTAAGCTCTGTACATATTGTCATGTTTAATCCCTACTACAAAGCATGTTTATAGCATGTTGGTGCTCTTCGAGTGTGAAATCCGCTAATTTTGGTGCCCTTTGAGTGTTTCGTTGCTTATGTTTTGTTGTTTTTTTTTAATTTTTTTAATTTTCTCATATTTTTGTATTTTGCATGCACCTTGGTTGTTTGACGCGTTTGTCTATTATTGTGGTAATGCAGATATTGCGAGCTGATGATCATACGTTCGACGTCATCGATGGGGAGAAAAACCTTGTAATAGATATGTCGCTCTGGACATGTACTTGCCGCAGGTTTCAACTTGAGCAGCTTCCATGTGAGCATGCGTTAGCAGTGGTACAACACAGTCCTTATGCTCTGTACGACTTGTGCTCGCCGTACTACAGTAGAGAAAATTGGTACGAGTCGTATAGAAGTGTCGTCTACCCGATGCCGCACATAAGTGACTGGCGTATCCCGCGTGATGTAGCTGACATGAATCTTCTTCCACCGGACGTGCAAACGTCTTCTGGGACGAGGCGGAAGAGGAGGATTCCGTTTGTCGGTGAGGAGTGTGTTCATCAAAGGTGCAGTCGGTGCAAGGAACACGGGCATAACCGATCCACGTGCAAGAATCCAATTGCTCTGCATCCTAGTGGCGAATGCACCTCATCCAACTCCTTCCGTCCATCTCAAGTCCCTCCTCCAAATTAACTTACAGTCTTCAAATGTATAAATTTTACTTGTGACATACCTATATAATTTCGTTTTACCATAGGATTTACATTGTACATTACCATAGGATTTACGTTGTATCCAGTGTACTGAAAATTGTCGAAAGATTGTGATGTGTATGTAATAGGGCAATGAAAATTGTGTATATTTCCATACTGTTGTATATTCCTGTGATGAAAACTGTCAATGAATTGATTTGAAGTTGGTCCCAATTGTGTGTTCTAAGTGGTTGATGTGTTTTTCAAGTGTGTTACGATGTATGTCGACATGCATGGATGGTGTATCGCCACACATATCAGCATCAAAGGTGTCCACAGGTCTGTGTCGCCACACTAAGTAGTTGAAACACACTTGTACAAGTTGATTTCACAGCATTAATACTTGT
This sequence comes from Simmondsia chinensis, assembly GCA_018398585.1. NCBI lineage: Eukaryota > Viridiplantae > Streptophyta > Magnoliopsida > Caryophyllales > Simmondsiaceae > Simmondsia > Simmondsia chinensis. Next base: position 17,257,607 of record JAGTTD010000005.1, read on the forward strand.
CATACACTAAGTATGGTAAGTCATACACCACTAAGTAGTTAAAACACACTTGTACAAGTTGATTTCACACCATTAATACTCATCATACACTATTTATGGTAGGTAATACACCACTAAGTAGCTGAAACACACTTGTACAAGTTGATTTCACACCATTAATACTCATCATACACTACGTATGGTAAGTAATACACTACTAAGTAGTTGAAACACACTTGTACAAGTTGATTTCACACCATTAATACTCGTCATACACTATGTATGGTAAGTAATACACCACTAAGTAGTTGAAACACACTTGTACAAGTTGATTTCACACCATTAATACTGGTCATACACTAAGTATGGTAAGTCATACACCACTAAGTAGTTGAAACACACTTGTAGAAGTTGATTTCACACCATTAATACTCATCATACACTATGTATGGTAGGTAATACACCACTAAGTAGGTGAAACACACTTGTACAAGTTGATTTCACACCATTAATACTCATCATACACTATGTATGGTAGGTAATACACCACTAAGTAGTTGAAACACACTTGTACAAGTTGATTTCACACCATTAATACTCATCGTACACTACGTATGGTAAGTAATACACCACTAAGTAGTTGAAACGTACTTGTATAAGTTGATTTCCCACCATTAATACTGGTCATACACTAGGTATGGTAAGTCATTCACCACTAAGTAGTTGAAACACACTTGTACAAGTTGATTTCACACCATTAATACTGGTCATACACTATGTATGGTAAGTCATACACCACAAAGTAGTTGAAACACACTTGTAGAAGTTGATTTCACACCATTAAGACTTGTCATACACTAAGTATGGTAAGTCATACACCACTAAGTAGTTGAAACACACTTGTACAAGTTGATTTCACACCATTAATACTGGTCATACACTAAGTATGGTAAGTCATACACCCCTAAGTAGTTGAAACACACTTGTACAAGTTGATTTCACACCATTAATACTTGTCATACACTAAGTATGGTAAGTCATACACCACTAAGCAGTTGAAACACACTTGTACTAGTTGATTTCACACCATTAATACTCATCATACACTATGTATGGTAGGTAATACACCACTAAGTAGCTGAAACACACTTGTACAAGTTGATTTCACACCATTAATACTCATCATACACTATGTATGGTAAGTAATACACCACTAAGTAGTTGAAACACACTTATAGAAGTTGATTTCACACCATTAAGACTTGTCATACACTAAGTATGGTAAGTCATACACCACTAAGTAGTTGAAACACACTTGTAAAAGTTGATTTCACACCATTAATACTGGTCATACACTAAGTATGGTAAGTCATACACCACTAAGTAGTTGAAACACACTTGTACAAGTTGATTTCACACCATTAATACTTGTCATACACTAAGTATGGTAAGTCATACACCACTAAGTAGTTGAAACACACTTGTACTAGTTGATTTAACACCATTAATACTCATCATACACTATGTATGGTAGGTAATACACCACTAAGTAGCTGAAACACACTTGTACAAGTTGATTTCACACCATTAATACTCATCATACACTATGTATGGTAGGTAATACACCACTAAGTAGTTGAAACACACATGTACAAGTTGATTTCACACCATTAATGCTCATCATACACTATGTATGGTAGGTAATACACCACTAAGTAGTTGAAACACACTTGTACAAGTTGATTTCACACCATTAATGCTCATCATACACTATGTATGGCATGTAATACACCACTAAGTAGTTGAAACACACTTGTACAAGTTGATTTCACACCATTAATACTGGTCATACACTAAGTATGGTAAGTCATATACCACTAAGTAGTTGAAACACACTTGTAGAAGTTGATTTCACACCATTAATACTCATTATACACTATGTATGGTAGGTAATACACCACTAAGTAGTTGAAACACACTTGTACAAGTTGATTTCACGCCATTAATACTCATCATACACTATGTATGGTAGGTAATACACCACTAAGTAGTTGAAACACACTTGTACAAGTTGATTTCACACCATTAATACTCATCGCACACTATGTATGGTTAGTAATACACTACTAAGTAGTTGAAACACACTTGTATAAGTTGATTTCACACCATTAATACTGGTCATACACTAAGTATGGTAAGTCATACACCACTAAGTAGTTGAAACACACTTGTACAAGTTGATCTCACACCATTAATACTGGTCATACACTAAGTATGGTAAGTCATACACCACTAAGTAGTTGAAACACACTTGTAGAAGTTGATTTCACACCATTAAAACTCATCATACATTATGTATGGTAAGTAATACACTACTAAGTAGTTGAAACACTCTTGTACAAGTTGATTTCACACCATTAAGACTTGTCATACACTAAGTATGGTAAGTCATACACCATTAAGTAGTTGAAACGCACTTGTACAAGTTGATTTTACACCATTAATACTGGTCATACACTAAGTATGGTAAGTCATACACCACTAAGTAGTTGAAACACACTTGTACAAGTTGATTTCACACCATTAATACTTGTCACACACTAAGTATGGTAAGTCATACACCACTAATTAGTTGAAACACACTTGTACAATTTGATTTCACACCATTAAGACTTATCATACACTATGTATGGTAAGTCATACACTACTAAGTAGTTGAAACACACTTGTACAAGTTGATTTCACACCATTAATACTTGCCATACACTAAGTATGGTAAGTCATACACCACTAAGTAGTTGAAACACACTTGTACAAGTTGATTTCACACCATTAAGGCTCATCGTACACTATGTATGGTAAGCAAAACACTACTAAGTATTTGAAACACTATAATTGCCACAACTATCAATGAAATTGCGTACCAAGCAATATAAATGCCCTTATTGATTTATATGGATGAGGCTGACCGGTTGGGGTGGTTGGTGGTTGAACATTGAATGTTCAGGGGTCATAATGGACTACCAAGCAAGACATTTAATAACCTCAACTACCACCTACTTTATCATACCCCTCTCCCACGGTTCTCCCCCTATAAAGGGATGAGATGGACAGGAAGCCAAGCATATACGGTTCCTCAATATATCGACCCGTTTAAATTCCTAATGTAAGTGGCTCTAGCAGCGGCGGTGGTGGGCCAGTGACAGCTGAGACACAAAGAAAGGTGGCACTTCTACGGATCATGTTTCATCAACGGTCTACCAAGCAATTAGTGGTGTATGATCAATCACACATGGTGTACGGTGTATGATGAGTTGTAATGGTGTGAAGTTCATCCGCATGATAAGGATCTTGAACTTTGTATGCATGCAGTGGATGCACTTTACAGACAACATATGCAGAGGGACAACTGTATGTAGTTCCAGCAGTTATATATGTCCAGTTTGTCATACAAATTGTATGCAGGGTTTTAATGTGTGTCAAGTTCTACGTATCATACACAGTGTATGACGAGTTTTATGTATGGTAAAATCACGGGCTGTACATGTATTTTTAAGTTTGTTGGAAATTATTGGTATCGCACTATTAATACGCTATGTATGATGAGTTATATGGGTGAAAAATCAAGTTCTACAATTGTGTTTTAGGTACTTAGTGGTGTATAACCAATCATAAATACAATAGGAACAAGTATGCATTTTTATTACACCATTTGAAAATACATCAATAGGAACATACAACAACATCGAAATATACAATATTACATACAACTTTCAATATAATGAATACAATGTAAATCCTTTGGTACAAGTATGCATTTTTATTACATACAATTTTCAGTATAATGAAAACAATGTATAATGAATAACGTAATTTTATTGACATGTATGCATTTGAAGCCATTTATTCCTTCCGTGTCTGTACAAGTGTACAGAAGTATACAGCCGCAATTTCCCCATCTGCGCTTGCGTGCATTGGGAGATGCTCAATCCTTTGGTCAGCAAAACTTCTATGAACTTTACAACAAAAATTCCACAGTCTGACCTGCAGTTAATATTAATACAGATTCCACAGTCAGAAATTATACATCATTGCAAGTAATGACTATTTTGCATCTACTTCATAACCAGAAGTCCAAATGAACAGAATAGTAAAATTGCATGGGAAGTAGATGTCATACCCCCTTTGCTGTGGACATTCATTCCGGTTGTAAGTTACCGAGAAAGGCTTGCCCTTGAACTGTATGAGGTCCTTTCGGACATCCCAAAAATTAACCAACGCTAGAGCATGTGGAAGCAATTTTGCAATTGGTTCCACATGTTCTAATCTTGCTGCCCTGGATTTGGCGGAGTACAAGGAATCAAATACCTGTATCCGCCAATCATTAAGATGGATCGAAGCAAGGAACCAATGTTGATTAGGTTGATTAATGGGCATGTATATCCGATCCACGTTGTGGCAGCTAACCCCATACGTGGCATCCCCAGCAAGGAACTTAACGATCAACGAATCAAAATCAGTAAGAGCTGACTCAAGCGGAATTCCATTGTTTTGAATCTGTTTTAGTAGGGGTCAAAATTGAGGAGCAACCGTTGTGTCCGCGCATGTTGCCCTTTGGTCGAATTGCTCTGGCCACTTATGTTTCTTCTCCAAAATGTAGTGCAGAATTACATCCATTTCCTGCGATTCAAAACTAATTAGTTGAGACAAGTTGATTTTAAACACATAAACAAGTTCATTTTACATAGTTCAACCCTATGACTAATCATACACCACTCTTTATTCAAAACACACTAACACAGGTTGATTTTACACCTTTAGCATCAACCATACACGGTGTATGACTAGTAATACAACCCTTACTAACTTGATACACAATAACATAAGTCGATTTAACGCAGGTTGATTTTACTTATTAGTTGACACACGGCAAAACTATCATGATGGGAAACATACCTCATCAGTAAGCCAGGCGTCCTCGTTTCTCAACCGATACCAAAATTGACCCGTCGTCACAGTCAAAACAGAGAAATCCATTCGTTGATCATTAGGTAACGGAAAGGGGGTCTTCAAATCTATGTAATATACAATACCAAGCATGATATATAAGCATACCATAAGAAAGATGATTTCAGACCACTGTAACAGTAATTACATGAAAAAACCAGCAAAATCTGATTTTATGCCATTAAAACCTATCGTACATTGTGTATGACAAGTCTTTTACCACTAATTGCTTGGAATACACCTGAATAAGTTCATTTTACACCATTGTAACGAATCGTATACAGTGTATGATTCGATTTCAAAACACTAACAGTAATTACTTGAAAAAACCAGCAAAAGTTGATTTTATGCCATTAAAACCTATCATACATTGTGTATGCCAAGTCATTTACCACTAATTGCTTAAAATACACCTGAATCGAATCATTTTACACCATTAAAACGCATCATACCCAGTGTATGATTCGATTTCAGACCACTGTACCACTAATTACTTGAATAAAACAACAAAAGTTGATTTTATGCCGTTATAACCTATCATATATTGTGTATGACAAATCATTTACCACTAATTAATTAAAATACACCTGAATAAGTTCACTTGATACCATTATAGTGCATCATACACAGTGTATGATTTTATTTCAGACACCACTAATTACTTGAAACACACCTAAGAAAGATGCATTCTAAAAACATTTACATACAAATTATCAAAAAGCACGTGCAAAATCACACTCACTTAGCGACCGTTGGGTGGAAACTTTTGTAAAAATCTTCAAAATCTTCTATGTCTTTGTCGGAGGGAGGCTGGAATGGATTGAAGGGCAGAACTGGCTCCGATCCAGGATGGGTAATTTTTGCCTGTTTGCTCTTACCCTCCACAGTCCATTCCTCACCTTTGTACTTGGGGTTTGGCTTGCGGTCCCTCCTCTCTTGCCCCAATCTACACACTGTTTCGGACAATGTCAACAAGTTTTCAATGCCTTCCACATGCGGTGACGATGGTTCCTTGAAGACATTTTCCTCGGCCCTAGATGGCATAGCACATAGCAAAAGTCAATAAGCATCAACATGCATGAAAACATAACAAATTGGGACACTAACAAGGAATCTAGTGTCTTACCCAGTACATACAGGAGAAACTATTATGGCTTGCTCAATCGGGGATGGATGAGCGGAAGTCGATGAACATAAGTGCGGCGATGTGGCCTGCGCTTGACGGTCTGAGAGCAGCTCCTTAATCAGTGCATCCTAAGCCTCAAATCGTCATTCGTACATTTGCAGCATTCGCTGGTGTGCTTCAAGCTGCATCCGTACCATTTGCACATCTTTATCCATAGCTTCGAGTATCTCCATAACCTGCAATAAGTCCTCCAAATTGGCATAATCAGCAAATTTGAATAATGTAGTATCCACACGGATAAAAATGGGATTAAATAAACACAAAACAATTCATCATACCGATTGGTCCGCCGAATTGGTTAACGTAGGATACGGGTCCTCCCTGGATGCCGGCAACGGAGGTTGAGTTGCCAATGGTTGTAGCTACTCACCAAGCTCTGCTGGCATTGCCATAATAGGAGATTGAAACCCATCCTCAGCATAGGGAATGCCTTGTAGATTAGGCTGACCGGCTTTCGCACTCGTCAGTCTAATCGGTTCAGCATTCAATTGCTTATCAAAGGAAGATACATCATATACATGTTAGTAAAATTAAAAAACACGCTTCTAACCCAAAATATATGAAACATACAGTAGTAAAACAATAACAACATAGTGTATTTATTACCTGATCAAATACCGTTGAGAGCAGAGCGGAGTACGGAGCCTTAACGGACATCTTCCAGTTAAGGATCCGCCCAAGAGGCTGGTACCCAACCCTCATCGCCCCAACCTTGGCAAGTTCTGGAAGGGTTTCCAGGGCAAATATGGAAACCACATCGTAGAACCCGTGGACGGAGTAGGTATTCTCCAAACCGTGGTGCATTCTTGCAGCGAAATCCTTGAGCTTCCGCACCAAGAATTTCCAACTCAAGGATCCCCATGCAACACAATTGAAAGAGTCCACATCGTCCACGAGGGCCAGGATGTTCGGGTCAATGCCCGTTCGCTTGCATTTGGCAAACAGTAGACCCTCGACCAGGTACGCAACAACAAGCTTAACCTGGTCCTCCATGATGGAGCAGGTTCTGCATGCATCAAAAAGCTGCTGCCTAGTCATCCTCCCCCTCATGCCATACTTGGCAACCAGCTTGTTGGGACCACCGCGTACATCTTCCACACCGGCATATCTCAAGCCGGTGAGAATGCAAAACTCCCTCCTCCCAAGGTGCACTACCTTCCCACCAAATAAGAATGATAACTCCTCGGGATTGGGGTTAGCCCCCTGGTGGAGAAGGACAACGTGAATGAGACTATGCCAGAAGCTGACATTGGTCTCACTCAGCTCAAGCAGATGCCCGACATTGTATTATGAGGTAAGGGCAAGCTGTAATGCAAAACACTTTTAGTTAATATGGGATCATAAATGTCATTGTCAAAAGTCAACATAATTAAAATGGATACAGTGTCAAACCTTGGCTTCGTTGTCCTTCAAGATTTCCTTTATCTCCGTAACAACCTTGGTTGACAAACCTATTTGGTTGACTTGGAGGAATTTCCAGAAACCCCTCGGGAAAATGTAATCAACCTCAACTGCAGGATGACTCTTCCTACGTGTGTAAAATGCCATCTGAAATAAAAGCAATACACCATTAATTACTGAACATAAACAGACACAGTTTGGTTCTACACCATTGAAACAAATCATACAGAGTGTATGATTGATTATACACCACCACTAATTACTTATAATACACAAACACTAGTTGGTTATACTCCATTAAAACCAATCCTACACACTGTATGATCGATTATACACCACTAATTACTTAACATAAACAAACACAGGTTGGTTATACACCATTAAACCCAATCAGACACACTGTATGGTTGCTCATAAACCACTTACTTAAAAAACATATACACAAGTTGATTTTACACCATTAAAACCAATCCTAAACACTGTATGGTTGCTCATATGAAACATGCAGAAGTTCATTATACCACAAAGGTCGATTTTACGTGAAAAAAAACCACAGAACATACAGAAGATCATTTTACACAAATAAAAAACACTAATCACAAAGCCACTAACACCAAAACCCTAAACCCTAACAAATACTATGCACTATGTTCAGGAAATGGTACGAAACAAACGGATATTATACATTGGAGCACCAAAACCCTAAACCCTACAAAAATAACTCTTACTCACCTTCGAAAATGGTGATTAAAGACTGGAGCAGCTATAGATCAAGGATGAAGGTGTGAAAACAGAGGCCAGACCCACGGGAATGAGAATCGCAGCTGAAGTAGAGGAGAAAGAGGATGAACAAATTCGGAAAGAGGAGAGAGAGAATGAACGGGTGAGAGAAAGAGGAGAGTGACTGGTGGCTTGAAAAACAAGTTGCTTATGGGGAAGACAGAAAGGCGGGAAGGGGTTTTACAGCTGTAAGTAAATGAGGCGAGAGCAGGGGTACGGATGTGATGGCATTAAATGAGGAGAGAGAAAGGGGACGGGTTGTGGGGGGGTGAATGGGAGGGCCTTTTTGAAGGAAAATCGTACGGATTACTTTACTCAAAATGTATATTTTTTTTCTAAATACACATCCCAAAAATACACAAATACACGCTGATTTTACACAAATATAACCCATCATACACCGTGTATGAAGTGCATCATACAACAATAAAACTTGAAATACACGTATATAAGCAGATTTCAGACCACTGTACCGATAAATACATGAAAAAACCTGCAAAAGTTGATTTTATGCCAATAAAACCTATCATACATTGTGTATGACAAGTTCTTTACCGCTAATTACTTCAAGTACACCTGAATAAGGTTACTTTACACCACTATAACGCATCATACCCAGTTTATGATTCGATTTCAGACCACTGTACCCCTAATTACTTGAAAAAAAAACAGCAAAACTTGATTTTATGCCATTATAACCTATCATCCATTGTGTATGATAAGTCATTTACCACTAATTGTTTTAACTACACCTGCATAAGTTCATTTTACACCATTAAAACTCATCATACCCAGTGTATGATTCGATTTCAGACCACTATACCCCTAATTACTTGAAAAAACCAGTAAAAGTTAATTTTATGCCATTTAAACCTATCATACATTGTGTACGACAAGTCATTTACCACTAATTGCTTGGAATACACCTGAATAAGTTCATTTTACACCATTAAAACGCATCATACCCAGTGTATGATTCGATTTCAGACCACTTACCCCTAATTACTTGAAAAAAACAGCAAAAGTTAATTTTTTGCCATTATAACCTATCATACATTGTGTATGATAAGTCATTTACCACTAATTGTTTTAACTACACCTGAATAAGTTCATTTTACACCATTAAAACTCATCATACCCAGTGTATGATACGATTTCAGACCATTATACCCCTAATTACTTGAAAAAATCAGTAAAAGTTGATTTTATGCCATTTAAACCTATCATACGTTGTGTATGACAAGTCATTTACCACTAATTGCTTGGAATACACCTGAATAAGTTCATTTTACACCATTAAAACGCATCATACCCAGTGTACGATTGGATTTCAAACCACTGCAACAGTAATTACATAAAAAAAAACTGCAAAAGTTGATTTCATGCCATTAAAACCGATAATAATTTGTGTATGATAGGTCATTTACAACTAATTGCTTGAAACATACCTGAAAAGGTTCATATTAAACCATTTTAACACATCATACCCATTGTATGATTCGATTTCAGCCCACTGTAACAGTAATTACTTGAAAAAACAGCAAAAGTTAATTTTATTCCATTATAACCTATCATACATTGTGTATGATAAGTCATTTACCACTAATTGCTTGAAATATACCTGAAAAAGTTCATTATAACCATTTTAAGGGATCATACACAGTGTAGGACCTGATTTCAGACCACTGTAAGACTAAATACATAATAAAAACTGCAAAAGTTGATTTTAAGCCATTAAAACCTATAATAATTTGTGTATGATAAGTCATTTATCACTAATTACTTGAAACATACCTAAAAAGGTTCATTTTAAACCATTTTAAAGCATCATACCCATTGTATGATTCGATTTCAGCCAACTGTAATAGTAATTACTTGAAAAAACCAGTAAAAGTTAATTTTATGCCATTTAAACCTATCATACATTGTGTATGACAAGTCATTTACCACTAATTGCTCGAAATACACCTGAATAAGTTCATTTTACACCATTAAATGCATCATACCCATGGTATAATTCGATTTCAGACCACTGCAACAGTAATTACATAAAAAAAACTGCAAAAGTTGATTTCATGCCATTAAAACCTATCATACATTGTGTATGATAAGTCAATTAGCACTAATTGCTTGAACTACACCTGAATAAGTTCAATTTACACCATTAAAATGCATCATACCCATGGTATGATTCGATTTCAGACCACTGCAACAGTAATTACATAAAAAAAATTGCAAAAGTTGATTTCATGCCATTAGAACCTATAATAATTTGTGTATGATATGTCATTTACCACGAATTACTTGAAACATACCTGAAATGGTTCATTTTACACCATTAAAACTCATCATACCCAGTGTATGATTCGATTTCAGACCACTATACCCCTAATTACTTGAAAAAATCAGTAAAAGTTAATTTTATGCCATTTAAACCTATCATACATTGTGTACGACAAGTCATTTACCACTAATTGCTTGGAATACACCTGAATAAGTTTATTTTACACCATTAAAATGCATCATACCCAGTGTATGATTCGATTTCAGACCACTGTACCCCTAATTACTTGAAAAAAACAGCAAAAGTTGATTTTATGCCATTATCACCTATCATACATTGTGTATGATAAGTCATTTAGCACTAATTGCTTGAACTACACCTAAATAAGTTCATTTTACACCATTAAAACGCATCATACCCAGTGTATGATTCGATTCAGACCACTATACCCCTAATTACTTGAAAAAAACAGCAAAAGAGTATTTTTTGCCATTATAACCTATCATACATTGTGTATGATAAGTCATTTACCACTAATTGCTTGAAATATAATTGAATAAGTTCATTTTACCCCATTAAAACGCATCATACCCAGTGTATGATTCGATTTCAGACCACTGCAACAGTAATTACATAAAAAAATCTGCAAAAGTTGATTTCATGCCATTAAGACCTATAATAATTTGTGTATGATAGGTCATTTACCACTAATTACTTGAAACATACCTGAAAAGGTTCATATTAAACCATTTTAACTCATCATACCCATTGTATGATTCGATTTCAGCCCACTGTAACAGTAATTACTTGAAAAAACCAGTAAAAGTTGATTTTATGCCATTAAAACCTATCATACATTGTGTATGACAAGTTATTTACCACTAATTACTTGAAGTGTACCTGAATAAGGTCATTTTACACCATTAAAACGCATCATACCCAGTGTATGATTCGATTTCAGACCACTGTACCCCTTATTACTTGAAAAAACCAGCAAAAGTTAATTTTATTCCATTATAACCTATCATATATTGTGTATGATAAGTCATTTACCACTAATTTCTTGAGATACACCTGAATAAGTTCACTTAACAGCATTATAAATGCATCATACACAGTGTATGATTTTATTTCAGATACCACTAATTACTTGAAACGCACCTAAACAAGGTCTGGGAGGGATGAAGAAGAAAGGGCAAATTTGGAAATAACATTTTTTTTTTTTGGCAAAAAAATTCGAAAGGAAAAAAAAATGAAGAAAAGAAAGAGTGAAAAAGTCAAAAAAGTGTCATTTTGCCTGCCTTGCATTAAATGAGGAGAGAGAAAGGGAGAGAGTGAGAGGACGGATTGGGGGGGGGGGGGGGGGGGGGTGAGGTGGGAGGGCATTTTTGTCCAAAAAAGTCTATTTATAGTTGATGGGGTCTAAAAAAGAATAAGGTTGGGGTGGGAGGTCCAGGCCGTACGATTTTCCTCTATATTTTAGGATTTGTTATAGATGATGAATATGTACCTTTAATTATACAAATCTCGATACTAATTTTCAAATATTTTAATTGTGGATAGTCTTTCATCTTGGTAATTATATGCTTGCAAATGCATGTTGACATAGTCTCTGTATAAAAGAAGGAAACATATATATATATATATATATATATATATATATATATATATATATATATATAGGTACGTATGTGCTGTACTATGCATACTTCGTAGACCCTGTAACTAAAACGCATATTGTGAAGTATAATATAACATAATAATAAAAATACAATAAGTATATTTGATTTAATTAAGAATATGCCAAGATATTTTTCCCTGTTCCTTTCTTATAAAATTTATACAATTGTATATATGCCAAGATGCTTTTTTCTTTCTTTGGTGTGTATATGCATATACCTAAAATTTTCTTTTCCATGTAAATATGTCAACTTATGAATATTTTTCATATATGTATAAATATGTACAAAAATAATTTTTCTTTTCTTCATATATATCTCTATATATAGCTTCCTACCTATTATAACAAGTTCCCCAATTTATCAAAGTTCTTCAAACCACCAATCGCAAATCTCTAGGAATACGCCTTTTGGTTTTCCAATTAGAAATTTAAAAATACGCAACTAAAATATTTTTTACTGTTAAATTCACCAAGTTTCCATGAAAGATTAAGTTTGAGAACACAAGTAATTGAGAGTAAGATCAATTCAATTGTATTGAAGTACAAGATCTTGTTTCAAAGAGAATATAAATATATATATCTGTGTGCGTGCGCGTGTGTGTGTGTGTGTGTGTGTGTGTGTGTGTTGGTTTGGGGAGGGGGGGGGGGGGGGGGGGGGCGCAATGGGGATCGAAGGAAATATCCTAACAACTAACTAGTAACCATGGTTAGTTAATGTAACTAACTGTAACTAACCAAGTAACAACTAACTAGTAATCATGGTTAGCAAAGTAACTAACTGCAACTAACCAAGTAACAACTAATTAGTAATCATGGTTAGTTAAGTAACTAACTATAACTAACCAAGTCTAGTTTTCTCTCTAATATCCCCCCCTCAAGTTGGAGTGTATACGTTGCACACTCCCAACTTGGAAAGTACAGGAAAAAATTTAGTTGAAGGCAATGGCTTAGTAAGCATATCAGCCAAATGATGGTCTGAACCAATGTGGATGACCTTTACAATGCCAGCTTCTACTTTTTCACGAACAAATGAGCAATCAATTGCAAAATGTTTGCTCTTATCGTGAAGTCCTGCATTATCAGCCAAAAAGTAGCAGACTTGTTATCACAAAATATTAAAGCACATTGTTGGTGATCAATGTGTAAATCTCTTAACAAAAACTTAAGCCACAATATTTCACATATAACAGCAGCAAGGCTTCTATACTCGGCCTTTGTTGATGATCTTGATCCTATATGTTGCTTCTTGGATTTCCATGAGACCAATGAATCTCCAAGGAAGATAGTGTATCCTGTTATGGATTGCCTTGAGTCAGGGCAATGGGCCAAATCTGCATCTATAAAGGCTTTCAAGTGCAAATTTGTTGCCTTAGGATAGAAAATACCTTGATCTGGAGTATTTTTTAGATACCTTAACACTCTATATGCTGCTTGCAGATGAGTACTGCGTGGCTGAGCTAATAACTGGCTGAGCTTATGAACAGAGGAGGTAATATCAGGTCTTGTAATTGTGAGATAGAGAAGCTTGCCAATTATTCTTCTATAGATGGTTGGATCCTACTGTAAGTCTCCATCCTCTTTGCTGAGTTTGATGTTTGAATCCATTGGTGACACATAAGGTTTGCAACCTAACAACCCTACAGTCTCTAGCAGTGTTAAAGTGTACTGCCTCTGACTTAAAGTGGTACCAATATTGTTTCTTGCTATTTCCAAACCAAGGAAATATTTCAGAGGACCGAAGTCCTTTAGTTTAAAATGTTGGTGCAAAACTGTCTTCAATTGTTCTGCTACAATAAGGTTGTCACCAGCAATAATAATACCATCCACGTATACAACAATGGCTATGAATGAATGTTTGTCCTTTCGGGTGAACAAACTGCAGTTAGAAGGAGTTTTTGAGAAACCTAAGTGAATTAAAGCATTTGAGAATTTTGCAAACCATTGTCTGCTGGCCTACTTTAGGCCATACAGACTCTTGTTGAGTTTACAAACAAGGTTTGTGGAACTTGATTGTGGCACTTGTTTAAGGGAAAAACCAAGAGGAGGTGTCATATATACTTCTTCATGGAGATCTCCATGAAGAAAAGCATTGTTGACATCTAGTTGCACCATGTGCCAATCTTTGACAGCTGCAACTGCAAGTAAGGTTTTAACTGTGTTTAATTTTGCAACTGGGGAGAATGTATCTACAAAATCTACTCCCTCTTGTTGAGCATACCCTTTAGCAACTAGTCTTGCTTTGTATCTTTCAATTGTTCCATCTGATTTTAGTTTGATTCCATATACCCATTTGCACCCTATGGGTCGTTTATTGGGTGGTAAAGGAACTATAAACCAAGTATTGTTGCTTTCCAAGGCCTTAATCTCAGCTGCCATTGCCTGTCTCCATTCAGGATGTTTGACAGCCTGAGAGTAGTGAACAGGTTCTTCATTTACTGAGATAGCAAGAGCAAGATTTTTGTATGCAGTGGATAGTTTGTCATAACACAGTACTTGGGATAGACTATGTGTTGTAGGAGCATCACTCAGGTCCTGTAGGTGGTCTTGTCTATGTTGAGCTAGATTACAGTGGTAATCCTTTAAGTAACTAGGAGTTTTGTGTGCCCTCATGGACCTTCTTACATTATTTGAGAGATTGGTGACAGATTCAAAGTTTTCAGTAGGGATATTATGTAAGGAGTCATCATCATCTGATTGAGAGGCAGTGTCCAAAGCATGATTAACGGAAATATCACATGAGGAACCAACTTCAGTTATTTCTAGACTATTTTCAAAAACATGGTCTGTACTCTGAGAATGAAATTGTTGTTCTGTACGAGTAGGTAAAGATACTTCAGTGACTGATTTTGGCAGTGCTATGTGATCAAAGGGATCTGGATAAAGGACATGATTTTTGAAAGGAAAAATGTTTTCATGAAAGACAACATCTCTTGATATAAATTCATTTTTCGTTTGTAGGTCAAACAACTTATAACCTTTAATCCCAAAAGGGGTATCCTAAGAAGATTGCAAGTCTTGCTCTAGCCTCAAAGTTATGCTTATGAGCCTTGATATTTGATGCAAAACATAAACAACCAAAGGTCTTGAGATGCATATAAGATGGTTTAGTTTGAAAAAGAATTTCATAAGGTGACTGATACTTTAGTAAAGGAGAAGGGAGTCTGTTAATCAAATATGCTGCAGTCAGGACACAATCTGCCCAAAATTCTAATGGTAAGTTGGCTTGAAAGCAAAGTGCACGAGCTACACTAAGTAGATGTTGATGTTTTCTCTCTACAACTTAATTTTGCTGTGTTGTCCCTACGCATGCTAGTTGATGTATAATGCCGTTGCGGTAAAATTCTGGTAGTACAAATTCTTGTCCATTATCACTACGCAAAGCTTTATTACTTTTGTTGAACTGATTGAGTATTAGTGTATAAAAACTGGTAATGATGTGTGACACCTCTGATTTGTTTTTCATCATGTAAATCCAATTTGTACGACTACAATCATCTACAATAGTGAGGAAAAATCGATGTTTTTGCAAAGACTCAATATGAATGGGGCCCCATGTATCACAATGCATCAAATCAAAAATTTTAGGAGAAAGATGATTATTGGACACAAAAGGAAGCCTTTTTTTTTTTAGCTAGTGGACAAATGATACAAGGATATCGTTGTTTACTACAATTTGAATCTGAAAAACCAAGAATATGCAATTTGTGCTCTAAAGGGTGTCCAAGCCTCTTGTGCCAGAGGTCCTGACTATCTATCTTGCTCATTTTTACTGTTGTTTCAACTAAAGACTGGTTGACACAGGTAATAGGCCTCTCTTCTCCATTGACAACATATAGATCACCTATTCTTTTACCCACTCCAATCGTTTTCAATTAGGTGTGGTCCTGAATGCAGCAAGAGTCATGTGAGAAAAGACATGTATAATGCATTGTTTCAAGAAGTTTAGCAACTGAAATCAGGTTATAATGAAAAATGGGTGCATAATGAACATTACGCAGTGTCAGGTTTGGAGTGATAGCAACTGTCCCTGTATGTGTAACAGGTGCTTATGCTCCTGTGGGTAACTGAATGTTGAATTGAGTACATGGATTAAGATCTTGGAATAAATGTTTATACCCACAAATATGATGAGTAGCCCCTGAATCAATGATCCTGGTACTCTGATTTGTTGAATAAGACTTGTAAGCATGTAAAGCAATGGATGTAAAATAGAAAGAAGGAATGATACCAGACATGACAAAGGTTGCATTAGCTGCTGGTGATGTTTGTTGGTTACCAGGGATCACATCTTGATTTGATGCTGCCAACTGGGAACTCAAAAGAGACAATAGCTGTTGACATTGCTTAGAAGAGAAATTAACTTAAGCAGATTATTGCCCCTCAAGAATAGAAGTATCTGCTGCAACATTGTTTGCTTTGGGACCATTTTGATTCCTGGTTTTGCCTTTGTAGCCAGATGGAAATCCATGTAGATTGCAGCACTTGTCAATTATGTGACCAATGATGCCTTAATGAGTGCAAACAGGTCGATCCTTTTTGAAAAATTTGTTTTGATTTCTCCCATCATTTACTTTGCCAAGCATAGCCATTATGTCTGAATTTGCTAAAGTGGTTTTATGACTTATTTGTCTTTGTTTTTCTTGTTGCACAATTTTTGAAAAGACTCGATTTATACTTGACGAAGGATCTGCAGAGAGTATTTTTTTTGTTAAAGGAACATAGCTGTCATCCAAACCCATCAGAAAACTCATTGTAAGTTCCTTTTGTTGCAAATCTTGGAGAGCTTTGGTGTAATTACATTTACATAGGCCACATGAGCATTCGGGAAGGGGATTATATGCAGTAAGTTCCTCCCATAAGGCTTTAACTTTGGGAAAATATGTAATCACACTCATACTTTCTTGTTTTGGTGTAGACAATGCTCTTTTTAACTCAAAGACTCTTGGATCATTGTTTTTGGAAAATCTTTCCCTAATATCATCCCATAACTCTTTGGATGTTCTACCATAAATGCTGGTAGACCCAATTTCTTTTGAGACTGAATTCAAGATCAAAGAAAAAATCATGGAATCACATCTAGTCCACTTTTCATAAAGTTCATCACTAGATTGTGGTTGTGGGATTTCCCCTATAACAAAACCCAATTTGTTCTTTTGCCTGAAGGGCTACTGTCATGGATTTGATCCATGTATTGAAATTCTCTGGTCCAATTAACAATTGGGTAACCAATATGGAACCAGGGTTCTCAGAATTGCTCAAGAAATAGAAAGAAGAAGCAAACCCATCTAATTGTGCTTGAGTACTTGCATGCGAATTGGTTGAACTAGCACCATGTTGCTGATCTGCCATGATAATTTGTTGCAGCGAAAGTGATTTCAACTGAGAAGATGCAGAAGCAGAGAAGTTGGTGCCCTTCGATAGAAATCAAGAAGATGATCATAGTTCTTGAACCATGAAGAACTGGAAACATCAGAAATGGAAACATGTAGTGAATGTTTGCTCTAATACCATGTTAGATTCACCAAGCTTACATGAAAGATTAAGTTTGAGATCACAAGTAATTAAGAGTAAGATCAATTCAATTGTATTGAAGTACAAGATGTTGTTACAAAGAGAACATAATATATATATATATATATATATATATTATGTTAATGTAACCATGGTTAGTTAATGTAACTAACTGTAACTAACCAAGTAACAACTAACTAGTAATCATGGTTAGCTAAGTAACTAACTACAAATAACCAAGTAACAACTAATTAGTAATCATGGTTAGTTAAGTAACTAACTGTAACTAACCAAGTCTAGTTTTCTCTCTAATATTTATCCTCACAAGCAATAAGTAAAAGTCTTAATCAAGTATTAACTAGCCTTTTCCCGTTCGATGTACAGTTGCTTCCATAATTGGAAACTATACGCAATATATTATCTTTTTTTTATTTTTTCTTTTTTGTTATATTTTTCCTTGTTTGGCGTTGCTTCCATTTTTGGAAACCGTAGATGCAATTTATTATCTTTTTTGTATTTGTTTTGTAATAGTTTTCTCTGTATGGGAACTGGGTAAAGGGGGGAAGGGTAAAGAGGGATAAGATAAGGTATTATCCTACTCTTATTTGGATATGATTAATTAGAAGGGGTAAGAGTAAAGAAAGGTAAATGAGTTACTCCTTTTGGCAATTGGATAAAGTCGTAAAGGGGTAAAGCTTAATAGAGTTATAATTAAAAGAAGGACAATATTGTCCAAAGTTTTATAAAAAATTACCCTACCTCCTTTACCCCTCTTAAAACTTTGCCAAATGGGGGTAATAGTTTATCCCCCATTACTTTGTTACCAAATAGGAGGTTAATTGCTATTTATTGAACATTATTTTTTAAAAATATTTATGCATGCATAAATTTTGTCGTGTTGCTTCCATTGTGATGTCTAACTTCGAATTTTTTAATGTTATCCCAGTACTTGATTCTAACATGCTGTCTAAAGTATACTTTCAATAATTTACAAAGTACGTTCAATATGGTAAGCAATCTCACATTATTGGGATAATATGTTTAGCGATACTAATAGAACTCAAAGTAGGCCTGATTTTAAGTAAAATTAGGTCAACTGTCGTTTTTTTATTTTTTAACTCTAAGATGTGTTTTACTCAAATTGAACCACTCTTTGCAGGTAAGACCACCCATAAACATATGTAAATTGTAAAGACATTGTAGTGAGTTTAATTGCTAAATGAAGGGTGTAATTACAACGTTTTTAACTCATTTTATATCTGGACCCCAAAAATATTTGTGAACAAGTTTAAATTAGAATTATTGGAGTTAATTTGGATTATGAATTAGTCCTACATTTATGGGAAAAAGGTTAGTACGGCCTTGTTTAAGATGCTGATAAACAGTGATGTAGCCTAACTTGCTATAACATCTATTGTTTGTTTCAGAGACAAAATACGATGCTTTCTGTACTCTTAATGCAAATATGACTATACGATAGTGTTATAACTATCTAATTTTTTATGCCAATACCAAGCAAGAAGTAGGTCACCTATAAAAAAAATTATTATTTATCTCTCTATATATTAATCTCAAGTTCCTAGGTGGATTTTCCTTAAAAAGAAAAAACTACCCCCGAATCTTGCATTTTCAGCATTGCCACATCACTTTAGATGACTTTGCTCCCTTGGTTTACCTTCCACATTCTAAAAATCCAACTGTTTCAAATTATTAAAAAAAAAAAAAGCAAAATTATTTGTAGTTACAAGATCATGGGTACACCATGATCCTACCCCTTCCAATTTTCAATATGCATTTCTTTCTACATAATTACATTGCAGTTAGAGACAGACGAGATCTCAACCATGTCCACTACTATGTAAAGTTGGATGACATTTTCTCGGTAAAATTGAAATAACTTTCGTATATATATTTTCCACTTCCTTATCAATTGCTCAACTACTAAAGAATTGCTCTTACAATTTTAGGGCCAACTACTGATAGCAGAACAAGGTGACTATCTTTTTATCATAGTGGTTTGCGTGTTGGATCCATATGTGTAGGGCGACCTTGCAACATCCATTAAAGAAGGCAAGTATACGACTTCCACCACCATATCTATATCTATACATATATTGCATGAATAATTATTCTACATGGCTGCATGATTGTTCATAAATATTGCATGTATAATTAAGGGATTTCTAATTATGTAAAGAGTTCAATTAGGATTTGTTTAAATGACATAGCTTTTGTAGTGATTACAAAATTTTACGAATGAAGACACATCAAAGAGAGGGAGGAGAGAAAATAGACAAAATGGGTCAGCAAAGAGAAATAATGGAGAAATAGGAAAAAAAAGAGAGAAATAGAATATAAAGAGAGAGAAATTAAGTGAGAGAGAGGCATGAAAGAGTGAAGAGGTAGAAGAGATAGGAAAGAGTAAAGAGAGAAGGAAAGAGGAGAGATATAGCAAATAGGGAAAGATGAAAAATATTATTATATGAATTTAATAAAACTTTAGTCTTTAAAATGATGTTGTGAAATAGCATGATAGAAAGTTATTTATGTATACAAAAATCCTAATATATTATCTTAGTTTTTTTTTTGTCACAAATATATTATCGTAGTTTAATGCTTCACTATCCATGCATAATATATTATCTATCTAAAGTAATTTCAAAAAATGCCACTGCATTCAATATAACTTTTCTCACTAATTATCAATTCAAATATTCCAAATCTTAGACAAATACAAACATAAACAACAAATCATAGATAAATTTGGTCATATTTGGCTACTACTGATATTGCTTTACTGGTGATTGTACATTATGATCAAACTAACAATAAACTTGACCAAAAAAAATATAATAAAAATCTATAAAGAAATATCCTACCAAAAGATTATGTTCATGAAAACAATTCAAAATAATTATTCAAAAAATTAAAAAATTCATTTACTTCTCATTTATTTATAACTACCCACTACAAATAGTATATATGTTTATGTCTTTGACCGTATTTATATTTCTATCCTCAATTGTTGAACAACTTGAAATTGTTACGTCATGATATTAGGTTGGTTTAGATTTGAACTCGACACTACTAATTATCTTAGATGCTTAATTATTAGACGAATGACAATAGTTCGAAGTGGTGGAAAATAAAGGACCATAAATTAGCCAATTACCTAAAAGGGGAAATAATAGTTTTGAACAAGTGGGGGAAAATAATAGTGAGGAATAACAACATTGGGGGGAAAAAACTGCAAAAAAAAAAAAAAAAAAAAAAAAAAAAAAATAAAATACAAAGAAACCAAGTCAAGATAAGTTATCTATTAGAAAAGGTTAAAAAAGGGAAGAAAATTGGATTTTGGGAATAAAAACTATGATTTTAAATTAGCAAAATAAGTGAAATATTAAAATTAAATAAATAGAAGTCATTAATTTAAAATTCAAAAGTGTCGAAGAAAAGAAATAATAGATCTTGAAAGAGAAAAAAGTGCATTAAGATTAAAAAAAAAATACATTTTTTTGGGGAAAAAAAAAGGTGACATAATTTTTCCTAGAAATGTATGTCATTTTAAAATTTTGAATAGCATCTTGAGTTTGCAACTTTAAAGTAAAAGAAAAAAGCAAATCAGCAACTAAAATAACTTTTGTTCTTTAGAAAAAATATATGACCAATTTATCTATTTTTTTATCTACATGAATTATTTTCAATTAACATGTTCGAAAAGAAGTTAACATATACGTAATAAATGCTTATGTTTAATACACACAAATCGATCCACATATTGTAATAAAAAGTAAATTTTCAAACATACATACAATACAAAATCATATACTGCAATCTTAATCTGTAGCTAAACAATAGAGCCCGAGATCGACAATGTTGCAAGGTAATATGAATAGCAACTATGGTTTCGGTCAGCTCGATTACAACGACATTTGAGGATCCTAATTTCACGGGCAAATGGTGCCCTTCTAGTACAAGGACACATACAACGACGAGCACTACTAAGGCAAATCCGCATTGTTAGAATGGAAATATTACGTCGAAAGACAAATAGACAGCCATCAAATAGGAGGCCAATGCAATATCGCACACATTAACATGAACATCAAATTGCAGCATTCACCAACAACTGCCCATCATCAACAGAAGTAAGAGCACAACCCACAGAACTGAACAACCTTCAAAACGAAGATGAAAATATGGTACCTTCAACAAGTAACGCGCAACAAACACATCAACAGGATAGTGTGACTATTGCAATTCTAAATGGTATGCATTTTTCAAGCCTAATATTTGTCACTCAGTCCATGCCATGGTGGAACAAAGACTACATGCAGTTAAAGTACAAGCAACAGTACAGCAACTTCAACTACACGGTAATGCCCACAACCACCTAGCACCAATGGGGGTAACTACAAGTAGACTGAACTCAAAGAATTACCACATTGAAGGCAACAACCTAGATCATCCAACTAGACAACAAATACAATAAGTTGATAATGGGACCACTACGCACAACAATGACATAGAGGGGACGTTAACGGGGGTTGATAGTGTCATCGTAACTATTTCTTCAAATGTACATGAAGGTCAATCCAAATACCTCAAATAGTTGAGCATGGAAAATAATGAAAGTTAGTCCTCTTAAATAATAACAAATCAATCATTTTCAATTTTGCAGGACAAACACTCAATGCAATTCCAGTACAAGAAGCAATTGACTACATTCAATAGGACCGCAATGCCATCGGCCACCCAACGATGAAGTTAGAAAACAAGAACAATGAAGGCAACAACTAAGATCAGTCAACTGGACAATTTCGGGCACTCAGGACTAATGGTACATACATGACCATACATATATATATATATATATATATATATATATATATATATATATATATGCTTTGTGCATTTTTATGTAATAAAGATGGGTTTACTAAAGTATTCAAACAAATATATGTTCAAAATCATAAATATCTCCAAAACCAAGCCATGGATGGACAAATGCACGATGCAGTTCATGTACAACAACTAATGGAACAGCTTGAAGAAAGTTACAATGCCATAGGTCACCAACCAATCATCTCAGAAAACAATCAAAACAACAACAACAACCACAGTCATTCAATCGGTCAGTCCCGAGCACGCACGACTAACAGTATGTACAATCACAAACAAACAATTTCATGCAATGCGATGTGAACATTATTGATTTATTCAAATAAATACATGTTTAGGGCAACGTAGAAATAGAACGAGAATATTAGATCATTGGAACTTCGGCCCAAAATAGTCAGAATGTCAACATTGCCAAGCAATTATGTGGGTGAAAGAGAGAACAAGCGACAGCACCCTAAGAAATCCCAAGTTCAACGTATGTTGTAGTTGCAGTCAAGTACAGCTACCAACACTACGACCAACACCATCATACCTACAATATCTCATGCAAGACTCATCATTTATGAAAATGATACGAACATACAATTCAATTTTATCCTTCATATCAATGTGTGGCAAAATTAATAGAACTGTACAGGATGGGCGTGGACCATACTGCTTTCAAATTAAAGGGACTAATTACCATAAATTGGATCATTAATCCCGCAAACTGGTGCACATCCATAATATGCGCAACCATACATATATGACACGGAGAATGAAGCAACAAATAGATGCAACATGGTAAGGACTAACAACGACACCTCACCATTGAATTCAACATGGGTACAAGGGTTGCAACAAATGCTGGACAGCATAAACCCTTACGTAAGTGTATTCAGAAATACTAGAGATATACTGTGCACCCACACTGTCCAGGACCTCAAAATTGAAATATTTGAGGCAAGAAATGGTAAATAATATGCAAGGCCAACGGCTAATGAAGTGGCAGCACTGATCGTAGGAGACGGTGAAACTTTAAAGGGCAATCGTGATATGGTGCTCCACAAAATGGGAGGTGGTTTACAAAGAATAGATGAGACTCACCCTTCATTTATGCCATTACAATATCCTTGACTACTACCCTCTAGTACAGATGGGTGGGGTACAGGCATTCCAACATTGAATACTATGAACCGAAGTAATGATGAGGTCACAGAAAGACAACTTTATGCCTTCTGACTACAATACCGAGAACATGAAGGGAGAAACCTACTACAAGGAGGTCACCCCTTCCAACAATTCGTCGTTGACAGTTATACTGCAATTGAAAATAATCGCTTAAAATATTTGCGACAAAACCAACGTCTACTATGAGCAGAGCTATATATTGGCATCGAAGAGGCAATAAATGTAGAGAACTACAAGGAAAATCTATTGGCCATAGAATCATACTTCCTTCATGTTTTCATGGAGAACCACAACATATGATACAACGATACCAAGATGCAATGGCATTGTGTCGGGTTATGGGAGCCCCTGATTATTTCATAACATTCACATGCAATCCCAGGTGGCCTGAGATCACCCAAGAACTATTTGTAACACCTCAACAACAACCAACAGACCGCCCAGACATAGTACCACGTGTCTTTGAGATCAAATTGAAGGAGCTGCTATGTGATCTCAAGGATAAACAATTCTTCGGCAAAGTAATAGTAGGTACCACACATTATTTTAACTTTAAAATTTTTACAAAAATACAACCAAAGTACCTTCTAGTTACTGCAAATTTCGTACATGTAGATATTCATGTAATTGAATTCTAGAAGCGTGAATTACCACAGGCACACATCTTGCTAATAATGGCAAATGAAAACAAGTGATGCGTCTCGTATTTACGCATCTTTTAATTGTTATCTATATCTATCTATTCAGGAGAAGTGTTCGTTCAAAAAAAATAATAAATAAATAAATTCTTTATTAAATCAAAAAAATATTTGTATATCAAATCCCTTCATTCTCTCATCCTCTCCAAATCTCTTTCTTTCCTAACTCCTATATCTCAACCTTTTAGTTTTTTAATGAATAATAAAAATAATATATATATATATATATATATATATATATGTATTTAATTATAATCTTAACCACCTACTATTCCACTGCCAAACATAACAACCCACTATTTAATATATTTTTCCTTTGCTTTCTCGCACCTTATTTCACATTCTTTTTCCTCATTCTTTTCTTCTCATCTCTCATTTCAAAAATTTGACATTCAAAGAAGAATTGGCGAAGTAAGTATACTGTATTTTCCTTTTACTTTATCTTACTTCATCTAGATTTTTCTTTCTCAATTTTTTTCGATCTTCACTTATTTCAGAAATTCGACATTCTAGGATGAATTGGCACGGTAAGTCTACTAATATTCTTATATTCAATGTGTAATCAAACTTTTTTTATAAATTTTATATTTGTACATATATTTGTAAATCTCTGCATATTTGTTAAAAATTGGCCACATAATTTTTTATATGTGCATATTTGTAAATCTTTGCATATATGTATTTCCCTTTTACTTTCTCTTACTTCATCTATATTTTACTTTCTCATTTGTTGTATCTTCTCTTATTTTAGAAATTCAACATTTGAAGATGAATTGGCGCGGTAAGTCTACTAATATTCTTATATTCAATGCATAATCAAACTTATTTTATAAATTTTATATTTGTGCATATATTTGTAAATCTCTGCATATTTGTTAAAAAATTGGTCACATAATTTTTATATGTGCATATTTGTAAATCTCTACATATATTGCAAAAGAATTCTTATAATACATATTCCTCTAACAAAAAATGATAACTAATTGACTTACTATGAATGAATAAAATAAATTAAAATTTTCAAACAAATTAAAAAAAATAAGATAGTTAAGAAATATCTTTACAGAATAATAATTCTACAATGAACTAGAAAGACATAGAATAAATAGTACAAGAGAAATATAGAAAAATAAAATATTTAGAAAATATTGGTTAAAAAAGAATTAAAGAAAAATCTTGAATTAAAAATATGTAATCATTTCATAAAATTGGATCAAGTTAGATTGAACACGATAATAAAAAAAATAATAATAACTAGATACACCCTATGCGACGCACGGTTAATTTTTTATTTTATACATAATACTTATAGATTATTGTTGTTTTCAATTTGAACGTTTTTTCTTCAATCTATCTATCTCTTTAATCACAAGTTCCCTCCACTCGCCAAAAATTAGCAAATAAGTAATCCTACAATCTGATGCATTCATCTAGCGGTTACTAAATAGTCTATGATAAATAAAATTGTAATTTAAATTGGTAGAGTGGAAATTACTCGATAAACCCACTCCCCATTTTCTCTCACTCAAACTGCCACACCTTGCCCACTTTCTTTCACTAACATTTCCCAAAATATTAAGATCTCATGTCAAATTTTATACTAAACCCCACACTTTCTCTATTAAAGATTTACAATTGTAAAGAGCAAATAACATATTGAAAGCTATTTCGTACTTAATACAGGACCACATTGTGCCAAGGTAAAATTTATGTTTACAATGCATCTTTTTATCTAATTACATGCATGAAAATAATAATAGACATATTTACTTAGAAGTATATTGTAACAACTAATATAAAACACAATGAACAGTATTTAAGGAAAAATTCAACTATGTTAGAGACATACAATGATTATTCATCTTGCCTATAGAGTTTCAAAATGCATAATGTAAGCAACAGCCATGCATCGCACGAGAAAAACCTAGTTTTTAATTATTTTGCACCTATTTAATTATAGTTCTACACTCATTATGGCAATTTTTATATTTAACAGGTTCGAAATTAAAGTTCCGAAAATTGTCAAATTTTGGTGCAAATAAGGCAAATTCGATGCATAGATAATTAAATCAAGCCAATCAAGATTCGGGACATGAACGTATAAGCTCAGAGCTGGAGCCCGACCCATATCAGGCCCAACACACAATGACAGCCCATACCCATACGACACCACCGACCAGACCACCGCCCAACACTAGGCCCAATCATCATCTTCACCAGGTCCATTCGACCACCAGCAGCACCGGCCCAACGCAGGCCCACGAACAGCCCAGGCCCAACACAGACATCATCAACCATGGCCCGATTTGACCTTCAGGCCTGTCAACCACCAGCGTCTGGCCCGCCACCAACACCGACTAAGGGTTTCGTTTCGATTTAAAAGGAAGAGAAGCTTTCGTTTGGGGTTGGTCGCTGTTCTGGGGATCTGATCACCACCTATTTTCCTCTCTCTTCTCTTAGCTCTCTCTCTCCCTGATATTATTTTATTTTCTTTTTTTTTTTGTTAAATTGGAATGAGAGCAAAGTTAGCGTAAAGACCGACATGAGTTCGTTCATCTCCTCCTTCACCGGATCATCCTTGATGGAGAGCTAACTTGCTCTCAGGGGTTAGATGAAATCTTAGCCTTTACTTTTGTTTACTTTTAATTCGGGTTAATTTGATTGTTTACCTGAATTGCTTGGTTGAGATAAATACTTTGAAGTATTATATTTTTGTTGCTTATTCAATTGATATGATTATTGTGTTTGTAACATTCAATTGTTGATATTGACATTTATAAATTAATTCTTTGTTTCTTGTGGCCTTAGGATTAATTAATCAAGCAATAGTATTAACCGAATTATTAATTAAAGCCTATCTTCCCTATGCTTTAGTTAGATAGGGTCAATACTTAATAATTAACAATACGTTAGGTAGAGCCTATTTTCCTTATACTTTAGTTAGATAGGGTCAATACGCAATACTAACAATATTATTTTAGTAGGTTGAAGCATGTAGCCTAAACCACTACCTGTGTGACAATCAATAATCCCAATTTAAGAGTTGACGCAAAAATAATTAGCTAATGACGGATTCGAAACCCTAGGCTCCAATTTAATACACGTTTCTGATTAGTAGTAGATTACTTTAGTTTAATTTTCATTTTCTAGATTAATTAACACAAAGATAACACTTTCCCTTAAATCAATTTAGGTCATAGATTAAATTCACGCACTCTTAGTCCCCGTGGTTTGACACCCTCGCCCTACACTTCAATTTAGGTGTGTTTAATAAATAGGGTTTTATATTAAATTTTGATAGACGTAGAAAAACACATCAAGATTTTGGCGTCGTTTCCGGGGACTAGGCAACGTTCATGATTTTATTTTTGTGATTTTCTTTGATTTTAACTTTTTATTTCTTCTTTAATTTTAAATTAATTTACTTTATTTTTTAACCCAGGATTTGAAATCTTAATTCAATTTTTAATTTTTAATTCTCTTTAATTGTTATTGTCTCTTTTCTAAAAAAAAAAAAAAATTTATTTTCTTTTTATTAGCATTATTTTTCTTGTGATTTTCGTGTATAAGTAGATTTTAGGGTATCTTGTCATTTGTTTTTTTTTTAGTATTTGTTTTTTGTGTTTTATTTGTTTTGCTTATTTAATTTTTAATTTACTTGCTTCATGTGGTTAATTATTCATGCACGGTCGTCGCTCTTTGTCCCTTGACCTTACCATATTCGACCCTGAAATTGAAAGAACTTTAAGAGACCTTAGAGCCCAACACCGATCACAAACCGTAATGGCTGACAAACAACAACCATGTGCGCTCATGGAGTATTTTACTCCCACTAAATTCACCTCACTGTCTTGCATTAGGTTGCCACCCATAGCCCATCTAGTTCGAGCTTAAGCCACATACTATACAAATGCTTCCTTCATTCCATGGCCTAGGCAATGACAACCCGTACACACAATTGGACAGATTCATGGAGGTTTGCTCAACCTTCAGGATTCTTAACGTTAGTGATGACGCCATCTTACTTCGCCTCTTTCCTTTCTCTTTAAAGGAAAAGGCTAAATATTGGTTAGGCACCTTACGTAGTGGGACGATTAGTACTTGGGCTCAAATCCAACAAGAATTTCTTAAGAAATTCTATCCCATTAGTAAGACTAACACTGCTAGGAGAGCCATTAACATTTTCGCCCAACTTCCTACTGAAGAGTTTCACGAGAGGTGGGATAGGTTGAGGGAACTTTTACGAGCCTGTCCGCATCATGCTACCCCTAAATGGCAACTAGTCCAAAACTTTTTTACGGGTTGAACGAGAAGGGTCAACAAAATGTTGATGCCTCATGCGGTGGTCAGTTCCTTAGAAAGAATGAGGACGAGGCATGGGAATTGTTCGAACTTTTGAATGAGAATTCACAACAATCTGCCGCACATGCACGTCTTAATGCTACTAGGTTAAACAAAGGAGTAAATGAGATTGCTCACACCTCCATCTTAGATAAGAAAGTAGACTCCCTTGCCTCTTCCGTAGAGCAGTTAACTTCCCTATTTAAGATGACATTGGCCCCCTCTACTGTACCTAATGTGTCTCATGTTTCAAATGTGCATAGTGCTTGCTCTTCATACTCTAGTGTCTCTCATTCTACACATGACTGCCCCTCTGCTTCACCTTATGTGGAGTGGTCGAAGGAACAAGTCAATGCAACCTAAGGATTCTCACAAAACGACCCATACTCTAACACGTACAATCCGGGCTGGAGAAACCATCCTAACTTCTCCTGGAGACAAGGAGGAGAAGGACAGTTTATGCCACAACAACGGAACCCACGACCTCAACAATTTGGTATGCCCCGGCCTGTAGGTTTTCAACCGCAAGGGTATGCTTCTAACTACTCTCAACCTCCTAATTTGAGATCTAATTCAAATTTTGAAGAGAAAGTTTTGAGTGCGCTGAAAGGTTTAGAAGTTAATTCCCAACTCTTCCACTCCCATACACAATCGATTGTAAAGCTAGATACCCAAATAGGTCAACTAGCTAATACTATGAGTAGGAGAGACGAGGGAAGACTCCCTAGCTAGGCTATAGAGAACCCTAGGAACTGTGTAAGACAAGACAACTATCATTCCCAGCAAGAACAAGCAAAATCTATTACAGTGTTGAGAAATGGGAAGGAGCTTGATAATGGGGTGAGTACTGAAAGTGAAGCACCCATGAGTGGTGAGGAAGAAGAAAAGAGCAAGGAGAGAGAAAAGGAGACCAATGAGGTCACGCACCCTTCTCCCACTTCTAAAGCCTCTGATCTTCCCTCGTCATATGAACCTAGAGTACCCTTCCCATAAGCTTTAGTTGCACCACATCCAAATGGGAAGGACAAGAAGTGGGAAGACATTTTGGAGACGTTTAGGCAAGCAAAGATAAACATTCCCCTTCTTGATGCGATTGAACAGATCCCGGCATATATGAAGTTCATTACGGATCTACTAAACCAAAAGAGGCGATCTAGAGCACATCTGCCTAAAAAAGTGTTTTTAGGCGAGCAAGTGAGCTCTATTCTGAAGTGTGACACTCTAGTTAAGTACAAAGACCTTGGTGTCCCCACCATCTCTTGTTCACTTGGAGACTACCCGATCGATAAAGCCTTGCTGGATTTAGGAGCGAGTGTCAACATTATTCCTTACTCGATTTATGAGGCCTAGGAGAGTTGCAACCCACCACGGTGACCTTGCAATTAGCAGATAGATCAACTAGGATTCCCCGTGGTGAGCTGATTAACATGCCAGTGAGAGTAGACAAAGCCTTGTTTCCTACTGATTTCCTCGTGCTTGATATGGAACCTTCTAGTCATTCAAAAAACCATGTCCCTGTCATTCTAGGTCGGCCTTTCTTAGCGACGGCCAATGCTACCATTAATTGTAGATTTGGGGTAATGGATGTTAGCTTTGCCAATATGACTATTAGGTTGAATATTTTTAAGGCTTCGTTGTCACCCACTAGTGAGGATGAGTCGGAGTGTTTCTAGGTGGATATTATTGATGATTTGGTGGACCAAACACTCCCTTCTATCCTAATTAGTGATTCCCTTGAGCGAGCACTAGTATACAATTGTTCTGATGATTTTGAGATTGAAAATGACATTAGAGAGATGAATGCTTTGCTTAAGATATGTGCCCCTTTAGAGACTTGTCATTGGTTGTCAAAAGTAGAAGCCTTACCTACGTTTTCGGATTCCCCTGCCTTGCCTTCCACAGTATCACCACCCAAACTTGAACTTAAGCCGTTGCCATTTACTCTCAAGTATGCTTTCTTAGGACCCGATGAGACTTTACCAATGATTATCTCTTCTCGGTTGTCTAGGGAATAGGAGGATGCATTGATGATACTGCTTATTGATCATAAGAGTGCCATTGGGTGGTCTATGGCTGAATTGAAGGGTATAGACCCTTCCATTTGTATGCATAGGATTTTTCTTGATGAGAATGCTAGACCCACTAGAGAGATGCAAAGGAGGTTGAACCCTAACATGAAGGAAGTGGTAAACAAAGAGATTGTGAAGTTCCTTGATGTGGGTATCATTTACCTAATTTCTGGTTGTTAGTGGGTTAGCCCTATTCAAGTAGTCCCTAAGAAGTCGGGCATTACAGTGATTAGGAGTAGCGATGGAGAGTTAGTTCCTACTAGGGAGACCACAGCCTGGAGAGTGTGTATTGACTATAGAAAGCTTAACTCTGCCACTAGGAAGGACCACTTTCCTCTATCATTCATTGACCAGATTTTAGAGAGGCTAGCTGGTTAAAGCTTTTACTATTTTCTTGATGGATATTCAGGATATAACCAGGTAGCAGTCTACCCAGAGGATCAGGAGAAAACGACCTTTACGTGCCCCTTTGGCACATTTTCCTATCGTAGGATGCCATTTGGTTTATGTAATGCACCTGCTACATTATAGAGATGCATGATGTCTATCTTTTCTGACATGGTGGACAAATTTCTTGAGGTTTTTATGCATAATTTCTCTATTTTTGGACCTTCGTTTGATTAATGTTTGCAGAATTTAAGGCTTGTGCTAAAAAGATGTGAAGAAACCAATCTTGTTTTGAATTGTGAAAAGAGTCACTTTATGGTTCAAGAGGGGATTGTATTGGGTCATAGAGTATCTAAGAAGGGTATTGAGGTTGATAAGGCAAAGGTATATCTTATTGCAAACTTACCCCCTCCCTCAAACGTGAAGCAAGTTAGATCCTTTCTAGGTCATGCAGGTTTCTACAGGAGATTCATTAAGGATTTTGGGAAGTTAGCCAGACCATTGACTAGCTTGCTAGTTAAGGAAATATCATTTGATTTTGATGAGTCTTGCTTAGAAGCTTTTCGAAAGCTTAGATCATTACTTGCGTCAGCCCCCATTGTGCAGCCCCAAGATTACTCCCTTCCTTTCGAAATTATGTGTGACACATCTGATTTTGCTATAGGTGCTGTCCTAGGTCAAAGAGTAAACAAAGTGCCTCATGTCATTTACTATGCGAGTAAAACTCGTAATGATGCTCAACGCCATTACACCACCACTGAAAAGGAGTTGCTAGCGTTGTGTTTGCTCTTGAAAATTTTTGTTCCTATCTTTTGAGGTCAAAAGTCATTATCTATTATGACCATGCTGCATTGAAATACTTGCTCTCAAAGAAAGAAACGAAACCTAGGCTCATCAGATGGATTCTTCTACTTCAAGAGTATGACATTGAGATTAGAGATAAGAAAGGTACAGAGAATGTGGTAGCTGACCATCTCTCTAGGATTTTATTTGAGCATCATGATCCATCTATTTCAGTGCATGACTCTTTTCCCGATGAGCAACTTTTTGTTGTCTCCCATTCATGTGGCCCTTGGTTGCAGATATTGTTAACTTCCTTGCTATAGGTGCGATTCCATCTACTTGGTCTAAGCAAGAAAAGGATAGGTTTTACTATCAAGTAAAGCACCTTTACTGGGATGACCCTGACTTGTTTAAACATTGTGCAGACCAAGCAATTCGTAGATGTGTTCCAGAGTGTGAGTATCGTAGCATTTTATCTTTTTGTCACTCATATGCATGTGGAGGACACTTTGGAGGTCATAGGACTGCTGCTAAAGTCCTACAGTGTGGTTTTTATTGGCCTACTCTGTTCAAGGATGCTCACAAGTTTTGTCTTGCATGTGAGCGTTGTTAGTGAACAAGTGCAATGACGCATCGAGAAATGATGCCTTTGAACTCCATTTTAATTGTGGAAATATTTGATGTTTGGGGTATTGACTTTATGGGACCATTTCCCTCATCTTTTGGGTTTTTTTACATACTTTTAGGGGTCGACTATGTGTCTAAATGGGTTGAGGCTATACCTACTCGGACCAATGACCACAAAGTGGTCATACAATTTGTCAATGACCACATTTTTAACCACTTTGGTATCCCTAGAGCACTCATTAGTGATGGTGGTAGTCATTTCATTCATAAGTCATTTGAGACACTTCTTAGAAAGTACCCAGTGCATCATAAGATTGCCGCCCCCTATCATCCCCAAACTAGTGGTCAAGGGAGCTTTCCAACCATGAGATCAAGTCTATACTTGAGAAAACGGTTCGTCCGGATAGGAAAGATTGGTCTCTTAGCTTGAATGATGCTCTTTGGGCTTACCGCCCTGCCTATAAGACCCTACTTGATCAATATATTTGCATGGAAATTGCAGATAGAGCGCATGATCCACTAGCATACGAAACAGTGAAGAAATTCATGATACATGGACCTTGTGGTGTATACAATACCAATTCCCCATGTATAGATCAAAACAGGAAATGGACAAAACACTACCCAAAAAAGTTCAACACTGTGACCACAATGGATACCAATGGACTTGTTAATTATCACAAACGCAACAATGGTTGTGCAATGGAAATTAGTAGGGAATCTTTTGGAAATAATTGGGTCGTACCATACAATCGAGACCTTTGTGTGAAATAGGACTGTCACATCAACATCGAGCGATGCGCTCATACGAAATTTATAAAATACTTATACAAATACATACACAAAGGACCAGATCGTGCAACATTTATCATTGAAGAAGACGGCATGGCTACTGAGAAAAGCACATGTCGACAACAAAACCAAACAGATGAGATTAAACAATACCTAGATTGTCGATACTTATCACCAATTGGGTCCTGTTGGAGAATATTTCTGTTCGAATTGCAACATCAACACCCAGCTATAGAGAGGTTACAATTTCACTTATCTGGTGAGCATAACATAACATTCGATGAGAATGCAAACCTGATCAATGTAGCAAATGAAAAAAGAGATAAAGATACGAAGCTAACTGCATGGTTTGGAGCAAATCGAGAAAATACTGTTGCATGACAACATACATATGCTGAATTCCCGACAGACTGGGTCAGGAATAAAACAACAAGAAGTTGGACAATCAGAAAACAACGCATCTGTATTGGAAGGCTAATGCATGCACATCCAAATTCAGGTGAAAGGTTTTACCTAAGAATGTTGCTAAATATTGTGCATGGAGCAAAGTGTTTTGAGGATGTAAGAACAATACAGGGGATAACATACCCAACATTCAAAACAGCATGTCTAGCTCTTGGATTACTAGAAGATGACAATGAATGGACCAACACACTAACTGAGGCATCCACATGGGCAACCGGCTCACACCTCCGAAACAAGACTAATGTTTTCAGAGATAGGACACCCCGACATGTTGTGGGACAATCACTGGACCAATTTGACAGATGATTACGAGAGAAGGGTACAACGGCAATTAAACAAACCTAATATCAACATCACAGATGAGGAGCGAAAACAATGTGGGTTGCAAGAGATTGAACAATGTTATGAATCATTAGAATTTAATTGTAATTTTTAGTTGTAATTGCGGTTTATTGCTTCCATGCTTTAGTGTGGGGTTCATAAGTTGGTTAGGGTTGCTTTTTGGCGCCAAAGGCCGTTAATTGGTCAAAGCAAGGTCAAACCTGGTGGGCTGTTGCATTTCTGGCGGGAAAGGTCGGTTTAATTAGTTAACTTGATGCATTGTATCCATTTGTCTATAAATAGGGGTCTTAACATGTAATTCATTCATTGATTGAAATACAATCAGAAATCCTTTTGGAGTTCTCTCTCTTTTCTCATCTCTTTCTCTATTTCTCATCTCCTTTCACTTCTTTCTCTCATCTAACTCTTTCCTCTACAAGGTTAGTCTTTCAATTCTTAATTGAAAGCTAACAATTGGTATCAGAGCCTCGTTTGGCTTCCAATCAAGTGCGTAAAAAACAAAAAAATCACAAAAAAATCAATCAGATTCAACCAAGATCAATTCAATACTGAACCTTAGTTCAGAAGGTTTGATCAGGTACTGATTTCAACAAGAACAAGTTCGGTTCAACATTAATTTAATCGGTACACTGAAGATCAGGTTCAGATCAAGGAATTCAGGTGCAAAGTATGTCTGGTGGAGTAAGGACAAAATTGGGAGGTAACAATGCACCTAATTCGGAAATGAATTTTGCTGCGGCAGTGACAGATTCTGTTGTGAATGTATCATCTGATCACCTCAGAGAGTTGAATGACAAGATCAAACAATTGAATGCAAGGTTTGATATGAAGATTGATCAGCAAAATGCAAGGTTTGATGTGAATTTTGAACAACAAAATGAAAACATTCAACGAATGCTGAACATGATGATGGATAAAGATTCAAAAAAGGATGAACGATTATAGCAAATTAAGGATAAATTAGAAAAATTGCAAGATCAGGTTAATAAACAAGGAGAATCAAGTGTTGATGCAATCTTGAAGCCTGCAAGTCAGATTTTTCATTAGATGGAAACCGATCAGCAGCAAGATCATGTGGACAGGTCTGAAAATCTGGTGAGGAACCGAGGTAAATCACCGATAGTACAGCCGATGGTTGAACCTTCAACTAATATCAGATTAGCTCAAAATCAATCCTTACAACCTGAATGCGATGTAGACAATCAGAATCGAGTCTCTGGACAAGCACATTGCAGGCCTGGAGCTTCAAATTCAGACCACAATTGCAGACCACAGAACTCAGTGTTGCAACGCAGTGCTGATTTTGATGAGTTCGATCATTTGGACAGACCTCCTGATCGACATTATCAGCATAGAACCGTGAGTAATGACATGTTATCTAGTGGTAGGAGTGGTAATCACAGGCAGCCAAGAGTCGAAATTGATCATTTTGATGGCAAGTTACCGGAATCATGGCTTAGAAGGTGTGACCGGTACTTCATGTATTATAACATACCTGATGATGAGAAGCTCCAATTAGCTGCAGTACATCTACATGGCGACCATGAGGTGTGGTATTATAGTCTGTTGAAGAGCAAACCGAATCTTTCTTGGGGACAATTCGTAGAGGAAATGTATGAACGTTATGGTGAGGTGAAACAACGGATGTTGTGGATAATTTTAACAAGTTGACTCAAACTTCATCCGTGGAGGAATATATGATCAGATTTGAGAACTTATGAGCTAACTTGCTGTCAGTAGTGACCTTAGCTCCCGAAGATGTTGAATCTTATTATGTTTCATGCTTTATAAGTGGACTAAAGCCTAGGATCAAGAATATGGTTAAAGCCATTGGTCCTAAGACTTTGTCAAGCCCTTATAGCAAAGCACAATTGATTGAAGCTACTCATATCCAATCAAGTGACAAGTTCAAGCAATCGGGGAGCAAGTTCAGGTCACAACCGAAAGCAGGTTCCGGTGCAGGTTATAAGTGCATTGTTGACAGAAGCTCGATGAGACTTTGCTTTCGTTGTAATCAGCCATATCAACCTAGGCATAGGTGCAAAACACAAGCAATAATGTATGCTAAAGGGACTCGTGTGGAGGCTAAATCAGGCAGTGAACATTCAGCAACCGATAGTGACAGTGTTGGTGATTTGTCACAAGATGAATTGAGTGAAGATGAAGCGGAAATATCAATGAAGGCTTTAACGGGGAGTGGAGCTCATAACACTATCAAAATCAGAGGCAAAGCTGGAAAACATTCCATCATTATTCTCATTGATAGCGGTAGTACACATAGCTTCATCGATCCCAAGTTGAGTAAGAAGGTAAGGCGTGAAGCGATAAAAACTCATCCTTTACAAGTGATGGTGGCTGGTGGCAATTCTCTAACAATTCATAACAAGTGCATAGCTTTTCCATGGTCTATGCAAGAACACCATTTCACCTTTGATTTCAGAGTGCTACCTTTGGGTGGTTGCGATATGGTGCTAGGGGTGGATTGGATGAGGACCTTCAACCCGGTTATATTTGACTTTGATAAGATGACTGTAGCATTCGAGGTTTATGGCACCAAAGTGTCCTTGAAAGGTATGTCAGAGGAGGCTCATCTCAAGTTGATTGATGGCAAAAGTGTGCACGATGGAATTAAGAAGAAGGAAATACAATGGATTGATTAATTGTTCATGATAGCCACGGTTGAGCTGCAGCAGGGACTTCAACCAGATGTGCAGTCATTAGTGGATGAATTTGGTGACATATTTGAGCCACCTAAGGGTCTCCCTCCTCCAAGGAGTGTGGACCATGCCATTCCTTTGCGAGCAAATGTTGATCCGGTGAAGATTAGGCCTTATTGATATGCACACGGGTAGAAATCAGAGATAGAGAGGCAAGTGGAGGAACTTCTTCATATGAACTTTATTAGACCAAGCCATAGTCCTTTCGCTTCACTCGTGATCCTTGTAAAGAAGAAAGATGGCTCGGCTAGAATGTGCATTGATTACCGACGGTTGAATGCTCTAACGGTGAAGGATAATTTTCCCATTCCGATCATAGATGATTTGCTCGACGAATTACATGGTGCGTGCTTCTTTTCAAAGCTTGATTTGAGGCAAGGATACCATCAAATCAGGGTCCTCGAGCCGGACATTTACAAGACAGCTTTTCAAACTCACCATGGCCATTTCGAGTTTGTTGTTATGCCTTTTGGCTTGACAAATGCTCCGGCCACTTTTCAAGTAGCCATGAACGACGTTTTCAAGCCTTTTCTGAGGAAGTCAGTGCTCGTTTTCTTCGACGACATACTGATTTATAGCTCAACCTATGAAGCTCATCTCACTCACCTCCGACAAGTGTTTGAATTGATGCAGCAAAACAAGTTCTTTGCAAAGATGTCCAAGTGTTCGTTCGCTCATGATAAGCTCGAGTATTTGGGTCATATCATCTCACATGAGGGAGTGTCTACTGATCCTAACAAGATCCGTGCAATGCAAGAATGGGCAATTCCGATCACCTTGAAGAAATTGAGGGGTTTCTTGGGGTTGACTGGGTATTATAGAAAATTTATTAAGGGGTATGGTTCTATTGCCAAACCCTTAACCGAGCTCTTGAAGAAGGATGCTTTAACATGAAACGAGAGGTCTCAGGCTGCATTTGAAGCCCTTAAAGCTGTAATGTGTGCTGCACCAGTTTTGGCGATGCTGGACTTCACCGAAAGTTTCGTTTTGGAAACCGATGCAAGTGGTACTGGTATAGGGGCTGTTCTTGCTCAAAAAGGGAGGCCTATAGCTTATTTGAGCCAAGCACTTAGCCCTAAACATCAAGCGATGTCGACATATGAGAAGGAATATTTGGCCATCCTCTTGGCCATGGAGAAATGGAGGCAACACTTGGAGGGTTCTAAGTTTATCATTCGAACTGATCATCAAAGTCTCAAGTATCTCCTTGACAAAAGATCGTGACAAGGATTCAAAAGAAAGGTCTCATGAAAATGTTAGGCCTTGATTACGACATCGAATATAGAAGTGGCAAAGAGAACACTGCTGCAGATGCGCTGTCAAGGCAGTTTGAGGACCAAAATCAGGCCACCTGTGCTGATGTTACCATGGTAATTCCTTCTTGGGTGGAAGAGTTACATAAGTCCTATGAGGGGGACCCTTTTGCTCAGGAAAATCTGGTCGCTGCTGCTCTCACACACGATGCCAAGTTCGTTGCTGCAGACACTGGAGTAACTATGCAGCAGGGGCTGATCCGCATCAGGGGTCTGTTATATGTTGGTTCAGCCACTGATTTGAGAGAATTGGTCATCCAGGCTTCACATGATGCTGCTTGGGGTGGTCATGAGGGTGTGGAAGGCACCTATCATCGAATCAAAGCATATTTTACATGGCTAAGTATGAAAAAAGATGTAAGTGATTACGTGAAGTCATGTGAAGTTTGTCAACAAACGAAGTTAGGAGATCCTCGTTACAAGGGACTTCTTCAACCTCTTCCTATTCCAGAAGGGGCTTGGGATCACATTAGCATGGATTTCGTTGAGGGACTACCGAAGTCCGAAGGTAAGGAGGTCATATGGGTTGTGGTGGATCGTTTCACCAAGTATAGTCACTTCATTGCCCTTGCTCGACCCATCACTGTTGAAAAATTGGCAAGGATCTTCCTTGAAAATATTTACAAATTACATGGATTGCCTCAATCGATTGTGTCCGATCGAGACAAGATTTTCACAAGCACGTTTTGGAGGGAATTGTTTAAGTTGATGGGTACTACATTGGCACTCAGTTCCTCTTATCATCCTCAAACAGATGGCCAACCTTAATGAGTCAACCAATGTGTAGAACAGTACCTTCGAAGTATGGTCTTCTTGAGGCCCAAGGAGTGGAACCGTTGGCTTTCCTTAGCTGAATTTTGGTTCAATACCCACTTTCACACATCCATTGGCACTTCCCCCTTCCAAGCATTGTATGGCTATCTTCCACCCTCTCCTATGTTGATACAACAACTGAAGGGCACCGATTCTGCAGCAACTGATCTAATTCAGCAGAGAAAACAATTTATGCAAGTGCTTAAGGACAATCTTCAACAAGCTCGAGCTCGGATGAAGTACTATGCTGACAAGAAAAGGGTAGACAAAAGCTATGACGTTGGTGACATGGTCTACCTTAAATTACAACCGTATAGACAGTCCTCCTTGGCTGTCAGGCGTAATGTCAAGCTAAGTGCTCGATACTTTGGCCCGTACAAAATTCTGGAGAAAATTGGCAATGTTGCTTATAAGCTCGACTTACCTAACCATTCATACATTCACCCCGTGTTTCACGTGTCCTTACTTAAAAAGCAGGTTAAAAAGGGAGCTGCAGCTGCTCGGAATCCCCCAGCTGCAGAGGCGACTGGTCTACTGGTGCTGCAGCCTGCTGCAATCAAGGCTCGGAGGTCGTTGCAGCATAAATACGGGGCTATGCAAGAGGTCTTGGTGACATGGTGCAACTTGGACAAGGGGTTGATGACTTGGGAAGATTGCAATTTCTTGAAGAGTCAATTCCCGAGCTTCTCTTCTTGAGGACAAGAAGCTTCTCAAGAGGAAGGGAATGTTATGAATCATTAGAATTTAATTGTAATTTTTAGTTGTAATTGCGGTTAATTGCTTCCGTGCTTTAGTGTGGGGTTCATAAGTCGGTTAGGGTTGCTTTTTGGCACCAAAGGCCATTAATTGGTCAAAGCAAGGTCAAACCTGGTGGGCTGTTGCATTTCTGGCGGGAAAGGTCGGTTTAATTAGTTGACTTGATGCATTTTATCCATTTGTCTATAAATAGGGGTCTTAACATGTAATTCATTCATTGATTGAAATATAATCAGAAATCCTTTTGGAGTTCTCTCTTTTTTCTCATCTCTTTCTCTATTTCTCATCTCCTTTCACTTCTTTCTCCCATCTAACTCTTTCCTCTACAAGGTTAGTCTTTCAATTCTTAATTGAAAGCTAACAAACATATACTAAACAAAAATAGCCGCTCACTTAAAGATTACCCACCAATGCCATTACCAAGTTCCACGGCAATAAGGAACTTCTCAAGTAGATTTTTTGCTGAGTATTTGCACTTTAACACCGAATTAGAAGGTCAGCAATTTGAACAACTATTCAGAACCTTTGAACACGGATCAAAAAATGCTTTTGACAACATCGTGACCGCACATGACAAGGGACAAGGAGGCATCTTGTTTGTGAAAGGGAGTGGTGGAACAAGGAAGACATACTTGTGGCAAATAGTAATATCTAAATTTATGTCTGAAAGACTGGTAGTATTTGCAGTTGCTTCATCTGGTATAGCCTCATTGTTGATTCCAACAGGGAAAACTGCCCATTCTTTGTTCAAAATTCCATTAGAAACAGATCAAACATCATTTTGTGCAATCTCGAAAAGGTCCGACCATGCGATCCTTATAAAAGAAGCAGCCTTGATCATATGGGATGAGGCACCAATGACTCACAAATATGCATTAGAGGCTATTGATTGTATATTTCGAGACATTTGTGATAAAAATGTTGCTTTTGGAGCGAAGTTGGTAGTTCTTGGAGGAGATTTTAGGCAAATCCTACCTGTGGCACACAAAGGATCACGCACAGACAAAGTAGCAGCAACATTGCAACGAGCTTCATTCTGGGAACACACAGATATCTTACAACTCAAATTGAACATGCGCTTGCTTAGAAATAATGACACCCGTGACAACACAAACACCTTAACAGATTTTGCAAATTGGTTTATACAATTAGGAGAGGGGCAGTTAGAGGGAAGAACATTCTCAGCTGGTTGTGAACCATATTGGATCAACATCCCAAAACCACTAAGGTCACAGAATACCGGCCATTTTTTATCGAACTTAATTGATTTTGTGTACCCAGACTTGCCTACCAACTACATGAACACCCAATACCTAAAGGAGCGTTCCATTTTAGCTCCTAGGAACATTAATGTAGATGAATTGGACTCTATATCACTAAGTCGACTACCTGGGAACTCAAGAACATATCTAAGTGCATATAAGCTAGACCATGTCGATCAGATGGCCAATCGGGATCTAATGCATCCACTAGAACTTCTACATTGTTTAAAAATCTCAAGTATACCAAATCCCCATCTTAGGCTAAAAGTTGGGTCACCAGTAATGTTGTTGCGCAATCTTGATCCGTCATTGGGATTATGCAACGGAACGAGATTAACAATTGAAAAGATGGGCGATAAAGTAATTGAAGCGAAAATCATAACTGGGAGAAATGTGGGGGACACAGTTTTGATACCAACGATTGATATGACGCCAACACTACAACAAAGCCTGGTGCCATTCATGAGAAAACAGTTCCCATTGAGACTAGCCTTTGCAATAACAATAAATAAGAGCCAAGGACAAACTTTAAAAAGGGTTGGAGTCTACCTTTCACAACCAGTATTTACCCATGGACAACTACATGTAGCAGTATCACGTGTTACAATGCCTACGGGATTGAAGATCCTAATCCACAACAATGAAGAAGTACCTTAAAATTGGACAAAAAATGTGGTCTATAATGAAATTTTGAACATCTTGCATTAAATGTAAGTAAATATTATCGTATTACTGACAATGTTTATCCTCATATAAAGTGCAAGCTCATTTATATTGAATTCAAACTTAAAAACATACTTCAATTTTACACTCAATTAATAAATGTATTTCAAAACCATTTCATTTACAGTGTTGCACATCAATTACATACCTTTATGATACA
Source organism: Simmondsia chinensis (assembly GCA_018398585.1). NCBI lineage: Eukaryota > Viridiplantae > Streptophyta > Magnoliopsida > Caryophyllales > Simmondsiaceae > Simmondsia > Simmondsia chinensis. Next base: position 17,299,756 of record JAGTTD010000005.1, read on the forward strand.
TTGGACCGGCAACAATAACAGCAAATGTGATGGGACGTCTACTGCGAGACCGTGGGGTCCTACAATATGAGACAACATGGAATACACCATCAATGGAAGCTGGTTCTAATGGACAACCAGACACAAGCATTTATTTTGACAAGTACATATGCCCAACTATATGAAAAACACTCAAATTTCCATTTTCATTTCGCAGCATGATGCCATAAATTTCATGGTTGAAGATAACGAAATTGAGAGATGGCAAACAATGTTCACAGTAGGAAAGGCGTATTCCATCCAAAAAGTTCACGTGCATCCACAAACATTTGGAATCAATACATTGGGGCATAACTTTCAGCTGAGATGCACGCCACAGACAAACATATTTGAACTCACAGAAGAAGACAACAATACCATTCATTTGCACAAAGGTGACATTATTAGACTTGGAGATGTGCCTCATCAAATACGTCTACCCCCCGTATACATAGGTACGTGGCAATAAATTCAGAAAATTTTCCCATTAAATATGAAATTACATAAAAGAGATCTATTTTATGCACACACTGCAGATGTCATTGGCATGGTCATAGCCGTTTCCTTTATGTATTCCGCACCAGTGACAAATTCCAATAGGCGTGATATACTTTTGTGTGACAGAAGGTAAATAATTAATATTATTATTCATCATAATATTATTAACAACGCATAGACTTGAAATGTTCCGAAAATCTAATGGTTTTTAACAAAAATGCACACAGAATGAAAACAGTAAGATTGACATTATAGAATGAATTTGCATCCAATGAGGGGACTTATTTGGTTACCAATTTGGAGAAAGACAATGTATGGCTCCCATCACAAGTTGAAATCAAACAATACTAAGGTGTGATTTATAGATTACGTAATAAAGCACATTAAATTGACCTACAATAAAAAAAAAAAAACTAATAACTTACTTTTTTATAAAACAATGCAAGAACAATATTGTCAACAAATGCAAAAACATGGCTCTTGATAAATCCGGAACATCTAGGGACAGAAGAACTTGAATTGTGGTGAGAAAAGATAAAATTTAATAGCCTTTTTCTTTTGGGCAATTGCAAGTACGAGAAAACTGAGGAAGCACAAAGAAAAATCAATTGGCTCCAATGAAAAACTTTGGCAATGAAACATGCCGAGATATACTTTCAAGCAAAGAATAGACAATTCAAAGATTTCATGATGACACCAAACGTAAGTCATAGCTTCATTACAACAAATCTTATTATTGAACTTAATACAACAAGTAACATTAAAGTTTATTAAATATTTTACGCAAGTAAATTATTTCAGAGTATATGCAACAGTAAAGGATTTTGATCTAACTGAGGGTTACAAATACATGGCTTGCAAAACATGCAAAAACGAATTGAAAATTCAAAATAGAAATTTCTTATGCAGAGGGTGCAGGAACAATAATGCTATGATGGTATATAGGTACAAAAAGAAACCCACTATATAAATTTCATGTGTAATAAATGCTTAGATTTTTCAACACAAATACAACAAGTACCGATTCAAAGTCAAACTACAAGATATGTGCGGTACCCAAATGGTTGTCAAAGTTTTTGATGCACAAGGGGAGATTTTAACGGGAACAAAAATAAAAAACGTAATGAACTATGAAAGAAAGGCATGATTGTTCATGTGTTGTACAACACACCACAACACACATGCATACATTTCAAAACTTTCTACAATGCTAAAATGTTTTTTGGAAGTGGACATTGTTTGATGGATTCTAAATGTTGCCATTTTGTACGGGGACAGTTCTATTTTACCAGTTCCTTCCTAGTCGGTATTTTTATCCACCAATGCTTTAATTTTTGGGGCTTGTTTTAAATAATGTAGACCTAACTGCCATTTTCCTGCTATTTATTTAGATTTTAGGCCAATGCCATCCATTTCTGGCAATGGAAGTAGATGTTAGCCAGTGGCTATGGCAGGTGAAGTTTTTATCGATTGTGGGGCCTAAAGTGTCAAATAGGTCAATTAAGGTCCTTACCTTGAATGGAATACTCTTGATAGTATGTGGCTTGCAGGATCTTGATGCGCGCCATTCTTTTCTTCAATGTTGTGGGCATCGTCGTACTTTAACATGTTTCTCATGATATATTGGGTTTGGGTAAGAGGCTTTGTGCCAATGGGAATGCTATGTTGTTTTTTGTTTTTCTACTTTCCTTATAATTTAGGATTTTTTCATTTCAGTTAAAGAATTTTTTATAGATTGATTATTATTTTCGGGTGTAATAATTTTTTGAAACTGACAACTAAGTTGGGTAGTAATTTGTGTAATCAAATTAAATTTGATTTTATGGTTCTATAACTGTCCTTATGCAATTATTTAGGGGTAAGTTGAATGAATGAGAGCATATACTGTTATGGAATATAAACTTTGGGTTTACTCTTTTTTATCGTCTAGGAAATATAATGCCACTCATATGAAAAATTCAAAAATGAAATATGATTCTGACAATATATTGGTAACATAATTAGAGTTTAATTATTTATTTTTCAAATAATGCTAACATGTGATACATGATTTCGACAATATTTAGGTAGTTTACATCAACGTTCGATAATATAGTGTGTTGGATTGGCTTGTACTCATTGTTTCAGCTGTCAGGTTTTAATTATTATTCTTAACTTCTTATTAATGTAATACTATGTTTTTAAATATTGCTTATTTTTTGCTTTGGTTAACTTAGACTATTTAATGTATGCTCCTAAAATTTGAGGATCGAAAGGGGGAAGAGTTGTGAGAGTTTGGGCACTTAGCAATAATGTATTAGAATAGATAACTTTTTTGTGTATTGAATAATTACATGTTCATTTTGGAAAAAAATTTAGAATTGTTTTTGAACTTCTTCCTTTTCAAATTTCTTGATTTTGTTGCAAGCTTTTTTTCCTACTTGAAAGTTTTCCAAGTTCATCTTCTTATTTTTCTGATAAATAATTTTTTTTAACATTTTATTTGTCCTTTTTTGATTGGATAAATATCAAAGACACCGTGATAAATTGTTGAAAAAAGCTACTTTTTCATAAAAATAATTATTTTATTTAAAAATTAACATTTTTACCTTATGAATTATGTGTTTTCAATAAAAAAATTTATTTAATTTGATGTCAATTATTATTGTATTTCTCTAAAATAAATATAGTAAAGATGTTTTTCTATAAAATAAAAAAATGATTTACAATAATTTTCTTAAGAAATATTACTTACTTTGCAATAATAACTTTACCAAAATATTTTCATGATCTGTTTGTTAAATTTTTGTTCTTTTCAAAATTTTTGATTTTTTTCAAAACTTTATTTTTTAAAGAATATTTTCAAAAAGGAATCATTTAAAAATTTTGTAAAAGAATTTATTTTCAAAATCATTTAAAACTTTATTATTCTTTTTTAAATAATTTAAAATAAATTATTTTCTTAAATAATTTATTGTGAATTAGATATTATGCAATTAGAAAATTGTTAAAAAGAAATCATTTAAAAATTTTTGTAAAAGATAATTTTAAGATAATATTTTGAAAAAGCCAAAATTTGGACTTATGTAAAATTTGATAAGGTAATCAAGTGCAAACTAATATATGAAGATATATTAGTTCTCATGTGTGTTTTAAATTAAATTTTATTGAGATTTAATTTCTATTATGTATTTACATTATTTAAATTTATTTATTTTTTAAATGTTGAAAAAAAAAGGTGTAGTGATGGCTTAAAAATTCATGGATGTAGGAGTAGAGACTAAAGAGAGGGGAAGGAGAAGTGATGGCTTAGAAATTGAAGAATGGCAATTGGAGGATTTTGGGAGGGAGCACTTGGTTCAACTTTTTAACTGCTTAAAGCTATGAAAAAGATACAGTTGACTACAGGGTTGCGTTTGGTTGACAGAAAAGATCTTTTTACATCTTCTTCACAGTTTAAGTAGAAAGATCAAAAAGCTGTTTTATAACTAAGCAAAAAAAGATGCAAAACCGGGTCTTTTTCACAGCTTACTTCATAAAAATGCTTTAAAATTGCATTTGGTTCAGCTTATTTCAGCTTATCTGTTTCAATAAGATCTGTTCATTTAAGGTCTGTATTTTTTTACAGTGAAGTGTTTGGCTATGCAGTGCAAAAAGTTCTTTTTTACAAAATAATATGTTAAATGTAAGTTTAAAAAACAAACTTATCTATTATAATCTAAAAAATGACTTAATAATATAAATCGATTAATAATAGTGGGTAGGAGAGAATCATAAAAATAGTTGGTTATGGCAGTGGAGAGCGATGAATTAGTGACCCATGGGCATAAAAAGAGTTGTGGTAGGTGGGAGTGGTGATAACAAGTAAAAATAAATCATAGTGGTGAAGATTTAATACTAATATAGTCTTTTTAAACCATTTTTATGAAATAAGTTGGGAAAAAGAACTAATTTTGCATGCTTAGTTATAAAATAACTTTTTGATTTTTCTACTTAAGCTGTAAAAAAGATGTAAAAAGATCTTTTATGTCAACCAAATGCAAGCCCTGCAGTCAACTAGATCTTTTTCACAACTTTAAGTTGTTAAAAAGCTGAACCAAACTCAGCCTAAAAAGACCGTATTAACATTAAACCTTCACCACTATGATTTATTTTTACTTGTTATCACTACTCCCACCTACCACAACCCTTTTTATGCCCATAGGTCACCACATTCATTGCTCTCCATTACCATAACCAACTATTTTTATGATTCTCTCCTGCCTACTATTACTAATTGATTTATATTATTAAGTCATTTTTGAGATTATATTAGATAAGTTTGTTTTTTAATCTTTTTGCACAGTATAACCAAATACTTCACTGTAAAAAGATACAGATCTTAAATGAACATGTCTTATTGACACAAATAAACTAAACCAAACGCATCCTAAGTACAAGTTCCACACCTCCCAAAACTTTTCCCTCCCTAAATCCAAAATATCTAAGCTACTACCTTTTCAAATTTCAAAAAGAGAAAAGAATAGTTTTTTTTTTACTAAAACCACCTAAATTTTAGGTGCGATTCAAAAAATCCCCTAAATTTTCAATTTTTTCAATGATAATGTTCATTCCAATGTAATGCAAAATTTAGATACAAATCTCGAAAGATTCATTAAAATATTCACTTTCTTTCATAATGTAACAAAAATTTGTTAAAAATATTTGATATTTAACCGCTCAAGTTACATATTTTCTTCACCTAATTTTCTCTCCTCTCTCATAATATCCCATAACTTTGTATCCTCTCTTTTTCTTATCTCACTTTATAAATCCAATGATTAGGGAAAAAAAAAGTTATCAAAAGCAAGAAGAACAAGGATAGAAGATAAGACTAGCAAGGTTAGTTTATTGTAAATATGTTTACATCCAATTTGACACATTATTTAATGAAACCATCATAATGTGTGACATTGCAAATTTATTGCAAAAGTAAGGTGGCTTCCTCAAAATTTTTAAATAAAAAAAAAAAAAAAAAACTAGGCTTGGGCTCGGCTCGAGTTCGAAGCGAGCTGAGCCTTTCGAGCTTTATCGTGAGTCCGTTTTGCTCATTTACACCCCTAATAATAAAAGATACCATCACTTAAACAAGACACAAAATTATTGAGAAAAAAAAGAATAAATGCATGTGACAACTTAAATTATTTTTTCTCGTAAATGAATAATTCGGAGATTATTATTTTCCTTAGGTAGTCAAGATACTGTCCATTAATTTAGTGTAAATCATGTATCTAATGTATGTGATGAATTAAATAACATCTTTTTTTATAAATAATTAACAGTTTTTATTACATTGTATAAATCAAAATTTCAAAATCATTGTATCTCCATTTTTTTAAAAAGATCTAGAGTTCGATTTCCCTTTAACCTCTTCCTAAAGAATCATTGACTTAACTAGCTTCTGTAGTGTGCCGATCACTGCATGAACCGAGGTTTACCAGGTAACCGGGTTCCTTGCTAGCAAAAATCAATGTATGTCCATTGCTACAAAGTAAAGCAACATTTCCAGTGCCCCAAGGGCTCCCGCCTAAGCAGGGTCTGGGGATAGATGTGTTGCAGAAATATAGCGTAGACCATGCACCCGCAGTGAAAAACACCAGTTAATTACAGTGTGACACGTTTAAAAATTATGCGGTATAATACCAGAATAATATGCTAAAAATACTCAAGGAAATACTATAAAAATATGCAGGAAGATACAGTAAAATCACCCAATAAAATACTGTTAAAATGCACAGTAAATACTGTATAAATATGCAGTAAAATTATGTAGTAATTTCAGCAAAATTTTTCCAGAAAATAAGCGCGATATAATGCTATAGGTCACAGTGCAGATTTGATGTAATATATCTAAACAAAGCAACAAATAGTACCAAAAAGAATGAGAAATTGAACACAACACCGAAGACACCGTGTCCTGAGAAGTACCACTAGCCTAAAAGATGATTTTGCCACCGCCTCGGTGCAAACAGCTGTATTGGTGGCTGTCCTCCAGGATTAACACGATTCGATCACTAACGCGCACTCGATAGCGACCGAGTAGGAGAGCTTTAAGAACTTTGCCCAGTTAATTGAGAGAGAAGGCCGAAAAAGAAGAAGAAGAAGAACTGTTTTTGGAAGATAGAAAAATGGCGAGGAAAAGGCTTATTTATAGTAGTATTAAGCCTACGGTTTGTTGCAATTGAAGTCCTAAACAGCACCCACTAAACGGCCATATCCGGGATTTGCTCAACCGATCCAACGTTACAACAGAGAAACCGGAATTTGCTTAACTGATCCAACGTTACAATAGCAGGCTATTTTATTTTGTTTTCGCAAAAAATGTATCCGTTAATTAAAAAATACACCTACACCCAAGCACGGCACGGCAGGCAGGCGGCACGCTCGCGCGTGTGGTGTCCATTCTCTTGCCCATGCATTAATTCAAAGGGTAGCTCTAATATATCCATATATAAACCCAAAAAACTTCCCCTCTTTTGTCTATGTGGGATGTGGTATGTGAGTGCTTGCTACTTCACTTAGTTTTTTTATCCTATTTTCTTGTATCATTTTCCAACAATCCCCCACAAAGTATACAAGGATAGAAGAAAAAGAAATATAGATTGGCCAAAGGGAGTTAAGTTTTTCAGTGCCGATGTCTCGCGACTTGAATTGTCACCTAGTGTAACCCAAGTTTAGGACCTAACATCTTGCAAGGTGACTTTCATCTTAAACCTCACAGGGGGTTGTATAGTTTTCTACTTGGACACATACCAAACTCCAAATCTCGGCAACTCCTGCGATTTGGCACGTTTTATCGGCCATGCGCTCGTCCTGGATATTCATAGGTGCTCTAGAAGATAAGTCTTAAACTGTCATAGAGAGTGGCCACACTTTCACACCCACATAGGTGGATCCCATCAAGTGTGTGTGACCGCATTCCACCAAACATATAGATATGGATCCATTAAGAGCCAAACCTCAACCTAACCCCTTGATAACATATGGACAATATCCATCAAGTGCAAGCCTTGCTTACACCACCAAATATATGGCTATGAACCCGTCTCTGCACCATCACACCATCGGGAGGGACGACAAAAAACACAGTGCATTTTAAAAATGAAACTATGACATTTCACATTGAACCTGTTAAAACCAGATTGAATACATTACAATTTATTCATATGAAGGCTTTAATCCCATCCCCCTGGATGTTTCTACAATCATTTTACGACAAAGGCCTTTTGTTAAAGGATCCGCAAGATTCTTTTCATACTTTACATAGTCCAGTGATATCACTCCACTTTCTAGAAGATATTTCACGATCTTATGTCTGAGATGAATATGTCTTCTCTTACCATTATAAATCTTGTTCTTTGATACAGTAATTGCAACTTGATTGTCACAATGAAGTGATACTGACGGTCCTGGAAGCCCCCACAATGGCACATCTCTTAATAAACTTATTAGCCACTCGGCTTCATGACCTGCCAACTCAAGAGCAATGAACTCAGATTCCATAGTAGACGTAGCAGTACAAGATTGCTTAGACGATTTCTGGGATATAGCACCTCCAGCTAATGTGAACACATATCCATTAGTGAAATTAATTTCATCATTATCAAACACCCAATTGGCGTCACAATATCCTTCTAAAATAGCGGGATACTTTCCATAGTGAAGTCCCCAATTCATAGTTCTTTTCAGATATTTAAGCAATCTTTTTAATGCGTTCCAATACTCTTGATTAGGGTTATGTGTGTATCTACTGAGTCTACTTACAGCATATACAATGTCAGGTCTAGTACTGTCCATTAGAAACATAACACTGCCAATTATTTTAGCATACTGAGTTTAGCACATAGCAATACCTTTATATTTCATTAGATGTACACAAGGATCGTAGGGTGTTCTTAAAGCATCAGCATTAAACATATCAAACTTTCTAAGTATCTTCTCAACATAGTGAGACTGATTAAGGCTTATGCCTTCGTGAGTTCTCATAATTTCAACTCCTAGAATCACATATGTCTCACCCATATCTTTCATATCAAATTTAGAGCATAGAAAGTTTTCGCTTCGTTAAAGACATTAAATTTTGTGCTAAATATCAACATATCATCAACATATAAACATACTATTACACAACCATTTGAATTAGCCTTAAGATACACACAAGAGTCTCCATTATTTACACGAAAATTCTTAGCTACTAGTATGCTATTAAATTTCTCATGCCACTGTTTAGGTTCCTGTTTGAGACTATATAGAGATTTTATAAGTTTACAATCTTTCTTTTCATTAGCAGAAACAACAAAACCCTCATGTTGTTCCATATAAATCTCTTTGTCTAGGTCACCATTAAGAAAAGCGGTTTTAATATTCATTTGATGCAATACCAAATCATGAACAAATGCAAGAGCAAATAAGGTTCTAATCGTCGCTATTTTAGCGACAGGTGAATAAGTATCGAAATAATCTACCTCCTTTTTTCTAGGTATAACCCTTAGCCACTAACCTTGCCTTAAACTTGTCTATTGTTCCATCAGCCTTCATTTTTCTTCGAAAGACCCATTTACAATCTATTGGTTTACATCCTCGAGGAAGGTCTACCAATTCCCACGTCTGACAGTTTAGAATTGATTCTAGTTCATTATTAATAGCCTCTTTCTAAAAGGTTGAATCAACTGACCGTACAGCCTCTTCATAGGTTTTGGGGATATAAACACTTAATATTTCTTCATTAATTGAGTTTTCTTCTTTTAGGAAAGTGGTAACAAAATCGGGCTCGAAGCTGGTTTCCCTCCTAGCTCTTTTACTCCTTCTAATTTCAGGAGTGTCTATATCGTTGGTATGATCATGGTTAATAGTCATATTATGAAAAGGCAAACTAGATAGTTGTGAATCATTAGACTTTAAGAGGAATACATGTTCAAAGAATTCAGCATCTCAAGATTTAACGATGCTACCGCATGCATATGAAGAGTTAGATCCCTTAATCAAAAACGATAAACAATACTAGAATAAGCATAACCAATAAAAACAGAATCAATAGTCTTAGGTCTAATTTTACTTTATTTAAAGTCAGGTAATCCAACCTTGGCTAGGCATCCCCACACTTTCAAGTATTTTAGATTAGGTGCATGACCTTTCCACATTTCATATGGGGTTTTATCTAGCTTTTTATGAGTAACCTTATTTTGCACATGACAAGAAGATAATATAGCCTCCTCCAACATGTTATCAGGTAGCCCAGAACTAATGAGCATTGTATTCATCATATTCTTTAAAGCTCTATTTTTCCTTTCAGCGATGCTGTTAAATTGTGGACAGTAAAGAGGGCTTCACTCATGTATTATCCCATTTTCCTCACAAAATCTTTCTAGAGAAATTGGATCATATTCTCGTCCTCTATCGAACCTAACTCTTTTTATTTTCCTTCCTAGTTGATTTTCTACTTCAGCTTTGTATATTAAAAGCATCTCTTCTTCTTCATCTTTAATACTTAGGAGGTATACCGTTGAGTATCTAGAGTAATCATCTACAAATGTCATGTAGTATCTTTTTCCTCCTCTACTCATTTGGCTTTTAAAGTCCCCTAAGTCAGTGTGAATTAGTTCAAGAAGTTCAGATTGTCTCTCGATAGACTTAAAGGGTTTTCTAGCATAATTAGCTTCTACGCATACTTCACATTTACTAAAGTTAGTAACACTAAAGTTAGAAATTATGTTCATCTTCTTAAGTCGTTTAATTGACTCAATATTTATGTGTCCTAGGCGAGCATGCCGCAATTCAAGACATTCAACAGTACAAGCATAAGAGGTACCATCATTATTATTCATGCAAACAGCATCAAGGACAAAAAAACCACAGTTACAAGCTCTCTTACCCACAAATTCTCCATTCCTAGTTAGGACTATTTTGTCTGAATCAAATGACAATTTCAAACCAGCTTTAACCAAGAGACTACCCAAAATCAAGTTCCTACGTATTTCAGACACATGCAGCACATTCGTTAAACTATGAAAATTTCCAAAAGTGAGTTTTAAAGAAATCTTCCCTTTTCCGAGTATAGGTGCTGCTGCAGAATTGCCCATGAAGTCTTCCTCCCCATCGGACATTTTCTGGAATTTTTGGAACATGCTTCGGTTTGTGCAGATATGCCTGGTAGCCCCAATGTCCACAATCCATTTAGTCATATTGTTCACCAGGTTCACCTCTGAAACAACAGCTACAAGATTCTCTATTTCTACAAGATGAGCTTTGTGCTTTGGATCCTTAGACTGGTTCTTTTTTATTCTACAATCCTTTGCCATATGTCCGCGTTTTCTACGGTGATAGCAGTCTCCAAGGAATTTGTTATTTGACTTTTGAATCTTTCCACCAGGTTTGAAGTTTTAATGATTCTTTTTTCCTTTGTTTTTAAACCTATCATTCGCATTAGGCCTAACTTCCACAGTATTAGCTTTAGAAAGATCGGAGTAAGAATGCCCTTTGTCCTAAGCCTATTTTCTTCTTCAATTTTCAAGTAGTTGACTAACTCCTCTAATGTCAGGTCCTTCTAACAAAAGAGTAGTTACTATGTTTTCATATTCATGGACTTGGTCAATTATTGATTTATTGTCCGCGAATTTGAAATCTAGCCACTTACTAACCGCATATTTTCTAATTCCTGCATCGTCACCCCCATATTTTTTTCTGTAGGGAATCCCAAGTCTCTTTTGATGAATCTAATTTTACATAAATGTCAAAGAGCCCATCACTCATGTAATGTAGCAAATTTCCTCTACAGGTTCGGTCATCTGTGTTGATTTTTCTTCATGAGCCTTTTTCTCATTTTCACCCTTAGGTTCCTTTTTTCATAGAGTACATAATCTATACAGACCTATTGTAGAAAAAACAAAATTTTCTATGACCATCTTTTATAATTTTTTCCGTCAAGTGGTTCAACCTTAGACATGTCGGAAAGAGGGAATTTTGTTGCCATTAAATATAGACTATGTGACCAATAAAATCGTCTTTTAGATTGTAGTAGAAATATAGCGTAGATCGTGCAGCCGCAGTGAAAAACGCCGGTTAACCATAGTGAGACATGTTTAAAAATTCTGCGGTATAATACCAGAATACTACATTGAAAATACGCAAGGAAATACCATAGAAATACACAAGAAAATACAATAAATCATGCGGTAAAATTATGTTAAAATATGCAGTAAAATTAGCAAATTTTTTCCAGAAAACAAGTGTGATATAGTGTTGTAGGTCACAGTGCGCATTTGATGTAATATATCCAAACACAACAACAAATAATACCAAAAAGATTGAGAGATTGAACACAATACCAAAGACACCGTGTCATGAGAAGTACCACTGGCCTAAAAGACGATTTCACCACTGTCTCGCTGCAAATAGCTGTATTGGCTGCCGTCCTCCAGGATTAACACAATTCGATCACTAAAGTGCACTCAATGGCGACTAAGTAGGAGAGCCTTAAGAACTTTGCCCAGTTAATTGAGAGAGACGGCCGAAGAAGAAGAAGAAGAAGCAGAAGAACTATTTTTGGATGACAGAAAAATGGTGAGGAAAAGCCCTATTTATAGTAGTATTAAGCCTACGGTTTGTTGTAACTGAAGTCCTAAAAATAAGCCACTAAACAGCCATATCCGAGATTTGCTCAACCGATCCAACGTTACAACAGAGAAACCGGAATTTGCTTAACCGATCCAACTTTACAATAGCAGGTTATTTTATTTTGTTTCTGCAAAAAATGTATCTGGTAATTAAAAAACACAACCACACCCAAGCACGGCACGCATACTCAGTTTGGCACATAGCAACACCTTTATGTTTCATTAGATGTACACTGGGATCATAAGGTGTTGTTACAGCATCAACATTAAATATATCAAACTTTCTAAGTATCTTCTCAATATAGTGAGACTGATTTAAGCGTATGCCTTTGGGAGTTCTCACAATTTTAACTCCTAGAATCACATCTGCCTCACCCATATCTTTCATATCAAATTTAGAGCATAAAAAGTTTTTCGTTTCGTTAACGACATTCAAATTTTTGCCAAATATCAACATATCGTCAACATATAAACAAACTATTACACAACCATTTGAATTAGTCTTAAGATACACACAAGAGTCTGTATTATTGACACGAAAATTGTTAGCTACTAGTATGCTATTAAATTTCTCATGCCACTGCTTAGGTGCCTGTTTGAGACCGTATAGAGATTTTATAAGTTTACAAACTTTCTTTTCATTACCAGGAACAACAAAACCCTCAAGTTGTTCCATATAAATCTCTTCGTCTAGGTCACCATTAAGAAAAGCGGTTTTAACATTCATTTGATGCAGTACCAAATCATGAACAAATGCAAGAGCAAACAAGGTTCTAATCATGGCTATTTTAGCGATAGGTGAATAAGTATTGAAATAATCTACTCCCTTTTCTAGGTATAACCCTTAGCCACTGACCTTGCCTTAAAATTGTCTATTGCTCCATCAGCCTTCATTTTTCTTCTAAAGACCCATTTACAACCTAGTGGTTTACATCCTCTAGGATGGTTTACCAATTCCCACGATTGACTGTTTGGAATTGATTCTAGTTCATTATTAATAGCCTCTTTTCAAAAGGTTGAATCAACAGACCTTACAGCCTCTTCATAGATTTTGGGGCCTTCCTCTAACATATAGACACTTATTATATCTTCATTAATGGAGTTTTCTTATGTTAGAAAAGTGGCAACTAAATCAAGCCCAAAGCTGGTTTCCCTCCTATCTCTTTTACTCCTAATTTGAGGAGTGTCTATATCGTTGGTATGATCTTGGTTAACAGTCATATTATGAGAAGGCAAACTAGGTGGTTGTGCATCATTAGACTTCAAGGGGAATACAAGTTCAAAGAATTCAGCATCTCTAGATTCAACGATACTACCGCATGCATATGAATTGTTAGATCCCTTGATCAAAAAATGATAAGCAGCACTATAGTAAGCACACCCAATAAAAATAGAATCAACAGTCTTAGTTCCAATTTTACTTCATTTAAAGTCTGGTAATCCAACCTTGGCTAGGCATCCCCACACTTTCAAGTATTTTAGATTACGTGCATGACCTTTCCACATTTCATACGGGATTTTATTTAACTTTTTATGTCGAATCTTATTTAGCACATGACAAGAAGAAAATACCGCCTCCCCCCACTTGTTATCAGGTAGCCCAGAACTAATGAGCATAGTATTCATCATATTTTTTAAAGTTCTATTTTCTTTTCAGTGATGCCGTTAGATTGTGGACAGTAAAGAGGGCTTCGCTCATGTATTATCCCATTTTTCTCACAAAATTTTTCTTGAGAAGTTGGATCATATTCTCCTCCTCTATCGAACCTAACTCTTTTTATTTTCCTTCCTAGTCGATTTTCTACTTCAGCTTTGTATATTAAAAACATCTCTTCTACTTCATCTTTAGTACTTAGGAGGTATACCATTGAGTATCAAGAGTAATCATCTATAAAGGTCATGTAGTATCTTTTTCCTCCTCTACTCATTTGGCTTTTAAAGTCCCCAAAGTCAGTGTGAATTAGTTCAAGAAGTTCAGATTGTCTGTCAATAAACTTAAAGGGTTTTTTGGCATATTTAGCTTCCACGCATGCTTCACATTTACTAAAGTTAGTAACATAGAAGTTAGGAATCATGTTCATCTTCTTAAGTCATTTAATTGACTCAATATTTTTGTGTCCTAGGCGAGCATGCCACAATTCAAGATATTCAACAATATAAGCAGAAGAGGTACTATCATTATTATTCATGCAAATGGCATTAAGGACAAAAAGACCACTACTACAAGATCTCTTACCCACAAATTTTCCTTTCCTAGTTAGGACTAATTTGTCTGAATCAAATGAAAATTTCAAACCAGCTTTAATCAAGAGACTACCCGAAATCAAGTTCCTGCGCACTTCAGACACATGCAGCACATTCGTTAAACTAAGAAATTTTCCAGAAGTGAGTTTTAAAGAAATCTTCCCTTTTCCAAGGATAGGTGCTGCTGCAGAATTGCCCATGTAGTCTACCTCCCCATCGGACATTTTTTGGTATTCTTGGAACCTTCTTCGGTTTGTGCAGATATGCCTAGTAGCCCTGATGTCCACAATCCATTCAGTCATATTGTTCACCAGGTTCACCTCTGAAATAACAGCTACAATGTTCTCTATTTCTACAAGATGAGCTTTGTGCTTTGGATCCTTCGACTGGTTCTTTTTTATTCTGCAATCCTTGGCCATATGTCCACATTTTCCACAATGATAACAGTCTCCAAGGAATTTTTTGTTTGACTTTTGAATCTTTCCACCTAGTTTGAAGTTTGAATGATTCTTTTTTTCCTTGTTTTTAAGCCTGTCATTCGCACTAGGCCTAGCTTCCACAATATTAGCTTTAGAAAGATCGGAGTAAGAATACCCTCTTTCCTAAGCCTATTTTCTTCTTCGATTTTTAAGTGGTTGGCTAACTCCTCTAATGTCACGTCCTTCTAACAAAAGAGTAGTTACTGTATTTTTATATTCATGGTCTTGGTCAATTATTGATTTATTGTCCACGAATTTGAAATCTCGCCACTTACTAACCGCATAATTTCTAGTTCCTGCATCGTCACCCCCATATTTTTTCTGTAGGAAATCCCAAATCTCTTTTGATGAGTCTAATTTTACATAAATGTCAAAGAGCCCATCACCATGTAATGTAGCAAATTTCCTCTACAGGTTCGGTCATCTGTGGTAATTTCGGCAAAAGTTTTCCAGAAAACAAGCGTGATACAATGTTGTAGGTCACAGTGCGGATTTGACGTAATATATCAAAACACGGCAACAAATAGTAACAAAAAGATTGACAGATTGAGCACAATACCAAAGACACCGTGTCATGGGAAGTACCACTGGCCTAAAAGACAATTTTGCCACTGCCTCGGTGCAAATAGTTGTATTGGCGGCCGTCCTCCAGGATTAACATGATTCGATCTCTGACGTGCACTCGATAGTGACCGAGTTGGTGAGCCTTAAGAACTTTGCCCAGTTAACTGGGAGAGACGGCCGAAGAAGAAGAAGAAGAAGAACTTTTTTTTGATGATAGAAAAATGGCGAGGAAAAGCCCTATTTATAGTAGTATTACGCCTACGGTTTGTCACAACTGAAGTCCTAAAAAGAAGCCACTAAACGGCCTTATCCGAGATTTGCTCAACCGATCTAACGTTACAATAGCAAGCTATTTTATTTTGTTTCTGCAAAAAATGTACTCGGTAATTAAAAAATACACCCACACCCAAGCACGGCACGGCAAGCGGGCGGCGCGCTCGAGCGTATGTTGTCCA
Organism: Simmondsia chinensis; assembly: GCA_018398585.1. Lineage (NCBI taxonomy): Eukaryota > Viridiplantae > Streptophyta > Magnoliopsida > Caryophyllales > Simmondsiaceae > Simmondsia > Simmondsia chinensis. The sequence continues at coordinate 17,315,644 of JAGTTD010000005.1, forward strand.
TTCTCTTGCCCATGAATTAATTCAAAGGGTGTTGGGAAAATATATGAATTTTGTTGGAAATAAACTCTGATGCCGACTATTGGGTTCACAGTTCTCAATTATGGTCACAACAATAGGCACCTCTTAGAGCACTTAGAGTAAGAGACTCTTCTCTCTACCTAAGCCCCTGGTCAGAGAGTCACGCTTCGTGACACCTCATATGCCAGAGTTCCCAAGAATAGGTTTATCTCTATAAACCTTTTGCCCTAATACCGGTTGTTTGGATGAATTTCAAAAATTTCCCCTAAAATTTACGCAGCGAAACAGGTTTAGAATTCATAACTCTAAATCTAGGGTCAATTTAAAATTCCTAATTTTAAATCTAATGACTTAAATTCATAATTTAAATCAATGGATCTAAATTCTTAATTTAGATCTACAGGCATTTTACACTAATACATTCATAACAATACATAAACTTAAACAGAGAAAATAACGAATACTGTAAATAAATAGAAAAGCGTAAACTAAAAGAGGAAGGAAAGAAAAGACATACCTGAAATTGCTCCAATAAAAGAAAAACCAGAAAGACAATAATATTCTTCAAAATCGAGACCCCGAGACCATCTACACAATGACCTCGAACTGCCCTGAGGGTGGGCTCAGAAAAATATTAAACTGAGGAAAGAAAAACTTCAACGAAAATTTTTTCTCTCCAATTAGGTCTCTGAAACAATTTTGGAAACACTCAAGAAATATTTCAACTTGAATGCCAAAACCTCGGAATAAGCCCTTCTATTTATAGGAATATATCGGAACGAAAAAATCTAATTTTTCGATATGGGATGCATACAAAATAGTTCCAGTTTTAATTAAAAATGCGGCGTATCATGCAAAAGCAAAACCAAAACGACGTGTTTTAATACAGTTTAAAATCACCTGTTTATTTAATTCAAACCGTGTGACACGTGGCAGCGTCCCATTGGTCCGCGCCCGTGCACGCGGATCGCCTAGCGTATGACCCAAGGAGCGTTATGTGTCGCGCACTGGTTCGTCAGATCCGAACCACACGGATCGCCACTGTTTAAACGCGATTTTTGATTTTTTTTGTTTCCCACATGTAAAAATTCATCTTATGAATTTTAATTTTTTAAAATTATTTTATTTTATAATTTTCAGCTTTTATTCATCTCATGAATAATGTTTGGCAAAATTAATTTACACATCTTATGGTTAAATAATTCATCTCGTGAATTCTTTAATATTTTTTTCAAAGGCAATAAAATACAGAGGCTTGCGCATGGACATCAGGGACAATTTAAATCTAGCTCCAAATGAGTTAAATTAAACCATCTCATGATATTAATTTAATTACCATTTAATGAGACTTAATTCCACTAAATAAATCTCGCTGCACTCCAGACTTAAATTATTTATTCGATATCTCCCTAATAGACTGTATAGATAACAATAACCCCTCCACTAGATGTCCATAACAAAGAATAAATATAACCACCACCATTATCCTTCTCACAGCTCCTCCATTAGTTACCGACTCGCCCTTCACTGAATAATTTATTTATACTTGAATATATTCACAGTATAAATTTCAAATGTCAAACACTTAGAATACTTTGGCCAAAGATTCCGAACTATTCAAATATATGCGAATCAACTAAGGGGACATCTATGTCTCATAAGAGACTGTAGATTCCTTATTGAATACCTGATCCTTGTCACACTTCACGCCGCTACCTAGTGTACGTAGGATTTCAGTCATTTGCTTAGACCTTACTTATAGTACACCAAAGTAACTAACGCTCCATGCACAAGTCAAGAAGACCCTCAGGATTTAGAGTCGTTATTCAAACAGTACAACGTGAATTACTCATCTCTGATAGTAGTCTAGAAATAAGTAACCCACATGGTCCAACTCAGTGTGTCAAACACACTAACCTAACACTTTTGGATCTCCATCCACATGACCAAGACAAGTCATCTAAATTGTCACGTTATAGTCTTAATATACAAGTGGTCCAGACTTGTCTTCGACTATGAGTCTTTCAAACAACAATCCATACCATTTGTTCCAAGTCTGTCTGTGGCTTAATCTCATAAACTACTTAGAGCAAACATATAAATTGCAGTCTGAGGACTATACCCATCTCATGGATGTCTCCTAAAAGAAAATCACATGCAGTATAAATGCTCACATACACAAATTTAACTAGGAAAACACTAGAACTTCAGTTTTATTTATTAATTAAAATATTATATCCAGAATAAATTTGGATTTCAAGACATTGTTCCTAACAAAGGGTAGCTCTAACATATCCATATATAAACCCAAAAAACCTCCCTCTTTTGTCTATGTGGGATGTGGTTTGTGAGTGCTTGCTACTTCACTTAGTTTTTTTATCCTATTTTCTTGTATCATTTTCAACCAATCCCCCACAAAGGATACAAGGATAGAAAAAAAAAATGAAAGATAGATTGGGCAAAGGGAGTTCAGTTTTTCAGTGCCGATGTCTTGTGACTTGAATCTTCACCTAGTGTAACCTAAGTTTAGGACCTAACATGTTGCAAGGTGACTTTCATCTTAAACCTCACAGGGGGTTGTATAGTCTTTTACTTGGACACATACCAGACTCCAAATCTCGGCAACTCCTGGATTTGGCATGTTTTATCGGCCATGCACACGTCCTGGCTATTCATAGGCGCTCTAGAAGGTAAGTCTTAAACCATCATAGGGAGCAGCCACACTTTCACACCTATATAGATGGATCCCATCAAGTGTGTGTTACTGCACTCCACCAAACATATGAATATGGATCCATTAAGAGCCAAAGCCCAACCTAACCCCTTGATAACATATCGACAGTGTCCATCAAGTGCAAGCCTTGCTTACACAACAAATATATGGCTATGAACCCGTCTCTGCACAATTTTTAATTATTTTAAATTAAAAAGCTATTTTATAATTTTTTTTAATTTCAAAAATACAATAGTTAAAAAAAATAAATAAAAAAGGGGTGCCTTGTGGCACAATGTTTCAAACGTCATGCAATGGGTCTTGTATTCTTGTAATCCATTTCAAACGGCGTGCAACGGTTGGTGAACAGTAAAGTGTGCCATTTTGCTAAATATGTTTTGAAGTATGCCAAATTGCTAAATTTTTTTTTTAATTTTGTGCCATTTTGCTAAAAAAGTCAAGAATTATTCCTTTATATTTTTTTTAACACAAATTATACCTTTATATGTACCTCTATTGTTTAATCATTTTATGTCGTTAGGTACTATAAGGTTTTTTTGCTGTGATTTAAAAATATATACTTAATAACTAGTGATTATTTAATTTTTTAAATACATACAAAACTTTTATCTAACAATACTTTTTAGCAGTTTAAATTAAATAAAAATGTTGAATAATCATCTACACTCAAAAGAATATATTTATCTTTAGTCTAATTACATTTATCGTATTATGACTAAATGAAAAGGTAAATTGAAAGACTAAATAATTATCTATTCTCAAAATTATTTCTATTAAAATTGTTTTAACAAATCACACTCGAAGAAGAATACGACAAAATGTCAAAAAAAATTAAATAAAACAGACGAGATTAATATATATTATTGCGCTAACATTATAATTGCAATGATCAACTGTGCCCTAACCTTTGAAAACAGTTATACAGGTCATTGTTAATGCATATGCAAAGAGGAAAATGGTGTAACCATTGAGCATATGTTGAGCTTCGAGGTTGTTGTTTGGCGATGTTGATGGTGTCTTGGGGTAGACCTTTCCAATTTCCTCTTCGTTGGCTATGTAGAAGCTGCTGATCTTTCGAATATGGAGAGTGCAAATTTTAATTTTACAATTTGATAATATTGTAATGAAAGTGATGAGTGATGTTGTTTTCAAAATGTCAAGGAACTGGGGGAGTGGATTTTGAGACTCCTACAATATTAGCAACCACATGTTGGAAAATTTATGCATTTTAATGATTTAAAAATTATTTATTGTGAAGCAAATTTTTATAAAATAATTTTTTTCTATAATTACTAATTGTCATAAATTATAGGTTATCAAAATCTTTCAATAATATGGTTGTTACTAGCCGTTGCTTGGCATTGAAGAAGAAATTAACATGGTCATTTATAAATTTAATCATGGACTTAAAAGCTTGAGTGTTTCTCACTATTGGAATTTAGACATTGAACATGAAATTTATTTCTAGACCAAATGTGTGCGTGCTTTAATAAAGAAATTAAATATACGGTTTTGAGTATATATAAGCATGAATTTGGTGGAAAAAATATTTGTACAAGATCAAATGTTTTACTCTTTCAAATTCCCATATTCTTGCAAAATAGTGAGCTTGGTAGTTGTAGTTTGGGGATCTTTTATTACTGCACTGATAGAGATCCGACGGGTTGTTGAATCCTAGGAAAGAAGCATGTTTTAAGCTTAATAGCAATACTCGTGCAGGAGGGGCATTTTTTTTTTCTAAGGAGAGCGTTCTCACGTGCCTCAACCCAAAGATATATTTTTCTAAACCCTTTCTCTGTTTACTTTGTTTTCCGTATATATAATTTTTGTTTTTATTGAGTTGTCGATTCATGATCTCATGAAATTTTGATGATGCTATATTATACTTTCTGGCCCTACAACTATCGATGTATTAGTACTATTTCTTAATTGATGTAAGTTGATATATATTTCATGTTAATAATGTATTATTTGATGAATATTATAAAATATTTCCAATAGTCTTAGAAAGGAAAGCTGCCTAAGTATTAGAAATATTTGAAGTTTTCATAATGCCTATTACAATGGCTTTCATGGTATAGAAAACCTTAAGACAATAGTTTGGACTTAACAATCTTCCTTATTGTACTTTATTTTCTAATTAGCCATGTTTGTTAAAATGGTATCTATTCTACTGCTTTGCTCTAAGATCACTAAAAAAACAAAAAAAGAAAAATTTTTGGTATTTGCAAATAGTAGCGAACATGAATTTGTTTGACTTTGCTGTTAGCAAATTCGCTTGCACTTTAGAGGAAACGATTTACATTTGGTATTATGCATATATGATACTTGTTTGTTGACAACCTTAAGGTCAATTGATTTGGAGGAGATTAAAGACGTGGAATCAACTTAATCTAAGCACAGAGTCATCTTAGGTACTAGTACAATGTTGTCGAGAAACATAATAAATAAAGATGACTAAAATTATATGTGTAATTTAAAATTGTGTAGATTTGATTGAATGTTAACGATTTTGAATTATGATTTTGATTGTATAGCCTAGTTTCATACACCATGGGAAATAATAGAACTGCCTTTATATATAATAGACTTTAAAAAATATATATACATGCAAAAATTCTTAAGGTTGAAAAGGCTTGCTTAATGAGGTTTTCATATTTAGCTAAATGATAAATATGGATCTTGAGTTTGTAATGTGATTGATACTCAATTGAAAATTGTTTTAGTGTGGCTTATTTGAAAAATTTTATAGAATGATTTTATGTATACGTGCTCCCAAGTACCAACACGCCGTTACCGGATCCTAATAGAACTCCGAAGTTAAGCGTGCTTGGGCGAGGTAGAACCAGGATGGGTGACCTCCTGGGAAGTCCTCACCCTCAGGTTGGGGGCACTGGGAAATAGCCTCTCTTCAGGTTCACACCCTGAGGGGGAAGGCTGCATACATCTGCCTGCCCCCCCCCCCCCCCCCCTTCCCCCCCAGACCCTACGTAGGCGGGAGCCCTTGAGGCACTAGGTATGTTCCATATACATGTATACGTGCTCCCAAGTACCAAGGGAAGTTAATTGTATTTTGATTATATATGTAATTTATTTCGCAAATGCTCACATGTGCATCAATTAGCCGCGTTTCTGTATATTTTTCACATGTTTGCCTCAGATTGATATTTGGCTTGGGCTAGCCAAATACGATGGTTGTGATTTTTGGACAACCAAATTGAGTAAAGGCAAAAGGAAGTAAAACTGTCAATCATAATATAAGTAGCCATAATGACACTTCTTGGTATTTAATGGATACATGAAAAATTATAACCAAGTACGTAGTTCGAAAACGTAAGGAGAAATTTTGTAAAGACGTTGATTACATTAGAAGTTGGTCTAAGAGGCATGTTGTTTATTATTTAAACATGCGTTTATAAAAAACTTTCATGAAAAAGGAAAAAACACTTAAATGATGTTCTAAATGCTTATATTTGGCATCGGTTGAGGTTGACTTAAAAGAATGTAGTTTGAGTATAAAAGAGTGTTATGTTGTCCATTATGAAAAGTTTTGCTCAAAAAAAAAATATGAGATGGTGTTTTTCACTCATTCTCAATAATTTTATGTGTTATGTAATACATAAAAAAAAGAGGTACAATTCATTAAGACACGTTAAGGTGCATGTATGTTATGTATATGTATATGTATATGTGAATAAAGTCAGAGCAAGTCTAATATTTATGATAATCTTAACATAACTACCAAAATGTGGGGGGTAGTCTAAGAAAAAGATATATTGTATCTTCTAAAGTTATCGAATTAAGAACCAACTGTGATGTTTTGAAGAAAACTAGTTTGGTTCAAACTTTGGTTCTGTTGAACATAATGTTAGCCAATCCTTTATCTAGCATACAAACCACAATTTGTGGTTATATATTGAAGTTGCTCGATAGATTGATAACCGATATGTTGTGAACTCAAGTCGGCTTTATATTGATGAGAATTGATGTGGTCAACTTTGAGTAATATTTGTTTGATGTCTTTATGAATTTTGTTCGAAATATTTACTCACAAAATGCATGGACAATTTTGAAAGAAGCATTGCTAGGTGAAAATAGAAAGGAATAAGAGGGAGTAAAACACTTCATATGTTAGTGCTTTTCAGAAATTAAATACTTTGTATTACAATAACGAAATGTCGTTGAGAAATGCAAATTGGTATTTCTTTAAAAGTGCTGCATAAAGTCATTCTTTCTTTACAAGGTTATGTGAGTTTCCTTGGATTGTTTGAATATTTGAAAGGCGTTATGATTGACTTATACTTGGTGTTTATTATGTTGAGAAAGGCATAGCATTCTAATTGATTTTTTATCTGGGCGAATTAAGAAGATTATATTCACCATTGGATGTGCTATGCAATGGAATTCCACTGAGTGCAAAGATGAAAAGCTTGCTCCATTATAAAGTCAAGGTTGATTGAGTTAGAAGCAACAAGCAGCGATGATGAGTATCTGATATCAAAAGAAGAAGAAAAGAAAAAATTGCATATCCACTTACAAAAGGCAGACATGCCTATGAGTTGCTTATCATCGAGGGGAGTGGGACTGAAGCCCATAAAATTAATCACCACAATGGAAACCCATCCTCAAAGGTAGGGCAATCCCATGAATGAGGTTCAATGGGTACAAACGACACTGATGGGTGGTTGAAAGAGCACAAATTATTTTATTCATAGCGGGGTATTCTCGGGTCCCATTCCTAAGGTAAGGTGCTCTTTACTGTGATGTTTAAGGAAGAGTTTTCAAACTCTAAATGAACCTGAAGGCATATTATTAGCGGGGTGTTGATCACAGATCACCCTTGGAGGGTTCACCTATGTGAGTGTGGTGGTGGGGTCGCCACTGTGGGAAATGGGCTATTCCCTAATGACACTCATGAGATAGGATTTCGTAAGCATGACCGTAACACGCCCCACTGATAGAACTTTACAACTACCAGTATTCTGTATGTGTGATGGGTCTAAACCAGACTACAAGGGGCCTAGTTCAAAGCTCTTACGCTACTATGGTTTCTTCAGGTTGAAGCTCGTTTACACTAAGTGTTGGTTCAAACCTGAAAGGTACCTACATGTATTAACAGATTACAATGCTCACTAAGTTTTAAATTTTTAAATCATGTGGGGGATTGTTGGAAAAATTATTCATTTTAATGATTTAAAAATTATTTATTGTGAAGTAAATTTTTATAAAATATATTTACCTATGATTACTAATTGTCATAAATTATAGGTTATCAAAATCTTTCAATAATAATATGACTGTTACTAGCCGTTGCTTGGCATTGGAGAAGAAATTAACATGGTTATTTATGAATTTAATCATGAACATAAAAGCTTGAGTGTTTCTCACTATTGGAATTCAGGCATTGAACATGAAATTTATTTCTAGACCAAATTTGTGCGTGCTTTAATAAAGAAATTAAATATACGGTTTTGAGTGTATATAAGCATGAATTTGGTGGATAAAATATATGTACAAGATCAAATGTTTTACTCTTTCAATTTCCCATATTCTTGCAAAATAATGAGCTTGGTAGTTGTAGTTCGGGGATCTTTCATTACTGCACTGATAGAGGTCCGACGGGTTGTTGAATCCTAAGAAAGGAGCGCGTTTTAAGCTTAATAGCAATACTCGTGCAGGAGGGGCTTTTTCTTTCTAAGAAGAGGCTTCTCACGTGCCTCAACCTAAAGATATATTTTTTCTAAATCCTTTCTCTGTTTACTTTGTTTTTCATATATATAATTTTTGTTTGTATAGAGTTATCGATTCATGATCTCATGAAATTTTGATAATGCTATATTGTATTTTCTGACTCTATAACTATCAATGTATTGGTACTATTTCTTAGTTGATGTAAGTTGATATATATTTTATGTTAATAATGTATTATTTGATGAATACTATAAAATATTTCCAACACCACATACTTTAATAACTATCTTTTATACTTAAATTAATTTTTGAGATAAATATATAAATAAACTTCAATTTATTAAAATGTATTATGGGGGGCTTGAAGGATTGTGAGTTAGACAACTTTTCTTTAATATATAAGATAGTTTTTTGGAGATAAATATATAAATAAACTTTAATTTATTAAAATGCATTATGAAGGATTTGGAGGACTCTAAAGAGTGAGGAACCTTCTTTTTAATATATAAGATAAAATTTTGGAGATAAATATATAAATAAACATCAATTATTAAAACGCATTATTGGGGGTGGGGGGGGTTTGTGGTTGTGGTTTGGAGGATTGTAAGGAGTTGGTCAACTTCTCTTTAATATATACTAGGTTTTTCCCATGCAATGCACAGATTTTTTGTATTCTGTTAATAGTTTTTTACTTGTTGATTCATAAAAGCTATAAATCTTATTTGTTTTATATTGATTAAATAATATTTGTCATGCATAAAAATCATTGCAAAAAGCTATAAAAGTGTAGGAAATCCAAATACTTTTACAGTTACTTTTACGCTTTTATATATATATAATCTAGCTTCTTTCCTTTATTTGATATTACATTTTTTTTAACATAGTCCTTTGAGAATTTCTTATGTATTGTATCGATTGATAAATGATTGTATATGTGCAAGATATATAACTTTTTTTTACATATATGTATAGAAAAATTATTGTTACGTACACACACATGCATATATATACATATATATATACAATATTAACAATTTACAAAATCTATACATATGATAAATATTATAAAATATCCTTTTTTTTTGGCTTTTTTTACCATATTTGTTTGCTGTAAGTTCTATTTTTCATTAACTCTTGAGGGTCTCATAACATAACTTTGATAATAACTGGGAAAATAATTTCAAATAGTTTTTTTTAACTAAAATTATTGCTATAAGGTTAAGAATGTTGAATATACTGTCTTAAAATAATTTAATCAACTTTAAGATTACATTTGCCCTATTCTATTTTTTGAATATTAATGAATGAAATCAATTTTTTTAGGCAATTAAATTCGAGTGTAGTAACTTCAAATCTATTTATTTATTTTTATTAGTTTTTATCTTTTATATTATAAAAGAATGTCAAGAGTTTTTCTTGATTTATTACTTTTGAATTTCATGTTTTGAGTAGTATTTTTTAAAAACTAATGATTAAAATTATTTTTTTTTAGGTAATTAAATTCTAGCATAGTAACTTTAAATTTATTTCGTCAATTTTATTAGTTTTTTCAATTATTTTATGAAAGAATGTCATGGATTTTTTTTTATTACTTTTAAATTTCATGTTTTGAGTAGTTTTTTTTAAATATTAATGATTGAAATTAATTTTTTTAAGCAATTAAATTCTGGTGCATTAACTTTAAATTTATTTCTTCAGTCTTATTAGTTTTTTCTCTCATTTAATGAAAGAATGTCACAGTTTTTTTATTTATACTTTTTAGTTTCATGTTTTGAGTAGTAATTTAAAATTTGTCATATTGGAGTCATTAATTGAGATTTTATTTTTAATTTTTATTAGTGTTTTTCTATTTAATAAAAGAATGTCAAAAGTTTTTCTTGATTTATTACTTTTAATTTCATGTTTCGAGTAGTATTTTTTAAATATTAATTATTGAAATTAATTTTTTAGGCAATTAATTCTAGTTCAGTAACTTCAAATTTATTGCTTCATTTTTATTGATTTTTTCTTATTTAATGAAAGATTGTCAAGGATTTTTCTTGATTTATTACATTTCAGCTTCGTGTTTTGAGTAGTAATTTAAAATTTGTCACATTGGCATCATTAATTGATAGTTTATTTTTTATATTTATTAGTTTTTTCTCTTATTTAATAAAATATTGTCAATGATTTTTCTGAATTTATTACTTTTCTATTTATGTTTTGAGTAGTAATTTAAAATTTATTATATGTGTTTTGTTAATTGAGATTTTGTTTTTCCTCTTTCTATTTTTATTAAACTGAGATATTGTGTTCTCTTTTTTTTTTTATTCATCTTCGAAATTGATTTCTTCCAGTGGTTTTGAATTAGTTCATATTTATTTTTATTACATTAAGACCTCTTCTTACTTTTGTTAAAATTCAAAAAATTGTTTTCTATTTTATTGATTTTGTTCAGATTTTGTCGTACTATTTTTTACATTAGTTTTAGATTCTATTTTAAAATTATTTTTACTGGTGCAACTAATTAAGATTTATTTTATATTTAATTTTTACATTAATATTTTATTTTTTTAGATTTTGCTTAAAATATAAAATTGGCTTTTTCTTTTGTTTTATTTGAAATGTGAAATTGGTGTTTTGTTTTTTTATTGATTTCTTTAAGACTTTATTTTTCCTATATTGAATTTTTTGTATTTTGAGTTCAGATTTTAATTTTTTATGTTTTTGTTCACGCATAAATTTTTATGGTTTTTAAGGCTTATGAAAATGATTGGTTTAGTTGAAAATTTAATGCAAGATCGGGTTTCTAAAATTGCTAGGATGGAGGTTGGAAGGAATTTCGGGAGAATAGGCACTTCTCTATAATATAATAAAAATAAAATAAAATAATGATATATTCTTGTTATTGTTTATTATGGTTGAATCATTAACTTCCAATAAAATCAGTTTTAACATATTCTAGCGAAAGATAGTTATATATCTTAGAAAATTTTGTCATGTGACTTTGTTTACCTAAAAAGTCTGCATCTTTTGCAATATTTATGAAACATAATCATTAGAATACATCTAGAGCCCAATTTTGAAAATCTAACTGTAATGTTTAAGAACTAAGAAAGCAATTACAGAACAAATCGAGAGTAAGAGGAAATGGAACTATTAAACTCAAATAGAATAGGAAAGTAAATCAAAGTATAGTGCAAGTTCTTCATCTCCGCATCCCCTTCTCAGTGAAATAGTATTTACGAAACCAAAATTGGGTTCCAACATAAAGAAGCAAAACTAAGGTTATGTTTTTTCAACAAAAGTATGAATCATAATTTAATAGCATTAATCGAAATGCAAAAAATATTTTCCTTCATTAAGAGAAAACCATTTTCTTTCGTGGAGGTAGAAACATTTTCTAATGTTATATGTTTTACTTCAATCTCAATTTCGCCAAGCATGAATCATAATGCGTACTACCTTTTGTAGCCAATATAATTGTTTTCTAACACTTGCTTGGAAATGTCAATTCTCTTCAATATGATTTTCCCACATGAACTCCACATGACTTTTCCACTCGAAGTACCACTAAACATCTCGGGTTTCTTTTGGTAATCTTTTTTTAATAGTGAAAATAGGTTGTCTAGGCTTGACACTATTTCTTTTTTCTAATAATGAGTTTAAATAGTGGCAATTCTAAGTTTGAGCTTGGTTTTTAAATTTAATTATTTTTACACAACATTTCAACTTCTCATTTAATGATTTAATGAATTCCACCATTTTGAATGTCAATCTAGGGTTAAATGCAGTATTTAGGTTTTTAAGTTTGGAATATGAATGGTCATGTTCTAAGATTGAAGTATTGGGGCCAGAAGAAATATAGTTTTGTTCATTAATTTTTTTTTTTTTTTTTTGGTTCTATTTTGTAAATCAAATTTAGTTGTAATCGGTTCTCTTTATTTTGAGATAATTTTTAATTTTTGATTTATATTAGTTATGTGTCGATGTTGTTTTACTAGTCGTATGATTTTGATTTGGAGGACTTTTTGAATCTATCTTTTCTTATTTGTAGGTTATGTTTTAAATGTTCTATTTAACATTAAAAGTTCTCTCAATCTTTATTCTCATTTTTGAATTTAGATATTCGTAAAATATTATGTTATTTTGCCCTTTTTTATGTCATGTTTTTCAACAAACTGGCTTTCAAAATATTATGTATATATGATAATGAATTTATAATTCTGACATGTTATTTTTTATTATATTTCTAAAATATTATGTTATTTCGTCCTTTTTTATGTCATGTTTTTCAACAAACTATTTTTCAAATTATTATGTATAATATATGATAATAAATTTATAATTTTGACATGTTATTTTTTATTATCAAATATTTTATATATTTTTTTTTATTATTTCATCCTGTTTTATGTCATGTATGAAATAATAACAATTTTATTTTATATTTTATGAGGTTAGTTCTGATTATATAATTAAGCATTTGGTTTTCTTGTCTATTCATCTCCCTTTTCCTTTTTTTTCCCTGGAGCCATGAATAAATGCCAACAATTTGAATGAATGAATGTTATTAATGAGGTTTTAGTAGCTACTTTTTGATTTTATAAGGACTCTCTTAATCATTGGAAGTATATTAAAAGACTTGATCTTAAATTATAGGGATTGAGATTTAATGGATTTTGGGAGAAGTTGGTACTCCACAATAATATATAAGAAGATATATATATATATATATATATATATGTATATATATATACTAGTAAAACCCCTTGCGATGCACTATTTCTATGTGTTGGCTGTAGTAGATATCTAATGATTACACTTGGTATATGTGTAATATCATGCCGTAAATTCCAAAATTTAATTGAAGCATACCTTTAAAATTATTATTTTGGAATATATCTTTTCCATATTTTTCTTACATATAATAATTACTATTTCCATAAAAATATATTTTTGTAAGAAAATATGTTGATTATTTTTTTTGTCATCGGCTACAAAAGTTTTTAAATAGACATGTATTATTATATTGATATTATGTTTATATATCTTTATATGCAAACAAAATTTCCACATATACATAGATCTTACAAAAAAGTTTTCATTTTTTGGTCAAAAATTTTTTCCCCTTCTTTTCATATATAAATATTAAAAATATTATTTATAAAATAAATTTTTTAAACTAATTTTAGTTCTAATTATAAAAAATTTCGTGTTCTATTATATTACTATGTTTATTATATATATAAATTATTGTGTTTATATATCTATATATAATAATATATTTTTTTAATTTTATATATGGTTATTATAAAATTTCTAAAAAAAATTTAAAATTATTATTTTGGAATATATCCCTTCCATATTTTTCTTAAATATAATAATTACTATTTTCATAAAAATATATTTTCGTTCGTTAAAATTTTTCCCCTTCTTTCGATATATAAATATTAAAATATTATTTATAAAACATATTTGTAAAACTAATTTGAGTTATAATTATGAAAAGTTTTGATTACTATTATATTACAATGTTTATTATATTCAAATTATTGTGTTTATATATCTATATATAATAATATATTTTTTTAATTGTATATATGTTTATTATAAAATTTGTAAAAATAAATTTAAAATCATTATTTTGGAATATATCCTTTTCATATTTTTCTTACATATAGTAATTACTATTTCCATAAAAATATATTTTTATAAAAAAATCTGTTGATTTTTTTTTTCCATATGTTCCAAAATTTTTTAAATAGACATAAACTGAATATATTCTTAAATATAAGAATTACTATTTTTATAAAAATATATTCTTAAAAATTATGTTTATACATCTATATATAATGTCACAACACCAATATATCCCCTTTTACATTTTCAGTGTAAACTCTCCAAAAACTGAAGCCACGCCCTCTCACTCCCCTATAATGGTCTGCTTATATGCAGTGGTTTACGATACCGGTGTCGCCATCTCCGGTACTCCACCACCAACTCAGAGGCCTACGGTATTTCCGGGGCTTAACTTGGTATTTTAAGGAGAGGAGTCGTGAGGAGCCCGATCGATCTAGGTGGAGCTCGATCGATCAGGAAAGTTACGTAAAAGAAGGACGACTCCAGTGAGCGAGCCGATCAATCAGTGAAGTACCGATCGATCGAGAACCGCATTTTTCCAGCTCTATAAATACGGACGTAGGGTTTACTTCACGGGGATCCAATTCAAAAGTGAGGTATTTTCCCCAGCGGCGCCACCACAAATAAATTGAGTGCGAGAGAAATATTGTAATTTTTCTTTTGATTCAATAATAAAAGCCCCGATCTTCGCCTGTGGTTTTCTCCCCTTTCGATTGTAAAGGGGTTTCCACGTAAATCATTGTGTCGATTGTTTCTTTTCTCTTTTAGTCCATTTATTTCTCGATTTGTCGTGGTATTTGATTCAATTGCATACCGGGAGAATTGTTTATTTCCCCACAAATTGGTATCAGAGCCTGGTTCTTCGAATTGGTACAATGGCATCAAGTATCAAGACCGAGGTAGAGAAGTTCAACGGTCAGGGAAGCTTCAGCTTATGGCAAGTCCGTGTGAAATGACTCCTGACTCCGAATGGCTTGAAGAAAGCACTGGAGGAGAAAGAGAAGAAACTGAGACTATGACCGAGGCACAATGGGAAGAGATGGATGATAAGGCTCTCACAGCGATACAGATGTGTTTGGCTGATGATGTTCTGTCAAAGGTATTGGAGATGGAAACCGCAAAAGAGTTATGGGAGAAATTACTAGACATGTTTTGCCACAAGTCAGTCTCCAACAAACTCGCAGTGAAACATCGGTTGTTCACTTTTCATATGACAGAAGGTACATCTCTTAAAAACCATCTTAGCGAGTTTACCTCTATTATACAAGAATTAAAGGAATTGGATGATGTCCCTAAGGATGAGGATCAAGCTGTGATATTACTGTGTTCACTCTCTAATTCGTATAAGGGCTTTGTAGAAAACATGATATATGAGGGTAGGCCGACCATTACTGTTGATGAGGTGAAAAGAAACCTTGTGAGTAAAGAACGGGTAGATAGGGAATTATCTGACTCCGTGAATGACTCAGGTAGTGGTTTGCATGGGAGAGGTAGACCAGAACATAGGGGATCCAGTGGTGGGAATAAGTCTAGGTCTAAATCTAGACATAAGAACCTGTCGTGTCATTACTGTCATAAGAAAGGGTACATAAACAAAGACTGTTACAAATATAAGAATAAATTGAAAGAGGGTAACAGGGGTAACCAAGGCAAAGACAAGTCCGCTGAGGCTAGTGTTTTAGAGGATGAGAGTGAAGGGGAGTTTCTATTAGTTGCTGATTCTCAATCCAAGTCCAAGGATAAGTGAGTCATGGATTCGGGTTGTTCATATCACGTTACTCCAAATAGAGACTTGTTTTCCATGTATAAGTCTATACAAGGTGGAGTTGTCTTAAAGGGTAATGATGCTGCTTGTAAGGTAGTGGGGATTGGGACAGTCCGTGTGAGAATGTTTGATGGGGCTATTAGAACCTTGAGTGATGTATGTCATGTTCTGAAGTTAAAAAAGAACTTGATTTATCTAGTTACCTTTGAGTCTAGTGGGTACAAGTACACTGCTGAAGGTGGAGTCATGCAGGTCAGTAAGGGTTCTTTGGTTGTGATGAAAGGAAATAGGGTTCGTACTTTGTATGAGCTTGCAGGCACTACCATGACAGGTTCATTTACTGTTTCCACATCTGCTATGAATGATGCAGAATCACAAGATTGTGGCACATGAGAATGGGTCACATTGTTGATAAGGCATTGTTCGAGGTGAGTAAAAGGGGACTGCTTTGTGGTCAGTCAACAAGACTGATGGAATTCTGTGAGCATTGTGTGTATGGGAAGCAGAAGAGAGTCAGCTTCAATTCAGCAGTGCATAAGATAATGGGAACGTTAGATTACGTACATTCTAATTTGTGGGGACCTTCCAGAGTGGCTTCTAAAGGTGGGTTCAGGTATCTTCTAACGTTTACTAATGATTACTCACGTAAAGTTTGGGTCTATTTTCTGAAGCAGAAAAATGAAGTGTATGATGTCTTCAAGAAATGGAAGACTGCTTGAAAAACAGACAGGGAAGCCGATCAAGAGGTTGAGGACTGATAATGGTCTTGAGTTTGTTGAAGGTGATTTCACTAGATTTTGTGAAGATTAGGGTATAGTTAGACACAGGACATATACAGGTCGACCATAGCAAAATGGAGTGGCTGAAGGATTAAATAGGATGTTACTTGAGAAGGCTCGATGTATACTTTCAAATGCAGGTTTGAAAAGAGAATGGTGGGCAGAATCAGTTAGCATGGCTTGCTATCTTGTGAACAAGACACCGCATTCTTCATTGCAGATGAAGACACCTGAGGAGGTATGGTCTGGTTCAACTTCTGATTATTCTCAGATTAAAGTTTTTGGTTGTCCTACATATGCATATGTAAATGATGGAAAGCTAGAGTCTAGGGCCAAGAAATACATCTTTCTTAGTTATTCGTCAGGTGTGAAGGGATATAGGCTGTGGGATCCCAGTGCTCAGAAGTTTCTTATTAGTAGAGATGTTACCGTCGATGAGTCTGTTCTACTACATCCGCCACACACACCCTCCATTGACAGTGATTCAATTCAGGTTGAGACACCTGATGTTACAGAGATACAGCCAGATCAACAGGTTATTAAGTTAGAGAATATTCTAGCACCTCAGGTACGGGTTTCTGATGTTGTTACTGATAATGCAGAAACAGGTCAGCAGGTGGAGAATTATATTATAGCTGGTGGTAAACTGAGGCGACAAATCAGGCCTCCAGAGAGATATGGGTATGAGGAGATGATTGCTTATGCCCTTACCACTGCTGAGTCTTTGGATGACAGTGAGTCGACTTCATATTCAGAGGCTGTATCGAGATCAGATGCTGAGAAGTGGCTCGTTGCTATGAATGAGGAGATACAGTCTCTTCATAAGAACAGGACTTGGGAACTGGTGAAGCCTCAAACAGGGAAAAGACTGATTGGTTGCAAATGGGTCTTCAAAAGAAAAGAGGACAATCCTGGAGTTGAAGATGCAAGATACAAGGCACGTTTGGTAGCTAAAGGCTACAGTCAGGTACAAGGTGTTGATTTTCATGATATATTTTCACCTGTAGTTAGACATACTTCGATTCGTGCACTTTTGTCTTTGGTTGCTATGCATGACTTAGAACTTGAGCAGTTAGATGTAAAGACTACATTTTTGCATGATGAACTAGAAGAAAGTATCTATGTGCATCAGCCCGAGGGCTTTGTTGTAGAAGGAAAGGAAGATTATGTGCGTTTGCTTAAAAATTCTTTATATGGTTTGAAGCAATCTCCTAGGCAATGGTATAGGAGATTTGATCAGTTCATGACAGGTCATGGGTACATCAGGAGTAAGTATGATAGTTGTGTGTACTTCAGAAAGACTGATTCAAGCTTTGTTTATTTGCTTTTGTATGTTAATGGTATGTTGATTGCAGCACGAGACATGAAAGATGTTGATGACTTGAAATCTATGTCAAAGAGTGAGTTTGAGATGAAAGATCTTGGAGTAGCTAAGAAGATCTTAGGCATGGAGATTCATAGAGACCGAAAAGCTGAAAAATTATACTTGTCTTAGGAGAAGTATATTGAGAAGGTGTTAGACAGGTTTCATATGAAGGATGCTAATCCAGTTAGCACACCCTTAGCAGCTCACTTTAGACTCTCAGCATTAGATTCATCTCAGACTGAGGAGGATGTTAGGTACATGTCTTAGATTCCCTATTCTAGTGCAGTGGGCGGTATTATGTATGCCATGGTTTGCACGCGTCTAGATTTTGCTTTTGCAGTGAGCAAAGTTAGTAGGTACATTGCAAATCCTAGTAAAGAGTATTGGCATGCAGTGAAGTGGATTCTCAGGTATCTTCATGGAACTTTTGATATTTGTTTGGAATATGGGAAAAGTAAGTGTTGTTTGGTTGGGTATGTAGATTCTGATTATGGTGGAGACCTCGATAAGAGGAAGTCCACATCAGGGTATGTGTTTTGTTTAGGTGACATAGCTATCAGTTGGAGAGCGTGTTTACAGCCTATTACAGCACAGTCTACTATCAAGGCCGAGTATATGGTAGTCACAGAAGCATTCAAAGAATTCGTCTGGTTGAGAGGTTTAATCAGTGAAATCAGTGTCGAGCAGGGCACAATTAGAGTCTACTGTGATAGCCAGTCCGCCATTCATCTAGTGAAAGATCAGATGTCACATCATAACAGAACGAAGCATATAGATGTGAAGAATCACTTTATTAGAGATCTGATTGACGAGCGGAAAGTGGAGTTGAAGAAGATTGGGACTGAGGACAATCCAGCTGACATGTACACTAAGGTTCTACCAAGGAGCAAGTTCGAGCATTGCTCAAATTTAGTGGGTCTTTCGGTTTGATGTGTGTTAGCCCTGGTTAAGGGGGCGTTTGTGGAGAAGGTGGAGTTGTTTTATTGTTGATGTTAATTTTGAGCCAAGGTGGAGATTTGTTAGGAAAATTTCGCAAAATTACTTGGTATTTTAAAGAGAGGAGCCGTGAGGAGGCCAATCGATCGGGGTGGAGCTCGATCGATCCGGAAAGTTACTTAACAGGAGGACGCCTCCAGTGAGCGAGCCGATCGATCAATGAAGTACCGATCAATCGGGACCCCGATTGATTGGGACCCCCTGATATATCGGGAACCGCATTTTCCCAGCTCTATAAATATGGAAGTAGGGTTTATGTCATGGGGATCCAATTCAAAAGTGAGGTATTTTCCGCAGCGGCGCCTCCACAAATAAATTGAGTGTGAGAGAAATATTGTAATTCTTCTTTTGATTAAACAATAAAAGCACTGATCTTCACCCGTGGTTTTTTCCCCTTTCGATTATAAAGGGGTTTTCACATAAATTATTGTGTCGATTGTTTCTTTTCTCTTTTAGTCCATTTATTTCTCGATTTGTCATGGTATTTGATTCGATTGTATACCGAGAGAATTGTTTATATCCACAAAGATTGGATTAGAGTTTAAAGACTTTTAATGATACCCTATAGAATTACTCAGATTGGGGTTTGAAGGCCTTTGTAGGTGGGGTATTTGGTAATAAATATATAAATATATTTGGGGTTTGGAGGCCTTTGGGGGTGGGGTATTTGGAGATAAATATATAAATAAACTTCAATATATAGAAGATATAAGTTAGATATGTCAAAATAAAAAAATTTACTTTATTACTATATATATATATATATACAAATAATGAAAATTTAAATGTAATAAAAATATATGGGCACAATTCTTATAAAAGGGTCCGAGAAGCGAATCTTGGCCGTCCATTATAATGGATGGTTAAAATTGGCCCTATGGGGGCTCCCAAAAAAACATTTAATTACTTTCTCTCTTTCTCATCCACCACCAACTGCCGCATGCGCCACCGCTCGCCCCCCGCTCCTCCTTTTTCTCTCTCTTCCACCGCCCCTTTCTCTCTCCTCCACTTCCCTTCACCTGCCGCTGCCCCTCCTTTTTCTCTCTCGGTGGGTGGCGAGGAGTGAAGGGACAGGGGGGGAGAGAAAAAGGGGTATTGGAAAAGAGAGAAAAGGAGAGGCGACGGATGGTGGCAGCAGGTGGATGAGGGTGAGGGGATGTGAGGGAGAGAGAAAAGGGCATTGGAAGAGAGTGAAAAAGAAGGGACCGCAGACGGGGCTACAGCAGGTAGGTGGCAGTAATGAGAGAGAGAAAGGAAGGGTTAGGGTGGTGAAAAAATTATTTTTGTTTGTTTTTTTTTTTGGGACCCTATAAAAAAAGGGTCAATATGTAGGGCACAAGTCCTGTTTACCCTTGTAGTGGGAGTCATTAGATGGTTAAGAGTAAAGCAGTCTTGTATTACTTACTTCAATATTGAAGTGAGGTACTTGACAGCTATGGAGTTATTGAATAGACTACTTGACTCAGAAGGTTCCTTATAGATGAAAGTATGTCAGCAAAAGAATGAAACAATGACAATGTATTGGTTAAAGTTTATAGTCAAAGTGTCTACTGATCCCTAGGAGATAGTTATGTAATGCAGACTATTTGTTGAAATAGGTGTCCTAGAAAAATTCAATTAATTAGTTTTAAATATTAAAAAAATAAAATTATTTTATTTGTTTATTATCTGATTATGTTTTACAAGCCAGACATGCGTGATTATTTTTCTAAAACGTTCCATGAGATGGATGTTGTCCAAGATGATGTGTTAAGTTTAGTTTAAGTGGGGAATAAGATTGAACAACGGAAAGACTTAGATCAAATTAGTGACTTGTTGTTAAAGCATGTTCATCGTTTGAGATAAGTTTGGACAACTTGTCTGATAAGACTATAATATGATACTTTTGATGACTTATCTTGGCCATGTGGATAGGGATCCAAGAGTATTATATTGGTGTTTTCAATAAGATTGGAACACTGAGTAGGACCACTTGAATTAGTTGTTTCTTTATTACTATCAGAAATAATTAATTCTATAAAAGGATAACTGTAAATCCAGTAAATGGTCCGAACTCGTGCATGGAATGTTAATTGCTTAAAAATGAACAACTAGGATCTTACGTCGTTGGGCAATTGCATGAAGTTTGGCGGGAACAGATATTTTATTAGGAATCTACAATGAAAGATATCCCCTTAGTTGACTCGTAAATATACGAACAAATTCTAAAATATTTGGCTAGAGTATTCCACATGTTTGACATTTGGAATTAATACGGAAATTGTTTCTGTATTATGAATTTTTTGAGAAGGGTGAGTCGGGAACTATTGTGATAGATGTGAAAAAAATAGCAATAGTAGTTAAAGTTGTTTTTGCTCACGTATATCTAATAGAAGGGTTAATTGTCATAATAAAATTATTTAAGAAATTTTTGATTGAATATATTTAAGTACAGAGTTCAATAAAACGTATTTAGTAGAATTACGTTTTATTTAATGGTAATCAATTGTTATCATGAGATGATAATCAGATTTGATCCATTTGGAGCTAGAATTAGATTGTCCCTGAAGTGCCTCCTCAAGTCTCAACTTAAGCACTAATTGAAAATGTTTAAATTGAATTCATGGGATGAATTATTTATTCATAATTAATTTTTGTTCAACATAAAATTCATTAGATAAATTTATATATGTGGTAATTTAAATTAAATTAATTTAAATGAAAATTAGAAAAAAAAAATGAATAAAACTGGGACGGGTTGAGTAGCCCAGCACATAAATTAACGGCACGTGCACAAAGATGCACGGCAAAGCCACTTGCCAAATAGGAGATCGACACGTGGCGTGTGCCTTGTGCTAGGGGCTGCCCATTCACTTATCTGCATGCGTTTTTTTGGTGAATCATATGTTGACGGGTGTCATCTGTTTTGGCTATTTAAGTGCTTTGGCCATCGGTTTTAAAGATGTCTTTTTTGGTTTTAGATTTTCAAACCTAGATTTCTTCCACGACAAAAAACCTATAATTGTTTAGGGTTTTTCTAAATTAACATTTTGCATAATTTTTCTGAAAAATTATTTTTTGAAAAGATTAAAAGGAAAACCTAAATTAAATATTTTGGGAGCCCACACTTCGGTGCTAATAGAGGTTATTGGCGAAGAAAATCTCAAGGTGTCAAGAAGTTTTCCTCTTCTAATTTCAAATCTTCAAGTTGGAGTTTGGATTCGCGCTTCAGGTATGGCTAAATTAAGTATTTGATATTTAATTTGCTTCCTTTATTTCGTTTATTTTACATATCATGTTTATACTTATTTTATTCGATGTTTTGATTGTTATTATGAGCCTATTAGAGTAAGATTTAGGTCTGATTAAATAGTTTAATTAGATCAGGGCATTAGATTTAAAAATTAAGAATTTTAAATTAGTTTTCCGCTACACCCGCTCTAGTTGTTTAGGGAAAAATTTCTAAAATACGTTCCCACTAGCCAACTCTCCTGGCCAGCGCATCTATTAGAAGGGCTGAGGATGGCATTGAAATCCCTGAGAAGGATTCAAGGCGGACTGAAAAGACTGGCGCTAGCACCCCAAAGATAATCCCAGAGCGCTCGAATGAGGTCCTGGCTCGTTAAAGCAATAAACAAATGCGACGAGAAAGCCCATAGCTCCAGATAGATTAGAAATATGACAAGCATGGAACTAATCACCTCCCCAAGTCAAATCAACTTGATAGATGCCCGGGTCCAAGCAACAATAATTCGACACCGAGAGGAATAGACACCATTGTAAAGGTACTGCCACCCATCAGCGCATTGAGCAATCACAGACTCCACATCAGATGGCTTGGTTTTAGTCTCAACAAAGGGTACAACAGATAACTGATTGGAAGAAATCCAATCGTTTACAGCACGAGATAAATCGGGGTTACTAAAGCCCCTAATGTTCCAACATCCGACTACTATGATGAAACAATCTATGAAACAACATGACCCCCACATCGGGAAGCTACACGGGTAAGAGGCCACCCACGAGGGGCAACCACTGGAGACTCAACACAATGAGAAGTGGAAGCATCCGATAAACTCTCGAACTGGTTCAAAACGACAAGGCTCGGCACATTAGCCTCCCAGTTCAATGTACATATAAGGGGTGTAGAGACCCCGATAATGGCATAGCGAGCTTCCTCCACCTCAAGAGGGACATATGTAGAACCCGAATCACAATTACCATGAGGAGAAAAGGAGATGGGCACATAATCAGCAAAAGTCCTAGGGGGAAGAGAAATAGAGCCAGTGGCAGAAAGGACAATACGGGTGCCTGATGAGATTGACACGGCGACTAATGGACTCGAGCCACTAGCGAACCCGATTTCCAAACCCCGACCTGAGACATGCTCAGGGGGCTCAACACTGGGGTGGTGCTGGGAAGCTACTTCAATAGTAGCAAAATAATAATAATAATAATAATAATAATAATAATAATAATAATAATAATAATAATAATAATAATAATAATAAGTGGGTAGGTAGAAACGCAAGGCCCACATAACCTAAAAGAATCAAGGCCAAGTCCCTCTTCCTTTAGGCCAAACCACACGGCCCAACCCCATCACCATCCTTCCTAGCATGTGACCCACTATGAGAAAGCCTCTCTAAATAATGCCCATTACCCCTTACTGTCCCAATATAGGAAAGCCCCTCCAAAAATAGACCTATTTCCCCTAAAGGTAGTAAAAGATGGCATACTAGAGGAAAGCCCCTCCAAAATGGGCCCATTCCCTTTAGTGTTAGTAATAGATGGCTCACTAGAGGAAAGCCCCTCCCAAATGGGCCCATTCCCTTTAGTGTAAGTAATAGATGGCTCACTAGAGGAAAGCCCCTCCAAAATGGGCTCATTTCCCCTTAAGTTAAGGGCCCAGCAGGACATGATGCGCGCAACCCAGATGAAGGAACCCATGGTCCACACACTGGATTAGGAGGGGAAGCATAGCGTGGCCTAAGAGTGGGCCCAAAAGAAGCAGCAAGGTGTGAACCAACCGAAGCAATAAGGCGTGGCCCAGGTGTGATAATCAAGTGCCCAACAGGCAACCCAACGCCCTCCCCACTCCTTAGCCCATTATCACTCACATCACTCCTTGGCCTAACCTCATCCACATCACTCCTTGGCCCAATCTCACCTGTACCACTTCTTGGCCCATGAGGGGAAAGCCCCACTAGGTTGGGCCCATTTCCCCTTAAGCTAGTAAGAACTGGTACAGCACCCTCAACAAACACCACTCCCTACCACCTCCTTGAACCACGTACGTCGCTGCCGGAATTTTCCTGGCAACCACCTCCGGCTGCTTAAAGAGGATTGTAACAGTATTCAGGACGTGACACGAATGGCCAAACGCCCGACATTTGCAACAAACTTTCGGCATACCTTCAAACTTGACAGTCACTGTTATATGCCGAACATTATAATCAACCAATAGTCTCTTTGGAGGATCGGTCCAAGCATCAATTTGGACACAAACACGGGCATCGCTGACCATTGTGCCCTTTGACATTGGTAAATCCATGAATAGAGGGTGACCAACTCCACTAGCTATCGAATTCAAGGATTGCTTCGACCATAAGGAGGCCGGGAGGCCATTGTAATTGGATCCAAATAGAGATCTGAGGTAGATCATGTGAAGGACTGAAGTTAGGCCGCCAACGCTCAAGAGAAAGATAAAGCCCAATAAGGGCCCAAGGGCCACCCCGTAAAACAAGATCCGACTCAGCCACCGACTTGAATCAGAAATAGTAAACCTCTCTATCGCCAATTACACATTCGAGACCTTTCGACCCCCAAAGAAACTTTGCTATAGCCACACATCGAGAATAAGCAACACAATCCCCAATAATGAGGCCAACAAGACATCGCCCCCATTTCTCAAGTCCCGAGGCTACATCCTTGTCAGTGATAGCGGTAATGACATCATTATTGACAAGTCTAGGAGGAATAAATCGAAGGGTGCCTCCCGGAGGTGAAGAACTAGCCACATTAGCCCAAGATCGAGAGCTTGAACTCGGTTCACCCGATCCCAATGGGGCATACACCTCAAGCATGGTGCATGCAATTCAAGAGTAACAACCACAACAAGGCAAACAATGTAAGAATATATAGCAACAAATCAACAAGTTGTAACAACCTTCAACCCATCCAACAACCACACACCCACAACCACCACACACACCACCGCCAAAGAAACCTCCACCTTCGCTCAAAATGGCGACAAGAAGAGAGAGAAGAAGCACAAACTACTACCACCCACAAGCAATTATAGGAGGAAGTAGGAAGAACAATGCCAAATCAAATCAAGAATCAATGCTTGAGTATAGAAATCATCAAACAAAGCAAGAAAGACATGCCCTGTTATGAATCCGAAACAGGGGACCTGAGCCCACCATGAAATCTACACAAGAATCAACTCAAAGCAATTGTGGCATCACAATGAAGCAAGAAGAGGTGAGAGAGAGGAAAATCGCACCATCAATTACTCCAAAACGAAGAGAAATCCAGATGATAATCTAGGAGAAAGAAGAACCCCGAGGAGAGAGAAAGTAGCCGCCACAACAACCACCACGTCCAATAATGAAGAAGCCCGCAAGAAATGAACTTCCATCAAGACAAAAGATGAAATTCAGTAAAAGTAGCACTGGATGACGTCCTATGCAACCATTAACATCAACTAGAACGCCCTCGCTCACATGTGTTTCCACCCTCAGACCAGTGATTGGATTGGTGCCCCGATCATCCTACGAGGAAGAGGAGATCACAAGGAGTCCAAAACTGGTTGCACCACCTCCATGTGATCACAGACGCGCCGGTCAAGCCCACGCACCACCTTGCAAAAGCCCACGCACCACCAGTTTCTCTAGGAAATCCAGAGCATCTCTCTCTGAAATGAAAACGGACTATAGGATAAAGATCTAAAGCATTGTCTTTTATGAGATTCAAACCTCTAGAACTCTAAAAATCAAATTCGAACCTCTAAAATTTGAATACTCGCTGATGAAACTTGAACCTCCTAATTGAACTAGAACCTCCAAAACCAAATTCGGATCTTCAAAATTCAAATTGAAACTCCACAAATCATATTCGAATCTTCAAATCCAGGCATTCAAAACACAAATTATACCTAGAAAATCAAATGCGAAACTCTTGAGCAGTAGCTCAATTAAGCCGAGCAATAGATGATCAAATCCTAGAGCTTGTCGAACATCTACAAACAAAACTGAGCCTCCTTAAAAATAGAACTCGAACCTCTAAATTCAAATTTGAAGATGATCTTCGATTTAAAATGATTGTTCAATTGTTTGGGGCCAAGAATCAACCTCAAACCTCTTTCTCATAAGACCCAGAGTGGAGAGAGTAAAATGAAGTAAACTTCAACAAGCTTTAGCTACTTTGCAAGGGTGATTACAATCAATTGCTGCTCGTGATTTGCTTTATCTTTGAGCATCAAACTTTAGTATGGGAACCTCGGTTTTATCACCGCAAATTCTATACATTGAAATCAATTCAATGAGATGGAATTTCGGTAGCTACATTTTGCTCTATTTTCATTTGATTATGCCGACGGTTGAGTATCGATGACTCTAATACCAATTGATACAATCAATTATGATTGTATTTTAAGTTGAACTACATTTGGAGAAGAATGTAAGAGGAGAAGGAGATTTGAGAGAGAATTGGAGAAAAGATAGAAGAGAGAGAGAGAATTGAGAAACTTGATTTAATTCTTGTTATTCAAATGATGCTAAGTACAAGTATTTATAAACCTTAATTGGTCGTAACTTACTAACTACATTTCAAATTCAGATTCAAATAGAAAAAACCTAACTTTGGCTCCTTCGGTTTTATAAGTAACATCTTGGTCATTATTCCTCGTATTTTGATATGGGTGTCTTGGTGTTGGAGAGTCTTAATCTGATTCCTCAAGGTTAGTTCCCTTGGAGGTGCCACACTAGTTGAAGCCCGATTGTGATCCACATGGGCTTTACTAGTTGAGGCACCATTGTTGTTCAAAGATGGAAAAATGGGAAAGACCTCCTATGGAAGATTAAGACGCGATACCTCAACTTTTTGTTGTTCAATAAGAATCTATTCCGTTAAAACAATTTGTTGCTCATTAACTTTTGGCGTCCTTTGATGGGCCTTTTGCATCCTTTCTTCCATCAATTAAAGCTTTTGACCTTGACGTTGGGACAATTCTTGCAAAGTTTGGAAGCCTTGATCATAATTTTCGCTTAATTCTTGAATGGACTTTGGACTTTGATCTTGCCTTGCATCTACTGCCTGTAGATGCTTGCCCATGGATACAATTCTTTAGAAGAGGAATTCAAATTGGTCCTCCATCTTCTCAGGGACAGGCGAATCAAAAGCAGCAGCAGGGGGGCTTCCTTGGAGCCATAGTTGTGCCTCTAGGGATCCCAAGGAGGTTCTAATACCACTTTGTCATGACCCAATTAAAATTATAGACCGAAACATTAATTATCCAACCATGAAGATGGAGAAATTGAAGGAGAATAGAGGAAATTTAAGGAGAAATCAAAGAGGAAAGGGAGGAGAGGAAAAGAGAAGAAAATTGAGGGAGCATATATAAAAATAAGAGAGTAAATTTGATTAAATTTCATTATTCAAGCAAAAGCTGCGATACAACAGTCTCCCCTTGCGCTATATAGGCAAAGGAGTGAAGGAAAATACAACAGAGAAGGAAGAAATAAGCGGAAAAATAGAAAAATACTGCACAAGTGCCAAAGGGTCAAAAACGGCTCTTGGTGCCAAAATCGGATTCAAAAGTTAGTTAGCTTATTTATACCACAATTCTAGAATCTCACATTTTTGAAGAAATTTTGATGTTTATTTGCTGCTTCCAAGACCAAAGACGGCATCAACATGCCGTCACTGGATCCCATTAGAACTCCGAAGTTAAGCGTGCTTGGGCGAGAGTAGTACCAGGATGGGTGACCTCTTGAGAAGTCCTCACCCTCAGGTTGGGGGCACTGGGAAACAGCCTCTCTTCAGGTTAACACCCTAAAGGGGAAAAGGCTACGTATATCCACCCCCCCCCCCCCCCCCCCCCGACCCTGCGTAGGTGGGAGCCCTTGAGGCATTGGGTATGTTCCTTTTATTTGCTGCTTCCAAGCTTAATTTGGTCAGATGGAAAAGGCTTAAATGGGTTAATCATAACAAATTTCTTGTAGGGAATTCATGTACCCACATTTCAAATATGATTGCAGGCCATAATTTGCAGTATGAAAAGACTCGACGTAGTGCTCTCATCTGGTGCTTCATTAGGGAGGAGGAATCACAGATGGTTAACATGGAGATGCAGGGGTCCCCTAGGGACAACCCAGTGGTGGAGTTCTTTGGCTGCCAATGGTGCACCTTGAAGGAGGAAGGCTGCGTACATCCGCCCCCTAGACCCTACGCAGGTGGGAGCCCTTGAAGCATTGGATATGTTCCGTTTATTTGCTGCTTCCAAGCTTAATTTTGTCAGATGGAAAAGGCTTAAATGGGTTAATCATAACAAATTTCTTGTAGGGAATTCATGTACCCACATTTCGAATATCATTGCAGGCCATAATTTGCAGTATGCCAAGACTCAACGTAGTGCTTTCATCTGGTGCTTCATTAGGGAGGAGGAATCGCAGATGGTTAACATGTAGGGGTCCCCTAGGGACAACCTAGTCGCTGAGTTCTTTGGCTGCTAATGGTGCACCCCGGTTTGATTCCCTCTAGGGTCATAGTGGATCCCTTAAAGGGGAATTTATGGGGTAATCTCCCCGTCCCTCTCTAAGGCATTACCAAAAAAAAAAAAAAAAAAGTTACATGGGGATGCATGGAGTTAGTAGGAATTCAAGGAGGACCTGTTGGCCAAGGTTCCCCTCAGATTAGAAACAAATGCAAAAAGCGCCACATAACGTTCAATATTAGGGAAAGAAGAGGAAGGTGAAGAGATGAGAGTCAACCTATCAGGGTATTCTGGTAAAAGGAAAAAAAAAAAAATTTAAAAAGCAGACTGTAATATGCAGGGTTGCATTTGTTGTATTCGATGATGGGAATACAGGAAATCTGCAAATATTTTTTATGCAAATTACATCAACTTTGAGTCAAAATCTTATTACACATCATGTTCATGTTAGAGGTCTTCGAACAAAGCCTCCTTTTGGGGTAACACCCTAAAGGGGTCAAGCTATTTACAACACCCCCCTCCCCCCCCCCCCCCCCCAAAAAAAAAAAAAAAAAGGGGGCCTTGCTTATACGGGAGCCCTTGAGGCATTGGGTTTATTGTTGTTATGGCTCATGTTTCCATCGGTAAACTTTTGTCATGTTCTAGTCTTATTATCGTGTCTAATCTGATGTCAAGAATTCAAGGACCATACTTTCTGCTAAGAAAAGAAATGCAATTATTGAACTCTTATGCTATGCCACAATATCATAAACACATGGCAACCTGTAATTTTTTGGATAAGAACTTGAGAAAGTTGAGAAGAAACACAATGTTTATACAACAGATACACAGCCAGCATTCAAACTCCAAAGACATGTCTTCTAAAGAAATCGGCATTGCAAACTGTTACAGCAACTGTTCCATTTTATTTAACCAAAAAAACCTGGGCTCAAGGCAACTTGCGTATCAATAGAAGCAATATAAAAACAATTGGGCGGATCAAATGGTAGAAAAGAACCTTGAGAAACGATGAGATACGAGTTCGTAATCACAGTAACCTCTCAGCAGCAGACACCAGTTGATGGGGAAGGGCCTGATACATGAAGGGAAAGTGGATCCCATTTCACAAGCTCACTGCAGTGCCCATGATTGTTAACTGTAATGACTTCCAACTGTTTACTACCTAGCAACGAAGTTTCGACTACAGGAAGCTTTTTAGCAGCTACAGATTTCAACCTGTATCTCTCAGCCCTTGAGCCAATGACCTGACCCAGTATCGAGGCTCCTATCGTGAATGCCATAGCAGTCTTAGGCATCAACACACACTTCCTGAGCATGGCTATGAATGGAACTGCTGCATGTACAGCAGCAAACCAAGAAGGTGAAAATTTTTCTGTATGCTCTCTCCATATCCCTAATGGCACATTTGCAGCCATACCCATAAGTCCAATCACCAGAACTTTGGTGGGTAAAGGTTGGGGTCGGAGATTCTTGGCAAATGCAGTTCGAGCAAGGGCTGCCCGGGCTGCAACAATGGCAGGAGGGCACTTGAGTGTCACCCCTGGAGGAGGCTGAAGTACCTTTGCCACTAGTGGTAGGACACTGCTTACGGCCCTATATGACTTGGCAATTGGACAGTTCCCAGTTTGCAACCAATCGCTACTTATTGCTTCGTGGTTTGGGTCTCCTCCCTACAGACATGGGTAAAAGTGTAATGTGAGAAATGAAGATAAGGACCAACTTCTAAATAACATCAGTTTCATTGACTCCTCCTGGATCTTGCCAATTATAGCAAATTTTATTTTTTGACACCATCAACAGACCCTTTATTCATAAGGGTGCCTAAATATTCTCCTTATCCCTATAGAGAAAGAGGAGGCCTCAGTATTGAATGCATGCATTTTATTATTTCGCTATAAAGGAGATTCCATAACGACTACATAAAACAGTATGGAGTTATTAGGGAAGATGTTCTCAGAGGGACGACCCCAAATTTCTTGCATGGGATTAAAGAAATTATAAATTCAAAATTTCTCGCATAAACATGCTAGGAAAGACTCCTATGCGTTATTTTCAAATAGTTTTCATGTGTTTTGGCATATCTAAGAAGGTACATCCATACATAGCTATCGCAAAATAAGAAATCATTTTACCTGTGATGAAGATCCCTTCTTGGATGATTGAGATTTTTGCTTCTGATTTTTCCACTTCTCAGAGAATGAATCAAAGCTGAAAGGACCACCGGGTCCAAATGGGCCAGAAAGGCTGATGGTGGCAGCCCTTGCAGCTAATGGATTAAACTGAGGCAGTTTTCGCTCAGAATCAAGATTCTCAGAATGGACATATGAACTTCCAGTAAGAGGGATGACCCCATCGTACCCATGGAACAGCTTGAATGCCATTTCAAAATTAGGGCCATCTTCAAAAATTGGACCTTTAACTCCACGTACCTGTAGGAACAAGAAAGCAAGCAGGTCGGTCTTAAGTCCTGCATCTCCAAAGGTATTACATTATGATATGTAAGGAGGTCGGCCCTAATCTCTCAAGCTAAGTTCAGATCTAACTATTCAAGTCCCATCAATATGTACTAGGGACTCATCCCAGCTTGGTTTGTCTAATAAGCAAGTCACTACTGAAGCTGACAAAAAAAACATAAGTGTCTATTTGTTCTCGATTAGACATTGACCTTACCCAACCAAACCTCAATGAGGAGATAACCTTAGATAGAGCTAAATGGTGGTTAAAACACGTGTGGCCGACATAGCTATTAGGAGAGAGGAGCACAACGATACTAGTTCAAAGCGTCCCTAGGCTTACATGTCTGCTATTGTTGCTGCTTTATTATTACTTGCATGTCTAGTACTATTTTATTTGACTTGAATTTTACAAATATTGTTCTATTTTTGCTTTTTAGGGTTGGGAGCCCTTCAGAAATAGCCTCCCATCAGGGTAGCACTATGTAGGGGAAAGGTTGCGTACATCTCACTCTCCCCAGACCCCTGCCTTGGCAGGAATCTTTGAAGCAATAGGTTTGTAGTTGTTGTACCTATGCACCGAAAGGACCAATAAGAACGCTCTTAAGGACACATGACACTACTCAGATAAAACATTGGCAGAGAACAGTAGCTTGTGGCCAGGGCATATAACTAACCGGTAAAGGAAAGGCCATCGAGGATGCAAAAGAGAAGTTAGTAGGCTCATTGATATTCCTCAGAAATGGACACCGAATGATCTCCTGGTGAGAAGGCAGGAGCTCCTCCGCTACGCCATTATAACAATAATCCATGTCTCCACAGCAAACCTGTCACAGAAACAAGATGAGCAAATACTTTCCTGACGGCATTGCAACAAAGAGAAGCAACCAATTGTCCTGTTGACTAAGCTATTCAACCTGCTGCAGTAGATACAAAAGCGAACTGCAACAAGAATTTAGAAAAATGGAGGAAAAGGCAATTCAAAAATCAAATTGAAGGCAATAGTCAAGCTACAAAGCTCCTTCATGCTCCAAAGCAGAGAAAGCGGGTGTCTAATCTACATCGACTCTCTATAACTCCACCATCATAGTGGCCCAATAATCACAGAAATTAGTAATTTCCATCAGATCATGCACAAGATAGACATGCTATCTGCCATGTGAACATACATTATAAAAATACTGAGGAGAAAAGTTCAAACAATTGAAACCACCAGACCAGATTTCTTACACAAGGAAAACTACAGCCCCAGCAAGAAGAACAATAAAAGAAGCATCAAAAACGATGTGCTTCCATTAGTTATGAAAACATAGTCAGATTCCAGTAGCATTGCTAAAGTAAGAACAAGAAGCTAGATCCATAATCCATCCAATTGTGAAAAGCATACATATATATATGAAAAGAAGGGGAGATTCGAAACAAAACTTTCATCCCAAAAGAAGAAAGAAGCGAAAAACACGTAGCTAACATTGACTATAACCCCAAGGTCTCAATGATCCAAAAGCATTTGAATCACCAACAAAGAAAATAATGGTCATAAGGATTACAGATACTCCAAAAACAACAAAAAATACTTCAATCAAGCAAAATTTCCCAGAGATTCATATCAATTGAGAGCACCCCTTGAATATGATACCAACCAAGTTCCTTCCGCATAGAATCCTTATGTAGCACGGCTAATTCATATATACCTCAAACAGCTAATAGAATAGACCTTAAATAAAGCTACAATGTCAATGGGAAGCAGAAACCCCAATATATAGTTATATACAGCCAAAACGGTTAACAAGCCAAGGAAATTATATTGTTGACTTTTGCGGTATCCAAAAACAATCACATATCATAATCAACAATATCCTCAATATGAATTCAGAAGCTTAGGACATCAGCATCACATTACACAACAAAAGACAGGAAACGTTTATTTAGAACAGAAAATCATAGGAAACTTGAAAGAATAAAAATAAATGTATCCAATTTGTGCACCAAATACAGATGACACATAATTATTAGCTTTTAGGAAAATAAGGATTATTTACACCAAAGCCTTTTGTACTTCGCTTATTATGTCAATTTAGTTCTTATACCTTTATCCTTCTACAATTTATATTGTGTCAATTTACTCATATAACCAAATTGAAGTTAATAACATAATTTTTAACAACATAATCACATTAGACACAAGTAATGCACTACAAATCCAGTTGCTAACTCAATTCAACCCACCAGTGACCAAATGATTAAAATTTCATCAATAACTTGACATAAGCTTTACTCTAAAGACCAAATCGACATAATATCATGAATTAAATTGACAAAATTAAGGGTACACGCACTAAATTGACATAATGAGTAAAGTAACCGAAAATAGATATTGAAAAATCGAAATCCAACATCAAATCCTTAGAACATAGCAAGCGGAAGCATTGAAATGGTCAAGACCACAACGTCATCACAAAATCCCATCAGACCTCAGCTTAACGTAAACAAAACCCAGATTGAAGCTGACATCAGAAAACAAAAATGCGATTGAGACAAGGAGGCACAAAAATTTGACGAGCTCCCACATTATAAATTAAAAACGTAATCTAAACCAAAACAAACTAAATCAACAGAAAAGCAATCCGCCGATCTGAAACAAGAGAGAGGCAAACAAGCTGAAGTCGAAATAATCAAAAAATTCTTACCTGAACCGAACGCAACGAACAATTTGGAAGACAAAGAGAAGGAATGGATCAAAGGGAAGCAGGGAAAAAGCAAATGTGTTAGGTGGGAATGGAGAGAGAGAGAGAGAGAGAGGAGAAGTGGGAATGTAATGGGGTCGTGGTGCTCACACGCCAAATTTGCTGTGAAAATTACAAGAAATCATAAATGCGGTCGGAGGGGTTAGTTTAATGGCGCCTTGACCCGCCGCGTTACGTGAATGTTCCACGCTTTTGTAAAAACCAACCCCCATCCACCCTCTCACCCTTACCTAATATTTTGGTGTCAATGCCATTTTTTGAGTCAACTTTCGTTGATTTTTCGTTGCATACCCATCCTTTTTCTTTAGGTCGTGTTTGAAACATGTAATTAAAATTTGGAATTAGTGTTGAGATTAAAATTAGGGTCTAAAATTTTAATTTTGTTATTTGATTTAACAGTTAGAATTAGAATTATAATTTCACTGTTCAATTTTATGGAATTGGATTTTAACTGAAAATTATACTTTCCAATTCCAAGGAGTGGAAGTAAGCAATTGTAATTTCATATTGACTCCGTTGACTTGAAACCCAAAATGACCCCACTTAATTAACGAAAATCCAAAATGACTCAAAATTAAAAAATTTATACCTGACCTAAAATTCGACTTAAAGCCCGAAATCACCCAACAAGAATGACACAATCCAATTGACCTGAAACTCGAGATGACTCAAATCCAAATAAATGAAACTGCTTGACTTAAGTGATGTAAACAAGTACAGTTGAAGTAGAAATGACCAGACTAAATTGACTCAAAACCTAATATGACCCAAACCAGAAATGATCCGACCCATTTCAAACTTTGCCTAAGATGGCTCAAAATTTGAAATGATACAACCCATTTGTCCCAAGACTAAGATGAATCTAGCTCGAAAAGGCCTAAATCAACTCAAACTTGATCTATTATGGCCTAAATCTCAAAAAAAACCTATCCCAATTAACTAAATATCCGAGATAACTAGAATATCATATAATCTGATGCGACACTAGACCTGATTTGACTCGAAACTTGAATAACTTGAACTCAAAGTAAATCGCTCCGATCATAATAACTCGAACACAATGTGACCCACTCTAGCCAAAATCCAACCATAGCTAATTTAAGAACTCAAAATATTCCAACTTGATTGAATAAAAACATGTAAAGCCTTGAATCATTATGGAATTGTAATTATGACCTCTAATTCCTTTGATAAACCAAACAATGGAATCTCAATTCCACCAGAATTAAAATTCCACAATCTAATTCCAATTCCATGTCCTAAACAGAGCCATATTTTTTACAAAAATTACAAAAATTTTAGGTACAATTTCCAAAAAATACCTAAATTTTTTAATTTTGTAATGTCATACCTAAACCTTTTTAAACTTTTCAATGTCACACCTTAATGTGATGCAGTTAGCATCTATTACTTTTTGCTAACGTGATATTTTAAAAAATATCTTTAAAATAAAAACATTATTTATTTAAAAAAATTTACATATATTTAATATTTTTAATATATTTAAAATCTATTTATATGTAAATTTGATATTTTTTATCTATTTTCTTTTTCTAAAGCCATTTCAGCTAATTAGAAAATCTAGATAATTTTTGAAACCACACCTAAATTTTATCTAATTTTTGGTTTAAAAAAAGCCCTTTTCTTTATGATGTTCAACAAGATAAGTAAAGAAAATTATTTTTATGAGAGCAATCATGTGACTTATAAAAAGTAAGTCACAAAATTTTCTTACAAATAACAATCTTGGTCTAAAAATAATAATTTTTCCATTGTAATAATATTACCATAGATTAAATGGGCAATAAAAGTTTATAGAACTCATCAATAACATTGTAGGTACCAGATTTGAAAAAGAATGAAAATTGTGGCACCAAAATATTAAGTTATACATCTTCTATAGAAAATGAGTACAACCTCCATATACGTAAATCTAATAGAAATAAATAGACTTGTATGGTTCAATTTCCGATATTTGAGCTCTTGAAGGAGGGTACAAGGATTGTTCTGCTTTTAAAGGAAGCATGTCACTTGGAATTTCCAAATGTGAATTTTTTGTCCATTTAAACAAACAGAATAAAGAGAAAGATCCTTTTGTTAGGATTATGCCTCAAATTTATGTATTTAGAAATTGAGGGCAGTCGAGGGGTCACCGATAGATCGGGGGATGTCCAATCGATCGGGTGATTTAAGTGAAAAATACCTGTTTTGGCCAAGAGAGGGTCGATCGATTGGGCTTGGGCCTATTGATCCGGACTCACCGATCGATTGGGAGTCGTTTTTCCCCGAGGGGTATAAATAGACCTGTTAGGGTTTCAATTTAGGGATCCAATTTAGAGTGAGGTTGCCATCATTGAGAGAGAGAGGTGTCCTCCAATTCAGATATTCGAGTGCTACGAGAGTTCAGAGGGAGTGATCTATAATTATCCATAGATCTCGTTCAGAGGAAGTGTGATTCTAATTCTTTCATTCAAGTATCAATAAAGATCTCCATCTCCGCCCGTGGTTTTTCCTCCCTCGATTGTAGAGGGGTTTCCACATAAATCATCGTATTCTTCTTGTTTTTTCTTTCTTTCTCCATATTTGTTTACTTTTCGTTTTGTGTGAGCCATATTATTTGAATCGAATCAAGTGTTGAGGGTTTACGCTTCCGCATCAAGATTTCCCTAACAAATTGGTATCAGAGAATATCAAGTTTGTTCCAGATTTTTTTTTCGCACAAATTGGTATCATAGCCCTGTTTATTTCGATTTGATACTATAACGTCCAC
Source organism: Simmondsia chinensis (assembly GCA_018398585.1). NCBI lineage: Eukaryota > Viridiplantae > Streptophyta > Magnoliopsida > Caryophyllales > Simmondsiaceae > Simmondsia > Simmondsia chinensis. Next base: position 17,352,279 of record JAGTTD010000005.1, read on the forward strand.
AATCAGGTCTGAAGTTGAGAAGTTTGGTGGTCAAGGGAGCTTCAATTTATGGCAAGTTCGTGTTAAGGGCCTCTTGACTCAAAGTGGCTTGAAGAAAGCTTTAGATGGGAAAGAGAAGAAACCAGAGAATTTGACATAAGCACAATAAGAGGAGTTAGATGAGAAGACACTCACAGCAATTCAAATGTGTCTTACCGATGACGTTTTGACAGAAGTTCTGGAAGTGAAGACCGCTAAGGCGTTGTGGGAGAAATTGCAGGATATGTTCTGTTTCAAGTCTGTCTCCAACAAACTGGCAGTTAAGCGTCGGTTGTTCACATTTTGTATGTCAGAAGGTACATCACTTAAGAATCACGTCAATGAATTTAATTCAATTATTCAGTATTTGAAAGAATTGGATGATGTTCCTAAGGATGAAGATCAGGCAATGCTATTGTTATGTTCTCTCTCTACTTCATATAAGGGTTTCATTGAAAGCATGATTTATGGTGGTAGACAAACCATATATGTTGATGAAATTAAGAGAAACCTACTGAGTAGAGAACGAGTAGATAGAAAATTATCTGATTCTATTAATAACTCAGGTTGTGGTTTATTTGTGAGAGGGAGAACTGAGTATGATCATAGTGAAAGCAAGTCTAAGTCTAGGCATCAAGACCTAACCTGTAACTACTGTCATAAAAAAGGGCACATTAAGAAAGACTGTTATAAGCTTAAGAGAAAATTTGAAGCAGATAACAGGTCTGATCAGAGATCCATAGTAGCTAATGTTATGGATGATGAGATTGATGGTAATGTGTTGTCTGTCTCTGAACCTCAGTCCAGTTTTAGAGAAAGTTGGATTTTGGATTCGGGTTGTTCCTACCATGTATGCGCCAATCGGGATTGGTTTTCCACGTATGAGTCAGTTCGAGGTGGAGTTGCTTTGATGGGTAATGATACTCCATACAAAGTTCTGAGTATAGGAACAATTCATTTTAGGATGTTCAATGGCACTATCAGGGTTTTGAGCGATGTTCGCCATGTTCCTAATTTGAAAAAAAGTCTCATCTCCTTAGGTACTCTTGAGTCTAAAGGGTATAGGTACACATCTAAAGGTGGAGTTTTGAAGGTCGTTAAGGGTATTTTGACAGTCATGAAAGGCAGAAGGGTAGGTACTGTATGAGCTTGTCGGTTCCACAGTTGTTAGATCTGTTGCAGCATCTTCATCATCATTGTTGTTGACAAAACCGGAGATCACAAATTCAGGACGTTTGAGATTGGATCATTCAGGTGATAGGGGTCTGTCTGAGCACAGCGTGAGGGGCTCTTTGTGTGGTCAGTCTACAGACTGATAATCTGTAAACAAGGGCTTTATGGGAAGCAGAAAGGTTTTCGCTCCAATCAATTCCTGACGAATAGAGATATCACGTTTGATGAATCTTCATTATTGATTCTACAGAAGATGGCATCAGTTGTTTGTGATTTAGGTCAGTTGAGTAAGTCAGAGAGAGTTCAATTTAAGTTAAACAACACTGTTCAGCAGCAGGTGGCTGTTTCAGATAGTGTCTCAAGAGCCAATTTAGAGAAGAAGAAGATTGGCATTGCTGATAACCTCTCAGATATATTCACCCAGATTGTACCTAGCAGGAAGTTCAAGCTTCGCTCGGACTCGGTTAGGTTTTGTGTTTTGTCAAGATAACCCCCTGTGTGGGGTGTTTTGTGGAGTAGGTGGAGATATTTTGTTTTTATGTAAATTTGAGTCAAGGTGGAGATTTGTTAGGATTATGCCTCAAATTTATGTATTTAGAAATTAAGGGTAGCCGAGTCACTAATCAATCGGGGGATATATCGATCGGGTGATTTAAGTGAAAAATACCTATTTTGGCCGAGAGAGCGCCGATCGATCTGGAATCGTTTTTCCGCGAGGGTTATATATAGATCTGTTAGGGTTTTAGTTTAGGGATCCAATTTAGAGTGAGGTTGCCGTCATTGAGAGAGAGAGAGAGAGGTGTCCTCCAATTCAGATATTCGAGTGCTACGAGAGTTCAGAGGAAGTGATTTATAATTCTCCATATATCTCGTTAAGAGAAAGTCTGATTGTAATCTTCCATTCAAGTATCAGTGAAGATCTCCATCTCTGCCCGTAGTTTTCCCTCCTCTCAATTGTAGAGGGGTTTCCACGTAAATCATCGTGTCCTTCTTATTTGTTCTTTCTTTCTCCATATTTGTTTACTTCTTGTTTTGTGTGAGTCATATTATTTGAATAGAATCAAGTGTTTAGAGTTTACACTTCCGCATCTAGATTTCCTGAATAAATTGGTATCAGAGAATATCAAGTTTGTTCCAGATTTTTTTCTCACACCTTTTCAGGAAAAATCAAACAATTTTTCTAATGAAATTTGAAATGAGTTATGAATGGATTATAAATAGATTTGTTTTTGCACTCTCAAATCTCTTTTGTGAGAAAAGCTTGTTCACCTTCACTCACTCGGAGACTAGGGGTCATTTTTCATCTGCTAATATCACCGAAAACATTGTTAAAATTCTTGGAACCTCAGCAGAAAATGAAGGTTGCTTAGAGCCAGTAGGCTGTTAGGCAAATAAGAATGATTCCCATGTTCAAGCATTTTGTTTAGCAAAGGTTGCGTGCTTGAGCACATCATTATCAAAAAAGAAAACCTTAGTTTTTGTTCCTTGCAGGAGCTCTAACACATGCATCGTTCTGCTTTTTTGGTCGTTGAGCATGATCGGCTTGACAATCGATATTTTTTTCTTCGAGGAAGATGGCAGCCGACTTGTTATCTACCTCGAAAGACGACTAAGATTCATGTTTCAAGCGATAGAGCACTAATAGTTTCTCTCTTCACTTTTTCCAATCCGAGAATAAGAGTTAGCATTTCCTGTTTACAGAGGAATTTCCTTTGGAAGAAGAGGTTCAATGGGCTCCTTTAGCATGAGTCACGAGCTTGGTCAATGAAACTTGTAACTTAGGCTTATTACTAAGGCTAGAATCTTCTGGGCCTGACATAAAATTGATTTTTGATTTTTATTTTTCAAGCTTGAGTTTGGGTTTGGGCTTAGCGCTGTAATCTTCTTAGGTCTTAGACTTGACTTGATAGTCCTTGATTTGGGCTTGACTTAGAAGTCTTTGATTTGGACTTTGCTTGGACATCTGTTAGTCCTGCATTTGTTAAGCTTTTGATTATTTGGGCCAACCCGGTCTAAGTCAATTGTTTACTTTTCATTAACTTGGACTTAGTCAAACGTTGGCTTTCGTTTAAAACACTTCCACTTCATACTTTTAACAAACTTATGGTTAAAATAAAATTTCCATGTCTGCAAATCGTCTCCACTTTAAGTCAATACAGGTTGGTTTTGCAAACCTTGATGTGATGGACTTGAAGTATATATGATCAGGGTGTATTTTTTTTTTTTTTTTTCTTGACTACTCAATGGGGCAAATCTACCAACAAGCGAATGATTACAAAGTATATAGCCAAAATCTTCATTTCCTTCACCAAATCCTTGAGTATCCATAACATGCTACCTATCAAGCCAAGGAAATTAGATCCTAGCCGGTCGAAGATCATCACCACCATATTAGCATATTACCTAGCTTAATTGGGATGCATTTCAAATTTTTCTCTTTCGTTGAGATTATGTAAATGATTACTTTTATATTTTCTATCTTGTTGATCATTTCCGTACTGAAAAATTAGGCATGATTTATAAAAGCTCTATATATAGAGACAGATAATGTTGTATGTATTTCTAAATATAGAGTATTGTTGCGCTTGTTTTTGTGTACGTGGCTGCCTTAAAAAGAAAGGAAAGAAATATTCTCAAAGGGACTTACTGGGACTTGGGAGTACGTCTAATTACGAAACGCATGTTAGTGCCTCAATAAACCTGTCAAAAACAAGAGTCGATACCATTGGTGAATCTAACTTCGTTTTGTAGTTAATGTGGATTCAGTCAATACTCCAACTAAGGAGACTTTGATTATTCTATTTTTAGGTACTTTCCGATTAGTGAAAAACACGAAACTTAAAGGGGTATGGACCTGACTCCAATAGTAGCTAAAGGGGTATGGATTCTATTTTTAGGAACTGGAATGGAAACAAATTTAAGAGCTCAGCATCCTACCTCAAGCCTGAGCCTATAAATCGTACAAGTTTAAACTTGGAAGGATTAAGGTGAAGCAAATCATATTCGAGTCACTGGATGAGGACCAATGTTACAACTACTAAGCCTTAGCCGTCAAAGCCTTGAAACAATAACTCAAACTTAAATTCATCTGGCGTACTAAGTTGTGTCACCAATCTGAGACCAACGCATTCAAGCATAGGGCTTGGCGTTAAAGCCTTAGATTACCATCTCGTTCACTATTGCTGAACACCTAATTCTATTGCTAAAAGCAATGAAGCTACTGTTAGAAATAGTATCCAAAAATCTAGATTTTTTCTGTTAATATTATTTATTAAGGATAAAATTGAAGTTCCAATCGTTTCCTTGTTGAATTTGTGTAAGTGAGCATTTATACTGCATGTGATTTTCTTTTTAGAAACATCCATGAGATGGGGTGTAGTCCTCATGTTTGTTCTAAGTAGTTTATGAGATTAACCCACAGATAGACTTAGAACAAATGGGATAGATTGTTGTTTGAAAGACTCGTAGTCGAAAATAAGTTTGGACTACTTGTATGCTAATACTATAACGTGAAACTTTAGATGACTTGTTTTGGTCATGTGAATGGTGATTCAAAAGTTTTAGGTTGGTTTATTTAGTAAGATTAGCACACTGAGTTAGAGCATGTGAGTTGCTTGTTTCTAGACTACTATCGGAGATAAGTGATTCATGTTGTACTATTTGAACGACGACTTTAGATCCTGAGAGTATTATGAACTTGTGCATGGAGCGTTAGTTACTTTGGTGTACAGTAAGTAAGGTCTAAACGCATGACTGAATTCCCATATACACTGGATAGCGGCGTGAACTGTCACAAGGATCAGGTATTCAATAGGGAATCTACAGTTCCTTATGAGATACAGATGTCCCCTTAGTTGATTCGTAAATATTTGAATAGTTCGAAATCTTTGGCCAAAGTATTCCAAGTGTTTGACATTTGGAATTTATACAGTGAATGTGTTCAAGTATAAATAAATTATTCAGTGAAGGGTGAGTCGGTAACTAATGGAGAAGCTGCAAGAAGGATAATGGTAGTAGTTATACTTATTCTTCGTCATGGACGTCTAATGAAGGGGTTGTTATCATCAATACATTTAAGTCTAGAGTGAAGTGAGATTTATTTAGTGGAATTAAGTCTCATTAAATAATAATTAAATTATTTCATGAAATGATTAATTTAACCCATTTAGAGCTAGATTTAAATTGTCCCTGAAGCCCCTACGCAAGCCTCTGCATTTATTGCCATTGAAAATATATTAAAGAATTCATGAGATGAATTATTTATTCACAAGATGGGTAAATTTAATTTTTCCTAACATTATTCATGAGTTGAATAAAAGTTAAAAATTATAACATAAAATAATTTTATAAATTAAAATTCATAAGATGAATTTTTACATGTGAAAAACAAAGCAAAACAAAAATAAAATAAAAAATCACAAAAGTACATATCACGATCCGTAGCCAACGCTGGCAACCAATCAGTGTGCGACATGTGTCGCGCACTGGGCTGCTTGAGGGGAGGATCCTCACCTAAAGGCGCGCACGTGGTGCCAGGGCAAGAGCACGGTGTGCTGGGACTGAAACGCTGCGTTTTGAGTCTTTTTTTTTTTTTTTGTAAAACGACGCGTTTTGTTTAATAGCTGCGAATCCCACATCGATTTAATAGCTTATTTTTGCTCCGGTATACTCCTATAAATAGAGGTACCTATTCCAAGAGTTTGGCGTTCAATTGAAACAAATTTTTTAGGGTTTCTGAAATTGTTTCAGAGGCATAATTGGGAATAAAAATTTTCATTAAAGTTTTTCTTACCTAGTTTAATATTTTTTGGAGCCCACCCTCTGGGCAGCTCAAGGTCATTGTGTAGAAGATTGCGGGGTTTGAATATTATTATTTCTTAATGGTTTTCTTATTATTAGAGCAATTCCAAGTATGTCTTCTTTCCTTCACTTTTAGTTTTCACTTTTCTATTTATTTATAGTATTTGTTGTTATGTCTGTTTAAGTTTATACATTGTTATGAATGTATTAGAGTAAAAGGCCTATTGATCTAAATTAAGAATTTAGATTTGTAGATTTAAATTATAAAATTTAAATCAGCCCTAGGTTTAGAATTCTGAATTCTAAACCCCTTTCGCTTCATAAACTTTATAAAATTAGGGAAAATTTTTGAAATTCATCCCAAAATTTGGCATTCGAGCAAAGGAATTTATAGAGATAACCCTATTCCCAAGAGCTCTAACACATGAGATGTCATGAAGCGGGGACTGTCCGACCGGGGGCTTACATAGGGAGAAGAGTTTCCTACTCTTAGTGCTCTAAGAGATCCCTTTTGTTGTGATCACAGTTGAGAACTGTGAACCTAACAGTTGTCATCAGAGTTAATTTTTTCAACAATTGGTATCAAAGCCAGCCTCTGATTACATTTACAATATATAAAAATAGGGATAATGAGATTGAAATAAATAGATTTGCGATTTAATAAAATAAAGATTTTATTATGAAGGAAATTTTTCTTAAGTAGCGATTTAAATTCTTTAAATCATTAAAAGAGTTAATAATTAACTAGCTTGTTTAAAGTAACGGTTTTAATGGTTTAAATTGTTAAGGAATTAATCGTTAATTCGGGAATATCGATTTATAAACTAGCGATTATGTTATTTGTATAATAAGATTATACATGTTTGATTAAGATTTGCGAAATCAGATAAAATTGATCTCATAAGATTAGATTTAATTATTTTTTAATTAATTATTTTAATTTAAAAAACTAACTTCAACATCAGATTTTAAAAAAAAATTATTCATATATTTGATTTTGAGGACGTATAGATGTCAATACTGGTTTACATATTAATCAAATTATTTATTTTATTAATTAATTTCTTTTTAGAATGAGATTCTAAATTAGATTATGAGATAATCTAAGTTGTACATCGGTGTTATTTTAAATAAAAGTTATTTTAAATTATTTTAGAATAAGATTCTAAAATAGACTATGTGATAGTCTAAGTTAATATTATTTTAAACATAAAAAATTAATTTTACTAATTAATTTAATTTTAGAATAAGATTATAAAATAGAATATGAGGTAGTCTAAGCTTATTTAAATTTTGGAATGAGATTCAAAAAATAAACTAAGAGATAGTCTAGGCTCTAAATCCTACCGATATTAAATAAAATTAATTTTATTGATTAATTTAATTTTAGAATTAGATTCTAAAAAATAAATTATGAGATAATCTAAATTTTAGTATTATTTTAAATTTAAAAAAAAATTTATTATTAAATTAATTTAGAATGGGATCTAAAGAATGGGTTATGAGATAATCTATGGTATCATTTTTTAAAAGAAAAATTAAGCAATTAATTTTATTGAATAAATTTAGAATGAGATTCTAAAGCAAGATTATGAAATAATCGATGTTGTAAAACGATAATGTTTTGAATAAATTAATTAATTAATTTTGGTTAATTTTAGAATGAGATTTTAAAGGGGGTTATGAGAAAATCTAGGTTGTAAATACAAGTTAATTAAAAATCACTAGTTTTAAGAATTAAGTGGGAGTGAGGTTTCAATTGTTGTAATCTCACAGTTTCCATTACCGGTCTAGTAGTATAGTAGATTGATAGACCTCCCTGCAGAGGATGTCATTTTGCGGATTACAGGGTTAGACTTCTATTGGGATAAATCATAGTGCAAAGAAGCGATGCGACCACATTTCCGTGGAGTATTACGTGTATTTGTATGGAGGTCTAGGTAATGGTTTACACTTGACAAGCGTGATGCATTAGCCTCCCCGAGGAGCTCTGTTGTGTTATGTTAGAGACTAAGGTAAAGTGGTGAGTTAATCATGTTTAGTAAGAGTTACAAGAAAACATGTTAATTGAGAATAGTTCTCACCCGGACTAGCTTCATGCGACCCCGCTGCAGGGAAGTAAGGAATGGTATGTTTGGGTCATCATTGTATGCATAATAGTACAGTTTGGTGGATATCTGACTTATTGTGTATGCTAAATTGAAAGAATAGATATCATTGCATTATACTTGACTCTTGTTAGACAGTTACTCAAATGTTTGCATGTATTTTGAAATGGATACGACTAGTGAACTTCACTTAATTACTAATGCATAATGAACTCATTGGACCAAATTACTTTTCCTAGAAAAACCAAGTTGGACTTAGTTATTTCTCACAAGAGACCTGCTAGAAATAAAGGAAAGGGCAAGGTTACTAGTGCAGCAACAAAGTCCATAAAGAAGTCGACAAAAGGAATCCGCACTAAGTACTTAGCTTCTCTTCTTAGAAAGACTACTAAGCCATCTGGTGAAGATATGTTGATAGCTCATTTAGTTCAGCCATGCACAATTGAGAGTCCACCAGGTTCTTGGTGTATGAACTCAGGTTCAACTGACTATGTCTGTAATATGTTACAGGGACTCAAGCTAACCAAAAGGCTGCATGATGAGGAGCTGCACCTGATTGTCAGGGACAATACAAGAGTAGTGGTCTTTAGGGTAGGAGATATTAGCTTAGTCTTTAGTTGCTAGAGTTTTTGATTTTAAAAGATTATTTATTTGTAGCCACTCTGCCCAGGAATTTGATTTTTTTATCTCGTTTTATGAATAATTGTTATTCAATTGATTTTGATTATGAACCTTTTAATGCAAGAAATAAATTTGCAAAATATACATGTATAAATGGTTTATTCATATTGTTTATTTATCAAAACTCTCATATTTGTTTAAAAGAATCTAACACAAGCTCACTTGTTCAATCTCGTAAAAGAAAACATCTTGAAAGGGATAATGCCTACTCATGGCACCAACATTTAAATCACACTAATTTGAACAAGATTCAAAGACTGATGAAAGATGGACTGATAGAGGCTTTGGACTTGAGGTCATTACCAGTTTGCGAATTCTGCATAGAATGAAAGGTGACCAAATCTGCCTTTAAGAGTAAAGGCAACAAGGTTGGTGACTTGCTTAAGCTGGTTTACACATATGTAGGTGGAACAATGAATGTTCAAGCAAGTGGTGGGTATGAGTACTTTATAGCATTTACTGATTATTACTCAAGGTATAAATATGTTTACCTAATTAGATATTAGTCGGACTCTTTTGAAAAGTTGAAAGAGTACAAAGCTGAAGTTGAAAAACAATTAGGTAAACGAGTTAAGTTACTTTGATTAGATCGAGGTGGTGAATATCTTTCGAGTGAGTTTCTAGATTTACTAGTTGCAAATGGGATAAGACCTCAGTTTTCTGCTCCGGGTACACCGTAGTAGATTAGTGCTACAAAAAGAAGGAATAGGACATCTTTAGATATGGTAAGGTCCATGATGTGCCATGCTGCTTTACCAATCTCTTTTCGGGGTTATCCCAAAGGAAAAAGAGTGGTCTTTTCTACAGCCTTTCTGATGAAAAGAGTTTTTGCAAGTATGCGAAATCTTTTGAAGGAGGATTTTGTAGTAGACTACAAAAGAGAAAAACAGAGTAGTGTTATAGGAGTTAAAAGAAAATGATGCTAATTCTAAATAGCTAGACACAAATTGACATACAGTGGATGCATTAGATGCACCTACAGTTAAGGTTGAGAATATTCTAAGTACATGAGAGCCTAGGTGTAGTGGAAGGATTGTCAGGACACCTGACAGGTTCATGGCGGGAGCTTTAATGGTTGACCGTGACATTGAATCTGATCCTCTCAGCTACCATGAGGCAATTAAGGACAAGATGCTGACCAATGGGTCTTAGCCATGAAAACTGATATAGGATGTATGTATTCTGATTAGGTTTAGGATCTTGTAGAAGCACTTGTTAGCATTAAACTTATTGGTTGTAAATGGGTCTACAAGAAGTAAAGAGGAGTGGATAAGAAGGTAGAGACCTTCAAGGCAAGACTAGTTGCTAAAGGTTTTACCTAAATGGAATGAATTCATTATGATGAGACCTTCTCGCCAGTAGCCAGGTTGAAGTCCATAAGGATACTCCTATCCATTGCAGCTTATTATGAGATATGGCAAATGGAAGTCAAAACAGCCCTTTTCGAATGGTCGTCTTTAAGAAGACATCTATACGGTGCAACCAGATAATTTTATTGGCAAAAATCATGAGCATACGGTATGCAAAGTGAAGAAGTCCATATATAGACTGAAGCAAGCATCATGCTCATCTAATATTAGATTCAATCAAGCGATTAAGTCTTATGGTTTTGAGCAATTAGTAGATGAACCATCCGTATATAAACGACATCAAGAAAAGGCAGTGACTTTCTTAATATTGTATATTGACGTTATACTACTCACTGGGAATGATGTAGGGGTGTTATCAGCTGTAAAGATTTGGTGAGCTAGTTCTAGTTGGCTATACGGATTCAGACTTCCAGTCAGATAGGGATGCTAGATGTACGACATATGGGCATGGCTTTACCCTTGGAGCAGGAGCCATTGGTGGGAGGAATGTCAAGCAATATTATATTGTTGGCTTCATCATAGAGGAAAAATACGTTGTAACTTTGGAAGCCACATAGAGGGTATGTTGGTTCAGATAGAATAATTGACCTACACGACTTTGGATCACACACAAAAGAGGGGTATAAAGCTTGTCATAAATTGGATTTAGGACATGTGGGAGATTATTAGAAATAGTGTCCTAAAATCCAGATTTATTCTGTTAATATTATTTTATTAAAGAATAAAATCGAAGTTCTAGTCGTTTCCCTGTTAAATTTGTGTTAGCGAGCATTTATACTATATGTGATTTTCTTTATGGAAACATCCATGAGATGGGTGTAGTCCTCAGACTACAATCTACATATTTATTCTAAGTGGTTTATGAGATTAACCTATAGATAGACTTGGAATAAATGGTATGGATTGTTGTTTGAAAGACTCGTAGTCGAAGACAAGTTTGGTCTATTTGTATGCTAAAACTATGATGCGACACTTTAGATGGCTTGTCTTGATCATGTGGATGGTGATCCAATAGTGTTAGGTTGGTGTGTTTAATAGGATTGGCACACTGAATTGGACCATGTGAGTTGCTTGTTTCTAGATTACTATCAGAGATAAATGATTCATATTATACTATTTGAACGACGACTCTAAATCCTGAAAGTATTATGGACTTGTGCATGGAGCGTTAGTTACTTTGGTGTACTATAAGTAAGGTCTGAACGCATGACTGAATTTCTACATACACTGGGTAGCGGCATGAAATGTGATAAGGATCAGGTATTCAGCAGGGAATCTATAGTCTCTTATAAGATATAGATGTCCCATTTGTTGATTCGTAAATATTTGAATAGTTCGGAATCTTTGGCCAAAGTATTCCAAGTGCTTGACATTTGAAATTTATACTGTGAATATGTTCAAGTATAAATAAATTATTCAGTGAAGGACGAGTCGGTAATTAATGGAGAAGCTGTGAGAAGGATGATGGTAGTAGTTATACTTATTCTTCGTCATGGACATCTAGTGGAGGGGTTGTTGTCATCAATATAGTCTATTAGGGAGATATTGAATAAGCGGTTTAAGTCTGGAGTGTAGTGAGATTTATTTGGTGGAATAAAGTCTCATTAAATGGTAATTAAATTGTCCCTGAGGTCCCTATGCAAGCCTCTGCATTTATTGCCATTGCAAATATATTAAAGAATTCACGAGATGAATTATTTATCCATGAGATGGGCAAATTTAATTTTGCCAAATATTATTTATGAGTTAAAAAAAATTTAAAAATTATAAAATAAAGTAGTAAAAATTAAATTCATAAAATAAATTTTTACATGTGAGAAACAAAGTAAAATAAAAAATTACAAAAGTACAGCTCGTGATCCGTGGCTAACACTTGCAGCCAATCAGTGTGCGACACATGTCGCGCACTAGGCTGCCTGAGGGGAGGATCCATGCCTAAAGGAGCGCACGCAGTGACAGGGCAAAAGGACGCGTGTTCTGGGACTGAAATGCTGCATTTTGAGTCCTTTTTTTGTAAAACAATGTGTTTTGTTTAAAAGTTGTGAATCCCATGTCGATTTAATAGCTTGTTTTCTCTTCGGTATACTTCTATAAATAGAGGTACCTATTCCAAGAGTTTGGCATTCAATTAAAAACAAATTTTTTAGGGTTTTTGAAATTGTTTTAGAGACCTAATTGGGAAGAAAAATTTCCATTAAAGTTTTTCTTTCATAATTTAATATTTTTTGGAGCCCATCCTTCGAGCAGCTTGAGGTCATTGCGATCACGGGGTCTCGATTTTGAAGATTATTATTTCTTTATGGGCTTCTTATTATTGGAGTAATTCCAGGTATATCTTCTTTCCTTGATTTTTAGTTTTCGCTTTTCTGTTTATTTATAGTATTTGTTATTATACCTATTTAAGTTATGTATTGTTATAAATGTATTAGAGTAAAAGGCATGTAGATCTAAATTAAGAATTTAAATTTGTAGATTTAAATTATTAATTTAAATTTATATATTTAAAATTATGAATTTTAAATCAACTCTAGGTTTAGAATTATGAATTGTAAACCCCTTCCACTGCGTAAACTTTATAAAATTAGGGGAAATTTTTGAAATTTGTCCCAACAATCGGTAGTAGAACAAAGGGATTTATGCAGATAGCCCTATTCCCGGGAGCTCTCGCACGTAAGGTGTCACAAAGCGTGACTCTCCGACCGGGGGCTTAGGTAGAGATAAGAGTCTCATGCCCTATGTGCTTTAATAGGTGTCTTCTGTTATTACCATAATTGAGAACTGTGAACCCAACAATCGGCATCAGAGTTAATTTTTCCCAATAGCTACATGTAAAACTACTCCAATGGAAAGCAAAAGAAAGATAAGTTACGGGCGGAAAATATATTGTGTTGTGTCGTGTCAGGTTCATGTTATGCGTGGAGTCTTAGAAATGGAGTCAACACTAACCTGACCCATTTATTAAATGGGTAGGAACTCCCAACCTTTAACCTACCAATTAATAAATGGGTAAGCCGCAGGTTACCTATTAATTGTATTGGTATTTCTTTTGCCATTAAATGCTAGTTTGTCAATTTATAAATATATCAATAATACCCCTCCTGGTTGATACTAGCAAGAAATACATGACATATTTGTAATTGGTAAAACGAGCTATCAAATTAACATTACTAAATATAGTTTATATTATCTTATATGGGATAAGCTAAAAAAATCTATATATAATGACAACAGTATATAACTTAAATGCCTAACATAATTATGTCAAGGAGTCAAGCGTATCAAAAATGGGTTAAATGGGTCATACCCAAATTCGACCCAATTACCTATACAGGTTAAATAGGTCAACCTAAATTCAACCTGGCTTCAAAAATCCGACTCAAACCCACTATGTTCGTGTCGTGCTATGATGTTATATCAGATTTTGTAAGGTCTAGATAAAGCACGAGCTTGATGTAAAAGAAATAAATTGAAGAGTTTGTATGTTTGTGTTAGGACCCTTTACACAATTGCAAGAGTCCTTCATTTATAGAATAAGAAAATAACTATTGCGCGCTTGTTTGGGGCCATTGCCTTCCCACGTTTGGACTTTATGCCCATGATCTTAGATTAGCTTCGTGAAACTTTGACACACGTGCTAGAAATCAAACAGTTTTTCCCACATTTGTCCATACTTCCTTTATCGTTCTTGAGGCCCACGCTTTCCTTTTCATGCAAATAAGTACTTTGAGCTTATCAGTATTCCCTTGCTCACAGCACTCCTGGCAATGTCTTTAAGCTTGAGCGCATAAGCCCAGTGAACTACTTCAACCAGCTATAATTTTGGGACTTTAGTTATTTCAGATATCATAATCCAGATGATGGCCTTCCTTCTTCATCCTTATAATTGTTAAGATTAGTGTTACGAAATCCAGATTTATCCTACAAATGTTATTTTATTAAAGAATAAAATTGAAGTCCCAGTGGTTTTCTTGATAAATTTGTGTAAATGAGCATATATACTGCATGTGATTTTATTTTTGGTAACATTGATGAGATGGATGCAATCATCATACTAAAATTTACATGTTCGTCCTGAGTGGTTTATGAGATTAACCCACAGATAGACTTGGAACAAATAGTATGGATTGTTGGTCAAAAAACTCATAGTCAAAGACAAGTTTTGACCACTTGTATGATAAGACTATAACGTGACAATTTAAATGACTTGTCTTAGTCGGATGGATAGTGATCCAAAAGTGTTATGTTGGTTTATTGAATAAGATTGACACACTGAGTTGGACCATGTGGATTGCTTGTTTCTAGACTACTATCGGAGATGAGTGATTCATATTGTACTATTTGAATGAGGACTCTAAATTTTGAAAGTATTCTGGACTTGTGCATAGAATATTAGTTGCTTTAGTGTGCTATCAGTAAGGTCTAGACAAATGACTGAATTCCCAAGTACATTGGGCAACGGCATGAAGTGTGACAAAGATTATGTAATCAATATGGAATCTACAATCTCTTATGAGGTATAAATGTCCCCTTAGTTGATTCGCAAGTGTTTGAATGATTCGTAATCTTTGGCCATAGTGTTCCAAGTGTTTGACATTTAGAATTTATACTATGAATATGTTCAAGTATAAATGAATTATTCGGTAGAGGATAAGTTGGTAACTAATGAAGAGGCTATGAGAAGGCTAATGGTAGTAGTTATAATTATTCATTGCCATGGACATCTGGTGGAGGGGTTGTTGTCATCAATACAGTCTATCTGGGAGCTATCGAATAAATGGTTAAGTCTAGAGTAAAGTGGGATTTTTTGGTGGAATTAAGTCTCATTAAATAGTAATTAAATTTTATCATGAGATGGTAATTAATTTATCCTATTTGGAGCTAGATTTAAATTATCCTTGAGGTTCATGCATAAGCCACTGTATTTATTGCCATTAGAAAAATATTAAGGAATTCATGATATGAATTATTTATTCATGAGATGAGTAAATTTAATTTTGCCAAACATTATTAATGAGATGAATAAAAATTAAAAATTATAAAATAAATTATTTTTTTAAATTAAAAATTTATGGGATGAATTTTTTGTCATGTGGAAATAAAGCAAACCAAAAAAGGAAAAAAAAAGCATTTACACAGGTAGTGATCCACTTGAAACAATGGTAGCTAATCAGCATGCGAGACGTGCCTAGGGTGTATATCCGTGCCTTCAGGCATGGGCCAATCACTGCATGCCGCGTGGCACGCAGTGAAAAGGCTTAAAGAACATGGATTCGGTATGTAGAACGCGGCGTTTTGATTAATTGTTGATTGAAACGCTGTGTTTTGGGGTTATAACTGTGCTCCCACATTGATTTATTTGCAATTTTTTGCTGCGGCATCCTACTATAAAATAAGGGTATCAATTTCAATGCTTGGCATTCAATTGAATTAAAAAAAAGGGTTTCTAAAATTATTTCAGAGACATAATTGGAGGGAAAATTTTCCTTTAAAATTTTTCTTTCCTAGTTTAATATTTTTCGGAGCCCACTCTCCGGGCACTTTGAGATCATTTCATAGAAGGTAGCTGGGTCTCGGTGTTCTCTCGGCCTTCTCAGTTTTCTCAGAGTTATTTATTATTCTTCCGGTATTCTTTATTTTGGAGCAATTTCAGTTATGTCCTTTTTCCCCTTCTCTTTTAAGTATTTCACTTTTCTATTTATTTATAGTATTCTTATTGTGCTTCTTTAAGTTTATGTTATTGTTATGAGAGTATTAGAGTAGAGGCCTGTAGATTTAAATTAAGAATTTTAAATGTGTAGATTTAAAATTAGGATTTTTAAATCCACTTTAGGTTTTGAAATTAGGAATTTTAATCAAATTTAGGTTTAATATTAGGAATTTTAAACCCTTTCACTGCACTAGTTTAATAAACTAAGGAAAAATTTTTAAAATTCGTCCCAATAATAATAAGCCTCAAAGGTCCTTCCATGTGAGAGACACGTGTCATATAACCCGAAACAACTTTGTTCAAACTTCTTTGAGTTTGGGGTGTAAACAAATGCTCCACTTCTATCTGCTGGTAATTTCAAAATTGCAATAGGTAAAAAGTTGATTTCACCACCAAAGAGTATAGGGAGCTCAAAGCGGCATACTAAAGGCTCGGGGTTATTTATTACGTGGGTCTACAAATGCCCCAATCATTGATAACGAAATTTCTTCACTTAGTGCCTTGCATTCAAGCTCGCGCTGCGAATAAGCCTCCTTATTCGTCATTTGAAAGTCTTTCTTTTTCTTTCTCGAATCTTTGGGATTACATTAATAGGAAATGGCTCAAATTGCTCATTATCTTTCTATTGCCTTTCTTGTGGCTGATAGCCCAGTTGAGCATCTCATTCTTCTCATTCAATCTGATAACTTCGTCATCTTGAACCGACTACAATTTCTAGCTGTTTCAAACCCTCTGTGTGGGGGGGGGGGGGGGGGGGGGGGGTCGTGTCCTTCCTCATCTAAGGACTCTTAAGAGTACTCAGCCTTTGGGTCCCACCTTTACGAAGGTGTTCATATTTTGGAGCTTCCCAAAATCTCCCTTGATACGTTGGAGTCTCCTCTGTTGAGGTCCTTTGATGAACGGTACAACCGTGGTGGATGTTGTATTTTCAGGGATATGACCCCTTTCAAGTTTTGGACCTTTCCCACCAAGCTTTATGCTTCATGGGTTGAACGTTTCATGATTTCACCTTGAAGTGAAGTGCATATCTCTTCGGATCTTCAAAGCAATTATACTCACAACGATATACATTTGGTATCACTTCCCAATAGTCATCATTCTCATTTGTTTTTAGAACGCTTATTATAATGCTTTTGTCCTTCTAGAGGGATTCCTTGAGATTACTCTTGAAGTTGTTGCGACGATAATAAGTATTTCCCCTTCTAGCCTCAAGTCTCCTTCAGACACTCTTGTCTTCAAGTAGGATGAAGCCTTTTTCCTTCTCTTCCTATTTCCCTTTCGGCTATGAGAAATATGCCAAGTTATTCTATAAGGAATTTCACAGTGGCAAGCCAAACTCTAAATAGGAAGAAATAGCATTTACTTATTCTAGCTGGACAAGTTCTTTTTCTTTAACTTATCCAATATTGTTTTGTGTATATCAAGTCGTTGGCTTTCTATATAGCTTTTAGAAATGGTCCTCTTACTATGGGACCATTGTTGTTCACCCAAGTTTATGGTTGTATGCGGAACACCATAGCTAAAAACTATTGCCTTCCACAAAGGGGGCCCACTTTGGCTTGTCCAACTGTGGGCCCAAGTGTACTTCTCCTTTCTTGGTCACATAGGGTCTTTTATTCCCATAGCAAACACTGTTTACTGCTATGGTAAATATTTGTCTCAGATGGAGGTTGATCATCCTTCGAGGTGGACTGTTAAACGCCATGTTAAGCAGCTTTCAACTATACATCACAGAACATGAACTCGATGGACCCCTTTTTTGAGAAAGGAGACAGGGTCATTCCTGGTGCAAAGAGATGACCATAGATAGGGACATCTTTATGGATATCCACTCTAACCAGTAGCGTGGGACTTACCCTTTGACCACCAAACCTCCCCTAGTGTCGAGTCCTACAGCCTGCATAGTTTGATAGACAGTTCAGGATGGCAAAGGATATCCCCTTCCCTAGCAACCATTGGTGGGATAAGAGAGCCTCTCTCTTCATCCTTCTCATCTTAAGGAGCTTTTTCCAAACCAACCTAGCTATTAGAAAAGTGTATGGTGATCTTGTTCTTTGTAGGTTTGCGCCATATGCCACCTAGTGTTATCTTAACTGGTTTGTAGCATATTAGTCCCACTAGAGGGAAGGATACCAGGCATTATTTAATCACTTCATTGGAGCGTGCAGGTAATAGTGTTGAAGGAGTTATAGTAAAGGCATCATAAGAAGAAATATCGAGGCAAGTTCCTCAAAGTAACGACCCTTTATTCAGACTTTTTTCTTCTAAAGCTCAAACCAACTTACTGACTCAAGTGGCTCTTCATGCAGCTTCAGTGTGAAGGCTTGCCTCTCAAAGGTAGATCACTGAGAAGCCTCGAGCCACCAAGAGTTTCACTCAGCTGCTACTTGGAGAGGAGTCTCCATAGGCAAGAGAATTCTCACCGACCATTACCAATAGCTCAAAGAAATGGGCAACATGATAAACAATCACTCTATAAGTGGTTCTATCCTCATTAGCAAGATAGTCAGAGTGACCCCCACTCCCCCCCCCCCCCCCCCCCCCCCCCCCCCCCCCCCCCCCAAAAAAATTTTCTTAGTCTTTTAGTAGAAAGAAGGGGAGAAGTGAGCAGCAAGAGGTATTTACTTGTCCTTATCTTACCTTTCTTTTACCTTGTTTCTTCTTTTTCCTCTCTGATTCCATCTTGAATGTAGGCTACAACCTTAAACCAAAGCTCATCAAAGGTGATAGAAATAGCTAATTGTCCCTCAAGAAGTCTAGCTCAAGGTTCACCCATAGATACTAGACCACTTGACATCACAATACAAGAAGCAGAAGAATCCACGCAGCCATCATTAACGCAATAAAAGGGCATGTTTTGGCTAATGCTCCCCTTTTGGTTGCCCTAAGCCAGTACTTGATTCAAGCATCGCTCTTAACTCCCATGGGAGCCTACGACAGTACCCGAAGAGACTTCCGCTGGTAAAGGAAACTCGACCTTCCCCTTACCTCATTTATGGCTAAGCCATTAGTTGATTCTAACTCGTTGTTCTTACAGCGACCCACGTGGACTAGGAATTCTAATACTAGAAGACCATGGTGCTACTAGCACTGAACCAACAATAACATAAAACTCAGCAAAGATTCCAAGATAAGAAACTATCATTTTCGATTTATTGTCTTATGTTTCAGAAAAATAAAGTGTAACTCTTTTCCTCTTTCTCGCTTTAGGTACCTTCCTCGTCACCTTTCTCACCTGCGGTGCTCTCACATTTAGAGCAACTTCGGATGACTAGGAGGCTGGTCTTCCAGCAGGTGGATCCCGTGGCAACTCTTGGGCCCGGAAGACTAAGTAACTTGGTACATCTTGCCCTTCAAGATTTAGCTTTGCCAACCAACATTTAAGTAGCCCTTTCCCTTATAATACTGTTAGGAATGGTATCCTAAAAATTTAAATTTGTCATGTAAATGTTATTTTATCAATGAATAAAATTGAAGTTCTAGTCTTTTCCTCATTAGATTTATATAAGCGAACATTTATACTGTATGTGATTTTCTTTTAAGTAACATCCATGAGATAGGTGTAGTCCTCATACTACAATTTACATGTTTGTTCTAAGTGGTTTATGAGATTAACCCACGGATAGACTTGGAACAAATTGTATGGATTGTTGTTTGAAAAACTCATAGTCAAAGACAAGTTTGGACCACTTGTATACTAAGACTCTAATGTGACACTTTAGATGACTTGTCTTGGTCATGTGGATAGTGATCCAAAAGTGTTATATTAGGTTGTTTAATAAGATTGACACACTGAGTTGGACCATGTGAGTTGCTTGTTTCTAGACTACTATCGGAGATGAGTGATTCATGTGGTACTGTTTGAACGACGACTCCAGATCCTGAGAGTATTTTGGAATTGTACATGAAACGTTAGTTTTTTGGTGTACTATAGGTAAGGTCTAAATGTATGATTGAATCCCCCCGTACACTGGATAGTGGCATGAAGTGTGATAAGAATCAGGTATTCAATATAAAATCTACAATCTCTTATGAGGTACAGATGTGCCCTTAGTTGATTCGCAAGTATTTGATTAGTTCTGAATCTTTAGCCAAAGTGTTTCAGTTGTTTGACATTTGGAAATTATCCTATAAATATGTTCAAGTATAAATGAAATATTCAGGAGTAGACACCTCTTTGTTCGAGCATCTACACTCAAAAATTATAGATTTTATTACCTCGAGGTCCTCTCTCAAAACCTTAGTCCTCATGAGCATGGATTCTTCGAGCTAGGTCCTTGGCAACTTATAGCCAAAAGCCAAGTAGACAAGGTCATTAGCTACCTTATTCTTAGCTCAAGGGATGAATCCTCACTTCACTAAACTTTCCCAACAAGTCTTGGACCATTGAGATATTTTTACTTGAGGGGTGAATCACAAGCTGCGAATTGCCCCTGATTTCCACACTAGTGATTCCCATCTTAAGAAGTGTCTCAAGACCAATGAACATAGCCTCATACTTTGCCCCATTGTTAGACCAATCACATACCAAAGTGACGGCTAGCTTTGTAACGAATCCTGACAGTGAGTCAATGAGAACTTCTACTCATGCACTAGATGTTCTTGAACCATCAAAGTGTAACTTCCATGATGCAATCCTGATTACCAATGCATCTTTCATGTCGAAGCAATCTCCATTGCTCAAGTTAGCATGGTCATCCAGGAAATCAGTCGGTGTTTGGCCTTTCACCGAATTTTTTGACAAATATAATAAATCATATTAGAGTAGCGCGATACTCCACTTGCTTAATTTCCCTTTAATCAATTGTCTATCTAACATATATTTTATACATTTGTCTAGGTGTTTAGGTATATTGTGGATGCAAGAAAGTAATGCATTAACTTGAAAGACACAAGCTACATAGACAAACATAACTTTTATGGGGAAGTATCTTTTTCCACAATCATTCAAACAACAGCTTAAAGAAAAGACAACTTGTTGCCATCCTTGCAGGTTGTGTTAAAGCAACAAGCAACTAGTTGACTTAGGGGAGGCTAACAAATATAGCATTAATGGCTTCCCCATGCTTAGGTGGAATTAATTTGTTGGTCTGATCGAGTAATCCTTGATTGCCTAGAATGTCATTTGATGCTACTCTTTCCACTTGATGTCTCTCTCGCAAATTTCAACCTCAAATGTCTTGAGAATACCTGGTGTTTCTTGCAACATTTGAAATGAAACGCCTTAAGAAATTGACATGCTCAAGAAACCTCTAAAGTTCTTTCTTATTAGTAGACAACATGGCCTCTCGTATTGCCTTAGTTTATTCAAGTCCACCTCAATGCCCTGCTGATGTACCAGAAAGCCTCAGAACTTTCTAGCTCAAACAAAAAAAGCATATTTCAAGGTCATCCTAAGGTTGTGACTTCTCATTTGTAAGAAGGTATTTGTAAGTCACTCAAATGTTAAAACTTGAACTTTTGACTTAACCACGAAGTCATCAATATATAATTCCAAGCTTTTGCCAATTAAGTCATGAGAAGATCATGTTCATAGCTCGTTGGTATGTGGCAATAGCTTTCTTAAAAGAAGGGCATGGCTATCCACTCAAAGGTCCCTATTGACTCGGTACATCTGAGCTTCGTTTTATGTTATCCTACGAGGCTATCATTACATGATAATACCCACAGTATCCATCCATAAAGAATAATACCTCATGCCTCGAAGTAGAATCGATTAAGAAATTAGCTATGGACTTTGGGTATTCGTCATTTGGAGTGGCAGCATTCAAGTCCCAAAACCCAATACAAACTCTAATCTTACCATTCTTATTAATTATCGATACAATACTAAACAACCATTCAACATACCTAACAGTTCGAATAAACTTGGCTTTGAGGAGTCTCTCAATTTCCTCTTTGACCATGTCAATGATCTCTTGGGATGTTTTCCTTTGGGCTAGATCAATGGCTTTGACCTTGGCTTAATAGTGACCTTGCTCAACCAAGCGCTCCTTACAACCGGGCATCTCATGATGCTCCCAAGCAAAGCAAGCCTTGAACTCAAGAACTAAGTCTACATAGTACTTCTCTGCTCATTAGAGAGCATCCTGCTTACAAAGATAGGCCTTGTTTCTTCCATAGATTCTATGTCGCCTTTATCAACAAGTCTTGGACATAGTCTCTCAAATCATCCATCTTAGCTAGTACTACTTCAAGATTTGCTAGCACCATTTCCTTTTCTTGTATTGTCTTGACCTCAAAACCATGCTCAAGGGCAAATGATTGCTATACCCCTAGCCTGTCCTCCGCTTGCCAAGCCAGCAACTTAACTATTGTTGAGGAAGTAGCCCATCAAGCCTCTAGTTGAAATGCTGGTCTCAGTCCACAAAGTGTTGTGTGCGCCTTGAATATCTCCCTCATCCAACAGGGCTCTCACATAGTCCCAAAATTCAGAGCCTAAAATTTAACCTTAACACCATCTCCCTTGGTGTCTATTGGTGGCCCCTTGTTACGATGTTACAGCCATCCTATTGTACACCTACATTCATTGGCTCAAAGTGTTCAGTCCTAATTACCCTTATGAGTCCCACTCCATCTGCATAAAATTTTGCCTCAACAAAATTTGACTAAGCCATGAATAGTTTGTCATCCGCCACAACAATCTAATATTTGTCATGGTTCTAAAAACTCAATAAGTGAAGTCAAGAAGATGGGATACAAATATGGGCATGTAACCAATCTCTCTCGAGCAATGCATTGTAACTCGAGGTTGTATCCACCACAAAGAATTATGCTAGTCTACTCAAGCTGTCGATGGTGAGTTTAACATGGATTATGGTGCCAGACTTGGTGGTGGCACTAGAGAAGCCACATATTGTCACATCCGAAGTCATCAAGTTATCTCTTGACTTGACAATCCAACATGTAAGAGGGTAGGATTTTGATGGCCGCATCCTTATCAAAAAGAACTCGATTCACTAAGATGTCATCAAATTTGGCCTTGATGTAAAAAGGTTTGATGCCTTAGTTAGGGACAGAAGGCACATTGAACATCATCCTCAACATGTCAAAAGGTTTGATGTAAGAGGGTAGGATTTAGAAATCATGGTTTTTGACATAGAAGGTAAGGGATCAAAATTCCTTCCAGTGATGGCTACCTCCCGCGCTATCATTTCCACATAAGGGCTTTCGTCAACGGCTTCTACATCTCCTTTGAGGCTGGCATGTTCTATCCTTGCCTTAAACTCGACTAGGGAAATGATGGATGTTCTTACGTCAACTTGTTTGGTCATTGTCTGGAACTGGATTTGAAGTTTTTCTAAGCCTAATCTTTAGGAAACGTTTCCTCTAGGGTAGACTCCTCCATCAACTCATCCTAAGGAGAGTCTTATTCCTGGTTATGATTCTCAAGGTCAGACCAAGTTAGGTTTACCCTGTCAAGGGGATCCACTAGGGAGACCTCATTTATACTTAATGGGTTGTGATATTCGTTATTGAAAACCTTTTTAGCCCAGGCACTCTTGGCGAATCGCTCCCATCAGTATTCCCCCATTAGAGGATGATATGTTGGCCTATCATTTAGGATTAATAGGCGCTTCTTTCATAGGTCTGTTAGCAAGGGAAGCCTCTCCAAATTTTGGAGCATCAAGGTCCATTAGCCTCATACTACTTATCTTCCCATCCACTGCACCAAGGCTCTTTTTTAAAACGCTCACATTCAGCGTTTGCACTAATTTGATGCACCTTTCAGTTGCTTTTCACATAGAAGTTTCCTGTATGAGTCTTGGTCAACTTAGAGTCTGGCCTTCTGCCTTCATGTTGGCACTCTGGCTCGTCTAATCTCTTCTCTAGACATTGTAAGGCAAACCTAGTAGGCCGGTCCCTAACCTCCACACATAAAGTTGGTCAGGTCCCCAACCTCCACCGGCAACATAGTATTTCAGGTTCCATTTTGGGTGCTCTGTCCTCATTACTAATTGAGCGTTTACGAAATATTCCCTCGTCTGCTCAAAAATGAAAGTCTTCTTGGGCCTCAACTTGGAAGATCTCTCGGGAAGCAAATCAAGCTTCCTCATTTCCATTATCATACCATGACGACAACCTCCACACATAAAGTTGGTCAGGTTCATAGGTTTTTCAGAGATCTCCGCCTCCATAAAAGAGATCGTTTACCATTGCCCCTCTAAGTAGAACCCATGAGTGGCTTTTTATATCTAGAAAAGTGCAATAGTCTCCCTCTCAAGTTGCCTAAGGAGGAACTTTCTGAAGATGGAATATTCACAAGTTGGGTGGACTATCGTTATGTGCCACTTGCATAGCTCATCTCCAAGTTCTAGTGAGCTCCAGGGGAACCTCAAAATCCCTTCATCCACTAGCCTTTCAAATAGGTCATTGGTTGTTTTAGCTTTGGTGTATTCATATTGTCCTTACAAGAAGATCTGTCATTAGAAGGGACATGAGCATGGGCCCCAAACTCAATAGCTTTAATTGCATTGATTGAACTGGACTTAGGAAGGGGTTCTTATAGGCCCCCATCTAGTCTCAAGATGGACAAATTCCCTTGCCTGAATGGCATCTTGAACTACATTGTGGAGTGAGTAAATGAGTCGTGCCACTAATAATACATCTTCCGTTTTAGGGCATTAGGTTTAGGCTTGGCTCTTGACAAATCTAACAAGTACTTTCACAACTCTCTGGGTTGTTTCATTTTTCGGGCCTTAGAATCCTTTTTCACTAAACTTTTACAGACCATAAGGATATACTTAACGTATTCAGCTATGTCAATTTTCGAAAGAGGCTCTTCCTCCTCCTCTATGACCTCAAATACATAGCTCCCAGCTACATTCATTATAGCTCTCTCTTAGAGGAGTGTCTTGTATGTAGTGGTGCATTTTGCTAGTTGTAGCAAACTAGTGAAATTCAATTCCGGAATTTCTTCCTAAATTCGATGTCCAAACTATTTAAAGCTAGTTTGGCATCTTTAATTTTAGGTAATACAACCATATATCTCAATCTAGCAGTCTTGAACTGGTTGATAAAGTCTTCCACTAATTGTTCTGGATTTTGCTTTAAGCGTGCCCAGTTAGACATGGAGGTAGTTAATTCTAGGGAACTAGTCCAGGAATTGCTTGGCTATATTATTCTTGGTGCATTCAGAATTAGGTGGTAAGCTAATGAACCATTGAAATGTCATCCCAATTAAGGAATTAGGAAAAAGCCTCATTTTAAGTATGGATTATTGGCTTCCTCCCCGACACTAGTAGTTATATCCTGCCAAGTGCTCAAGGGTGAACATGTTCCCATCTTTGAAGAAAAGAGTGAAATAAGGAACATTATACCCTAAAAAAAAAGGATAATCCCTGTCTTTGTGTACATGTATACACACACACATATCTATATGCCTATTGACTCTTTATAAGCTCAGGTCGTTCATCTGCTCAATGATGGTGACCAACTAGACTAACTTCCTAGTAAAGGGTTGGAAATTTCCCTATATGAGGTAACCGATCCCTCTAAGGGTCCGGCGGTTACCTTTGGGCTTCTGTGAGTCCCGAACTAGGGCATGTGACTTCTCCTGCATAGGCAAGGTTATGTCCCATCTACCCTGGGTGGTCCTATTCATAGGTCTGTATTCCTACTGAGGTTCGCTTCATGTGGATATAATCCATGATCCCAGACTTGATAATAATTCCTCGCACCATATGACCCTAGCTCATGCTGTGGGGTTGCCCCAAGGCCACTTGCCCTCCAATCTCATTGACCGGGTCAAGCCTAAGAGCGAGGTATGGGTATCCTGTAAAGGAGACCTTCCCTTGCTCCACTGTCTGGCAGGCTGGCTCAGGTCTAGAATTATGGTTGGGAACCCTTGTAGAAGGGTCATGTCTCTACCCCCTGAGTATCATAGACCAGCTCTGCTCAAAGTTCGAGACTCTGGATTCTCGACACAAATACTTGCTCCTAGCACAAGGATACCATTTTTGAGGCATAAGGTCATCAGCTCTCCAGTCGAGATTTACTCCCCTATTCCATGCTTATTGGCTGGTGGATCTCTTTTACTCTTGAGAGCTCATTTATCCTAATAGTAGTTGACCCCCCCCCCTGTCCTCATAAAGACTGCATGGTTGTTGATAACCTTAAATATGTATATATTTACTTATATTATTTTAATACATTTTTAACCATTTTAATTCTAATTTTTATCACTTTTGCTTGTTTTTGCTCGGTTTTGACTATTTCACCTATTTTCTTGCAAAAACTCCAATTTTGTATTAAATATTGCTAGTTTTATCATTAATATCAATAATTAAATGCAAGATAAATCAAAAAAATTGCAAAATAATAACAAAAATTGTACAAAATTACCAAGAACACCTAACTTACACCCTATTTAATAAGTTTTGCATCAATTTTTAGCTAAATTTCAAGCTTTTATCCTCATTATTCACCTTTTATGCATTGTATAATACAATTAAACATTAATTAAAGCTATTTTAAGCATTCTTTTACATAAAAAAATTAGAAACGAATCGAAAAATATAACAAAATTACAAGTTGCAAAGCAACTTGCAGTCTGCTCAGGAAGACACTTTTGCAGCTCGATTTGTTTGAATTATTTTTAACTAAATTCACTGAACCAAAGCCTAAATAAGTTTTTTAACATCTTTTTAACATGTTATTGCAGCAATTGGGTGGAGGATTTCATGATAAAATGAAGAAAAACGAGCTGGAAAATGACTGCAGAAAATGGGCGGCAGATTTCAGCTTTCCACGAACAACTTGCATTTTGGCAATTAAAACTCAATTTTTTTAACCAAATTCATTTTAAAAACACCACACAACATCAATATGATGTTTTGGAGAATAATTTTGGCGGTCGAGTGTAGAAAAAATCAAGAAAAACGATAAAAAACCAGATCCACAAAATTGCCTCAGGATGCACAAATGGGAGCTGATTTTTGAGATTTTTTCCAAATTGTTTTATCCCAATCCTACTTGTATAAATAGGGTAGGTTTCAAGGAGTTAATTCATCAAGTTTTTAGATCAAAAATCAAAAACAATCGAGTGAGAAAGGGGTTAAAATAAGTCAGGTCTGTGCAGCCTGCAAAATGTTACTTTGGGTAAATTTTGTTATTTTTGTTAGTTTTATTATTTTTTTTCATTAGTTCATGTATTTTTATGTTTTTAATGTTTAATATTAATTTAACATGAACTAATTTTGTTAATCTAAGGCTACGATGTAGCCTAAAGTGTAAAATACGCTCATTTCTAATTCAAGGTATTCAATGTTTATGTTATGACGCTGTTGAAGTGTTTATCATTGTTCTTAATGAGTTTTAAATGCTTGATCACCATTTAAGGCCTGTAATGATTCATAATGAGACCGAGAGGAGATTTATGATGAGTGCTGAGGTGATAAGCACCACAAATTGGGCGAATGCTCGAAAGAGATTAACGCGATTTGTGTGGTTTTTTAAAAGAAAATCATAGAGCTTTTATAACTCTTTTCTTATTTAAATTCATGCAAGAAAGTGATGGGTTAATATGTTAAAGAGTACGCTAAATGTTGCTCGTGAGAGAATGTTTAGTAAATTAGGATTTTCAACCATCAACACACCGTAACAACTTGAATATCGAGAATAGAAAAGGCGCATTGATGCAACTTAGGTGAAATCGGATGCCTTAAACTTTATTAACTGATAAAAAAAAAAACTTAAATCGGCTCATTCTAGTTTAGTTTTAACTTTTATTTTTATTTTATTTTATTTTACTTTATTTCATATCAAAATCCCTAATTTTTTGATTTTTTAAATAGTGTTGAAACTACTAATTTTAGTAATAACTTAGCAATCCTCGTGGGACGATACTCTACTCACTCAATATTACCTGAAGCGACCAGTGCACTTGCTAGTAAAAAATCGCATCAAGTTTTTGGCGTCATTGCCAGGGATTGTCAATAATTGAGTGATATTGAAACCACATAGTTTTGATATTAATTTGAAATTGTAAATAATTTGTAAATTTTGCTAAAGGTGAAATATAAAATTCTTTTCATTCATTCATTTCATTTGTAAAGATAATTCTTTAAAAAAAAATTTATTAAATAAAAAAATTCGTTTATAAAAAAAAAATAATTATTTTGTTTATTTTTATAATTTAAAATTGTTAATAGATTGTAAATTTTGTTGAAAATTTGAAAAAAATTAATCTTCATTCATTTATTTATTTTATTTTATTTTATTTTAGATTATTGTATTTTTAGGTTTTTTGATTAATTTTTGAATTTTTTTATTTTATCTTTTTTTATGTTATTCACCTATTTAAGTTTCTCAAAGTTAAATTTGTTGTTTTTCAGGTTTTTCAAAAATATTAGTGTTACTAACAAATTCATTTATTTTATTTATTCATCATAGATTTTTAAATAATTAAGATATGTGCATATATATATAAAGATATATACATATTTATTTGTTTAGGCAATTTTATATCACAAAATATTCATTGTTACTCTACTTTGTAATTTAAACATCATATTCCTTTTTTTTAATTTTTAAGAAAAAAAAAAATACATGTTTTCCTGATTTTAAAAAAAAAGTGCAAAAATCAGTTTTTTTTTTTTTTTTATATTGAAAATATGATTTTTAGCCAAGAAATATTTTACTTCAATTTTTTTTTTCTTATTGTGTTTTTCATTTTTATTGATTTAAATTCATTTTGTTCAAACTTGTAAATCTTGTTTAAATTTGAAGAAGTCATTTTTTTTTTCATTTATTTCATTCATCTAGATAGATTGTATTATTTTTATTTTAAGAGTTTTGTGCTGTATTTTTTCGTATGACATGATCGAGATTCGCAATAAGAAGAAGGGCACATTCAAGGCTAATGCTTAAAGGTTGAAGCCTTATGTTGATGGAAAGCTTGACAGCAAAAGACCGCCATTAATCTCAACAATGTCCAATGATCTACTCAGAGAGTTGAGCTAGCGACTATAACCAAAAGCGCTTCTTGGGAGGCAACCCAAGTGTTTTTATTTTTATCTATCTAGTTTTATTTTCCTTTCATTATTTTTTTTTTTTGTCTCATATTTATTTTTGTTTAAACAGGTATTTCACAATAAGTTTGGGGGTGGCACGATTTCCACATGCATCATCAAAGAGCGATCCTCAAACCGGAGAAGTACCTTTCTCCCACTCTATAATACCCAGTCTAATTAAATCAGACTCGGTATTATAATATATGAAACTTAGAATAATTAAATTAAACTACGTATCTTAATACAATTAAAACTCGCTATTATTTCAACCAGGATAAAAATAAGTACAATCGGGTGAGTGGGGAGCAAGGAAAGAAAAGAAAAGAAAAAATACTTGGAGTGGGGTGCAAGGAAAAGAAAAAAAAAAGGGGGGGGGGGGGGGGGGGGGGGGGGGTCTATAAATACCCCTAACCCTCGACCTCATTTCCTCACCCCTCACCTCTCGACTCTCTCTCTCCTCTCGGTTTTCTCTCTCTATCACTCACGCTCTCTCTCCTCGCCGGTACAGATCAGGTCACCCCACCGGCGTCACCACCTCTTAGAAGCTAAATTTGTTGGATTTAAGCTAGTGAAGGTGAGTATGTTACTTCCCTACTTGTTTGCAAAGTATGAAAATTGCTTTAGATGACTTAATTTGTGTGACTTATATTTTGAATGATTTATTGGTTTGATAAAATAGGATTGGGCATATGTGTTTATGTGATTATGTGATTTATACTCTTATGAGTTGAATTATATTGGTTTATACATTGATTTAACATGTGAATTTCGAAGAAGTTTTTACGAATATGCGAATTTCGAAGGAGTTTTTATGAATATGCGAATTTCGAAGGAAATTATTGTGAACTTGTGATTTGAATTTCAAAGGAAATTATTGTGAACTTGTGATTTGAATCTGGCTGTGTAAGCGTACGTAGGGGAGACGTCCAAATCCCGGTACGTATGACGACGCGGGGGAGATGTCCGAATCCCAGTCGTTACATAGAAGGAAATTATTGTGAAATTGTGATTTGAATTTGAAAGGTTTTATGGGAAGAGCTTACAGATAACTACGTTGACCCTCCGGGGTCTGTCGACAATGTGAAATGTGAAATACGAAATGTGAAAAGTCGATCTGTGACCCTGTCGCGGGAATAATACCGGCACATAGATCTATATTCGATCGTACTGGATTTGTCGACTTAGAACAGGTTCGAATATGTGAAATGTGAACGTCGATCTGTGACCCTGTCGCGGGAATAATACCGGCCGTAGTTTTTGATGCGTCTGTATGTTTACCGGAAAAGCTTTTGTGAATGAAGTTTTACCAAAAGAGCTCTTGTAAATAAAAGATATGTGCTACCATAATGTGAATTTTTCTGATAAATTGATTTTACTGGATTTGATTGGAATTTTATCTGTTTTAAATAATATGCCCGACCCGGGTAGGGAATGTAATGTACTTACTATGCGCGTTGTTTGCTCACCCAATTCGTTTATTTCTCTTTTTCTCAGATTAGTAACCCATGGCAAGTTCCTGAAGGAAGAAAAGATGGAACAGCTTACTCCAGAATTAGTTATTCGTATAGTTGAATAATTTATGAATTTGTTGTGGCATATTAGAACTATCTAGGATATTGTAATTTTAAGCTTTCGCTCTACTAGTATTAAAATGTTAAGTTTGATGCATTTGGGATTATGTTTTATATAAGAACAGTTTATATGATTTTGAGGAGTTTCATTTGGAAAGATTCGGGCTTCATACTATAATAAGGGGATTCGTTATAGTACGGTCGTGTAGCGCCCTTTAACTTAAGCCTATTCGGTATTAGCGTTGTAGGGAGTGTAATGTACTCACTGAGTATGTTATTTGCTCACCCAATTCATTTATTTTCCATATTAGTAACCCATGGCGAGTTCCTGAAGGAAGGGAATGATGAAGCGGCTTACTATCTCAAGGCTTAGTTTATTTCCCATAAATTTTGTTGTAGTATACTAGAACTATCTAGGATGTTGAAATTTTAAGCTTCCGCTCTACTAGTATTAAAATGTTAGTTTGATGTATTTGGGATTATGTTTTATATAAGAACAGTTTATATGATTTTGAGGAGTTTCATTTGGAAAGATTCGGGCTTCGTACTATAATAAGGGGATTCGTTATAGTACGGCCGTGTAGCGCCCTTTAACTTAAGCCTATTCGGTACTAACATTTGGGGGCGTTACACACTCGTTCTTTATATTCCTTTTAAAAAAACAATGTTATTTTTTCTAAGTTTGAGGGCGGGAGAAACAAATTTTTTATAAAATTGCTTTCAAAGTTTTCTGTTATTGTCTGTTTTAGAGTCAGGGAGAAATTATTTTTTAAAAGAAGTTGAGTGTGTGCAGCCTGCAGACCTGTTACTTTGGGTAAATTTTGTTATTTTTGTTAGTTTTATCATTTTTCTTCATTAGTTCATGTATTTTGATGTTTGTAATGTTTAATATTAAGTTTAACATGAACTAATTTTGTTAATCTAAGGCCAGGATGTAGCCTAAGTTGTAAAATACGCTCATTTCTAATTCAAGGTATTCAATGTTTATGTTATTGTGCTGTTGAAGTGTTTATCATTGTTCTTAATGAGTTTTAAATGCTTGATCACCATTTAAGGCCTGTAATGATTCATAATGAGACCGAGAGGAGATTTATGATGAGTGCTGAGGTGATAAGCACCACAAATAGGGCGAATGCTCGAAAGAGATTAACGCGATTTGTGTGGCTTTTTAAAAGAAAATCATAGAGCTTTTATAACTCTTTTCTTATTTAAATTCATGCAAGAAAGTGATGGGTTAATATGTTAAAGAGTACGCTAAATGTTTCTCGAGAGAGAATGTTTAGTAAGTTAGGATTTTCAACCATCAACACACAGCAACAACTTGAATATCGAGAGCAGAAAAGGCGCATTGATGCAACTTAGGTGAAATCGGATGCCTTAAACTTTATTAACTGATAAAAAAAAAACAACTTAAATCAGCTCATTCTAGTTTAGTTTTAACTTTATTTTTATTTTATTTTATTTTACTTTATTTCATATCAAAATCTCTAATTTTTCCATTTTTTAAATAGTATTGAAACTACTAATTTTGGTAATCACTTAGCAGTCCTCGTGGGACAATACTCTACTCACTCTATATTACTTGAAGCAACTAGTGCACTTGCTAGTAAAAAATCGCATCAAGTTTTTGGCGCCATTGCCAGGGATTGTCTATAATTGAGTGATATTGAAACCACATAGTTTTGATACTAATTTGAAATTGTAAATAATTTGTCAATTTGCCAAATATAAAAGTCTTTTCATTCATTTATTTCATATTTAAAGATAATTCTTTAAAAAAAAATTTATTGAATAAAAAAATTCGTTTATAAAAAAAATTAATTATTTTGTTTGTTTTTATAATTTGAAGTTGTTAATAGATTGTAAATTTTGTTGAAAATTTGAAAAAATTAATCTTCATTCATTTATTTATTTTATTTTATTTTATTTTAGATTCTTGTACTTTTAGGTTTTTTGATTAATTTTTGACTTTATTTTATTTTATCTTTTTTTATGTTATTCACTTATTTAAGTTTCTCAAAGTTAAATTTGTTGTTTTTAAGGTTTTTCAAAAATATTAGTGTTACTAACAAATTCATTTATTTCATTTATTCATCATAGATTTTTAAATAATTAAGATATGTGCATATATATGTAAATATATATATACATATTTGTTTGTTTAGGAAATTTTATATCACAAAATATTCATTGTTACACTACTTTGTAATTTAAGCATCATATTCCTTTTTTAAAATTTTTAAGGAAAAAAAAATACATTTTTTTCGAGATTTAAAGAATACATTTTTAATTTTTAAGAGGTGGTGAAGCCTTATGTTGATGGAAAGCTCGACAGCAAAAGACCGTCATTAATCTCAACAATGTCGACTGATCCACTCATGGAGTCGAGCTAACGACTATAACCAAAAGCGCTTCTTGGGAGGCAACCCAAGTGTTTTTATTTTTATCTATCTAGTTTTGTTTTCCTTTCATTATTTTTTTTTTGTCTCATATTTATTTTTGTTTAAACATGTATTTCACAATAAGTTTAGGGGTGGCATGATTTCCTCATGCATCCTCAAAGAGTGATCCTCAAACTGGGGAAGTACCTCTCTCCCACTCTGTAATACCCAATCTAATTAAATCAGACCCGGTATTATAATATATTAAACTTAGAATAATTAAATTAAACTACGTATCTTAATACAATTAAAACTCGCTATTATTTCAACAAGGATAAAAATAAGTACAATCGGGTGAGTGGGGAGCAAAGAAAGAAAAAAAAAAGAAAAAAAAAAAAAAAAAAAAACCTTAGAGTGGGGTGCAAGGAAAAGGGAAAAAAAAAAGGGGGGGTCTATAAATACCCTTAACCCCTGACCTCATTTCCTCACCTCTCACCTCTCGACTCTCTCTCTCCTCTCGGTTTTCTCTCTCTATCACTCACGACTCTCTCTCCTCGTCGGTACAGATCCGGTTGTCGGAAAAATTCAGAAAATACTTGGAAAGTACTTGCAACAGGGTATCCAAAAGATCTCAGGTGTTGAGGCTGTGTAATCACTTTCCTTAAGGCTTATTTCGGTATACGAAATATCCTCGGGGTTACAACAACAACCAAAAATGGAGTGAAGATGTGTATGGGG
This sequence comes from Simmondsia chinensis, assembly GCA_018398585.1. Classification (NCBI taxonomy): domain Eukaryota; kingdom Viridiplantae; phylum Streptophyta; class Magnoliopsida; order Caryophyllales; family Simmondsiaceae; genus Simmondsia; species Simmondsia chinensis. The sequence continues at coordinate 17,385,839 of JAGTTD010000005.1, forward strand.
AGAGATTGCTAGAGATGACTAGAGATTGATCAGACTTAGACAACACACACTTGTAAATTCACACAAGAACACAAGAACAAAATGAAGATGTTCTTCAATTTTTCCCCCTTATGATTCTCTCAACAAATTCATATGTTTCTCTATTTTTTTTTTTAACAAGAACCGGATGGGCATTTATATGTCTTTTATGGAATGAGATGTCCCCAAGAGAAAACCAAGAAAAGTCACCAAAAACCGGGAACAAAGGAGCGAACATAACTTCCAGAAACCATGGCTGTGTGTCGACACACAGTTCGACACACATGGTTACTGTAAGATTGTGTGTCGACACACGATCCCTGTGTGTCGACACACAACACCCTGTCGTGCGCTTCTGTAAGGCTGTGTGTCGACACACGGGCCATGTGTGTCGACACACACCTGACTCCCAATGGTACTGTAGGATTGTGTGTCGACACATATGGCCCATGTGTCAACACACACCCCTCTCATATTGTAAACACTTAAACACATACCGGGACAATCTCATACACATTTTATACATATAATAAACAATATTTTACACATTTATTAACACATATTTTGAAAATACACTAACAATCCCCCAACAATTTCAAAATACAACCAATCTCACTATTACATCTCGAATAAAGGACACCATGTCGTGCATCAACATGGGTGTCTCCCGATTGAACCCCTGGCTAGTGAAAGGACCATATAGTTAATCGGATCGAAAATGGTAGACCAAGCGTTGAACCATACAACCCATTTGACTAACCGACTATCCAATCACGCACTAGGCGTACTCCCCGTACACACTCTACACCTCCCTGATCGACACATTTATGGCTTTGTGTCCTATACCCTTCGTGACTGTTTCAAGGCCAAACCCTTGTCTAAAATCACCCCTTTAAAGCGGCCAAACTTCAACACACATTAAAGTGGACCTCATTGATCACGTCCTTGCGACGCGGCATTCAATAAGTTCTAGAACCAGGTCCATTAAGAGCAAATGCTCATCCTTTTAGTATCTCTGACGCAGGTACCAAGCACATCACACTCGGGATGGAAATTTTGAATTTGTGCTTGCAGTCACTCAGATGACAAGTCTCTCTCAGTGAACCCGAGACCTAGCGTCATACTAGGTGTCAAGTTGAGGGCCTATCATGGGCGACTAAAAATGACAAGTTTCACACCAATCCCTTCACTTGTTTTCAGAACCAAGTCTCTAGCTAGGCCTTTTGTAAACGGACCCGCTAGATTCTGACTAGTCCTCACGAAGTCCACGGTGATGACACCCTCTCGAATGAGGTGTCTCACCATACTATATCTTACACCAATGTGTCTGGACTTCCCATTGTATACCTCGCTATACGCTTTAGACAGCATAGCTTGACTATCACAATGGATAGAAATCGGTGATATCGGCTTAGGCCACAAAGGTATCTCATACAAGAGATCCTTTAACCACTCGACTTCTTGAGCCGCAGACGCGAGAGCTATAAACTCCGCTGCCATCGTAGAATTAGTTATACAAGACTGTTTCTTGGAACCCCAAGAAATCGCACCCCCACCAAGTAAGAATACCCATCCACTTGTGGATGCATGATCCTCCATATCGGAGATCCAACTTGCATCAGAGTATCCCTCCAAAATTGGAGGATACCCTACATAAGAAAGACCATAACTCATGGTCTTCTTTAGGTACTTTAGTACACGTTCCACGGCTTTCCAATGGCTCTTACTAGGATTGCTAGTATATGTACTCAGCGTTCCAACAGCAAAGGCTATATCAGGCCTTGTGCTCGTCATGGCATACATAAGACTACCAATGACCTCGGCATATCTCAGTTGTGACACTGGAGCGCCCTCATTCGGTACTAGTTTTACACTAGGGTCCAACGGAATGGACGTCGGAGCCCACTCATCAATATGGAACCTTTTCAAGACATTTTCAACGTAGTGAGACTGTGTCAAGGAAATGGAATCACCATTCCTTACAATTCTAATACCGAGGATCACCTCCGCCTCACCCATGTCTTTCATAGCAAAGTTTTCAGAGAGAAATCATTTTTTCCTCTCTACCTGTTCCACATCAGTACCGAATATCAACATGTCATCGACATACAAACATATAATGACCCCTTTGCCATTATCAAACTTGCTATAGACACATTTATCCGATTCGTTTATAACGAATCCGTTGTTTAGGACAACTTGGTCAAATTTCTGGTGCCATTGCTTCGGGGCTTGCTTCAGCCCATACAGAGAACGTATAAGTTTACATGCTTTTCTCTCTTAGCCTGGAACAACAAAACCTTCCGGTTGTTCCATGTCCACTTCCTCCTCTAGCTCACCATTGAGGAAAGCCGTTTTGACATCCATTTGGTGTATCACTAGATTATAAATGGAGGTAAGGGCAATCAATACCCTTATTGTCGATATCCTTGCCATGGGGGCATACGTATCAAAGCAGTCCAACCCATGCTTTTGGGTGAACCCTTTAGCCACCAATCGGGCTTTGAACTTGTCAATTGTTCCATCGACTTTCATCTTCTTTTTGAAGATCCACTTACACCCGATGGGCTTACTTCCTTGTGGAAGGTCCACAAGGATCCAGGTATTATTATCTAAGATGGAATCCATCTCATCATTTATAGCCTCTTTCCAAAATGAGGCATCCTGAGACCTCATTGCCTCATTAAACTTCATGGGATCAGCTTCCATGACACAACAATATGGAGCCACTTGGTCCACATTGTTCCTCAAACCTTCTACCAAAAATGTGTAGAAGTCCGAACCGAAAGATTTCTCTTTCCTCGCTCTCTTACTCCTACGGAGCTCTAGAGCACTTTCAGGGATATCTTCCCTCTCATGACGAACATCGTCATATGACACTTGAGTGTCACTCTCAACCGGTATATAATCCCTCGGTCTAGGAATAGAAGTAAACCGATTCTCATCAAATATCGCGTCTCTCGATTCTATTATTGTGTTCACACTGATATAATCATTAGGTTCGACTACATAGAACCGATATGCCTTACTATGAGACGCATAACCCATAAAGATGCAATCAATGCCTCTTTCACCTAATTTTTTCCGCTTAACTTCAGGGACTTTAGCAACTGCCCTACACCCCCGCACTTTCAAATAGTTCAAATTAGGGGCTCGTTTGTTCCACAACTCATATGGGGTTATTTTATTTCTTTTGTTCGGAACTCTATTCAATATATGACAGGCTGTTAACATAGCCTCACCCCAAAACCCATCGCTGAGACCGGAATAAGATAACATGGAATTAACCATCTCAGTTAGAGTCCCGTTTTTCCTCTCAGCCACCCCATTCTGTTGTGGCGTATATGGCACTGTTATTTCATGAATTATTCCTATTGTTTCAAAATATTTAGGATCGTAGTACTCCCCACCACGATCCGACCTTAAACTTTTGAGGAAGGTTTCACAGTGTAACTCAATTTCTGCTTTATATGCTTTAAATCTATCAAGCGAGTCATCTTTGTTACCTATCAAATATACATAACAAAATCTTGAACAATCGTCGATAAATGTAACAAAGTAATTCTTCCCACCTAAACTCGGTGTGCACTTGAAATCACATAAGTCACTATGTACCAGGTCAAGTAGATTAGTCTCTCTTTGCGCTGACAGAAATGGTAATTTCGTTATCTTAGTTAGCATGCACGTTTTGCATTTGTCATCAACTTTATCTATGTGAGGAATCAACAAAGAATTAACCATTTCATGTAATCTACGAAAATTCACATGACCTAGTCTACGATGCCATAAAAACAATGAATCAAGCATATAAACAGAATTTGCAATTTTATTATTGATATTCATCGTAAACATTCCATTACATAGGTACCATTTGCCAACAAATACTCCAACCTTTGACAAAATGAACTTGTCGGCCTCGAAGACCAACTTGAACCCAAACCTATTTAACAGGCCACTAGACACGAGGTTCTTCTTAACCTCAGGAGCGAAGCATACATCGGTTAAAGTAAGGGTTTTTCCAGATGTGAAAAGTAAATCAACTTTTCCCTTTCCTTTAACCGGTATCGACGCCCCATTTCCCATGAACAACTCAGTTTCGTTGTCCATGGGCTCAACAGTTGTGAAGAATCCCCTGTCCTTACACACATGTCTCGTGGCCCCCGAGTCAATCCACCAAGAGTTATCACTCTCGACTAGATTGACTTCCGATATCATCGCCACGAACCTCTCGTTCGAATTTTTAGTGCGATGATCAAGCCCCTTGCCTTTGTTCTTTTCAAGGCGGTAACAGTCTTTACGAATATGACCGGGCTTCTGACACTCCCAACAGACCACTTTCGGCCTCTTGTCATGCTTCTTCTTTTGGAAGTGTCCGGTTCTCTTGGGTCCCTTACTCGATTGGCCTTCTTCAGTGACATTGATTTTACCAACATCACTAGGGCGGTCTTTGTTGTCATCCTGTACCCTGTAACCTTCCTCAACACGCAAATGGTTAGCCAGTTCCTCAATTGACATATCCTCCTTCCTGTGTTTTAGACTTTTCTTTACATCTTTCCAAGAGGGAGGAAGTTTGTCAATTAAGGAAGAAACAACAATTGTATCATCCATGTTCATGTTGTGTTGTTTAAAATTATTTAATATTCGTTCAATCTCATGGAATTGTTCCATGACATGACAATCATCAACCATCTTATAATTGTTAAATTGACTAACCAGGAATTTTTTGCTTGTTGCATCCTCGGCCATGTATCGCGCCTCAAGTGCGTCCCAAAGTTCCTTCGCGGTCGCCATGTTAGAGTAAATGTCAAACAGGGCATCAGTCATACTATTCAAAATATGCCCTCTGCAAATATAGTCGTCATTCTTCCACTTCAATCTGGCCCTCTGCTCAGCCAGCGTTTCTTCCTCCTCGGAGACGGGGAATGGGCATGGTGTATTCAGGACATACACCACATTCAGCGTCGTAATGAGGAAGTGCATCTTCCTCTGCCATCGGCAAAAATTCCCGCCATCAAAATGGTCCAATTTCACAAAATTGGCTGCCATTTCCCTTAGTGATGAAGCCATATCCCAAATCAGAAGATAAGCCTTAAGATTGTCGGAAAAATTCAGAAAATACTTGCAAAGTACTTGCAACCGGGTATCCATAAGATCTCAGGTGTTGAGGCTGTGTAATCACTTTCCTTAAGGCTTATTTCGGTATACGAAATATCCTTGGGGATACAACAACAACCAAAAATGGGTGAAGATGTGTATGGGAAGAGATTGCTAGAGATGACTAGAGATTGATCAGACTTAGACAACACACACTTGTAAATTCACACAAGAACACAAGAACAAAATGAAGATGTTCTTCAATTTTTCCCTCTTATGATTCTCTCAACAAATTCATGTGTTCCTCTATTTTTTTTTTTTTTAACAAGAACCAGATGGGCATTTATATGTCTTTTATGGAATGAGACGTCCCCAAGAGAAAACCAAGAAAAGTCACCAAAAACCGGGAACAAAGGCGCGAACATAACTTCCAGAAACCATGGCTGTGTGTCAACACACAGTTCGACACACAGGGTTACTGTAGGATTGTGTGTCGACACACGATCCCTGTGCGCCGGCACACAACACCCTGCCGTGCGCTTCTGTAAGGCTGTGTGTCGACACACGGGCCATGTGTGTCGACACCGACCTGACTCCCAATGGTACTGTAGGATTGTGTGTAGACACATATGGCCCGTGTGTCGACACACACCCCTCTCATATTGTAAACACTTAAACACATACCGGGACAATCTCATACACATTTTATACATATAATAAACAATATTTTACACATTTATCAACACATATTTTGAAAATACACTAACACCGGTCACCCCGCCGACGTCACCACCTCTTAGAAGCTAAATTTGTTGGATTTAAACTAGTGAAGGTAAGTATATTACTTCCCCTACTTGTTTGTAAAGTATCAAAATTGCTTTAGATGACTTAATTTGTGTGACTTATATTTTGAATGATTTATTGGTTTGATGAAATAGGATTGGGCATATGTGTTTATATGATTATGTGATTTATACTCTTATGAGTTGAATTATATTGGTTTATACATTGATTTAACATGTGAATTTCGAAGAAGTTTTTACGAATATGTGAATTTCGAAGGAGTTTTTACGAATATGCGAATTTCGAAGGAAATTATTGTGAACTTGTGATTTGAATTTCGAAGAAAATTATTGTGAACTTGTGATTTGAATCCGGCTATGTAAGCGTACGTAGGGGAGACGTCCGAATCCCGGTCATTATATAGAAGGAAATTATTGTGAAATTGTGATTTGAATTTGAAAGGTTTTATGGGAAAAGCTTACAGATAACTACAATGACCCTCTGGGGTCTGTCAACGATGTGAAATGTGAAATACGAAACGTGAAAAGTCGATCTGTGACCCTGTTGCGGGAATAATACCGGCACATAGATCTATGTTCGTTCGTACTGGATCTGTCGACTTAGAACCGGTTCGAATATGTGAAATGTGAACGTCGGTCTATGACCCTGTCGCGGGAATAATACCGGCCGTAGTATTCAATGCGTCTGTAAGTTTTACCGGAAAAACTTTTGTGGAGGAAGTTTTACCAAAAGAGCTCTTGTAAATAAAATATATGTGCTACCATAATGTGAATTTTTCTGATAAATTGATTTTACTAGATTTGATTTGAATTTTATCTGTTTTAAATAATATGCCTGACCTGGGTCGGGAGTGTAATGTACTTACTGAGCGTATTGTTTGCTCACCCAATTTATTTATTTTCCAGATTAGTAACCCATGGCAAGTTCCTGAAGGAAGGAAATGATGAAGTGGCTTACTATCTCGAGACTTAGTTTATTTCCCATAAATTTTGTTGTAGCATATTAGAACTATCTAGGATGTTGAAATTTTAAGCTTCCGCTCTACTAGTATTAAAATGTTAGTTTGATGTATTTGGGATTATGTTTTATATAAGGACGGTTTATATGATTTTGAGGAGTTTTAGTTGGAAAGATTCGGGCTTTGTACTATAATAAGGGGATTCGTTATAGTACGGCAGTGTAGCACCATTTAACTTAAGCCTATTCGGTACTAACGTTTTGGGGGGGTTATACACTCGTTCTTTATATTCCTTTTAAAAAAACAATGTTATTTTTTTTAAGTTTGAGGGCGGGAGAAACAATTTTTTTACAAAATTGCTTTCAAAGTTTTCAGTTATTGTCTGTTTTAGAGTCGGCTTAAGTGCCTCCCAGAGTTCGGAGCCTTTGTATGGGGATGTAAATAGGGTCGGCCAGCAAAAAGATTTTCTACGCTTTAAGTTTTACTGTATTTTGAATAATAATAATATAATAACAGCAATATAATTAAAAAAAAAAAAATTTCTCCTTGTATTTTAAAAATTTATCATCATACTTTTTTAGGCTATTTTTCTACTCTTTCTTAGCTCGTTTACTATAATTTAATTGGAATAACCTAAGAATCGATTGTCTTTGTGCTTTAATAGTAAAAAAAAAAAAAAAAAAAATCTAAGGCATTAGCTTGATAAAACCATGGTATTTGAGTTCACTAGTTAGCATAGCTATTTTACCTTTCTTTCTTATTAAAAGATATTCAAATTTGAATGGATTGCATTAAGGATTATCATCTTATAATGAGCTTTAAAGAATTATGCCTGAATCTAAAAGAAAAATACGAAATATATACATAAAAAAAAGAGTAGATAAAATTTTATCTCTAGCACCACTATCTCGCATAAATAAAGATATGTACTACCCAATATTGAGGGCGTCTCAGTGGTGGCTTCTCTTACTTATAGGTCATCGCCCAAGAGTCGGAGCTTGATTCTCACTGTAGATAAACTCAGGGGAGTCATAGAGAAGGAATCTCAGTGGTGGCTTCTCTAACTTATGGGTCATCGCCCAAGAGTCGGAGCTTGATTCTCGCTGAAGATATACTCACTCAGTAATATTGGGGACATCTTAGTGGTGGCTTCTCTTACTTATGGGTCATCGTCCATGAGTCGAAGCTTGATTCTCGCTGAAGATAAACTCATGAGCCGAAAGCGACTTGAGCAAATAAGTTCCTCTAAAAAAAATAAAAATAAAAAAGAAAAAAAATGTTTAGTTTTGGGAAAACTTGATAAGATTTGTTATGAGTGGTATTAATTTTTTTCCTCTATTCTGTTTGAAAGTCTTGAGATTTGAAAGAATGGATAAACTTAATTTGCTATCCTAACTTCTGAATCTCAGCTACCTAGGTAATTGACAGGTTTTTCCTTAAGAAAGGATAATTTTTCCTCTAGAGCCTTAAACATTGATTTCGGTTATTCATTTCTGAATTAGAGTGCGCTTGCTTTAAACAATAGAAAAATTCTTGAAAAACATGAAATATGGTACTGAAATATTCAATCTTGCTCAAGGACAGGCAAGATTTAAGTTTGGGGGTATTTTGATAACGTTAAATTTGTATATATTTATTTATATCATTTTAATACATTTTTAACCATTTTAATTCTAATTTTAATCACTTTTGCTCGTTTTTGCTCGGTTTTGACTACTTCACCTATTTTCTGGCAAAAACACCAATTTTTTATTAAATCTTGCTAGTTTTATCATTAATATCAATAATTAAAAGCAAGATAAATCAAAAAAATTGCAAAATAATAACAAAAATTGTACAAAATTACCAAAAACACCTAACTTACACCCCATTTCACAAGTTTTGCATCAATTTTTAGCTAAAATTCAAGCTTTTATCCTCATTATTCATCTTTTATGTACTGTATAATACAATTAAACATTACTTAAAGCTATTTTAAGCATTATTTTACATAAAAAAACAAAAAAAAAATTAAAAAAAATTACAAGTTGCCAACAACTTGCAGTCTGCTCAGGAAGACACTTTGCAGCTCGATTTTTTTGAATTTTTTTCAACTAAATTCACTGAACCAAAGCTTAAATAAGTTATTTAACATCTTTTTAGCATGTTATTGCGGCATTTGGGTGGAGGACTACATGAAAAAATGAAGAAAAACGAGCTGGAAAATGACTGCAAAATGGGCGGCAGATTTCAGCTTTTCATGAACAACTTGCATTTTGGCAATTAAAACTCGATTTTTTTTAACCAAATTCAATGTACAAACATCACACAAAATCAACATGATGTTTTGGAGCAGAATTTGGGCAGTGGAGTGTAGAAAAAATGAGAAAAACAATAAAAAACCAGATCCACAGAATTGCCCCAGGATGCACTAATGGGAGCTGATTTTTGAGATTTTTTCCAAATTTTTTTATCCCAATCCTACTTGTATAAATAGGGGAGGTTAGAAGTAGTTGATTCATCAAGATTTTAGATCAAAAATCACAAAAAAAATTGAGTGAGAAAGGGGTTAAAAGAAGTCGGGTCTGTGCAGCCTGCAGACCTGTTACTTTGGGTAAATTTTGTCATTTTTGTTAGTTTTATCAATTTTCTTCATTAGTTCATGTATTTTGATGTTTGTAATGTTTAATATTAAGTTTAACATGAACTAATTTTGTTAATCTAAGGCTAGGATGTAGCCTAAGTTGTAAAATACGCTCATTTCTAATTCAAGGTATTCAATGTTTATGTTATTGTGCTGTTGAAGTGTTTATCATTGTTCTTAATGAGTTTTAAATGATTGATCACCATTTAAGGCCTGTAATGATTCATAATGAGACCGAAAGGAGATTTATGATGAGTGCTGAGGTGATAAGCACGACAAATTGGGCAAATGCTCGAAAGAGATTAACGCGATTTGTGTGGTTTTTTAAAAGAAAATCATAGAGCTTTTATAACTCTTTTCTTATTTGAATTCATGCACGAAAGTGATGGGTTAATAAGTTAAAGAGTACGCTAAATGTTTCTCGAGAGAGAATGTTTAGTAAATTAGGATTTTCAACCATCAACATACAGTAACAACTTGAATATCGAGAATAGAAAAGGCGTATTGATGCAACTAAGGTGAAATCGGATGCCCTAGATTTTTTTTTTTTTTAATACCTAGTGCCACAAGGGCTCCTGCCTACGTAGGGTCTGGAGGGGGTGGATGTACGCAACATTTCCCCTTTAGAGTGTTAACCTGAAGAGAGGCTGTTTCCCAGTGCCCCCAACCTGAGGGTGAGGACTTCCCAGGAGGTCACCCATCTTGGTACTACTCTCGCCCAAGCACGCTTAACTTCGGAGTTCTCATGGGATCCGGTGACAGCATGTTGGTATTAACTGATAAAAAAAACAACTTAAATCGGCCCATTCTAGTTTAGTTTCACCTTTTATTTTTATTTTCTTTTAAAAAACACACAAATCGCGTTAATCTCTCTCGAACATTCCCCCAATTTGTAGTGCTAATCACCTCAGCACTCATCATAAATCTCCTCTCGGTCTCATTATGAATCATTACGGGCCTTAAATGGTGTCAGACATTTAAAACTCATGAAGAACAATGATAAACACTTCAACAATGCAATAACATAAACATTGAATATTTTGCATTAGAAATGAGCGTATTTTACAACATAGGCTACATCGTGGCCTTAGATTAACAAAATTAGTTCATGTTAAACTTAATATTAAATATTACAAACATCAAAATACATGAACTAATGAAGAAAAATGATAAAACAAACAAAAATAACAAAAAATTAACACAGAACAGGTCAGGTCTGCACTGCACAGACCCGACCCTTTCTCACCAATTTCTCACTCAATTTTTTTTTTGATCTGATAACTTGATGATTCAACTTATTGAATCCTCCCCTATTTATACAAGTAGGATTGGGATAAAAAAATTTGGAAAAAATCTCAAAAATCAGCTCCCATTGGTGCTTCCTAAGGCAGATCTGCAGGTCTGATTTTTTTGCCATTTTTCTTGATTGTTTCAACACTCCACCGCCAAAATTATGCACCAAAACATCATATTGATGTTTTATGATGCTTTTACAATGAATTTGGTTAAAAAATCTTGAGTTTTAATTGACAAAATGCAAGTTGTTCATGAAAAACTGTGTTCTGCGCCCAGTTTCTGCATCTGTTTTCCAACATGATTTTCTTCATTGTTTCATGAAATTATCCACCCATATGCTGCCCTAACATGTTAAAAAGATGTTAAATAACTTATTTAGGCTTTTTTTCAGTGAATTTAGTTGAATAAAATTGCCAAAATCGAGCTGCAAATTTGCTTGCTGCAGCAGGTCAACAAGTTACTTGCAACCTGTGAATTTTTTATATTTTTCGATTTTTTTCTAATTTTTTATGCAAAGATTACTTAAAATAGCTTTAATTAATGTTTAATTGTATTATAAAATGCATAAAAGATGAATAATGAGGATAAAAGCTTGAATTTTAGCTAAAAATTGATGCAAAACTTGTGAAATAGGGTGAAAGTTAGGTGTTCTTGGTAATTTTGTACAAATTTTGTTATTATTTTGCAATTTTTTATTTTATCTTGCTTTTACTTATTGGTATTAATGATAAAACTAGCAAGATTTAATAAAAAATTGGTGTTTTTGCAAGAAAATGGGTGAAATAGTAAAAACCGAGCAAAAATGAGCAAAAGTGATGAAAATTAGAAGTAAAATAGTTTAAAATGTATAAAAATGATATAAATAAATATATACTAATTTAAGAATATCAAAATACCCCCAAACTTAAATATTGCTCGTCCCTGAGCAAGGCTGAACATTTCAGCATCATATCTCATATTTTTCAAGAATTTTTCTACTGTTTAAAGCAAGTGCACTTTAATTCAGAAATGAATAACTGAAAATCAATGTTCAGGGCTTTAAAGGCAAAATCATATTTTTTAAGGAAAAACCTGTCAATCACCTAGGTAGCTGAGATTCAGAAGTAAGGATAGAAAATTAAGTTTATCCGTTCTTTCAAATCTCAAGACATTCAAACAGAATAGAGGAAAAAATTCATACCACTCTTAACAAATCTTATCGAGTATGCCTAAAACTAAAACATTTTTTTTCTTTTTTATTTTTATTTTTTTTAGAGGAATTTATTTACTCAAGTCACTTTCGGCTCATGAGTTTATCTTCAGCGAGAATCAAGCTCCGACTCTTGAGCGATGACCCATAAGAGAAGCCACCACTGAGATGTCCCCAATATTGCCGAGTGAGTATATCGTCGGCGAGAATCAAGCTCCGACTCCTGGGTGTTGACCTATAAGTAAGAGAAGCCACCACTGAGATTCCTTCTCTATGACTCCCCTGAGTTTATGTACAGTGAGAATCAAGCTCCGACTCCTGGGCGATGACCCATAAGTAAGAGAAGCCACCAATATGGAATATTGAGATAGTGGTGCTAGAGATACAATTTTATCTATTCTTTTTTTTTTATATATATTCCATATTTTTCTTTTAGATTTAGGCATAACTCTTCAAAACTCATTATAAGATAATAATCCTTAATGCAATCCATTCAAATTTGAATATCTTTTAATAAGAAAGAAAGGTAAAACAACTATGCTAACTAGTGAACTCAAATACCTTGATTTTATCAAGATAATGCCTTAGATTTTTGTTTCCCATTTAAAGCACAAAACAATCGATTTTTAGGTTATTCCAATTAAATTACAGTAAACGAGCTAAGAAAGAGTAGAAAAATAGCCCAAAAAGCATGATGCTAAGTTTTCAAAATACAAGGGGATTTTTTTTTATTATATTGCTGTTATTATATTATTATTATTCAAAATGCAGTAAAACTTAAAGCGTAGAAAATCTTTGTTGGCCGACCCTATTTACATCCCCATACAAAGGCTCCAAACTCTGGTAGGAACTTAAGCCGACTCTAAAAATGACAAAATAGAATATTTTGAAAGCAATTTTGTTAAAAATTTGTTTCTCCTACCCTCAAACTTAAAAATTAACATTGTTTTTAAAAGGAAAATAAAGAACAAGTGGGAGAGAAGTACTTCCCCGGTTTGAGGATTGCTCTTTGATGATGCATGTGGACATCGTGCCACCCCCAAACTTATTGTGAAATACATGTTTAAACAAAAATAAATATGGGACAAAATAATGAAAGGAAAATAAAATTAGATAAATAAAAATAAAAACACTTAGGTTGCCTCACAAGAAGCGCTTAGTTTATAGTCGTTAGCTCGACTTTCTAGGTGGATCTAGTTTATCTAGATGGATTAAAAAGTTAAGATAAAGTTAAAATTAATAAGAAAACTTAAAAATATAACAATCTAAAATAAAATAAATAAATGAATGAAGATTAATTTTTCAAATTTTCAACAAAATTTACAATCTATTAACAATTTCGAATTATAAAAACAAACAAAATAATTATTTTTTTTATATACGAATTTTTTTAATTTAATAAAAAAACAATTTTAAGAATTATCTTTACAAATAAAATGAATGAATGAAAAGAAATTTATATTTCAAATTTAACAAAATTTACAAATTATTAACAACTTTAAATTAGTATCAAAACTATGTGGTATTAATATCTCTCAATTATAGACAATCCTCGGCAACGGCGCCAAAAAGTTGATACGATTTTCACTAGCAAGTGCACTAGTCGCTTAAGTAATACAGAGTGAGTAGAGTATCGTTCCCATGAGAATTGCGAAGTGAGTACTGAAATTAATAGCTTTAATACTATTTAAAAAATCAAAAAATTGGGGATTTTGATATGAAGTAAAGTAAAATAAAATAAAATAAAAATAAAAGTTAAAACTAGACTAGTATGAGCAGATTTAAGTTAATTTTTTATTTTTTATTAGTTAATAAAGTCCAAGGCATTCGATTTCACCCTAGTTGCATCAATACGCCTTTTCTCTTCTCGATATTGAAGTTGTTACTGTTTGTTATTGGTTGAAAATCCTAATTTACTAAACATTCTCTCTCGAGTAACATTTAGTGTACTCTTTAACATATTAACCCATCACTTACGTGCATGAATTTAAATAAGAAAAGAGTTATAAAAGTTCTATGATTTTTTTTTTAAAACCACACAAATCGCGTTAATCTCTCTCGAGCATTTGCCCAATTTGTGGTGCTTATCACCTCAGCACTCATCATAAATCTCCTCTCGGTCTCATTATGAATCATTACAGGCCTTAAATGGTGATCAAGCATTTAAAACTCATGAAGAACAATGGTAAACACTTTGTTAGAAATTGGTTCCTATATAGTCTAAACTATGTCCCGAAACAAGGCATGAGATCTAAGTTATTAATATTACAACTTGTATTTTTTTGTTAAAAATAATTTGAACTGTTTTTAAATTAAGGTAAAATAAAATAAATTAAAATTTTAAAGTATAAAATTTGAATTTATTAATATATATATTTGGCTTCTTCAGCAAGGACCGTTGCAATTTTTTTATTCAAAAAGGGGACACATGTCGTGTCCTGATTAGCCCTTGGTGAGGCCTCATTCTAGCCTTTGATTTGAACTAGCAGCATCAATGGCCCAGATATTATGTTCTTTGATTGCCTTTTTGCTATTTAAATGGGTTTTGAGGAAAGAGAAAAGCAAGAAATTATCATTTTTGGGGTTTTTGGGTACCCAAAATCTCTCTCTCTTCTCCTCTCCTCTCTCCCAAAAGCTCCGGTTACTCTCTCTCCATTTTAAGGTGTTTTTAGGGTTTTGCTTAGAGGAGTTCAATGCCAAAAACCAGCCCCGGTAAGAAGTAGACTCGCTAGGAGCCGGAAACCACGAAGGCTAGTCCAAAGGTCGGACTTGGGATCGTGAGACTCGCGGCCACCAGCTTGGAGTCGGTATAACCCCTTACTCCTTTCTATTTTTTTACTGTTTGGTTTGTAAAGATTGTTTTAGAAAGGGTTATAATTTAATAGCTTAGGTTATTTGTGAAAGTGCCTTGTAATTTGTAATATGGTTTGTAAAGATTAATAAAATAGATCTCTCTAGTGGTAGGGGGCCGTGGAGTAGGTCAGTTAGGACCGAACCACGTTAAAATCTTGTGTACTCTCTTTATTTTGTTTATGTCTTCTATCGTTGTTTATAATCTCAACTTAAATCTTAGAGCCACAGTTTAAATACCACCCTTTTCACCGATCTGTATATAAACTAAGTTAATGTTGAAGACAAAACCGGATTTAATAAAGATAACCTAAAATTTGTAAAGCTAAAACAACTGTTTTGGACTTAGGTAGATAATAGGTTCGGTTTTCTCTAAAGATCAACATTAACGGAAGTGTTTTGAGAACTTAAACAAGATTAAAATCTGTTTTTGAACCCTCAAATCACAACAAGTGGTATCAGAGCTTTGAGGCTTGTGAAAAAGGCGGACATGGTTCTTTAACTGAGCATAAAACGTGTTTTAAAACAGTCCGTTTTTTTAACAAAAAAAAAAAACAAAAATTTTTTTTTTTTTCTGTTCACTGTTTTTTTTTTTTTTTTTTTTTAAAAAACCGATTTTTTTTTTTTGGGTTACTGTTTTTGAAAAACCGTTTTAAAAAGGAAAATGGCTGTTAAGTTTTAGATTGAGAAATTTGACGGGAAGACCGATTATACTCTTTGGAAGATGCAGACCAAGGCTCTCCTGATGTTCCAGGGTGTTGGATACACGCTACTGAAGCCAGAAAAATAGCCTTCTCATCTGACTGAGAAGGATAAGGTAGACATGGAACAGCGAGCGTATGGTACTCTTGTTATGTGTTTGGATAAAAATATTCTTCCCTTAGTTGCTGCTGAAACCACTGTAGCTAAGATATGGGCTAAGTTAGAAGAAATTTATAAAGCTGAATCCTTAAGTAATAGGATACTTTATATGGAAAATTTCTTCACTTATAGAATGTCAGAGCATAAACCCCTAGAAGATTCATTAGATGAATTTAACAGAATTTTACAAGACCTAAAGAATGTAGATGCTGGAATTAAGGATGTGCTTCAGGCTATAGTCTTACTGTGTGCTTTACCTAAGTATCTTAGGGCCTTTAAAGACACACTAAGGTATGGTAGAACAAAAATTACTTTAGATGAAGTAATGCAAGCACTCAGGAGTAAAATTCTAGAATTAAAAAGGGAAGGGAAATATGGACTCAGTGGTGAGGGATTAGTAATGAGGGGAAGAACAAATGATAGGCAATCCAATAATAACAAGAGAAGATCCAAGAGAAAGTATCGTTCTAAGTATAGAGGTAGAAAAGACATGACAAAAATGAAATGCTATGGGTGCAATAAATTAGGACATATGAAAAAGAATTGCCCTGATAGGAACAAAACACCAGGAACGGTAGATAATGTGGTTTCATTTGAATCTGAAAATGCTTAAGTTCTTACTGTTTCGGTTGATTTGTGTGATTCAAATACCAATTGTGAACTGCCTGAACGTGCTATGTCTGACTATAGTACTTCTGATCATGTTAATGTATCGTCTCATGCATTCGAACATGAATGGGTGTTAGACTCAGGGTGTAGTTTTCATATGACTATCACTAGATCAAATCTTATTAATTACAAACCTGTTAATGGGGGAAGGGTGCTGTTAGGAGATAACCGGGGATGCAAGATAGTTGGAGTTGGGTCTATCAAGATAAAATTAACTAATGGGACTGCATACATACTTGAGGATGTAAGACATGTTCCCGACCTACGTAGGAACCTGATTTCCCTAGGTCAATTGGACCTGAAGGGAATGTCATTTAGAGCCATAAACTCAGAACTGAGGATCATGAAAGGATCCTTGGTAGTTCTAAAAGGTCAGTTGAAAAATGGGTTATACGTATTAAAGGGTAGGATAATGTTGGGAGAGTCTAATGCAATAGTTAATAACGACCCAACAAAACTATGGCATAAGAGGTTAGGTCATGTGTCGGAGAGAGGTTTGAAAGAGTTGGCCAAACAAGGCCTATTAGGTGGAGATAATATTTCCAAACTAAATTTTTGTAAATCTTGTATCTTTGGTAAACATCACAGGTTAATGTTCAATGTAGGTAAACACGTAACTCATGGGCCATTAGATTACATTCATTCGGATTTATGGGGGCCTACCAGGGTGTCGACTTTAGGTGGAGCGTTATATTTTCTTTCCATTGTTGATGATTTCTCACGCAAAGTTTGGACTTTTCTGCTGAAAAATAAGGATGATTGCTTTCCCACATTTAATAGGTGGAAAACTCAGATAGAAGATACAACCGGACAAAAAATGAAATATCTAAGAACTGACAACGGGCTGGAATACATAAATAGCGAATTTGATGAGTTATGTGCGAAAAATGGAATCATAGATCATAATACTGTTAGAGGAACACCCCAACAAAATGGTGTTGTGGAGCGTATGAACCAAACCCTATTGGACAGAGTTCGGTGTATTCTGTTCGCATCTGGCCTGGGTAAACAGTTTTAGGGGGAGGCTGTTAATACAGCCAGCTATTTGGTAAATAGGACGCTCTCATCTGGTATTGGCCTAAAAACACCAGAAAATATGTGGACGGGAAAACCGGTAGACTACTCATTATTGAGAGTCTTTGGCTGTGCAGCCTATGCCCACCAGTCGGAGAGCAAGCTGGAACCAAGAGCCATCAAAAGTGTGTTTCTCGATTACCCTGAAGGGGTAAAAGGATACAGAATAGGAGTTAAGGATGGAAACAAAACAAAAATTATCATAAGTAGAGATGTGAAGTTTAATGAACATGATATGCCCTAATTAGATAAGAACTTAACTCCCAAAAAGCGCATGTTTGAGCCAGAACACTACGACTTTGAGATGAACCTGAACCGAATTACCAAAGTGAATCAAGAACAAGAACTGAACCTGAACCAGAACCAGATAGAGTAGAACCCGAACAAGTGTTAGAAACCCAGATAGATCAATCTCAGGATGTAGGTGGTGCTGAAAGAGGCACCGAACCAGAAACTATGATAGAAACAGAGACCATACCCGAAAATGAGCTAGATGACTACCTACTGTCAAGAGATAGGGCAAGGAGGGACGTGAGACCCCCACAGAGGTTAGGATATGCGGACTGCATAGCCTGCGCCCTAAATACAGCATTAGAATATATTGTCAGAACCTTTAAGCTACAAACAGGCTATTAACAGCCAGTATTCAGCAAAATGGCTGGATGCTATGAAAGCTGAAATGGACTCCTTAGTGAAAAAAAGGACTTGGTCACTAGTGCCCAAGCCGGCGGGCAAGAAACTAGTGGGATCTAAGTAGATATTCAAGATTAAGGAACCTTGTTTACCTTCTGGAAAACCTAGGTTTAAGGCCAGGCTTGTAGCTAAAGGTTTCAAGTAGCGAGAAGGCGTGGATTATAATGAAATATTTTCGCCAGTAGTTAAACACACCACCATTAGGGTGCCGATGGCTTTGACCGCCAAGTTTGACCTAGAATTGGAATAGTTAGATTGGGAGCTCGATGAGGAGATCTACATGGCTCAGCCCGAGGGCTTTGTGAAGCCCGAAAATGCTGGCCTTGTATGTAGACTTAAGAAGTCCTTGTATGGACTAAAACAGTCCCAGAGGCAATGGTACAAGCGGTTCCACCACTTCATGATTGAAGTTGGGTTCTCTAGGTTAATACATGATGTGTGCTTCTATGCGAAAAACTTGAATTCTGATTCTGCTGTGTATTTATTGATTTATGTGGATGACATGTTGATAGCTAGCCGTCGTCTATCTGAGATTGAGAAATTGAAAGACATGTTAAACCGGAACTTTGAAATGAAAGACCTAGGTCCAGCTAAGAAAATCTTAGGGATAAAAATAAGTAGGGATCGTACTAAACATACAACAAACTTATGCCAAACCTCATACTTAGAAAAGGTCATTCATAGGTTTAACATGAAAGATGCTAAAATTGTTAGAGTTCCCATTGCCGCACATCACAAATTTTCAGTAACACAATGTCCAGGAAACGAACAGGATAAGGCCGAAATGATTAATGTTCCTTATGCTAATGCAATAGGTTCCATTATGTATGCCATGACATGCACTAGGCCTGATTTACCTTATCCTATTAGTGTGCTCTCTAGATTCATGATGAATCCAGGGAAAGAGCACTGGAATGGGGTCAAGTGGCTCTTGAGATATATCAAGGGTACCACGAAGCTTGGACTTACGTTTAGACGAACAGATACGGACCTAAAACTTCTAGGATACACCGATAGTAATTTCGGTGGAGACCTTGACAAGCGTAAGTCCACGAGCTCCTACATCTTCTCTTTAATGGCGGAGCTGTTAGTTGGAGATCTAAGCTCCAGTCATTGACAGCATTGTCAACGGCCGAAGCCGAGCTCTTGGAACTAAGAGATGCCATTAAAGAGGCGATATGGCTAAGTGGACTTCTAGATGATTTAAACTTAGGCCTAGGGGTACCAACGATATATACGGATAGCCAGTCGGCCCTAGCGTTAAGTAAGAACCCTGTTTTTCATGATAGGAGTAAGCATCTTGCTATTAGGCGACATTTTGTTACTGAACAGATATAGTCAAGAAAGGTGGACCTAAAGAAAATTTGTACAAACGATAATCCGGCAGATATGGGAACTAAGGCCGTACCCTTGAACAAGTTAATAAAGTGTATTAACTTAGTTCAGGACTCCTGGGATCTAGGGGGCGGCTGATGGACCAAAACCAAAATTGTTTTGTGCCTTATTACTAGAGTGAATCCAGTAGTTAGACCATATAGAAACCAGGTGGAGAATTGTTAGAAATTGGTTCCTATATAGTCTAAACTATGTCCCGATATAAGGCATGAGATATAGTTATTAATATTACAACTTGTATTTTTTTGTTAAAAATAATTTGAACTGTTTCTTAAATTAAGGTAAAATAAAATAAATTAAATTTTTAAAGTATAAAATTTGAATTTATTAATATATATATTTGGCTTCTTCAGCAAGGACCGTTGCAATTTTTTTATTCAGAAAGGGGACACATGTCGTGTCCTAATTAGCCCTTGGTGAGGCCTCATCCTAGCCTTTGATTTGAACTAGCAGCATCAATGGCCCAGATCTTATGTTCTTTGATTGCCTTTTTGCTATTGAAATGGGTTTTGAGGAAAGAGAAAAGCAAGAAATCATCATTTTTGGGGTTTCTGGGTACCCAAAATCTCTCTCTCTTCTCCATTCCTCTCTCCCAAAAGCTCTGGTCACTCTCTCTCCATTTTAAGGTGTTTTTAGGGTTTTGCTTAGAGGAGTTCAATGCCAAAAAGCCGCACTGGTAAGAAGTAGACTCGCTAGGAACCGGAAACCATGAAGGCTAGTCCAAAGGTCGGACTTGGGATCGTGAGACTCGCGGCCACCAGCTTGGAGTCGGTATAACCCCTTACTCCTTTCTATTTCTTTACTGTTTGGTTTATACAGATTGTTTTAGAAAGGGTTGTAATTTAATAGCTTAGGTTATTTGTGAAAGTGCCTTGTAATTTGTAATATGGTTTGTAAAGATTAATAAAATAGATCTCTCTAGTGGTAGGGGGCCATGGAGTAGGTCAGTTAGGACCGAACCATGGTAAAATCGTGTGTACTCTCTTTATTTTTTTTATGTCTTCTATCGTCGTTTGTAATCTCAACTTAAATCTCAGAGCCACAGTTTAAAAACCACCCTTTTCACCGATCTGTTTATAAACTAAGTTAATGTTGAAGGCAAAACCGGGTTTAATAAAGATAACCTAAAATTTGTAAAGTTAAAACAACTGTTTTGGACTTAGGTTGATAATAGGCTCGGTTTTCTCTAAAGATCAACATTAACGGAAGTGTTTTGAGAACTTAAACATGATTAAAATCTGTTTTTGAACCCTCAAATCACAACACACGTTAACAACGCAATAACATAAATATTGAATATCTTGAATTAGAAATGAGCGTATTTTACAACTTAGGCTACATCGTAGCCTTAGATTAACAAAATTAGTTCATGTTAAACTTAATATTAAACATTACAAACATCAAAATACATGAACTAATGAAGAAAAAAATGTTAAAACAAACAAAAATAACAAAAAATTAACACAGAACAAGTCAGGTCTGCACTGCACAGACCCGACCCGTTCTCACCCCTTTCTCACTCCATTTTTTTGTGTTTTTTGATCTGAAAACTTGATGATTCAACTTCTTTCGTCCTCCCCTATTTATACAAGTAGGATTGGGATAAAAAATTTGGAAAAAAATCTCAAAAATCAGCTCCCATTTGTGCTTCCTGAGGCAGATCTGCAGGACTGATTTTTTTGCCCTTTTTCTTGATTTTTTCAACACTCCACCGCCCAATTTCTGCACCAAAACATCATATTGATGTTTTGTGATACTTTTACAATGAATTTGGTTAAAAAAATTGAGTTTTAATTGCCAAAATGCAAGTTGTTCATGAAAAACTGTGTTCTGCGCCCAGTTTCTGCATCTGTTTTCCAGCATGATTTTCATCATTGTTTCATGAAATTCTCCACCCAAATGCTGCACTAACATGTTAAAAATATGTTAAATAACTTATTTAAGCTTTGTTTCAGTGCATTTAGTTGAAGAAAATTGCCAAAATCGTGCTGCAAAATTGCTTGCTGCAGCAGGTCAACAAGTTGCTTGCAACTTGTGATTTTTTTATATTTTTCGATTTTTTTTCTGTTTTTTTATGTAAATATTACTTATAATAGCTTTAAGTAATGTTTAATTGTATTATAAAATGCATAAAAGATGAATAATGAGGATAAAAGCTTGAATTTTAGCTAAAAATTGATACAAAACTTGTGAAATAGGGTAGAAGTTAGGTGTTCTTGATAATTTTGTAGAACTTTTGTTATTATTTTGCAATTTTTTATTTTATCTTGCTTTTACTTATTGATATTAATGATAAAACTAGCAAGATTTAATACAAAATTGGTGTTTTTGCAAGAAAATGGATGAAATAGTCAAAACTGAGCAAAAACGAGCAAAAGTGATAAAAATTAGAAGTAAAATGGTTTAAAATGTATAAAAATAATATAAATAAATATATACTAATTTAAGTTTATCAGTTAGGTTCAGTTTTGAAACATTGTCTTTTAAAGAAATTGTTCCGACATTTCTCTACTCTATCCCCGACATCCTTCCCTTCAGTATAACCATAAAAATCAAGATAGGAATGTTCCCTTTGGTCGATGGATCGACCATGTTTCTCTTCGGTCTTAAGTCTATAGAAGCCTTGTTTGCCTAGGGTTTTAGGCATCCTTTTCACTTTATGAAGCATATCTAGTTCCTTCTTTCTGACCCTTCCTCGTTATGGCCTCGCTGGGTTTATCTGAACCGGCTTCGAGGGAGGAGCTTCTGGACTATTCGGGCGACGCGTTCTGCTTCTTGGTGCTGGCGTCAGATTCTATCGGTTCGCCGCCTCTGCTCTAGTGTGATCCATCATGTCATAGGCGACGGCCTTGACATTGCCCTTTGGACTGATTATTGGCTGCCCTGTGGTCGTCTTTCGGAGCGCTTCCCTGCTTGACTCCTCACCTCCTCTGGACTTCTTTGGGATTCTCAAGTCTCATCCATCATTGAGGGTGGTCAGTGGAGATTCCTGCAGGGTTGTTTGGAGCTCCGACCCATCTGGGACATGATTGTTTTCAGCTCACGGGCTGGTGGAGCGGATTCCATCCGGAGGTTGGGTGACCCTTCGGGGTAATTCACCACCAAATCCTCCTGGGAGATGTTGCGGAGTAGGAGAGAGGAGGACACTATTCATCACCTTCTGTGGTTTCAGATTCACATACCGAGGCACTCCTTCATTCTCTGGCTCGCTTCTCGGAAGCAACTTTGGACCCGGGACCGACTTCTGCGCTTCAGAGCACTAGAGATTCAGAGTGCTTGTGTTCTCTATGGCGTTGCTGATGAGACTCATGAGCACCTTTTCTTCGCCTGTTCTTTTTCCGCCTCGGTCTGGAGCTCCGTCACTCCGAGTACATCTGTCGCTTGGCCTACCCTTCCTTGGGACGATCTCGTCACTTGGGCTGCTCAGCATCTCAGGGGGCGAGAGATTGGCAGTATCATCGCTCGACTTTGCCTCTCTGCGACTGTGTATACTATCTGGTATGAGCGCAACGTTCGGGTTCAGCGTTCTCAATACAGATCAATTGCGGCCATACGAGAGGAGATTACGGGTTTGGTCAGGAGCCACTTACTTACTGCTCCTTCGTTTAGAGGAGCTCATCGCCACACCTCCTTGCTTCGGCACTAGGGGTTTGCGCCTTAGTTTCTTTTTGGTTCCTTAGTTGTACTTTGGTTGCTTTCTATATGGACTCTGTCTGGACTATTTTTGACGTTGTTTCATATTTTTAGGCTTCGGCCGTGTCCTGGGGTATGCCCCTTGTAGCTTGTACTATTTCCTTTTCATCTATATATTTCGCTGACTTACCAAAAAAAAAAATCCTTTTCACTTTAAAATATTTCCTCCATTCTTGAGCCGCAATTAGAAACTAAGTTTCACCAAGAAGGGTTCAACGCATGAGAAGGGGCACATAATGATTGAAGAAGGGATCACGGAAACATCAATAAAGAGAGTCAACATCTCTATGAGTTCCTCCTTTCTTTTTTATTTTTCTAGCTTATTTTATGCTTTTGAGACTCCAATAGAGGAGTAGACCTTTTGTTTAGAGTCGACGGACGATTAGTCATTCGAATCCTAGGTTTTATGATTTTGTTTGATAATGACTTTTGTAACACATTTTTGGCACCTTTGTAGGCCAAATTGTGTTATGATTCAAGGTCAATCTTGAATCATAACCTAAGATAGATGAAGAACTAGAGTGGAGAAGTGGAGAGAAAAGATGAGAAATCGAGAGAATTAGGGTTGAGAGAAGAAGATAGGAACAATCTCATTCAATGAATCTTATTACAAGAAATATCTTATTTATACTAATTTTAGCTAAGCCAAGGTATAAAGCATTTGGACAAACTAGACTAACCGACTTAACTAACTAAAGCCGCCAAAAACAAGTAAAACAACTGAAGCACCAACTACCGCTAACCACCCTTCCCACCAAAAACCAATTCAAACCTTATACAGGAATTACAGCATTATTTGAAGAGTACAAACCAAAAGCAGACTAAATTGATCAAAACCAGCCTTGATCGTGACAATACCCACCCCTCAAGGGCATTCTTGCCCTCAAGAATGAAACGAAGGAAATTTGGTCTTGATGAACTTCAATTCCTCCCATGTGGCATTCTTTTTTTGGTTCCTACAAGAGTATTCCATTGATAGAAGCCGTTGGAGGTGTTGCAGAACTTGTCATTCCCTCTGCTACATGCTTCTTCAGGAGAGACACATGAAACACTGAATCCACACATGAATCTAGAGGCAATTCCAACCTATAAGCCACATTTCCTAGCTTATCCAGCACCTTGTATGGTGCAAAATAATGGGCACAAAGCTTGACATTCTTGCGCACTGCTACTGATGACTGCCTGTACGGCTGCAACTTCAAATAAACCTAATCACCAATAGAAAAAGTTTTGTCAGTTCTTTTCCTATCAGCAAAGAACGTCATCCTTGATTGAGCTAATTGCAAGTTGTCCTTGAGTTGTCGTATTAGCTGCCTCCTCTGAGTCAACTATTCATCAACTTCTGTCACCGAAGATATAGCTTCTTGAAGTCCTATTGGTGAAGGTGGGCCATAGCCATAAAGTGCCTTGAAAGGAGTTGTTCCCAAAGCTGAATGAGCATGCATGTTCTACCAATACTCAGCCAACGATAGCCGCTTGTGCCAATTTTTGGGATGGGAAAATGCCATTCCTCTCAAATATTGTTCAATACATTGATTCACTCTTTCTGTCTGACCATCCATTTGAGGATGATAGGAAGAGCTTAAAGGAAGTGTGGAACCAAGCAATAAGAATAATTCAAGCCAGAAGGTGCTAGTGAACAACCTATCCTAATCAGAAATGATGGACTGAGGCAGCCCATGAACTTTATAGATGTTATCCAAGAACAATTTTGCAAGCCTCATAGCTGAAATTGAATGATTGAGGGTGATAAAGTGTCCAAACTTGGTGAAACAATCCACCACAACCCAGATGATCTCCTTCCCCTCAGATTTAGGAAAGCCTTCTATGAAGTCCATACTGATGTGTTGCCAAGCTCTCTCCGGAATAGGCAAGGGCTGAAGTAGCCCTTGGTAATGCACATTATCACTTTTTGTTTGTTGACACACTTCACATACTTGAACATGCTCCACCACATTCCTTTTTATGCCTGTCCATTGAAAGTATTGTCTCAACCTATGATAAGTGCTTGCAATTCTAGAATGACCTCCCCAAGCTAAAGCATGGAAAGCTAGAATAACTTGCCTCCTTAGGCCTGTCTCAGATCCAATGTAAACCTTTCCCTTAACTCTTATGATGCCATTGCTGACAGTCACTCCAGAATCTTCAATTGAGGCGTTCAGCTCTGATACCAATTGTTATGATTTAAGGTTAATCTTGAATTATAACCTAAGATACATGAAGAATTAGAGTTGAGAAATAGAGAGAAAAGATGAGAAATAAAGAGAATTAGGGTTGAGAAGAAGACAATCTCATTCAATGAATCTTATTACAAAAAATATCTAACTATTTGTGCTTAATTTAGCTAAGCCGAGATATAAAGCATTTGGACAAACTAGACTAACCAACTTAACTAGCTACAGCCGCCAAAAACAACTAAAACAGCTGAAGCACCAACTACCGCTAACTACCCTTCCCGCCAAAAACGAATTCAAACCTTGTACAGGAATTACAACATTACTCGAAGAATACAACCCAAGAGCAAATTAAATTGATCACAGCCAGCCTTGATCATGACAATTCAATTGCATGATTGGATATTCCTTTATATTCTTATAGCTATATTAGATTTTCACATTCATTCACGTGTTTTGTTGTGTTTGTAACCATTGTGTCATGGATTTTCATGTGCGATCGTGAGTTATAGTTGTACTCAACCCTAAATCCTTATCTTACAATTGAATCAACATTGAGTTAGATGCTATAAGGGAATTTGTTTTTACTATTGAAATAACACATGCAACACCTAGAGTTGTTTGATAGGATGTCCTTAGACTAATTCATTATCCTACACCCCTAATTAAATGTTTACTTGAATTTAGAACTTATAGCCTAAAGTATTAGATTCATCATCATAATAAGTCATATAATCTAGGTCTGAGATTGGCGACTTAAAGTCATTCCCCAAACCAATCAATTGATTGGTTGTCATTTAGACTGTACTTGCTTTTTATATATTTGTAGTTAATTACTCAAACCCTCAACCGAATTCATTTTGAAACCGCTCGAAATAAATTAAATTCTACTAAATGCCAGTTCCTTATGGATACAACAATTACATACCCTCTAGTAGCCATGATGAACTCGTGCACTTGCAAGTTCACACACTTTAAAATCACCTCCACCCCCCCCCCCCCCCCCCCCCCCCCCCCCCCCCCCCCCCCCCTCCCTATGTTTTAGGGGCAAAATGGTCATACAAATTAACTCAATGATCACGGGGTAAAAGCTTAGATTTTTTAAAATTTAATGGCTGAAGTGTTTGATTTCTGAACTTTAGGATGATTTTCTATTTCAAAGTAAAAACCAAGAAGATTTTCTGCAATTTACCCAAGAAAATATTTAAACTTTCAAAAGTGATTTTTTGAAAAATTATAATTTGCGATAATTAAGTGAAAAATAATTTCTAAAGTGGATTTTCAATTAACAACACCCATGTATGTTTTTCCTTCAAGAGGTAAGTAAATCCTTTGGGGACCCCTCCAGGAAAGAGGTCTTAAGGAACAAGGGAAAAAATATGTCTGAGATCATTGCAGATGGAAGTTAAAGACCACACAAAGAACAATTGCAAAAGTGATCCCAACTTAGTAAACCAATCTGCTGCCATATTAACTTCTGCAAACACATGGTTAAGTCCATCCTCGTCACACCTCCTAATCATAGATATCATTTCGTTAATGATGGGTTGCATCTTCCAAGGCGACGGCATCCAATATATTTACCCAACTTTAGAATACTTGTACAAAATTTTCTCTAGTTTCAATTAATCATAAACAATTGTCAGTAATTATATTTAAATTATATGACACATTTTCTAAAACAAAAAAGTACTACACCAATATCCAAAATGGCCATTTTGGAACTCACAGCACGTTCAGCATCAATTCTCAAAAGAAGTTCCAAACACCTCAATTGTTGTCCCGTAGCACAACACTATACAGCTACAATTACAGCACTTCACAGCAATGCCATAGGGAGCCGAAGTTCATTTACAAAGCCAAGCATAAAACGAACACAAACTGCAAGGCAGAGCTCGGAATTATAAAGGGACAAAACACCATGGTATGCAGGTAAGCATGGAGATTGAGAATGTACAGGTGAACATCAGACAAGTGTGAAACCAGAAATACCAGAAACACTTGACCATATAAACAATCATAGTGTGCGATCCGAGTATATGATAACTGTATGGGAAGAGCATAACATGAAGTCCACAGCTCTGGAGTGTAAAGCCCAAAGGATAAGAAGACTTAAAGCATTGATACGATACTTATACACTTCAAATTAGACCAAAAACATGAAAATAATTTTTTGAAAATAGCCAAATTTGAAATCTGGATACATACCCATATTTGACTCTCATATCCAAGTTGTAGTAACACAAGGCCTAAATGGGTTCAGACAAGCTGGTCTGTTTCCTTTCGGCTTGGAGAGAGCGGCACAAAGATTCCAGCTTCTCTTTCTGATTCTTCGTCTTCTCCAGCTGCTTCTTCATGCGCTCACGCTGCTCAAAGGAAACTAATTTCGTTCATTTTGTCCAATTTCGCGTATACAATACACATAGCAAACAACATTACAGAGAATTATTTAATGATTGAAGTTGCTGCAAGTACTTCACTAGGTATTTATATTGTGCATACAAAATATTTTTCCAGTTTCGAATCCCAATCTCCACATTTCTCTCTGAAATACAAAGTGTTCTGCGATTAAAAAAAGGATTTTTACCTTAAACTTAGGACCCTCAGTCACAGCGCTCAACCTTGGTAGTTTTAACCACAAGACCAAGACTTTATTCGCAAAGACTGCATGCACAATCCCCACCCCTTTATTATTTGAAATAATAGCAAAATGAAACATTAGGATACAGCTCTTCCTCCTCTTCATTTTTTTTTTTTTTTTTTTTTTGGGGAGGGTGGGAGGTAAAAGCATGGAACTCATAGTAGATTTTCATGCAATTATATTATTATTATGTGATTGGTTGTTATGGGAGTTTTGCGGTGGCCACAAAATACATATGCATTATAATTGATGTACCATTTACCAACCATATTTAAATGCCTATGCATGTTGCAAACTATCAAACACTTATTACAGCTAATGACTGCAGTGATTATTCCACCAAATCTTTGCAAACATAAAGTTTAAAGTTGAGACTGAAATGAGGAAAATTTAAGTGAACGGAATATAATGAAAAGAAAATAGAAAGGATAAAATTAAACGAAATTCTATTCCTTCTCCGAAGGTAAAGGAAAATTTAAGGGAAAAAAATAATACCAAGATTGTGTAAAAGAAGAAAGCAAAGGAGATTGTCAAGCAGATTTGTTAAAGTTCGAGAACTATAGGCTAATATTATAGAGAAAGAAATAACTTCAAAAGATGTTCAAATACCAGTTCCAATTGAAAATCAAACGAGACTAGCTACTATTCAGCCTGATTCCCAACAATCACTATGGAACTTTAATAGTTTCACGTTGGTCACAGCAAGTATGAATGACTAAACTTATTCAAAATGTTAAATATTGGTCCAGAGCTCAATCGGACTACAAAGAAAAACCCATCTAATGCTATATCATATTGATTATTGTGTGGTTCAATCTTTAGCCATGTCAGTCAAGGTATGAATAAATTAGCACATTTAAAATGTTAAAATACAACAACAACAATCCAAGTGTCACAAGGGCTCCCGCGTAAGCAAGGTTTTTTTTTTTTGGGGGGGGGGGGGGGGGGGGGGGGGGGGGGGGGGGGGGGGGGGGGGTGGTTGAATGTACACAGCCTTCCCTTTTAGGGTGCTATCCTGAAGGGAGGCTGTTTCCGAGGACCCCCAGCCTGAGGAGTGTGCCGTCATGGAAGCATAGTAGCCTATAAGCATGAGAGCAGCAAAGTATTAGAGCAAAACATAGCACAAACCAAGCATAACAAAGCAAAACTCAGTAATAATCAGCAAGTGCGCAAGTACACAAGTGATCAAGTACATAGATATGTAAGTAAGTGCACCCATACGTGCGCCAACGCGGAAGTCAGAACACCTAGAAGCACTAGTGCAATAAATAATTAGATGTCCTAGTCTAAGCCACTATATCAGCTATCCCTATGCTAGCACTCCATCGAGCTCTATCCAAGGCCATCTCCTCCTGTAGGTTTAGGTGGGCGAGGTCCTGTCGGATCGTCTCCAACCATCTCTTCTTTGGCCTGCCTCTCCCTCTCCTCCTTAGCGTAGTATGGAGCTGTTCGCATCTCCTGACTAGGGCAGTGGACGGTCTCCTCCTAACATAACCGAACCACCTCAGACATTGCTCCCTTAATTTATCCTCAATCGAGGCTACACCCAATTTACTTCTTATGACGTCGTTCTTGATCCTATCCTTCCTTGTATGTCTGCACATCCACCGCAGCATCCTCAGCTCCGCCACTTTCATCTTCTGAGTATGATGTAGTTTCACTGGCCAACACTCCTCCCCATAAGACATAGCTAGTCTCACTACCGTCTTGTAGTATTTCCCCTTTAGCTTTAATGGGAACTTCCTGTGGCAAAGTATCACGGAGGCCATCCTCCATTTATGCCAGCCTACTTTGATCCGGTTGTTTACATCCTCGTCAACTTCGCCGTTCTACTGAACCATGGAACCTAAGTATCTGAATCTCACCTTTCTCTGTATGGTCTCAGATCCTATCTTGATGACTTCCATACTAGGCATGGTGGAAGGATCGAACTTAAGTTCCATGTACTCGGTCTTAGATCTGCTGATTCGTAAGCCCTTCGATTCCAAGGCCCTTCTCCACAATTCCAGCTTCTCGTTTACCTCCTCTCGCGACTCCCCCACCAAAACAATGTTATCTGCAAAAAGCATGCACCAAGGCACCTCTCCTTGGATGTGCCTAGTAAGCTCATCCATATCCAAAATGAACAGAAAGGGACTCAAGGCAGATCCTTGGTATACCCCAACTGTTATCGGAAAAGGTTCTGTCTCTCCTTCCATTATACGCACATTGTATATAAGGTCCCGGAATGCCTTTCCTGTCCAAAACCCTCCAAAGAACCTCTCTTAACACTCTATCATATGCCATCTCCAAATTAATGAAAACCATATGGAAATCCTTTTGTCCCTCCCTATAACGCTCTATCGTTCGCCTTAGGAAGTGGATGGCTTCTAATGTTAAAATAACGATTTGAATCTGATGTGAATCATCGAACTATTAGAAGGGGAAAGGGAAGGATTCAACAACCATCCCAAAATTTTATTGCTAAAGCTAATAAAAATAAGGGAAAAAATTAATTCAATCAAACTCTCACCAAGAGAAGAAAGAAACAAAGGGAAAAAAAAAAAAACACAATTAAAATTAATTCTAAGCTACTCAATAGAATGACTCTCGAAGGGACTATTCATAGGCATCTACTTAAAATATTCCTAGTGTAATTATAATCCTAAACCTAATCAAACTTATACTAATTGAAATTCAAATTTTAGACTTAAAATTAAGCCTAATCAAACTTACACTAATTAAAATTCAAACTTTGAACTTAAAATTGCTTTCGACGCCCAATTGCAATATGAATTACATCAGAATCAAAGTCAAACCGAATTGAAAAATTTAGTTCAAGGATCGACTAAACCAATTATTGTGTTTCAGCCAGGTTTGGTCCAGATTCGTATTAGTGAACATATACCAAAATCGGATCGGATCACATTTAAAATGTTAAAATAACAGTTTGAATCGAAGTCAGACCAATGAAAATTTTAGTTCAAGGATCAACTATACCAATCATCGGGAGAGGGTTTCAGTCTTCACCAAGGTTGAGTCCAGGTTTGTATTAACAAACATACACCAAAGTCGGAGCAGATAAAAAAAAAAAAAAGTGGTTTAAGATTGGACCAGATTGATTATTGTGTGGTTTGGCCTTTTGTCCCTAATTGGGACCTAAGTTTGTGCACAATAATTAATTAGGGTGTTCATTGGTGCAAGCTTGAATTAGATTAGAATAGACCAATAAATTTTCAAATAAAGCAAGGACAAAATAAAAAATTTTGTTCCACTCTAGCCTTGGACCAAATTTTCTGACCTAATTCAGGTTTTGGCAAAGACCAATATAGTAATACCTTAAAGAAGTTCAAAACCTAGACAGGTTTCATTAAGTACCAATAAAGCACCAAAGCAAGAGTTGAAGATCAAACCAAATAATGAGTCTCATCTGAATCCATGACAAGAATGTCAATGCCTAGTTTCTTTAACTGTAGAAGACTAGATACAATAGGTTCAAGCGCTTAGAAACTCCCCCCCCCCCCCCCCCCCCCCCCCCCCAAAAAACAAAAAAAAACTTTCCTTACATATTTGAAAGGAAAATGAAATTCCCTAAGGCTTTGTTTGGAACACAGAAAAACTCGTGAAAGGAAAAAAAAATGTGAAGGAAAGTGGTTTTCTTATGTTTGGAACACAAGGAAAATAAGAAGGAAAAAAAATTGAATGGAAAATTTCAAAACTTTACAATGGGGTTTGAGGAAAGTTATTTTCCTCATAAAATTGAAAGGAAAATGGGAAAAAAAAATTTGTATTGACGCAAATGATGTCAACCTGATATTCATTAGACTTGATCTGAGTTTTATATTTCATCAATGGGATCCGTTTTACTTGTCACATAGGTTCACTGAATACATTAAGTATGTTTGGTATATTAAGAATAAACTGAATATAGCAGTTTTTTATTTAAATACATAATTGGTATAATATTAAAACTTCTGGAGTTACCTGAGTGTCATAAAATTTGATCCAACTACCCTAAGATATTGAAATGTTTTTGTACGTGAACTAAATTGTATCTAAAATTTACACCTTAGGTACCTTGCTATAAGTACAGGTATTTGGGCGATAAAAACTCAGGGTATCTAAATAATAAACCCTAACTGAACATTATCAGGATAACTCATTAGAAAAGTTTACACGAACCAAACTATACAAGCAAAATATAGGTTAGACAATAGTTATTTTTTTATTTAATTTTCCCCCAACCAAATAAAGGAGAATTTTAATCTCAAAAATTTACTTGTTCTTTTTTCCTTACTTTTCCCCAACTTCCAAACAAGGGAAAAAGTCATTTTCCTCATATTTCTCTTTTCTTCAAATTTTCTTAATTCCAAACGGAGCGTGCATTTAATTAAATTTTCCCTCATTTTCTTTCCTTAACATTTTTCTCTCATCCCAAACACAAGAAAACACTTTCCACCAAACTTTTTTTCTACCTTCCAAACATAACACAACAGTAACTTGTGTTCCTTAAAAACCCCAACAACATTGCCGCTACCCGTTATGTAACAGTTAAAACCCGACATCCTATTTCAAGTTATGACATAATGCTAACCGTTTTTGGACATGCCTTAGATTTATCCTAATAATTTGTCCAAACTTTAGCTTTCTTATAGGCCCACTTCAACCAAAATTACTTACATTAGTTATAATGCTTTTTAGAACCTAAAATTATTTCTTGTGAGTCTCAGCTTTAATGGTTATTATTATTATTATCATTATCATTAACATTATAACATGAAGTTATATAACCTTTGGTATACCTCTTTCATGTACAAACCATTCGCATAGCAACTTTATTGCACAAAACCTTTTGCCCACTACTCTTCTATAAATATCACTCTCTATACAATCCCTGACATATCCACCACTTCAAACAAGTGACATTTTATGTTAGTAAAAAGGGAAAAGGTTCAAACACTGGAAAATGTCAATTGTTTGAAAACATTTTCACCACTTCAAACTAGGGTGGTTTCATTGTACAAAATAGTTTTCCTTTTCACCTCCAGTTTTCCTTTTCCATTTTCCATTTGGAAAATATGTTTAAAAGTGGAAAATTGTTATTGTTTTTCTATGTATTGAATTGGAAAAAACGTTCAAGTGATTGCAGTTTTCCAATCTTCTGAAAATTAAAAATGATATATAAGTAATACTCGTAAATCCAAAATCGAATAATACGATTTGAACCCAATCCGAACAATTATGTCATCGGGTCCGAGTATAAGTATCACTTTGATACACAATTATAAAGTACAGACCACCTACTCTTACTGCAGAATTGCATACAAAGAAAAAGAGTAATTCATTGTTGTACAAAACAAATATAACTGACGCATATAACATGCTAACTCTTGTATTTTTGGGACATATTCACCTTTATGTCATCTCGTACAACGACAATATCATTCTCATTACAGACCACCGCATCTTCTCTACCATACAAAATGATGTATTCGTTTTCTCATTTATTCACATACTATTGGAATTATTTTTTGTCGCCTTAGTGGATAGCTCGGTATAAAGCGCAAACGAGTTCCCCCAAACAAGAGTGGCTTTGAAAATGGGGAATTTAGATTTAAGTATGCAAAATGCATGTGCTATTACGTTCCACAAAGATGAGCATCATAAAAAACTCACATGGTTCACTTATGCGTCTTCGGCCTATGGTTCTCTTATGCGTCTTCGGCCTTGAAGGGTGGGTTGTGGGTCAAAGGTTAGAATTGATTTTCAAGGGCATGAGAACGTGAGAGAAAGAGAAAAGGTTGAGTGAGGTAAAAGAGTTATAAGAACGTTGAGAGTAAGAAAAACAAGAAAGAAGCTTGTAAGGAACACAGAGGTAGGAAAAATCTGGAAAAATAGTTTCAAACTGTTTTCTAAATTTTCAAAAAGCATAAGAAAAACTAGAAAACTGTTTTCCAACTGTTTTTCTGGAAAATTAAGCTTGTAAACAACTTTTCTAGATTTCCAGTTCTCTAGGAAAATTCTCCAAGAAAACTGAAAAATTCTTTGTTATCAAACAGTCCCCAAGTCTTCTAGGAAGGCCAACTCAGGAAACTGTGGGTCTCGAGGGAGTTTTCCTATATTTGGTTTACTCCTTTATTTTGCTAGGTAAGTGCCTTATCCATCAACTCTTCCAACTTTTTGTGAAAGAACCCCAAAACAGTTCTATTCTCCTTGCATTTTCTAGCTTCCTCAAACCTTTTTGATTTCCTTCCAATGCAGTACTCATTGACATGTTTTATTCCTCTATTTGTTGAAAACTAAAATGATCGAGCATGTTTGTGTAAGTTTATGGAACATGTTTGTTCTACTTCTTTACTTTATGATACTTTGAAATATGGTCTAATTATGTTTTGTGGCACGCAATTATGCCATGTATTTAGTATTTTCCTTCATACTTCGCTTTGCCCAGCAATTATGGGGAAAGAAATCTTAGAGCATACAATGGGGGCTATGGAATTGCACTGCTTGGAAATTCCCTTGAACCTGAATTTGGCCGGGACCTTTAATGGCAGCCAAGTTTGAGCCCGTTTACAGTGTTTATATAAACCCATTATATCCTTGTAGCATATGTATTTAGTCAATGCTTTTTCTAAGTTTTCCCTACATGATTTCTTGTTGTTTTGCTAATTAGAAGCTGACACTCAATATCGCTACGAGGTCGGAGCAAGGACGACATAAAAATCAGTAAAATATACAAAACATCCAAGGATTTGACGCGAAAATAGATATAAATAAAGGGAAAAAGGATGAGGTTCTAGTTTCATGATAATTGAACAACCAAGCAGGCCGATAACTCAAAATAAGTTGATAAGCCCAATCAACAGCGACGTTACTCACTTCCTATGATATCGCGCTCTAAACCAACTAAACTCCCAAGGGCACTGAAATAAACACCATGGATGCACCACAGCAGTAACACAAAACACCTTAAGGAAGTTGAGTGCACAAGCAGGAGAAAGTCCACACACAAGACACCAAACACATTTGCTCACACTTTTTGATATTATGTCATTTGTATTACTCATGAAGCTTAGTCCTTGTTTTGGGCAGGTAGATTTGTTACTTGTTGGCTTTATACTGATGCCGTTGTTCATTTTTTCTTAAAATAGACATAGTACATCTTACATGGGAAGATCAAGGAACTTCGCAACCTGAGAAGTTTGCAATAAATTTACAACGTTTTTTCCTACATTCTATAGCTTCATCAACATCATCATACCAGACTTCCTTTCATAGTTGTTGAAATTCTTGATTTCTGACAATAGTTCTAAATTTCTAGTTATCACCTTTCTATTAGAGGTTGTATTATAGATTTTCCAATTTTAAGGAATGTGTATTTATCAGATTTATCATCTGACTCCACTGACCCACTTGTTTGTTTTAGCTTTGAGCCATGACGAGCAAAGTATTTTAGCTTGAAAACTCGATGGAAAGGCGTGTAATACGATGTTGTTTGACACATGCAACAGAATTTGCGTTTAACAAGGCACATCAAACTGAAAAGGAGAAAAGAAAAGATCACCAGCATGCTGCATTCAACCCTAAAGAAAAGAATCAGGGAAATACTTATGAAAAGCAAGAGCAGCATAAGCATGTTCCTTATGGACGGAAATCAGAATAATAAACCTTACCTCTTCGACAAGTTCTATAAGAGTGACATCTGTCTTCTCACATTTGTTCTTCAAGAAAGTGTTTTCCTTCTTCAGTTCCTTTATCGACTTTGCCATCTGATTTTAACATAAGATGCAAATTAAACTTGGGAATGGGAATATAATTTACATGTGATGCATCCAATCTACAAAAGGCAATGCACCCAATCTAAACTGCATTACGAGAATTCTTAAGAATTCCAAAAATACAGAAATAAAGAAAAGGAAAGAAAAAGATGGGGGATCAGAGAAGAGATGCAATCAAGACGAGATAGGAGCACCTTTTCAATCTCCTGCTTAAACGTTTCAAAAACCTCATTACTCTTCACCAGTGCATCCTGCAAAGTTAACTCTGAGATCTCGTCAAAAAAGGGCTTCCAATTTCACTCAGAACCAATAAGAAAAGGGCCCACTCTTGCTATGCGACAATGACAATATCTCTACTCTGCTAGCAATTGAACTTTACAGGACAAGTTTTTTAAGACGTACATAAAGTTTTGGTATCATATTAAACTGGGAAAATTGACCTGAATATTAACATATATATGGACATTCTGCAATAGCAGATGACATAGAATCAAATAAGGCCATCACCTAACATAGCGACCACTATGCAACATTTCCTGGTCCGATTGTTATTTGATTTGTCATTCCATGCAGGTACTTCAATACCCGCCTCTATATTCGCATACATTGTATAAGTTCCTATTGCGAATGTAGCATCTCATGGAATAATGTCTGTGACATTGCATAACCAAAACTGTTATTTGATTGCATGCTGTCTCCTATAATAGTGACAGATTGATGCAACCTGGGGCCTCAATCTCTAACACAGTGACAGATACAATGGTAATTGTTCAGAGATAAATGGACACAAAGGTTACCTGAAATTCCTGAAATTTTTCGCCATCGGCCGTTAATTGCAAGCGCAAATTCTTTTCAGTTGCCAATAGTTGCGACACTTGTTCTGCATATAATTTCATTTGTGCCTGTTCCTGGGCCAATTTCTCTTCATGTTGCTGAATTTTCAGTTCAGCAATCTTAAGCTCTAATGTCTTCTGCTTAAGCTGAGAAGGGAAGAAACATACAATTAATTCCTAAGGTAACTGTACACAAGATATTGAGCATGATACTAAAGACTCAAGTGTACCTCCTGGGCATGCTGCTGCTCCGAAAGTGCATACTGATCAGCAAGCTGCTTCAGCTTGTCTCTCAGCCTGACTCCAAAGCGCACATGTCAAGGAATGAAAATGATGCCCAGGTATATTCAATACAAATGCTATAAACTCTCGTAGAACAAAATGGCCGTATGTCAAAAATTAAATTTCATCCCTAATAAAATATTTATAATTCAGAATGGATTTTCAACTCTAAATTCTGAACATCCTTCTCCACTAAGCTAATACAATCAACTCACAGCCTCAGTGGCAACAGCCAATGATAGTCAATGCATTTTAGCAGAGAAACAAAGATATCAGAACAGATATATTGTACATCTCATCAACAGGTATCCGAATGTGGCAAAGATCACAACTTGCTTCAAAGAGATTAACTATTCCCTGGTGACGTCTTGTCTTGACACAACAGATACTCGATTACGGTAACCTTCAAACAAATAAAGTCTTACTGTCGTAGCCGCTATACTGTGGACATTACATAACAGGGAGCGACAATCTCATTGGTCCTTTTTTGGGGTAATCAGGTTGTCTGTCCAGTTCAGATGCTTGATTAAGTCATAGGGTTTGTTGGGGCACATAAACCTAGAGGGTGGTCCAAGGAATTTTTACACCCAAATCTCACGCTTCATGAAAGCGCAAGGT
Source organism: Simmondsia chinensis (assembly GCA_018398585.1). NCBI lineage: Eukaryota > Viridiplantae > Streptophyta > Magnoliopsida > Caryophyllales > Simmondsiaceae > Simmondsia > Simmondsia chinensis. Next base: position 17,423,361 of record JAGTTD010000005.1, read on the forward strand.
CTAAGTGTATTACCACTTGAACCAACCTCTTAGGGTTCATGATATTTCTGACGGTTACTTGAGATGCTTTGAAGTCATATAATTGCAAAAACTTGAATGAATAATCACACAATTAATCATTTATATTTCCTTTTGTTAGCTTTAACATATATATACCTTTATCAATACGTTTTAGTAAATAAAATACAAAATATGTAAATTATGGGGCCACTACAAAAAAAACCATGACACAATGGTCGTTATGCATCCCACATCCACTGGAAGAGGTCTAACGTTGACTGGGCCTGTGAGTCCCTCAAAGATCAACTTTCCACCTTCCCCTTGACTCAATATAACTTAACAAACCCACCCCTCTTTTTCCACGTTCTTCCATTTAAGCGGCATTTAGAACCAAAAGAAAAAAGGGCAAAGGTGATGACTTAAAATGAAACATGCAAAGGACGGACCACTATAAAGCCCAAGGATTATTTTCACAAAAGAGCAACATTTCCAGTGCCCCAAGGGCTCCCACCTAAGAAGGGTTTGGGGGGGGTGGATGTACGCAACCTTCCCCCTGAAGGAAGGCTGTTTCCGAGAACCTCCAACCTAAGGAGTGCAACATGAGGACTTCCCGGGAGGTCGCCCATTTTGATACTATTCTCACCCAAGCACACTTAAATTCGGAGTTCTAATGGGATCTGATGCTTGCGTGTTGGTACCCTCTTAAGTATTATTTTTACAAAAGCATTCCCATAATTTTTTCAAACTATTACTCCATTTTGGGTTCATTATAGATAGTCCTGTCAGCACATCTAAGCATCAAAAATAGATTTTCTCCACAGATGTGCATCTCATCAACAGACTCTTTGAATCCTAGCATAAAACCTTCAATTCGGGACGGCTCGAGGTAATGTTGCCAATTGAATAGTTTTGTCCAACATACAAGGACGATGAAATAGGCCTCCACCTCCACCATCCACCTTCCAGACCACACAATTTTCTTCTTCACCGCCCTTATTCCTCAATATAGAATTTCAATTCCTTAACAGCATGTAAACTCTTTAATCCTTGTCTTTGCTCCACATAAGAGGGTTCACATATTGGATAGATCAGGAATTTTTTATTTCTAAATCTTTTTTCCAATATCTTATTCAACATAATCATCTTTTAGTTTTCCCTTTATTTTCCTTCATCTGGAAAGCCAAGTACCCATTACAATTCATGGCTTTTTTATGGTTTCCTCCTCAGTAGGCTATAATATTCAAGATTATTTGAGACCTTTTAAGACTTTGTCACCATGGATTTGCACAATGTGCTTCGAGAATGGGAAAACACAAGATCATTTAGTTCGCATTGTCCAGCAACAAGGATTTATGATGCCAGTTATTTTCACCTTTTCAACAAACATGGGATCCAATTTCGTGGGATGAGAGAGGAAAAAGAAGTCAAGATATTATAGAGCCACTAAGATTGCAATTTTCCAGTACATCTTCTCAGATGGAAATGCAAAGTTGTTCAGAAATCATTATATGCTATTGAATTTCATAAGAGGAAAAGTAGTCTTTCAAAGATCTCTCTGGACTAGAAAGTGCTGGGGTTTCACTGACATAGTCATGTTAACAACTTTTGATTTTTTGTATTTTCTTTTAAAATTCTTTTAAGGACACCTAGCCCATAAGATTGTTTACATTAATCCTCTTTTAATAATACTTCAAAAAAAAAAAAAAAGGTGCAATATCACAGAGAGATCTGCGAACCATTGTTAAACTGGCCTCTTATCCTTTTGCTCAAAATGGACCATAATTCATTTTGGGAAAAAATCACTTCCCCAACCTACAAACCCCAGGCAACAGTGATGTGAAAGTTTTTTTAATCCCATGAGGCACCATGTAGCATCATGTGAAATTAGTAATTGAAAACAAAAGAAAAAGGAAAATATTTTAGGCACATAATATGAATATATAATTATGTGATAAAATTCTTATGTAATGTAAAAATATTATCAAAAGAGCATTATGAGTAATCTAATCATCCTATATCATTTTTATCAGATACACAATTATTCGATTTTATGTATACTGACAGTATTCTTTGGCCTTAAGACACTAGTTCACAGGTGTACACAGATGGATGAGATTTAATAGATTACTATAAATGACTATTTAATATCTTCTTTATGTAATCCATTAATCTTTTTCCACATATCGTCTACTCAAATTACGTGTCCAAAATAGTTTGCACAAAATATTTTCCTTCATTCTTGTTTTTCTTTATTTAATTTTACTGAACATATGTGGTACCACATGGCGCAACACAGGATTAAAACCTAAACCTTGGCGAAACCTTGGAAATCTCAATGCCATAATGCCTTTCAAATCCTCCTAGCCATTATCCTATTGCAATAATTATTGCTAAGAAGAACGCCCATGTTGTGGCAATTCCACCCAGAAGGTCATATCCCCAATCACTCAAGACAAGTCACTAGCTTGGGAAGTTTGTTTCCTAAAATAAAACACAAAAGACTATTTTAAACAAAAGAAATCATTAAAGACTAATTTGAACAAACCTGCAAACAAGAGGGACTACCATATAAGTAAGACCAAATCCATTCAACAAGGTATGCATCACACAAACATATCTAAAAGGCCTGATACAGCCTAAACATTGGAAACAACCAAGTGTTCAGCATCAAAGATCTACCCAAGAAAACATTCAATGAATAATATTGGTTTTCCATGGACTTACATTTCGTTCTCCTTCAGCTGAGAAAGGCATTCGCCTTTTTGCTCTTCTAGCTTATTTGTTATATCCTATTGCAGGGGAAAAGGAAACAAATGAAGAGAAAAATCAGGTTTAATTTGATAGAAGTATGCCAACCAGCATAGCCACACATCATGAGAGTAAAATGAAAGAGTGAAATTCAGAGATTAACGAACTGCTAGAAACTACACATAAAAGAATCTACATCAGGAAACAAGTTATGGGAGCCAACATGCAAAGTGGTGCATGTCGGCCTTCTTGAACAGGAGAAAGGCAAACTTCAAACCTTTATTGCATTATGGAACCGAGTTGACAAGTCTAATCTCAAATTTTGACTCTCCTCTGATACTCTTTTGCATTCATCCTGCAAATTTACACAGATCAATGCACTTCATCAAAGGGCTAAATCACAATGCAAAAGTAGACAAAAATAAAGTTGGACTGCTATAGTGCCTCGTTATATTATGAGAATACCACCCGAAAAACTATAACTGATCCAAAGTAAGTTAGGACACCATGGAAACTGAAATTTGATCATACTACACAAACCTGCTAACATCAATCCTTTGAACAGAATAAGGAAGTAGATAGAAAGATGAATCTAATGACATTGAAGATATAAATAGATATCCAAGTAAAACATTGAGGAACTGTCCTTTCTAGAAGAAACTAAAGTTGATATATTTCTAATCAACAAAAGTAAAGGAATCATAACAAAGAAAATTTGAGAGAAGGAAGAAGGAAGAAACAGAAAGGAGAAGGGTTGAGAGAGAGAAAGGACTAGGGATTATTCGTTATAGATAACAATGATTTGTCCAGCGCAATAGAGTAGCCTGGATTTTACAGATCTAATCAGAACTGAGACCAACAACAACAACAACAACATACCCGGTGCCTCAAGGACTCCCGCTTGCGCAGGGTCTAGGAGGGGTCAGATATACGCAGTCTAACCCCATCAGGGTGAGACCCAAAATCAAAGCAAATTCTAATTAAATAAAAATTCTAATTAAATCATACCTAAAGATCCAAATCAAAGCAAAAGAAGTCACCAATATCTATAAGATCCTAATCTAATTAATTAAGTCAACACTAAAAGGTCGTCTATCAAAATTCAAAATAAGATCAAAACCTTCAGCTTCCCTAAATTGAGTCAAGTAAATTCATCTCTAGCGGCTCTCCATTAATTTCTTTGCAAATAAGTTCCACATATCTTTAATCAAATTCCTGCTGGTTACTTACCAAGTACAGAGACAGGCCACAAACGTTCCACTTTATATATTAGTGATCACAACATACATTAGAACTAGAAGCCTAGGTTTCTTTACTAAACAACAATTGTAAATTTTACAAGTAAATCTGTGTAGATTAAAGAGTAAAACTGGGCTGAGAACATTCACAACCTCCAAAATACATGTAAACATACAAAATTCTCCTTGTTTTACTTGTGTTAACAGTTTAAACAATCACACTCATAATAAACTACAAATCCCTTTTTTTTTTTTTTTTTTTTTTTTTTTGTTTGGGCTATCGAGGAACCCGATTACCCAGCAAACCCCTGCCCATGCGGCAACCCACATACCACATAAGCCAATTAAGTCAAGGATTCCTCAGGAAAAGGTTCAAGGAGGGAATTGAACTCCAGCGTTTTAGCCTAAAGCAACACTTTATCCCATTACCTGTCTCTTACCGCTGAGGCAAGGCCTTGGTGGGTGATAAACTACACATCTTCTTAATAAAGCAAATGCAATAGTAACCTGGAAACTGCTCAAATTTCGCACATAAACCAGATTTTTATGCAGGAAATTTGATGACATGGATGCTGATGTTTGAGACAATTCTTACTTGTTATGTCTCCTCAAGAGTACATATGAAGAAGCAACCAGAAGTACAAAAACAACATTTGGTAAACAAGAGATCAAACTGGATCATTTTTCAGTCAACAGACATGAGACCCCCCCGCTGTCTAAGCAACTGGATCATTGAAGCCAAGAAAGTTCGGAGCAGAGTTATATACCATTAATGTTTTATTCTGACGTTGTAATTCCCTGCACAATGACTCAAGCTTATCACGCACTGTGATAGCTGCAAAAGCCAACAACAATGCACACACCATATCATAAGAATTATAAAGGAACTCAAATTTTGCCTACTAACTAATTTAAAATAAGAGGCGTTTGTCTGTCAATCCAGTCAAAATAATAAGTTCGAGGTGTATATGAAGCACTGACACTCATTTTTTGGCCAAAGTGTCATTATGTATCCAACAGTGACAAGCTTCCAACAGCTTCGGATATGGATCTGATACATGAAAAAAGTATCTAATTTTTTTATTTTTAATTTTATATTTCCAACATGCTTCCGACACGTACCGGTACGTTCCAACACGTTCCCCAACACGCTTCCAACACGTACTATTACGTTCCAAGTCACATCCAACACATACCGATAGTTCCAACACGTTTTTGGGGACAATTAGCATGAAGCTAAACTCGAGGACTTGTCTGTCTTTTGTTTTTGCATAGATCTTTGTTGATCTAATTTCGTATGTAATGGAGTTAGTTATTCACTATGCTTATCCTACAAGTAACAAACTTAGCATGAGTGCTTTTTTTATTAACATGGGTAGAATGTATATCTCTAAAATATAGGCGTTAGCAGAACTCAAAAAGGGATCAATGAAGTTCTAGTTACATTTTGTCTATGACTATAATGTTGCTTTATTTAGTTGTTAATTTGATGGTACAGTGCTTTCTGAATGTGAAATTCCAATGTGTAAATAATGATTGATTATTAATTTGATGGGAAATCATGTTTTTTTAACCATATATATATATATATATATATATATTCTTAAAAGATACATAATTTTCAAAAAAGGTATCCCCAAAGTGTCCTAGTTTTTTGAAAAACCACATATCGACATATTGGTATCATGTCATATCTCGTATCAATATCCCAATCTGTGCTTCCTAGCTTGAGTTATATTAATCAATTGCTTAAATTCTGTGATTATATGTAGACTATGTTGAAATTTTCCATAAGAAGATATCAGCCATTCTCAAAAATTGAGGCGATTAACCTTTATATGACAGCTAACTAGATTACTTAGAAAAGCAAAGTAATTGATTCAAATGAATACGTGCTTACAGAACCTGAAATGAACGATTTGCATTTCATACGCCTCATAGCAGATTTAATACCCCCCTCATTTACCTGAATCTCTTTCAGCCAGAACTTGTTGATATTTCAAAGTGAACTCCAGGAACTCCTTTTCGGTTTTGAAGGTGCGCTTTGAACTTCGGCGCTTCCCTTCTGGTGATTCCTGGCATACATAATACTGAACCTTATGAGATAAACTCAAATCTATTAAAATTGTACCCAAAAATAAAACACTGCAGCGGGACAATCTCACCATAGACTATCTACAATATCTAATAGAGCGAACTCCATAACGAAAGTGTTATTACTTGGAGGTGAGCGATCTTTTATTGGAAAAGACACAAAATAGGTTTTTGTGGGTTTATTCATATAATAGAAAAAGCAAGAATATCAAGCCTTTTCTCAAAATGGATGAGATGAGTTTCTCACTCTGTCTCCATTCATATGGAGATTGTAGCTCTTATCTTATTGTCACACAAACCATGGTGTGCCAATGCTTCTTTTGTCAAATAAACCCATCATATTGTTGTGTAGATTATATTAAACAGAAGTTGCCAAAAAATTAGCTAAATTTTGAGCATGATCTCTCAGGATTCCTTGTTCATGACAGATTGCATGCAGCAATGAAAGGATTTCTATGTAAATAACTTAATGGACACTCATTTATGGAGGACCAGCAAAATCACATAAAGTGGAAACTGTCAAAAAGGAAGTAGTTACTGTCAGTTGAATCCTTTTGCAAAGCCATCCTTCACAAACTTCTGGAAAGGCGAGATAGATTCCCCTTAGAGGTGATAATGAAAAGGGAAGTCTAATTTATAGCTTTTTCTTCCCTAGAATTGCAAGATCAGAGTACTGGGATTTTCTACTATGGATCTAGCCGACCCCACCTAGTGCAAAAAAGATCAAAATTGTTCTTTTCATCTGTGAATCTGCAGAAAATATTGGAGAATTCGCACTTCTCACTGAAAGATAGAGCCATGAAATTTCTCACTAAAAGACATAGCCATGAAATCAAACATACATACACCATTAATGTAACAGAATTGAGCTCACATTTACATTACACAATCACTGCAACATGATGTGTAACTTCTACATGAGCCAAATAAAGGTCATTACATATCAAAATGGCCATTACATAACAGCTGTGGAGTTAGTCACGCAATTGACCATTAAGTAATGGTACTTCTATAACATCATCAACAACAACAACAACAATAATAATAATAATAATATATATACACACACACACACATACACATACATGTATATGTATGTACATACACACACACACACACACACACACACACACATATATATATGTATGTATGTGTATGTATATATACATATGTATATATATACACACATACATGTATGTATATATATATATATATATATATATATATATACACACATATATTATGTGTGTGAGTGCGCGCGCGTGTGTGCGTGTGCGTATTTGTGTGTATGTATGTGTGTATGTGTGTGTGTGTAGTCTGTGTTCAATATAGTATGGCTATTCATTGAACTTTTTTGCAAACATGTCATAAGAGCAACTTATTTCCCCTAAAAAAACCAATGCAATTGTTGGAACCTGTTACATAGCATTTACAACAACCCACTACCGAATTACTGCGATCATGACCATTATGTGCAATCCCTGATGTAATTCTATGACGTCAACTGTTCCCCCCTTCCACGAGACAGTAACTATGAACCTTGTTGATAGTGAACCAAGCAACTGCAACCACAGCTCATATATCCCAAGATTTCATAACTCACTAAAAGCATGTACTATAAGCAACAAACTCTCCTACATTTCTTTTCATGGATTGCAACCCAGTCAATTAATGTCATGCTCAGTTCATGCACTAAATATGTACAACTCAACTAATAGAACTCTCTGAATTTTACCTACCATGTTCAATCATTAACTTGTTGAAGTTGGTTCAAAAGAGTTCAAAAGTTCATGTTTCGCTGACCTAATTGCTCTCTTGCCATTTAAAGTTGATTGCTTACTCTCCAAAATTGCCTCTCTCTTCGCTCTCCAAGTCTTAGTTATGGTCGTACTATACATATATTACACCTCCTATACATAGAAAAATTAGTCAACATTGGGGAATGGTGAGTAAGAGAGATTCTGCGAACTACTGTCACCACGTGGGCATATCCATGTTTAAGCTATGCAAATCAAAGTACATATTTGCTCTTAATAGAGTCACACCTGATAATGTGATCATGGTCTGTATGTAAATAAATTATCACACTGCTAACACTAATAGCTTCAAGGTAAAACAGGTAGAGAAAACAGAGGCAGAAGTAGGCAAGAATAGAGATCAGTTTATAATAGCAGCCATATGGATTCACGTGTCGTCAAACCAAAAAGTAGAACTAATTCATACTCTCCGGTTTTTCAGGTTCTCTGATGATGGTGTTTCTCTTGACTGGGTGGCTTGTCCATCTCCATCTAGGCAGGCACGAAAAAACAACATTAAAAAGCACATTGGAGCCTCACAAAATGATAAAGACTGGGAATCCAAAAACATGAGTGGCAAGCATGCTAGCACACGTGAACTGAAGGACGGATACAACAGGAGTTCACAAAGCAGCCTCTCTAAAAAAAGTAAGGAAGAAAAAGGACTAAAGAATTTTATTGAACTTGATCAACAATACATGTATGTTACCTCTAATCGTTAAACTAACGGTCATAAGAGGCTACTCGCCTCTCCAACTCTCATATTCAAAAAGTCAACCCCAAAAAATTCCTTAAAGATGCAGAACTCCCACAAACAAGTCTTTAGACGAGTATCAAGCCTAATAACCTCACACATCCAAAGTGAGCAACCATGGAATCATATAAGAGGAAATAGCCATTAAGTATAAGATCTTGAGTTTAGCATTACATTGCGCAATCACGGTGATTCATTACATAACATCTATAATACTACTAAGCTGAACTAAGATTTAATCCCATGTTATTAGCTCAGAGATCTAGTAAATATTGGCATTATTCCCATGTCCCCCACTGTAGTCGCAACGGACTAAACTAGTTTCCAATTAGCGCTGACCAACAAAGCTATAAAAGCTTAGCGCTAGTTAACATGATAGAATACACACAACCAGCTGTTGACCGAAATCAGCCACCATTTCACACTTTGAAAGTAGAAATGAAGATCAATCCTTACTGTTACCCGGACAAACAAGACCACTGATTAGAGACAGTTCCACACCGTTTTGGTTGATAATCTTTACAATACTTGGGAATTTCATAAGGAATTGAAAAAAAAAAAAAAAAGGTAGTCCTACTGAGAGCTATACCATGAAATCACAATCCCATAGCTAGTACACGATCATGCCAGACTCGACCTGAGACCGTTAGAACCACAAAAAGGACTAAAACTAGACCAGGTGTACATAAGTCCAGCGGTCCAGTCAACAGCAGACCAGTTGGACCAAACTGAATTTTCTTCCTTGTCCACTAAATAGAAAAAAAATGACAAAAGTTCACAAAATTATCACTAAAATCAACTTGTCTAATAACCAGCAACAAAAATAACACAACAAATACCAATAACTTCCCCTATACTAATATAAAATCAGTCTCAAAATCAAAAACACTACACTTCTTGATATTTATTGACTCAACAATATCCAGCTAGTTGTGTATATTCTTCTTGAAGCCCTTCTACAATTCCATTATACAAAGAACTTCACTAAATATCACCAACAATCACCTACAAGAGTTGTGCCGCACATCTGGGTGGTTGAAGTCTAGACAGTAGCCATCCAGCGGTGGATGACTAGGTCTAGCTGACGGCAATCTAAGAAGGAGGCATCAGGTGGCAGACTGCCTGGGTTGAGGCAGTGACAATCAGGAGACAATTGACTGGGGTCTAGGCAGTGGGAGTGTGCGGCGGACAAGTGGGCATCTTGACGGAAAGCGTGGACGGCCTGCATCTGGGATGAGCCATGGTGATCTGATGGATGCTTGGGCCGTGCCCCGCTGGATGATTTCGATGACTGCGGCTTCACGGCCTGCGGCTGGAAGTAAGTGAAGCAGAACCATCATGATGCAGGGCGATTCAGAGAGAAGACCAAGGAGGATGCAGGGAGAATTAGAGAGAAGACCAAGGGTAAGGCCTAAGAAACAACGGTTAGGACGGGGAAGGCAGAGGGAAGTTGGGGAAAATCTATGTTGTATAATTGAAACTCCACGCCCACCTTATATTGTCAACTAAGACTGCGTTTGGTTCAGCTTTTTACATCCTTTTCACAGTATAAGTAGAAAGATGAAAAAATTATTTTATAACTAAACAAAAAAAAACGCAAAAATTGGATCTTTTTCATAGCTATTTAGAAAGATGTTCTAAAAAGACTTTGTTAGCCCCCATCACCACCCATTCTACCATCATGATTTGCTACACTCACTACCCTCCATTATAATGACTAACTATTATCATGATTTACTACTAGCCTCCATGACTCGTCACCACCCGATCACCATGGCCACGACATTGTCTATCATCATCCGCCACCATGGTGCAGTCCCACCACCCAACACAACCATGGCTTGTTACCCCCATAATTTTCAACCTACCATTATGGTCCATCTCTATCACCCATTACAATGACTTGTCGGCACTACAGTCCACATCTAGCAATAAGGACTTCCCTTTTTGATTAATATAATTTGTCCACAACTTCCACTCACTACTAAGGTCTACTATTATCCATTATTTTTGCTCGGAACCCACGATTCACCCCAACACCATGGCTGACCACCAATACCACCTACTTTTATTAGTTGATTTTTATTATTGCATAATTTGTCATCATTACAATAGATAAGTTCTTTTTAAATATGTACCCAAACACTATTCTGTAAAAAAAAAAAAGGTCTTTTTGTAGTATATACCAAACACTTCGCTGCAAAATTTACAAATCTTAAATATAAGGATCTTATTAAAATAGATAAGCTGAAAAAAGAAAAGTTGAGAAAAGCTTAACTAAACGCACCCTAAATAATTTAACCGCATTTCGATCTAGTCTTCTATTTTTTGAGATTTGAACAAAAAGTGGACCGACATTGAAAATGTGCTTACTTATAGACCATGGACCAAGCCCAAATAGTACCAGTGTAGTCCAATTGAATGAATTGTTCCATCTGTTTTTAAGTCTAAGATATGAATGCATTCTATTACCAGAACTAATCAGCTCACGAGATCTTCCTTGGTGATCTAAGTTGTCCAAAAAGCAGCAGAACAAACAACAACAACAACCAGTGCCTCTTGGGCTCCCGCTAATGCAGGGTTTTTTTTTTTTTTTTTTTTGGGGGGGGTGCTACCCGAAAAGGAAGGCTGTGTCCGAGGACCCCAACCTAAAAATCATAACATGCATAATATAACAAGCGTAATAGCATAACAAGCATAGCATACCAACATAATAGCAACAGCACAGAGAGAGTATCAAGCAAAAGCATAAAGCAGCAAAAAAGCAGCATTAAGCAATAAGAAATAAAGCATCAAGCACCAGCAACATAGCAGACGGCAATAAGCAGTAAGGCACAAATAAGCCTAGGGGTGCTAAAACTAGCCTGGTTATGCAAATTGCAAATAGAGGAAACATCACATACTCGAGCATCATAAACAAAGGTAACTAAATATAAGAGTGAACTAATCTATATAACATCCCCAGCACAAACATCTTCCCAAAGGCGAATGTGGTCACCAATGCCAACTTTAGAGTGTGCAAAAGCAATAAGTAATAAAGCATCAGGCAACAACAGCAGAAAAAACTAATAATGACAATGCTCTACAGTACCTTCCTTTTCTTTGCACGCAATATTTTGATGACACTAGCTTTCAGTTTTATTTTGCAAACAACAACCAACCTGTTCATGGCTCTTTTCTTCAATATTGTATGAGAGTTCAAATAAAAGAGAAAGGCTTAGAGTGCGATCAATGCAATAGAGATACAAATATAGGGAGCAAAGATGATTACGATTCTCAGAGCTCTTGCACTCCACTTGATCTTTTTCATTCCCATTAGCTGGGATTTCTCTCGAATTGGAGCCCATCGTAGTTGTTGAAACAGATGTAGATGATTCCGGTGAGACTAAAGCATCTTCTCTTTGCTCCACACAGCGATCATCCGAGACTTCAGCAGATTCTCCAGATGCATCATAACCATCCTTCTCAGACAGTGGAACAGGAAAGGTCCGTGGCTTGTTGGGCCTCTCTACTTTTCCTTCCGTGACAACATCATCTACCACCGTTTCACTACTTGAACCATTCACGGAATCCAATTCTGATAACGTATTTTCCTGCAGCTTCTCATGATCATATGTTGGCGTTTGTGGCACCAGTAACTCTATAGAGCTCTCAACAAACCCATCAGGCAAAGAATCCACTTCAGGAAGCTGGTTTGCGGCAGAGTTCTCCATTTTTCCTACAGTAAATGAAGACTAGTCCAACATATAATTAAAATTCAGGAAAAAAATTATCAGAGAAAGCATCCCTTGATGACAAGAAGCAGTCAGATCATAGATGGAAAAGAAAGCATAAAGTTCAGCCTTCAGGCCTTCACCACAACTAAGTTGAAAGATTCTCATATCACCACAAAAGGTTCCCATTACTTGTTCACTAATCAACTCATATGGAATCACTTTGTTCCTCTACTTTGGTACCCTTCTCCTCAAGCTAGCTCTAAGCCAGAAAAAGGTGACAAAGTACAATAAGAGGAAGAATCAGTACCCACATATGCAGTTGGGGAATTATTAGAAAAATAGAATCCACAATGACCAATGATCAAGAAAACAAGCTGCACGTCCCGAAGAAAGTAATGCATCGGTAATCCACCATAAAATCGGCCACATGCTCACTTCTAAACATCAATTTGAAGGAACCAACTATATCAAAAGTTTAAATGGTTAGGTGAAGCCCAAGAATGATTTTATACTCAAACATTGACCCCTCACGCGAATGTCATTGGATCTAAATTGTGGATAGTGCACAAACCCAACTCATATCTCACGCTAAAATCACATTGATATTAAGAGTGAGAGTTGTAGATATTCGAATTTGCAATCTCTTAGTAAAAGACTCTAATACCATATCAAAGAATTAACTAACCCAAAAACTAAACCTTTTGGGTGAAGACCCAAAAATAATTTAAACTCAAACATATTCCACAAAATAAAGTCTATTCTACATCGCATTTCTCGTGAGGAAAATATCAGACAAGCAGCAATATAAGCAGAAAACCCTAAACTAATCAAAAGGGGATAAGAAGCTAAAAATCAAGAAAGATAAGTATGATCATAACTCCATTTCGTAAGACCCGTAAAGCAAATTAGGATAATTGATGATTAGAAGAGATTCAGATTTCGAACCTGTCTGAAATTGAAGAGGGATTGGAAGAGCAGAAAGCCTAGAGCATGTTTTGTCACCGATTTGATAGTGTTATTTTTTTTTTTTTTTTTTAATGTTTCTTAGCTCTTTCTTTAATTGAAGATGGATTGGAAGACGAGAAACCCTTGCCTTAAGCCCTCATTTTGGCACCTAAAATTTGAAACTGATTGTGGAATCAACAATTTTAATTAGGGCAAATTATGAACGGCCTATAAACTTAATAATTAAATACAATATATTTTTTTATATTTTTAATTTTATAAAATAATTTTCTGACCTTTACAATTAAAACTTAACACATTTTTTGCACTTTTAATTTTAAAAAATAGCTTCCCACATTTTTAATATCATGAAATAGTTCAATGAACATTGTTATTATACACAACTTATCCCTTAAACTTTGTTACTAAACACAACTCACCCTTAGATATTAACAAATTTGAAATTAAAAAATTTGAAAACAAATTATGAAAAATAATAAAATTAGATTAATAAATTCAAAATTACAAAATTTATCAAATGAAAAATTAGGAATTTTCTACTTTTATACAAAAAAGAAGAATTTTATATATTTAGGCGAAAGATAAGAGTTTTTTTTTTAAACAAAAGATAAGAGAATTTTTTTGATATTTATATGAATAATAATTATAATTAATTATAGTAATAATATTATAAATTTAGAAGATAATATAATATTTTTTAATTTTCATAAAAAATAGTATAAGATAAAATATAATAAATTTTTTTAATAAATTTCAAAATTACATTAATAAATCTAAATTTAAAAAATTGTACAAAATAAAAAATATTAAAATAAATTCTAAGAAATTAATTTTTTTAAAAAATTGAAAAATTAAAGTTAAAAAATATTATTGTATTTTTTTCAAACTTTTCCCAAAAAATTATTTTTCTATAATTTGTTTCAAATTTTTTTAATTTTATATATTTTTTGAATTTCAAATTGTGTGTAATAATAAAGTTCAAGGTCTATTTTTTAAAATTGAAAGTGTAACGAGTGTATTGTGTTTAATTGTAAAGTTTAGGGGCTGTGTTGCATGTAATAACGAAGTTCAGGGTCTATTTTATGAAATTAAAAGTATAGGGTGTGTGTTGTGTTTAATTATAAAGTTCATTGTGTTGAAAAAAAAAAAGTGAGTAAAGCAACAACCAATCAAATACAGCAATGAAAACGACTAAATGATTAAGTCAGGAAAGATCTTACAAATGAGTAACAGCGCCGTGGAATAAGCCCACTGTCCCAAAATACGATTTCACCACTGCTAGGGTGCATACAGTTCAACCGGCGGTCGTCCTCCAGGATTAATTCTATCCGACCTTTAATATGCACTCATTAGAAGCCGAATGGGATGCTGAGTGAACTTGCCCAGACTTAGAGAGGAAAAACGAAGAAAGATGAACAGAGGAAGAGAGGAGAGAATTAGAGAAAGAGGAAAACGAACTCGTTTTGGTGATCAAAAAATTGCTGATGAAAGTGCAATATTTACAGCTAAAATCATGATTGTTGGGAGTAGCAACAACCTGCCAACGGTCAAAATCAAAGGGGTGTGTTGATTGGGAAGAGCAAGCAGTAACGATGGTCAGCTTGGGAGAGGAAGCTACGTTTTTATGAGGTACAAGCTCAGGAGAGGGAACTGCACCTTTACGAAGTGCATTGGTAGCCGGTGGAAAGGATTTCCGATAAAATAAAAATGCCCATAATAAAAAGGACACCCACACCCTCGCCCAAGCACGGCACGGCGGGCGAGTGGTTCCCTCCATTCTCTCACCCACAACTTAATTCAAGTCCTATTATTTACAAGAGCATACATAAACCATCTCTCCCTCCCCTAAATTGTCAATGTGAGATGTGAGTCTTAACAATATGTTACCCTTTGTTACATTTCCAACGGTCCCCCACAAATGCCACAAAGCCAAAGAAAGAAGAAGAAAGCAGTCTGGGCAAAAAGGCGAGCTTAGTTATTCAATGTCGATGTCTCGTGACTTGAATCGACACCTAGTACATATCAAGTTTAAGACCAAAAGCTTGTCAGGTAACTTTCGTTTTGAACATGATAAGAGGTTGTATAGTCTTTCACTTTAGCACATGCTAAGCTCAAAATGTCTTAGGAAGTCCTGCAGTTTAACGCCTTAATTGGCCATACGTCCGTCCTGGATTCTCATAGGTGCTCTAGAAGGCAAGTCTCCAACCTTCATAAGGAGCGGCCACACCCCCTGACCTATATAGGTGGATCCCATCAAGTACGTGTTACTCCACACCACCAAATAATGGCTATGGGTCCATTAAGAGCTAAGGCTCATCCTTATCACCTTAGTAACAATTACTGGGTTCCATCAAGTGTGACTAAGCTCACACCACCAAACAATGGTTATGGATTGCCCAACACTGTCAACATCATAGGGAGGGACAATAATTTATTACAGTGTACATTCGAACTGAACTGTAACTTACTCATTGAACCTGTATAAACCAGATGGAGATACATCACAGTCAATTCATATTACAGACTTTAATCCCATCCCCCTCGATGTTTCTAGTATAATTTTTCGACAAAGGCCTTTCGTTAACGGATCCACGAGGTTCTTTTCCGACCTCACATAGTCTAGTGATATCACCCCATTTTCTAAAAGATCTTTTACAATTTTATGTCTGAGATGAATATGTCTCCTCTTGCCATTGTACACTTTGTTCTTTGCTACAGCTATGGCTGCCTGATTGTCACAGTGTAATGCAACTGATGGAGCTGGATGCCCTCACAATGACACACCTACAAGTAAGCTTCTCAAGTATTCGGCTTCATGTCCCACCAAATCAAGAGCAATGAATTATGATTCCATAGTAGACTTGGCAGTACAAAATTGCTTAGATGACTTCTAGGATATAGCACCTCCACCTAGTGTAAAAACATTGCTGCTAGTGGAATTAATTTCATCATTATCAGATACCCAGTGGGATTAAATTAGGGGCATAGCCTTTCCATAATTTATCAGGTGTTTTATCAAGTTTCTTATGAGGTACATGGTTTAGTACATGATAAGCAAATAAAATCGACCCCCCCCCCCCCCATATTATCAGGAAGTCCAGCACTTATTAGCATAGCGTTCATTATGCTTTTCAAAATTCTATTTTTTCTTTCGACAATACCACTCGACTCTAGACAGTAAGGGGGTGTTCTTTCATGTATTATTCCTCTTTCTTTGCAAAATCTCTCAAAGGAAGTAGGGCCATATTCCCCTCCTCTATCAGACTTAAGTCTGTTTATTTTTCTTCCTAGTTGGTTTTCAACCTCAGCTTGATATTTCAAGAATATTTGTTCAACTTCATCTTTACTTCTCGGAAGGTATACCATAATATATCTAGAGTGGTCATCGACGAAGGTTATGTAATATCTTTTACCGCCCTTACTCATTATTCTTTTAAAATCCCCTAAGTCATTATGGACCAACTCTAGTAGTTCGATGTGTTTTTCAACGGATTTAAATGGTTTTTTAGCGTATTTAGCTTCAACGTACACTTCATATTTAGAAAAATCCGTATTGCTAAAATTAGGGATTAAGTTCACTTTAATTAATCTTTTAATAGAGTTAACATTCACATGTCCTAAGCCAGCATGCCATAAATCAAGGGATTCAACGATATAAGCAGAAGAAGTACTAGCATTCATTCATTAGCACATTTTGCGTTAAAGATAAACAGACCCCTGTTACAGTAACCCTTCCCTACAAATTCACCGTTCCTAGTGAGCACGAGTCTATCAGAATCAAAAGCTAATTTTAAACTAGTTTTAATGAGAAGGCTGCCAGATATTAGGTTTCTATGCATATCAACCACATGCAGCACATTAGTTAATGTAAGCATTTTACCAGAGGTGAGTTTTAAAGAAATCTTCTTTTTTCCGAGGATTGGCACGACTGCTGAATTTCCCATGTATACGACATCGCCATCATTCACCTTTTGGTATTCTTCAAACATGTTTTGATGTGCACAAATGTGTCTAATAGCGCCAGTATCCACAATCCATACTATTACATTGTTCACCAAGTTCACTTCCGAGACCACAGCTACAACGTTATCAGTTTCTACTAGATTGGCCTTGTTCTTGTTGTCTTTGGGTCGTTTTTTCTTATTTCTACAATCTTTTTCTTTGTGTACATGTTTCCTACAGAAGTAGTGAAGGTCCCAATAGCAACCTAAGAGGGGGGGGGGGGTGAATTAGGTTCTTTAGTGATAAATGAAAATTTTAAATTTATGAACCAAAAATTTAATTAAAAGCTAAACAATAAATGTTAAATGAAAAAGATAAAGACAAAAATAAGAGGGATGCATAAATATTTTTATAGTGGTTCACTTCCAAACCAGAAGCTAGTCCACTTCTCAAATGACTACTCTTAGTCACTTAAGCCTTTAACTAAACTCGATGATCCTTTTTAAAAACAGGCTCAGGATCCAACCTTTACAACCGGTCTTTTTGTACGTAGGCTCAAGACCAGCCTTTTACAGCCGATCTTTTTGTAACTAGAGGCTCATGATCTAACCTTTATAATACAACAAATTTGAATAAAGTAATGAAAGAATTAAAAGCACTCAAATTCTTCACTCGTTCAAGAGTGAATTGACATTTGATTAAGCTTAGCCAAAGCTAAGGATATGCCAATAAAGCTCAAAGATCAACAATAAGAGAACAAGTGATACTCTAATAAAAGTTTTAAACAAAACTTAAAAACAAACCCTTCAAGCGTAAGTATGTAATAGAACTTTTTATCAAAGAATGCTTAGAGCGTATTGGATGATTTCAACCAAAGCATTCAAGCCTTATTTATAGGCAAATGAGGGCCAATAAGACGTTCAAAAAGTTGGGAAAAGGTTTTGAAAAAAAATCAAGTCAAAAGTAGCCGTTTTGAGCTTTTTCAGTCTGTGTGTCGACACACAACAGCTCTTGGTGGTTGTTAAATTCCCAAAATTAATTTGGAAACCTAACCTTGTAGAAGAAAATTTGAGATGAGACAAAGAATTGAAGGGGATGAGAAGTATAGAGAAGGGATGAGAAAATCAGAATTTTTCTATAAAGGAATTGTATTAATTTCATTGGATGATCAATTACATTCTTAAGCATTGAATTTATACAATTCTAACCCAAGGAACACGCCCAGCTGGTTGATGATTTTACCGCCAATTGGTTAGTAGCATAACCGCATTTCCCGCCAGAAATTAACCGATTCTGCACAGCTCAAATGCGTGGGGGAATATGCACTTTTGGCGCTTGATTTGATCTACTTAATGTATTAATATGCCTATTACAATATAAGGACTAAAACTTGTAAGTAATACTAAAATTTAAATGAATTACAAGTAAATTTTATTAATTTGTAACATTCCCTCCCTCTTAAGAAGCTTCTTGTCCTCAAGAAGTAAAGCTCGGAAATAGGCTCTTCAAGAAATTGTAGTCCTCCCATGTTGTAAAGTGCTCGTTTAAGTTGCTCCAAGTGACTTGGACTTGGTGGATTTTCCGGTTGCTCAGCTGCAACTTTCTTTCGGCTTTGACAGATTTTGGTTGCTGCAGTAAGACGCCATTTGCTTCAACTATAGGCGGCTTTTGCGTTGTATCGGCATTTCTCTTAACCTGTTTTTTGAGGAGAGACACATGAAACACAGGGTGAATGTAAGAATGTGAGGGTAAGTCGAGTTTGTACGCCACATTGCCAATTTTCTCCAGAATTTTGTAAGGTCCGAAGTAACGAGCACACAACTTGACATTGCGTCGAACAGCCACAGTTGACTGTCTATAAGGCTGTAATTTGAGGTAGACCCGTCCCCAACGTCATAGTTCTTCTCTACCCTCTTCTTATCCGCATAATACTTCATTCGGGCCCGAGCTTGTTGGAGATTGTCTTTGAGCGCTTGCAAAATCTGTCTCCTCTGCTGTACAAGCTGCGTTGCTGTTGAATCGGTTAGCCTGGGCTGTTGGATCAGCATAGGAGAAGGTGGGGAGTATCCATACAATGCTCGGAAGGGTGTAGTGCCAATGGTTGTTTGGAAGTGTGTGTTGAACCAAAATTCGGCTAAGGAAAGCCAACGATTCCACTCCTTGGGCTTGGAGAAGACCATGCTTCGGAGATATTGCTCCAAACATTGATTGACTCTTTCGGTTTGTCCATCCGTTTGGGGATGGTAGGAAGAGCTAAGAGCCAACGTGTTTCCCATGAGCTTGAACAATTCCCTCCAAAAGTTGCTTGTGAAGATTTTATCCCGGTCCGACACGATGGATTGGGGCAATCCATGTAGCTTGTAGATGTTGTGGAGGAAGAGCTTTGACAATTTTTCCGCAGTAACGGGTCGAGTAAGAGCAAGAAAATGACTATATTTGGTGAAGCGATCCACCACGACCCATATGACCTCCTTGCCTTCGGATTTCGGTAGCCCCTCAATGAAATCCATACTAATGTGAGCCCAAGCACCGTCCGGAATGGGAAGAGGTTGAAGAAGTCCTTTGTATCGCGGATCTCCCAATTTTGTTTGTTGGCAAACTTCACAAGACTTCACATAGTCGCTTACATCCATTTTCATGCTCGGCCACGTGAAATAAGCTTTAATTCGTTGATAGGTGCCTTCCACACCCTCGTGACCTCCCCAAGCGGCGTCGTGTGAGGCTCGAATGACCTATTTTCTCAAGTCGGTAGCAGCACCAATGTACAGCTTGCCCCAAACACGCAGTAAGCCATTCTGCACTGTCGCTTCACTGTTTTTTGCAGCCATTTTCGCGTCGGTCTGGAGCGTGGCAGCAGCTACCTTTTCACGAGAAAATGTATCCCCCTCGTAGGACTTGTGTAGCTCTTCAACCCAAGAAGGAATTACCACCGAAATGGCTGAGCATGTGCCTGAGCAGTGTCCTCAAAAAGCCTTGACAGTGCATCTGCAGCTGCGTTTTCTTTGCCACTTCTATACTCAATGTCGTAATCAAGGCCTAACATTTTCATCAAGCCTTTCTTTTGAATTCTTGACACAATCTTTTGTTCGAGGAGATATTTGAGGCTTTGGTGGTCCGTCCGAATGGTGAATTTATGACCCTCCAAATAGTGCCTCCATTTCTCCACAGCTAAGAGAATTGCGAGGTACTCCTTTTCATAGGTCGACATTGTCTGATGTTTGAGGCTTAGAGATTGACTTAGATAAGCAATGGGCCTTCCTCTTTGAGAGAGAACAGCCCCAACGCCCGTACCACTTGCATCGGTCTCTAAAACGAAGCCTTTGGCCAAATTTGGCGTGGTCAAAATCGGTGCTGCACACATGGCGGTTTTGAGAGCTTCGAAAGTGGCCTGGGCCTTCTCATTCCACCCAAAAGCATCCTTCTTCAAGAGCTCTGTTAAAGGTTTGGCATTGGAATCATAACCTTTAATGAATTTTCGATAATATCCGGTCAATCCCAAGAACCCTCGCAATTGCTTCAAGGTGATCGGGGTTGACCATTCTTGCATTGCTCGGATCTTGTTAGGATCAGTAGCTACGCCCTCTGATGAGATGATATGACCCAGATATTCAAGCTTCTCTTGAGCAAAAGAGCATTTGGACAATTTTGCAAAAAACCGGTGTTGTCGCATTAAGATGAATACTTGTCGAAGGTGTGTGAGGTAAGCTTCATATGTCGGACTGTAAATCAGTATGTCCTCGAAGAATACCAGCACCGACTTCCTAAAATAAGGCTTGAAGATATCATTCATAGCCGCTTGGAAGGTGGCCGGGGCGTTTGTTAAACCGAATGGCATAACAACAGACTCGAAATGGCCATGATGAGTTTGGAAAGCGGTCTTGTATATATCTGATTCGAGAACTCGGATCTGATGATACCCTTGCCGTAAGTCTAGCTTGGAAAAGAAGCACGCCCCATGAAGCTCATCAAGCAAGTCATCTATGACCGGTATCGGAAATTTGTCTTTCACGGTTAAAGTATTCAAACGGCGGTAATCGATGCACATACAATCTGTCCCATCCTTCTTCTTTACAAGGATCACGGGTGAAGCAAAAGGACTTCGGCTTGGTCTAATGAAGCTCAAGCGAAGTAATTCCTCCACTTGCCTCTCTATCTCAGTCTTTTGGCCATGGGGTTACCGATATGGCCTAATTTTGAACGGATCGGCATTTCCTCGCAAAGGTATGGCGTGATCCACACTTCTTTAAGAGGGGAGGCTCTTAGGCTCTTCAAATATGTCCCCGAACTCGTCAATTAAAATCTGAACAGCAGGAAGGTGAATCGATTGCTGCATAACCGAGCTCACCATGAATAATTGCCCTATCCATTGTATCGCCTTCTTTTTAATTCCACCTTGCACATCCTTTGCCTCAATCAACTTGAGCTGAGCTTCCTCGGACATGCCTTGCAAAGATACCTTGGTGCCATGAACCTGAAAAGCCACGGTCATTTTATCGAAGTCGAAGACAACCGGGTTAAAGGTCCTCATCCAATCTACTCCGAGCACCATGTCACAACCACCCAAAGGAATCACTCGGAAATCAAAGGTGAAATGATGGCTTTGCATAGACCAAGGGAGGCTATGCATTTGTTTTGTGTTGTCAAAGAATTCCCATCCGCTACCATAACTGCCAACGGATGAGTTTTCGTTACTTCGTGCTTGACCTTCTTAATTAACTTCGGGTCAACGAAACCGTGAGTGCTTCCACTATCAATGAGGATAATAATGGAGTGTTTCCCAGCCCGTCCTTTGATTTTTTTCTTGTTATGAGCTCCGCTTCCTGTTAGAGCCTTCATGGAAATTTCGACCTCATCATCACTTGAGCAGCCTTGTGAAATGCATTCGGTATCTTCTAATTCAGCATCTGATTCTCCACTGTCAGCTTCATTTTCTGCAGGTGCCCGGCTCCCTTTTACATACATAAGTGCTTGTGATTTGCACCTATGCCCGGGTTGATACGGTTGGTTGCATCGAAAACAAGTCTAGCTGATAACCTGTCACTGCTTTTGCTGCTGTAAGCCTTGTTCTGCTGCAGGGGGGTCTCGGCTTGCTGCTGGCCGGGTGCTTCCCTTTGTCATAAGAAGGGACTTGAGTTACTTCTATCAATTTTGCCTTGTTATATGCGCTGGACAAAGTCTTAGGACCAAATGGCTTTCACCATGTTTTTGATCCTAGGCTTAAGTCCACTCACAAAACACGACACATAGTAAGACTCGGCATCTTCGGGAGCAATGGTCAAAACAGACATCAAATTTGCTCTCAAGTTCTTGAATCGGAGCATATACTCTCTCACGGTTGATGTTTGGGCCAGCTTATTAAAGCTATCCACAACATCGGTAGATTCTCCTTCTCCATACCGCTCACACATCTCCTCTACGAATTGGCCCCAAGACAGATTTGGTTTGGATTTCAACAAACTGTAATACCAAACCTCGTGATCTCCATGTAAGTGTACTGTTGTGAGTTGGAGCTTCTCCTCCTCCGGTACATTGTAGTATAAGAAGAAGCGGTCACATCTTCTTAACCATGATTCCGGTTGCTTCCCATCGAAAAGGTCGATCTCCACCCTTGGCTGTCGGTACGAGCTGCTTCTGCCACTCAAGGTGTTGTCATTGGACTCAGTCCTTTGCTGATAACATCGTTCTGGTGGTCTCACAATAGGTTCGATTTCATCAGCTGCTGCATTCGGGTGAGCATTTGACAGTCGAGGCTGACTGTCAGGGGGTTTTTTTGCTGCTGTGGATCCGTTTTTCTCAAAGTTTGAGACTCGATCTGGACTTTCCACATCAAGATCACGTTGCAAAGGCTGAGATTCAGCTGGTCTGACGTAAGTAGATGGCCCTACAGTGGTATGAATTTCTGGTGTTTTACCCGGGTCTCGTGTAGGTTCGAAGCTCTGTCTTTCACTGGGTTGCTGCTGCTTAGATCGGTTTTGAGGAAAAATCTGGCTCGTTGGCTTTAAAATTGCATCCACACTTGATTCTTTGTGCTTGGTGATCTGATCTTGTAAATTTTCAAGTCGTTTCTCCAATTGTTGCAACCGATCTTCTTTCTTTTCATCTTTTTCCATCAATATTTTCAGAATTTGATGAATACTCTCGGTTTGGCTTCTACTCTCGGTACTCTGTTGCTTAAGTTCAGCAAATTCTTGACCAAACTTGGCCTCCATGTTCTTTATCTGATCACGAAGTTCCTGATTTCTATCATTTGTAGCATCAAGAACCGAAACCGCACCACTACCAGCTCCTGATCTTGTTCTAACTCCGTCGGTCATTTTTTTTTTGTTTGTGTTTAAACTAGCTTAATCTAGGTTTTGATTGATAAAACCAGCTCTGATACCAATTGTTAAATTCCCAAAATTAATTTGGAAACCTAACCTTGTAGAAGAGAATTTGAGATGAGAAAAAGAATTGAAGGGGATGAGAAGTATAGAGAAGGGGATGAGAAAATCAGAATTTTTTCATAAAAATTGTATTAATTTCATTGGACGATCAATTACATTCTTAAGCATTGAATTTATACAATTCTAACCCAAGGAACACGCCCAGCTGGTTGATGATTTTACCGCCAATTGGTCAGTAGCATAACCGCATTTCCCGCTAGAAATTAACCGATTCTGCACAGCTCAAATGCATGGGGGAATCTGCACTTTTGGCGCTTGATTTGATCTACTTAATGTATTAATATGCCTATTACAATATAAGGACTAAAACTTGTAACTAATACTAAAATTTAAATGAATTACAAGTAAATTTTATTAATTTGTAACACTACTGTAAGCCTGTGTGTCGACACATACCATTTGTGTGTTGACACTCAGCCTACCCGGGTGCATTTACACGTTTTGATCAATTAGCTTGATTGGTGGGATACTTTTATTATATTTCCTAAGTTAAAAAATTGATTGATTGATTGCTATATTTGTTCAATTTTTTGAATTTATTTCCCACTTTACTTGATCATAAAAATAATTGGTTCCATAAATCAAGCTAAATCATCACCTATTAAAATTTTATCTTTATTTGATTTGATCATACTTTTCAAAGTACCAATCTTAAAAAAATATTTTAATTGATAAACTAGATTGATTTAATTTTGACTTGAATATTTTTCAAATAAAATTTGATAAATCAACTTTCTAAAATATTTTTCAAAAATATTTTTGTAAGAGTATCACATATCAATATTGAGACTTGGACTCAATTGATATATCCCGATCTTAAGTCCTAGACAATAAAAATAAATAACTTTAGGATGCTCGGACTCGGATCACGTTCTCTTCAATTTGTATAAATCTTCTCTTCAACTTTTATCTCTTTTCCTCTTGATTATGATCTTTTGGAAAGCTTCGTATCCATGATTAATCTTGATGCGCCTAGCTTTCTTATAAGTCACTTAAAAACAAGATTAGAACAATTTAAATCCCATGACTCACTAAATGCTTGTTATCATCAAAATTACAATAATATTGGCTTTAGGGCCAACAAGTAGCATTCTCCTTGGAATTTGGCCATCATTTTGTGAATTTTTCCCCCGAGTTTGAGGTGGGAGTGGTACCTTTTGTCTTTTCCTTTGAACCTGTTAGAGGAGGCAGATTTTGTTTCGACAATATTAGCTTTAGAATAGTTAGAGTGTGAGTTTGACTTATCCTTTACCCTGTTTTCTTCTTTGACTTTTAGATGACCCATAAGTTCTTCTAAAGATAGATCGTTTTTCTTATGCATGAGTAGATTCCTATAGTCCTTCCATGAAGGCGGAAGCTTTTCGATAAGGACATAGGCTTGAGTGATTTCACGGATTTTAAGACATTCTGATAGTACAGTAGCTACAATGTTTTCATACTCGTGTATTTGGTCAATGATTGGTTTGTCGTTAACTACTTTAAAATGCAACCATTTTCTAACAACATATTTTTTAGTACCCGCATCATTGCTCCCATATTTTTTAAGAATTGTGTCCCATATTTCCTTAGCAGTATCCATTTTAACATAAATGTTGGATAAACTATCGGTCATGTAATGCAACAGTGTTCCCCTACAGCTTTTATTATCCGCCATGAATTTTTTCCCAAAAATGTTTTTAGCAGTTTCTTCTTCAGGGACGTTCTTTTCATAGAAAACATAGTCAATATTAAGTTGTTTTAGGTAGAACAGTAGCTTAAGAGACCAACATTTGTAGTTCTTCCTGTTTAGTGGTTCAAGTTTAGACATATCGGGAAGAGAGAGTTTCGTTGCCATGATTGAAGTAAATAGTCTTTTAGATTGTTGAAAGAAAAGAGTAAGTAAAACAGTAACCAATCAAACACAGCAACGAAAATGACTAAATGGTTAAGTCAAGAAAGATCTTACAAATGAGTAACCACGCCATGGTATAAGCCCACTGTCCTAAAAGACGATTTCGCCGCTCCTAGGGTGCATACAGTTCAATCAGCGGTTGTCCTCCTGGATTAACGCGATCCGAGCTTTAACATGCACTCGTTAGAAGCCGGGTGGGATGCTAAGTGAACTTGCCCAGACTTAGAGAGGAAAAATGAAGAAAGATGAACAGAGGAAGAGAGGAGAGAACTTAGAGAAAGAGGAAGAGGAACTCGTTTTGGTTGATCAAAAAATTGCTAATGAAAGTGCAATATTTATAGCTAAAATCGTGACTATTGGGAGTAGCCACAACCTGCAAACGGTTAGAATCAAAGGGGTATGTTGCTTGGGAAGAGCAACCAGTAATGGTGGTTAGCTTGGGAGAGGGAGCCACATTTTGACGAGGTACAAGCTTGGGAGAGGGAACTGCACCTTTATGAAGTGCATTGATAGCTGGTGGAAAGGATTTCTGATAAAATAAAAATACCTGTAATAAAAAGGACACCCACACCCTCGCCTGAGCACAGCGGAGTGGGGAGGCAGGCAGCGCGCAAGCTTGTGGTTCCCTCCATTCTCTCACCCACAACTTAATTCAAGTCATATTATTTACAAGGGCATATATAAACCATCTCTCCCTCTCCTAAATTGTCAATGTGGGATGTGAGTCTTAACAATTTGTTACCCTTTGTTACATTTCCAACACATTGGACTATTTTATGAAATTAAACATGTAGAAGGTATACTGCATGTAGTAGGAAAGTTCAGGGAGTGTGTTTATAATTGCCCTTTAATTATGTTGCTTAGTTTACTTAACCCCTGTTTAGCAACTAGGTAAACGGGGATAAAAAGAGTAAGAGTAATGGAGGGTAAATTCGTACACCTGTTTGGAAAAAAATTTTAAATATAATGGGGGGTTAAAACTTAACCCCCCCCCCCCCCCCCCCCCCCCCCCCCCCCCCTCCTTTCGTTTAAAAATATTAAAATAAAACATAATTTTAATAATATATGAGTATATTTACTGGAATTTGATAATTTTTATGAAGGACACATGATTTGGCACTATAATGATAGTTTGCATCTAAACTAAGTGAATGTTTTTATCATAATTTGTTTAATTTTTCTTGAAAATATTGAAATAATTTTTACATATTTTCATTATTATTCAGTATCTAGATGATAAATGGTCAAACCTAATGCTATCTAAGTGCCGATTTCCCATATATAATATATATATAAATATATATAAATATATATATATATATATATATACTCATATATTATTAAAATCATATTTTATTTTAATATTTTTCAATAAAAGTCTATTAAATTTGGAAGAAAGATACCTGATTGATAGAATTTTAAAACTTCAAATACGTAAATGAAAAAAAATTTAAATTTTAAGGTACGCAATTAAAAAATAGCATGTAAAGAATTTATAAAAATATGACGTTATTTCAAAATTAAATTAAGAAAATAACTCAAATGGAGAGCATATATATTTTAAAATTATTTTATATAGTAATTTAAGATTTTAATATCTTTTACATATATTAAATACATAATTATAAAAAAAAAATTGACGTCTTCTCTCTCCCTTCTGACAAACCCCACAACCTGACAAGAATGATGATGTAGGTGCCAATTACTTATATTCAAATTTTTTTTTTTCCGCTATGCCAAAAGCCCCTTTTTTTAAATTTATACCAATATACTAAATCAGTCATAATTGTTTTGAAATTTATATATATATTTGATAATATTATGTGCATTTATAAAATGGTTTTTCGGCACAGGTTATGACTCATTAATTGCAGCTACTTTTGTTAAGACTCATTAATTGTAGCTATTTTTTAATAGTTTGTAATTATGAAAAACATAGATAATTGATACAATACAAACTGTAAATCAATGGTAGCACCAGCTAAAATAGTATATTGATAAGATATAAACTCCAATAACGGAGATTTACATAAGGCAAAGAGGGGAGAAGTAGAAGAAGAACATAGAGGGAGAAAGAGAGACAACACATTATATTTATCATACTCTAACCTTAATCCCTAACTATTTATAATACACATAGGGAGGGGGGGGGGGGGGGGGGGGGGGGGGAGGGGTGGCAGCATGGTGGAAGATTCTAGAAGGGGGACAGCTGGCAGGAATGAATGAAGGTTCTGGAATGGCCTACTAGAGGTGCTGCGAAGAGCTGGATGCGTGTTGAAATGGCGCTAGGAATAGAGGCTTGGCGGTAATGATAGTGCGATGTGCATTAGCGCTAGCGGAAACAAAGAGGTTGGGGGTACTGGAGGTCTGGATGGCGGTTGGTGACAGCTAGGAGCAGCTCTTGGCGGCTGGTGATACTCGTGGTGTATCAATACTGCCCCCTGAAATGATCCTCCTCCTCGGGGACCAGAAGTAAGGCAGCCGCCTGGGCGGTGTGGCCTTAGTGGGATGGTGTCTCTCTGTGCGCCAAATCCCACTTTGGCTTGTACTACTTCTTTTCCCTCCAAAGACTCTTGCCCCCAAGGGTCATGGACTCTGAGCCAACTCCAAAATGTAGCCAATCCTCCCGGATCGAATACTATCTTGTGGAACCGTAGCAGTGCGGGGTCCGTGAAGTCATCTGGGAGGCGGTCAGTCATGAAGTGTACCTGGTAGTCACAGAGTGGGCGAAAGGATGAGAGCTTAGCGAAGGTTGTGACCACATCCTCAGACTCGGAAATCAGCTGTTGGGATGCTTGAAGATCTTACTAGAGTGGCGGCAGGTGGAACCGAGGTTGGAGTCATGAAGTTGGCGGGGAGCGAATAAGCTATAGAGGCAATCTGATGTCTCGTTATCGTCACTAATTGGCGAATGGCGTCATCCGCTGAGACACCAAGAAGTAGAGTGGTGGCAGTATCCGAAATCGAGTCAGGGCCCTGGTCTGAAGCTGGCTGCGAAAGAGAGGCGTCACAGTGTTTGGGAGTCGGCACATAGAACTTGCCTTGAGGTAGGACGATGTTGGCGGAAGATGCTGGAATGGAAGGTCGGCCGGACGATCCTTTCCAGGGTTTGGCGTCAGCGTGATTGGCGCCATACTGAGAGACTCCTTTGCAGCTAACTTCGCAAGGTAGGCGAGATTGCGTTCCTACTGCTTAGCCAACAACTTAGTGGCATACACTGTCTGGGGTGTGAATAGAGTGACGCCTTCAACCATCTCTTCCCGTAAGCTGCCAATAAACACTTCCATTTTTTTTGCTTTCTGTCAACCCACAATTGTCCTCTAAGGACTCAAATTAGCCCAGGTACTTGCCAACACTACCGGTCTGGCGAAGCTTCATGAGCTCCGTGAGTGAGTTGAGTTGAGCGATTCCGGGGTATTGAAGGTTTTGGACCTCCACAGCCTCCGTCAGCCTCACGTTTCTCTCCGCTAGTCTTGCGAGACTATGCTTGATCGTTGTGAAGTGGCGCTCGCTGCTTTCCTCCATTCCTCTTAGTGCCAATTGGGCTTTGGTTCCTTCAGCCATGGGGATAATGGTTTACGGTAGGAAAATGGAAAAATGGCTGAGTCATTTTTACAAACACCTTGTATGCGGGTAAGGGTTTGGGTGGATTGGGGGTATTTGATGATGATGATGGGATTGATAATGGTGATGAGCGGTTTTGGGGAGGCCTTTTTTTTTTTTTTTTTGGTAAACAGAAAACATGGGAGGTGAGGATGGGGGTGGTGGTGCTATTCTGGTGCTGCTGATGAAGATGGGTTAGGGGAGGTTCATGAAGACAAGTTAGGGAAGGTTGATGGTGAGATATTTGGAGTAATGGGTGTGTAGGGCTGGTGGTGATTTGGAGTTTTGTGGTGATTTTAGGGTGAAGGGATGATGATAAAGGAAATCGATGAGCCGGTGAGGACGAAGGGAGAATGAAGATGGTGGTGACGATGGGTGGGACGATAAGAGCTGAGGTGATGGTGATGATGGAGATGATGAGCAGCAGATTGGTGATGAACAACAAAGATGATGGTGGTGAACAATGAAGATGAGGATGGCGGTCGGTGATGGCTATGGCAGTGTTCGGGGCCGAGGATAGAATGCTCTGATACCAATTAATACAATACAAACTGTAAATCAATGGAAACACTAGCTAAAGTAGTATATTAATAGGATAGAAGCTCTAATAACGGAGATTTACATAAGTGAAAAGAGGGGAGAAGTAGAAGAAGAACATAGAGGGAGAGAGAGAGACAACACATTACATTTATCATGCTCTAGCCTTAATCGCTAACTATCTATATATACACATTGAGAGAGGGGGGGGGGGGGGGGGGGGGGGGGGTTGCCACCATGGTGGAAGATTCTAGAAGGGGGACAGGTGGCAAGCATGAAGGAATGTTCTAGAATGGGCTGCTGGAGGTGCTGCCAGGAGCTGGATGCGTGTTGGGGTGGCACCAGGAATAGAGGCTTGGCGGTAATGATGGCACGATGTGCATTGGCGGTAGCAGAAATGAAGGGGTTGGGGGTACTGGAGGTTTGGATGGCGGTTGGCGACAGCTGGAAACGGCTCTTGGCGGTTGGTGATACTCGTAGTGTATCAGTAACGTTAATGAATTCACTTTTATTAAGACATTTAAAAATAAAAACATTAAATAATAAACAACTAAAGCGTGTCAATAATATCTGAAAAATACCATGCCATTTGCTGCACTGATTTTATTTTTCACTTTTAAAAATTACTTGAATTTTGTTTTTATTTCATTATAATAACATTGTACACATTATGAAAAGTCATATCCATTATAAATAAGGTAAGAGAATCAGCCTAACAATAAATTATATGTTTATATGAATGATGAGCGTGTATTTTACTACATTATCTACATTATAGGTAAACGTTCTTTTTAGATAGTAAACTATGGATATGTTTTCAATTCATAAACTCTATTTTTTCACTAGCAAATGTCTTGTCTCTTATTAGAAAATAAAGCACTAACAAAAATTTTTTTTATTAATTAAAAAAAGTTATCAAGGTAACATAAGACTACAAAGATAAAATAAATCACAAAATCAATAATTTTTAAGTACATATGTACATAATTTAAAATTTATGTGCCTATTAGCCTTTATAACATTACTTTAATTTTAGTTACAAAAGCCTTTAACATTAAAAGCAGTTAATTAGTGTTATTAATAAAATCAGATTAAAATGTAATTAATGAGTTTTAACATATGTCCAGGTTAGAAAAACCATTTATAAAAAGCATATAAAGAATTTATAAAAATATAACACATTTTCAAAACTAAAATTAAAAAATATTTTATATGCATATATACCAAAATAAATCAAATAAACAATATATTTATTATTATTTATACAGTAATTTAAATTTTAATATTTTTTATATATATTAAATATATAATTATTAAAAAAATTTAATATCCTCTCTCTCTCTCTATGTCTCTCCCTCTAACACACCCCACAACTTGACAAAAATGATGATATAGGTGCAAATTCCCTAATTGTTTTTTGCCATGCCAAAAGCCTTATTTTTTTTAAAAAAAAAAATTTGTACAATATGCTAAATTAGTCCCCAATTACCTTCCTTTACCTCCCTTTACCCCTATTTTCTTTAACTCCAAATTGTGGGGTAAAGGAGGGTAGGGTATATTTTTTTGAAAAATTTTGAATAATTTTACCCTTATATTAACTATAATTCTCTTAACCCTTACCTCTTTATCTTATTACCAGACAAAGGTAACTCATTTTTCTTTCGTTACCTTTACCCCTTTTAAATTTGACATCCAAATAGGAGTACCTCCCCCTCTTTGCCCACCCCCTTCTGTACTCCCGTTATCTCATTGCTAAACAAGGCATTAGGCTCCGGTTGACATGTGTAATTAATATTGGATTATGGAACTAAAATTTTAATTTCAAATTTTTTTTTTTTTTTTTTTTGACTAAAGAAGCTGACCACAGGCCTCAAACACTAAACTCCAAATCCTAAGCAAATACATCAAAGAGTTGAGGTGGGGGGAATAACCAACACCTATGGTTACATCTATTATCAACTTACTTCGAGAGATTAGGGTTGTGACTGTCTTATATTCCTGTCTTTTGGTTTGCCCTGTTTTCGAATCCTCCCTAGTGGTGTTTGAGGCTTTTAGTGTTTGCCTGTTTTTGCTTGTATTCATGTTTGTATTGTGTCTGTTGTTTGATCCCCATCCATGTACGGGCTGACTCAGTGTTTGTTTATTCGAGTTGCTTGCTTTGTATCACAACTTTATCGCTAATTATCAAAAAAATTTATTATCAAAATGGAGCTTAGCTCCTACATGAGCAACGCCATGACAAACATGACAAACCCAACAGAAATATATACAATCAAAACAAATTTAAGTCTCAAAATTTCCTGAATAAGAGGCCGGATAAACCAGAAGAGTCACTTCCACGATTAAGAGCTTCAATAGCTGCCAAGCAATCGGATTCGACCATAACCCTTCTCCATCCTAAAGTTATGGCTAGAAAACAGGCTCTCTGAATGGCTTGAATCTTATTTCTTATTGAATAGATATTAGGATAGAAGTTATGTTTTATTATTTGGCTAACTAAAAAATTGGAATTTGGTAGTGTAATTTTATAACTAATCATCTCGAGTTTTGAGCCAATTCGGTTAGATTATTGCCAAATATGGGGTCTATAGGGTCAGGTTTCGGTTGAATTGGATCATTTTGGGTTTTGGGCCAACTCAAGTTGGGTTTTAGTTGGATCGAATCGTATTGTACAAAAGTTATCGAATTTTGGGTAAATTAGATGGGTTCACTCTAGAATTTCAGTTAGCACGGGTTGAGCTTTAGTTGCATTGGGTGTTTTAGGGCTTGAGCCCTCTTTTTTTTAAGTCAATGTTGTGTTGTTTCCAATTCCAAGTTACCTAGGTCGGGTCAACTTTTGGTCGGATTGAGTCATGTCACATCATGTTTAGTTTTAGTTATCTCTAGGTTTGGATCAATTAGGTTGAATTATTTCGAGTATCGAATTAGTTTGGTTAGGCGTTGTTCAAGATAGACTTGTGTTAAGCAAGGTCATTTGAGATTTGATTCATCTTGCATTTTAAGTCTATTGATTTGGGTATTTCCAACTTTGAGATAGATCGGGTCAAATCAATTCGAGTTTGAGTCATTCAAGTAGGCACTTTGTGTTTCAGGTTGAATTTAGGACGGACTGGATGTTTCAGTTTTAAGTCATCGTGGATTTTGGGTTAAATTGGATCATTTTGGGTTTCAGTTTAGTAAAATTAATATGAAATCACAATTTATGCCCTTCACTTTAATGAATTGAAATGTAATATTTTCAATTAAAACCCAATCAGTGGAATTATAACTCAAATTCTAGTAGGTGAATCAAATAACATAATTGGAATTATAAACCCGAATTCCAAAATTTTCAGGCTCCAATTCCATGTTCCAAATAAAATTAGTATACTTTTGGAGTCCAATTTCATAAAATTGTGATGCATCTAAAATTTATGCATTTGTTATATTTATTTGACATCATCAAAATTTATGCCTTAGTGATGTGTTTTTTCTACTTCTATCAAAATTTAATATTTGACCCTAATCTCTAAACACATCTAAATTGAAGTGCGGGGTGAAAGGGTGTCGAACCACAAGGACTAAGAGCATGTGAAATTATTCTATGACCTAAATTGATTGGAATAAAATTGAGAGGGTTTTTTGTTAATTAATCTAAAAAACAACAATTAAACTAAAATAATCTATTTCTAATTGGGAAAGTGTATTAAATTAGAACCTAGGGTTTCGAATCCATCATTAGCCAATTATTTTTGCGTTAACCTTTAAATT
The DNA here is from genome assembly GCA_018398585.1 of Simmondsia chinensis. Classification (NCBI taxonomy): domain Eukaryota; kingdom Viridiplantae; phylum Streptophyta; class Magnoliopsida; order Caryophyllales; family Simmondsiaceae; genus Simmondsia; species Simmondsia chinensis. Next base: position 17,456,839 of record JAGTTD010000005.1, read on the forward strand.
GGGATTATTGATTGTTACACGAGTAGTGGTTTAGGCTACAAGCTTCACCCTACTAAGGAGATGTTGTCAGTGTCACGTATGGACCCTATTAACTAAGGGATAAGAAAAATAGGCTCTACCTAATGTATTGTTAATTATTACGTATTGACCCTATCTAACTAAAGTATATGCAAGATAGGCTTTAATTAGTTCTGTTAATACTATTGCTTGATTAATTAATCCTAAAGCTGCAAGCTCAAAGGATTAATTTAGAAATATCAACATCAACAATTAAAGGTTACAAACTCAACAATCATATTGATTGAATAAACAATTAAAGCACAATACTTCATAATATTTCTCACAATGAAGCAATTCATGTAACGAACAAATTATCCCGAAATTAAAAGTAATACAAAAATAAATAGGCTAAGACTTCATCTAAGCCCAAAGAGCAAGTTAGCTCTCCATCAAAGATGATACGATGAAGGAGGAGATGAACGAACTCATATCGGTCTTCACACTAATTTCGCTTTTGCTTCAATTTAACGAAAGAAAAGAAAAAGAGAACCAAGAAAGAGAGAGAAAAAGCTGAGCGAGAGAGAGCGATTCCAAGCCGGACCCCCCTGCTCTGCGGTGAAACTCCCCCTTTTAAATCAATGCCGTTGCTTCCCCAAACCCTAATTCGATGCCGGGCTGGTCTTGGGCCAAGAGCGCAGTGAAGCTGGGCTGAGATCTAGTGTTGACGGAGGTCTGGAGATGGTCCGCTGTGCTTGTGTGTGGGGTGATGACGGGCTTGGGTGTGCTGCTAGTGACGATGGGCCTAAACAGGACGCAAGTCTAGGCTGTGGGAGTTGGGCTGAAATTGTGCGCAGCCCTGTGCTGGTCAGGAGAGCCTGCTATGATGTTGGTTTCAGTGGTAGTGTGGATCAGGTTGGTGCTGCGTGGTCCAGGTGGCTAACGCGTGATGGGCTGAGGCATGCCGCAATAGTTCGGGTCGGGCTTAAGTTGAAGGTGACGGTGAAGGACGGTGCTGGGCTGTGGAGGAGATGAGACTGATAGTGGCTTGAGGTGGGAGTCAACGGGTCAGGCCGAGTTTATACGTTCTTGTCCCGAATCTCGATTGACTTGGTTCAATTGTTTACGCATTGAATTTTCCTTATTTGCACTAAATTTGACAATTTCTGAGATTTTAATCTTCAAACCTATAATTATTAAAATTATCAAAGTGAGTATAAAATTATAATTAATCAGGTACAAAATAATTAAAATATCAATTAAAAGATGCGTGAATATGAGATGCATTAACACCCCCACACCTAACCTTTGCTAGTCCTCGAATAAAACATAGGATAGACATAACAACTTGATGACCAACTATCCCAGCCTTCCCCAAGTCTTCCAAGATTAACACATACAATAGGATTCAAGACGAGATTCAGTCATCTAGAACATTCTCCAATTCCCTAAATTCAAATGATTAAACTTCAAAACCCGTCATAGAATTTCGTTAATCGTGTATCACTACTACAAAACAGGCCTATGGCAACAATTGTTTTGCAAGGGTTCTAAAACCGTTGCAAAATCTAAATTTATGCAACGGTTTTCCAATGGTTCTAAAACTGTTGCATAAGGATGTCTATGGTAACCGTTTTTGTAACAAAAAAGTAACCATTGAGTATAATTACATACGACAACGGTTTATTGCAATAGTTTTTTAAATGACACTTATTGCAACGATTTATAACCGTTATATAATATCATGGTGCCAATGTTAAAATTTTCCAAAAGTTAGATGCTCTTTTTTTTTAAAATTTGTTTGTAAAATGTTTTTGGTACTCTTTTCTATTTGTACTATTATCTCCTCAGTCTGTACCCTAATTGAAGTTCGATTGGGTACAAAATAATACGTATGTAACTAATAAATGAGTATGAGTCGAGTGGTTTAGCACTCGACTCGTTCGGTACCTGATGGTTAACTCGATTTGATAATTATTTATGACAATATTCACAGTTAGTTATGAAATTTTACGTGTCACATATTATATTGTAAAGGATCTATAGAGGGGATACATAAAATTTTAGTAATATACCGCCAAATTTACAAAAGTTTCCCACCATACTTTTTTATTAAAAAAAAAATCAAAATTATGTTAAAAGAAAAAGGAAGAACCAATCCTCACTGCGTTTGATTTTCAACCCCTGTTCGCACGCGGTGTTTGGGCGTCATCGCTCTACTCCTTGTTGTTGTGCCCCGTTTTTGTTGAACCCACTTCTTTGTTCTCCATTTTTAAGGTAAATGACATAATATCTTCTCTATTTTCAAGTGTTGCGGTTCAAGTACGTTTGAGTTTGCCCTAATCCGATTTCATTCATATTTTCATGGCAAATCACTTAAAATTGACATAAATAGTTTATCCATTTTTGTGTGCCGTGGCTTAAGTTCATTTGAGTTTGCTCTAATTTGATTTCGTGTGTATTTTCACGGTAAATTACCCAAAATTGACATGAATAGCTTTGTAATTTTCGTGTGTTGCAGTTTCATGCATATTTTTGCGGTAAATTACTTAAAATGGACATAAATGGCTTCTCCATTGTTGTGTGTTGCAGCTTAAGTTCATTTGAGTTTGCCCTAATTTGATTTTGTGTGTATCTTCATGGTAAACAACTTAAAATTGACATGGATAGCTTTGTAATTTTCATGTGTTGCGGTTTAAGTTCATTTGAGTTGGCCTTAATTTGATTTCGTGTATATTTTCATGGTAAATAGCTTAAAATGAATATAAATAGCTTCTCCATTTTTGTGTGTTGCGGCTTAATTCATTTGAGTTTGCCCTAATTTGATTTTGTTTGCATTTTCATGGTAAATAACCTAAAATTGACATGAATAGCTTTGTAATTTTCGTGCATTGCGGTTTAAGTTCATTTGAGTTCGCCTTAGTTTATTTCTTGCATATTTTCGTGGTAAATAACTTAAAATTGGCATAAATAACTTCTCCATTTTTTTGTGTTTCGGCTTAAGATCATTTGAGTTAGCCCTAATTTGATTTTGTGTGTATTATCTTGGTAAATAACCTAAAATTGACATGAATAGCTTTGTAATTTTCATGTGTTGCGGTTTAAGTTGATTTGAGTTCTCCTTAATTTATTTTTGTGCACATTTTCATGGTAAATAACTTAAAATCGGCCTAAATAACTTAAAATCGGCATAAATAACTTCTCCATTTTTGTGTGTTGCGGCTTAAGTTCATTTGAGTTTGCCTTAAGTTAATTTGAGTTTGCCTTATAATGGGCATAAATAACGTTGCAGCTCATATTCCTGGTTTTGCATTGACCATGGAATTTCCAGCATCAATGTGTTATGATTCAAGCCTAAGCTTGGATCATAACCTAGGTTAGGACAGGAAGAAGAGAATTTAGATGATAAGAGAAGTGAAAAGAGACGAGAAATAGAGAGAGAGTTAGATGAGGGACAGAAAGATCACAAAAGAGATATTTGTATTTGAGCAACTCATTTATTGCTGACAGTGAAGGAAATGCAATTTTCCAAGCATTTTCAGTAGCCACTTTGAAGTCTGTTGTAAGCACCTTGAATTGGAACTTAAGTGATCTGGGAATCTCAGCTTCTTCGTTCAAAATTCTTGCATAGATCATACCATAAGCTCCCATTCTTTGATCTTGACAAAGCTTAGACAGGATGCACCAAAAATTTCGAGTACATTGCTGTCCAATCTTGATCACTTGAGCACTTGTGACTTTGGCTTGAAAATCTGGACGTTTGCTCCCAAGTTAAGTACTTATGAGTCACAATTGAATTCCAAGTACACAAAGTCTTCACTTGAATTCTCAACTTTTCCAGCCACCAATCTTGCTCTAAGTGAGCTGGCATTGAGTTCCTGTCAGTAGACTTAAGGATGGACATCAAATCAGGACACAACTGACACTTCAAAATTACTGAGATTAATTTCAGAACAAGAGAAGATTTGTCTTGATCTTAAATGCTGAAATGTAGAGTATTTTCAGCTAGAATTGATCTTGATTTCTTGTTGGACTCCTTCATCCAAACATTCAGAAGATACTGAAGCTTGTGCATCTGATTCTTCCATTCAGAACCCACACAACATATCACAAAAGAACATAAGCTTGCAATTGGATCAAATACTGCAGCAGTTCTGAATTTTTAACCATAAGCCTTCGTATTCCAAGATCAAACCAACCACCAAGCCGCATAACTTCAGGAGGACGCACATTAGGATGTATCTTATGCATATACTCTTTGTTCTCGGCTTGAATAATACAATCTCTTGGCTGAGAACACTAGTTACTGACCATTTCTTCCTCAAATACACTTGCCAATCCCTTGTCCTGCACTGTCATTCCCGACCCGAAATAGAATCCAAATCCACCAAAGCCTCAAGGGATCTTCCCACTTCAAACTCATCAATATGAGCATCCACTGTACTAAATTTGGTCTGAACAGAAATCTGTTCTAGCACATTACTGAATTTGTACACCTCCAACAACTCAATTGCTTGCACAGAAACAATGCTTCGCCTTTGTTGAACCTTGAAACGTACTTTGGCAGCTTGATTACTTCATTTCAGCAAAGAATCGACTCTTTTTAGCTTCACAAAGCCTTGAGTATCTTCTCCCAGATCAGAAGGTAACTTGTCATAAGAGTGTGTATTTGAATACACCATTTCTCCACTCCAAGAACCTTGCAATGTATCAAGTACATTACTGCCAGCACAAATCAGATGCTGGTTTCGAGTATCAAGATGCCTTGGAGAAGTACTTAACACATTTTGTGGTGCTATCATTTCAACTTTCCCAGTTGAAATCAGAGGTTCTACTGTATTCGATCCTTGTATACTAGCATATACATTGGTAAAATCAGGAGGTTGAGTTAGTTCTTGTTGCCTAACTTCTTCCAGTGGACCATCCCGATGTCCCATAATTGAATCGGACTCAATTACAGCAAATATAGGTTGTCTACTGTTTTGTTCTTGCAAACTCCCAAGCATCTTAGGCTGAAACACAAATTCATGCTTCAATTTCTGCATTGCAAACTTCTCTTTACCCTAAAAATCTTTCAATGCTTCGTTTAGATGGCTTCTCTTCGCTTTACTCTTTGCTTTCTTTATCATTCCCTTGACATGTGAATCGTATTCCCATTTTGGAAGCATGTCTTACTATGGTTCAACATCCTCAAGATGCTCTAACTCTCGCAAAGAGTCTTTATAATGATCAACTTGTTCAACCTCAGATTTCTTTAACTTGTGTTCATCAATTTCGGCATTACCGTAGTCTAATTCATCTTCAACGGCAACAGATTCCACTCTAACCTTCTCTTTTTGCTCAACATTGAGCTCTTGTTGTATAACTCTATCCATTAGCTCCGAGGGCTCTTTTGCATCAAGAACACAAGAACAATCTCGATTGATGTTTACAAACTGATGAGCTGAATCTTGCTGATCCACACTTCGCTGCAGCACTTGGTGCATTACCTGTTTCACTTCCTGCCCAAACTCCTCGCATTCTTGTCTTAACATTTGCTTCAAATTCTCCCAGGAATCACTCATCTTGGATTGACGAGAGCTTAAACCAGTTTGTTTTTCTGATCTTTTGATTATGATCAAGTGTAATGTTGATCCAATAGCTCACTTTAGCTTCTTCTCCAACTGATCATATGAATATTTAATTAAGATCAATTATGCTTCAGCACTCAACTTCAACATCTATTGCTTGATCAACTCTACTTAATTCAATCTAATACTACAGTAATGATGATTGAAATCCACAGATAATCGATCAACCGAGCTTATCAATGATACTCAATCAATTAATCTCAACCAAAACACATTCCCAGACAATGCGCATGATGTGAAGCAATTGAAAATGCACACAAGCTCTTCAAGCTAGAATTCAGATTTGAATTCTTTATCACACAAAACTGAACCAAATCAGCACAAAAACTATTTTGTTGATGATTGATCACAACAATGACCAAAGCTTGACACAAAACAACTCAATTTAGTTGAAATTGATTCAACTAAATCAATTGCAAGCATCCAAGCCTTTGCAATTCAATCAGCCATATTTTTTTTTTCCTGATTTAGAGCTTGATTCGGAAGCCAAACCTGGCTCTGATACCAATTGTTAAGATCGAGATATGAATCTCAAATCCTAACCTAGGGATAGAGTAAGATAATAGAGTATGAGATGAAGAAGAAGTGAAATTAGATGAGAAATAGAGAGAGAATTGGATGAGAGAGAGAATTGATCTCAAATGAGATGTTTGATTATCAAGGTTATGAGATTACAAGCTAGAGCCTTACTATTTATACTACTTACATGACATGATCTAATACATTGAATCAAACCCATGCCTAAACTGCCATTCACCTACTTAGCCGCCATACTTGACTAACTAAGACCAGGACATAACCGACCTTAACTAACTAGACTAATATGACATCCTTAGGCTAACATACATCACTTATTACATGACTTATCCAAGGCTTATGCTACTTATTGCATTTACATTCTATTTCATATGCCCCCTATTATGAGAATCACAACATCTTGTTCCCATAGCAGGCATCCTAATCTTTGGCTGCTTACATTGCAATGCTGCTTAAATGATAGGTTGAATTAGAATTGTTAAGAGAACAATCGTGCTTGCTGCTGCAATTTATTTGTTGATTTTTATGTTGAACAAGATTGTAATTGATCAAGATCTTAAGCTGAAATTCAAATCCTGCAGTATTAATTTCAAGTTATGTACTCTGGTTGAATTAGACAAATGATTTACGACTACATGAGAAGTTCATGTCTTTAACATACGGATGAATACTTTTTATGTTTGTTTTCGTATATTTATATATTAATATATGATTATAGTAGCTCTCTTTATGTTCATTGCTTTTGATTTTTATAATGGACATGAGTTGTATTAATTTAGGTTTGATTGCCCTTTCTCGCATTTGGTACTAGGTTGACCCTCATGGAAATGATGTCATCCCCTTTGAAATTCATGTTTTTACATTGTACTCTATTGCATTCTTGTATACTAAAATTGTTGTTGTTAGTAATAAGTATTAATATTCTATCCCAATGCTTCGTTGTCCACTTGCATAGTATAGCTTCTCGTATGGATGCCTCAACTAATAGTTGGATGTATCTCCCTAGATGGACAGATGAATTTAACATGCAGCTGAATGAATTTTTGAGTAATGAGTTTGCTTCTAAAGGTCAAGGAAAAGGAAAACAGAGGCAACTTCGCTATCCGTGTAATAAGTGTGTTTTTAAATTTTTAGGAACAAGAAATGAGGTCTATGATCATTTGATTGCCGATGGTTTTGTAGCAAATTATGATCAACATTTCCATGGGAATACTTCTTCGTCCAAAAATAGGGTCAATGAGTTAGATGATGTTGATGATACATCTTGCCCTTTCGATGTCAATGGGTTATTATGTGATACATTTGTCCATATAGCTGGTGATTATGATTGGGATCAAGGAATCATAGAAGGGATGACCGACGATGCTAAGAAATTTTACAAATTATTAGAAGAGGGTAAGGTGGAACTATATCCTAGATGTGAAAATTTTTTCAAACTTTCCTGTACCATTAGGTTGTTCCTTTTCTGGATGAGAAAGATAATTTTTGTCATGTGTTGAAATATGTGAAGTTGCCCTATGGTTATGCATCAAATATCGGGCGATGTGTACATATTGATGAGAGTAAGATTACAGGTTACAAAAGTCATGATGCTTATGTGATCTTGCAAGACTTGCTCCCTATAGCAGTTAGAAAGTCATTACATAAGCCTGTTGCAGTTGCATTGATTAGATTGGCTGCTTTCTTTAGAGGTATATGTACTAAAGTTGTAAAGCCCGAAGAGCTTGATTATTTGCAAAATGAGATCAAAGAGATATTGTGTCAACTTGAAATATTTTGTTTGCCAGCATTCTTTGATATAATGGTATATTTACCCATTCATTTGGTGGATGAATTGAGACTTGGTGGACCTGTTTTTTGCCGATATATGTTCGGTGTGGAGAGTAAACTTTGTAAATTGAAGTCATATGCGCGTAATAGAAGTCGACCATAAAGCTCTATTGCAAAGGGTTACTTGGTAGAGGAGTGCTTGAACTTTTGCAAAAGATACATGAAGACAACATTTAAGAAGAAATCAGATGAGGCAGAAAGTGTTGATGGAAGTTCAGTGCCCATTTTCCCAATGATAGGCTATCTTGTAAGAGGACAGAAAAAACATAAAGGTAAAGCGGTTGTTTTAGAAGCTCGCATTAAAAGTACGGCACATAACTACGCTCTATTCAACTCTGGCAATGACATAGTAGCGCAGTACATTAGGTAATGCTATATAAACACCAATTTTAATATTTTTGTATAGAACTGTTGTAATATTATGCTAAAATGATGTAAATTAAGTGGTAGAAATCTCATTTCAGCTTGGTTTTGTGAACATTTTTGTTATGATCTGAGCTTGATGAGGATCTAGGGGGTTCGGGCCGCATATTGCTATTGCTGATGAGCTGCGATTATGTTGCTGCTATGTTAATAGTTAGCTTAACAAATGTAGTAGTTAGTTCTTCCTCTATATACTTTAGTACAAATGTAATAAGCTGTAGTAAGCTTGCAGTGTGTTGCTTATCTTTGGCGCCTAAGGTTCATTTGTTAGTTAGTTAGATATGTTAGTTGGTTTAGATATTTTGTGTGTTGAGTCGGTTGCTATCAAGGTCTAGGTTCAATTAGCTTGCCTTGTATTTTCTTAGAAGTAGTGTTGATCAAGTGTATATGCATGACAATTTGTTCATTGTCCAAGTTCAGTGCACTTGTGCATGTGATTTGGTGATTGTTTGGGGTTGTATTTGCAATCAGATCAGCTGAAGTGAATTCTATTAAGCTGAATTGTATGCACAAAATCAATGTAAGGTCAAGAATATTTAAAGGGGGGAGTATTGTTATGATTGTAATGAGTCGTAAGGGGTAATCTAGTAGTATATGGTTAATAAGATCATGTAAGGTCAAGTCGGTTGGGAGTATTGTCCTAATGCAATGTACTTGTCTTAACTCATTGTTTGTATATGGTTCAAATTGAACTTGAATCATAATAGTTAACTTTGTATACATTTGTTATATTTTGAACTACCTTTTGTGTTTGGTTTTCTTTTTATTGTATCCGTTGAAGGTCTCATGGTATTCTTGGGCATTAATGTGAAGGGCGGGGAGTTAGGGTTGGTAGTAGTAGTTTTTGGTCGATGAAGTGTCAGCGATGGCAGTTGCATTGGTGGTTGATGTGACAAAGTGTTGTGGGGTTGGTAGTAAACACATGGGGCTCTCATAGTTTATGTGGTGCATACATTTGCCGATGACAATTGAATTTTGTATGATGTTATGTTTTGCCTTGGTGGATAATAGTGTCTTTTAAATTGGATTTTTTGTTGGACTTTATTGGTGAACATTATCTTTTTGTCAATGTAAAGATGGAATGTGTCATTTACTAAATGTTTCTATTAACTTTGTGCTTATGATTTAATGTTTTTTTTCATGGCAGGTAGATGACGATGATGATGAAGGTGATGATGAAGATGATGTTTTTTGACTATTGTATAGTTAACATAAAAAATTAGGTCGTTAGTACTTTTGTAAGTAACAATAGAGTATGTTAGGCTATTTACTTTGCTAGGTTGTCATATTTTGTGTTATGCTATTTTGTAAGTAACAATGGAGTGTGTTTGGCTTTTTGTTGGACTTGATGGATGTTATTTTGTTGACAATTGGTACGTAGTAATTTTGCTGTTAATAAATAAAGTTGGATATTTTTTATTTGAAAAATCAAGCTTGCCATATTTGTTGTTTGAAACAGGTGTACTGTACCATGAATTTTATTGCAATGCAGGATTATAAATGTATATCGAATCGTTCTTATAGGTAAAAACTGCTGCAATAGGTTTCCTAAATTGTTAGACATTTGCATAGAAACCGTTGCTATAGAGGACAAAACCGTTGTAATAGATTTCTCAAATTGTTGTGTTTAATAGTAAAAAGACCGTTGCCATAGGGGAAAAAAACTATTGTAAAAGGTATCTACAACCGCTATAGTCTATGAGAAAACCATTGCAATAAACAAAACTAACCATAACAATTGTTGCCATTATAGAAAAAATCGCTACAACGGATACCTAAAAACTGATGTTATTTCATAAGAAATCGTTGCTATAAGCATTTCTATTAAAAAAAAACGGTTGCCTTAAATAAATATAACTGCTGTCATATGTAAGTCAAAAAACCGTTGCTATTGATAGCTGTATTGTAACGGTTAGCAAGCCGTTGCTATTGTCTTGAAAACCGTTACCATAGGCTACGACAAGGGCGGCGTATTAAACAGTTCAAAAACTATTGTCGTAAACCTAAAACAACGGTTTTTAGTCTACAGTGACAATTTTCAACCATTGCCGTAGCCTTGTTATGTAGTAGTATCAACTAATAGAAACCACTCAAGTAATTTAAGCATACAAGTGAACGTGAATGGGATCTTATGCCATAGAATCTCATCAAATTCTCACATCTAACCAAATATACCAAGGTTTTGTACACCCACATCATTGAATCACTTAAACATATGCCTTTATATAAAGAATTTTAAGTGGCATATGAGTGACCGCTTTACAACTTTTTGACATCGATATAGCACAAAAGAAGAACATCTTTATCATGAATGTACATCAAATTTTCACTTTCTTCTTTTTCCTTTTTTTTCTTTTCTTTGGAGGAAACTTTTTTCTTTCTTACTTCTGATTTTTTTTTTTGTTTCCTCTTCTTTTTTTGTCCAATTTTTTTGGACTTTCATAGAACAAGTATCTCAACTTTACAATTGACATTAATCAACAAGTACTTTACATCGTATCAAGAGGTAAGGATTAGGATAAGCCAATAGGGCGAGCCTGCAAAACTCAAGAAATATAAGATTGTTTACTCAAAGTTTTCAGATTTTCCATAGCACGAAAGTCCTATGCATAGTGAATATGTAAGCCGCATGAGTAGAACCCATTAATATCAACACTGATCGACAATACTCACTAACAAGTATGAAGTAGAATCATTTAATTTTATGGAATTAAGAGAATGAAATAAACAACTAATCCTACTATTATCCTAACATACGCATTGATAAAAAAAAAAACTTGGCTAAACGGTTATAATGCACACTTAAAATGCACAAAAGATGTTCAAAATTTTAAAAATTTGACCAAAAAATTAGCACATGCAAATGCACCTCACCCTCACACCTAAATCATGCATTGTCCCCAATGCGACAACATAAATAATTAAAGCACAAGAAATAGGTGAGATAGAGCAATACAACCTGACAAGGCGACGTGACCATTTATATATAACTCCTTCAACCAGGGACAAGAACCTGAAAAGAGAGAAAACAAGTCTCCAAGAAACTAATTAGTTCAAAAATTAAACTAAAACAAGAATTAACAAAACCTAGGCTGCCTTCTAGTAGCGCTAAGTTTTACGCCTTCAGCCGGGTGCAATAGATCCAGCGAAGATCAAGTAATGATGTCAACTAAGGAAATGACTTCACCGAGCTCACCTTTGACAGCACCTAAAGTAAAATCAGAAGTGCCGCACATGATTTCAGGACGGAGAGAGTAGTCGGGTGGATGTCTAATGGAAGTAATAACAAGCGTAGACTGAAGCTTATGAAAAGCTTTTAACCAAGACTCATTGAGCTTAAATGATATGTCCTTAGATATCGAACTAGTCAATGGCCTAGCTAACTTCCCACGGTCCTTAAGAAATCCCTTATAGAAATTCGCATGACCTAAAAAGGCTCTAACTTGCTTCACATTTGAGGGAGGGGGCGAGTTAACATTCAAATCTATCTAAGCCTTATCAAACTCAATGTTGTCCTTAGACAGCCTATGACCTAGTACAATTCCTTCTTGAACTATAACATGATTCTTCTCCCAACCCAAAACTTCTTTCATGTTTGGGCTCAACCTTCGTTGCATGTCTTTAGAAGGTTTTGCATTCTCATCCATGGGCTCACTAACTGGGATAGAGGGGGGGAGGGGGGGGGGGGGGGTGTTTGGTCCACCAAATCATCAACAACATCCACACAAAAGCACTCTTACTCATCCTCTCTAGTGGATGACACAAAAGCCTTAAAAATATTCAACCTAATAGTCAGGTTTACAAAACTAACATCGATTACCCCAGATCTACAGTTAATGGTAGCATTGGCTGTGGCTAAGAAAGACCGACCTAGAATGATAGGGATATTGTTTCTCGAATGACTAAAAGGTTCCATATCAATCACAAGGAAATCAGCAGAAAAAAAGGGTTTTATCTACCTTCAATAGTACATTAGTAAGCTCACCACGGGGGACTCTAGTTGATCTATCCGCTAACTGCAAGGTCACCGTGGTGGGTTGCAACTCTCCTAGGTCTAACTTCTCATAAACTGAGTAAGGAATAATATTGACACTCGCTCCTAAGTCCAGTAAAGCTTTATCAATTGGGTAGTCTCCAAGTGAACAAGAAATGGTGGGGACACCAGGGTCTTTGTACTTAATCGGAGTGTCATACTTCAAAATGGAGCTCACTTGCTCGACTAAAAACACTTTTTTAGGCAGATGTGCTCTAGATCGCCTCTTTTGGTTCAGTAAGCCCTTGATGAACTTTTCACATGTCGGGATTTGTTTGATCGCATCAAGAAGGGGAATGTTTATCTTGACTTGCCTAAACGTCTCCAAAATATCTTCCCCCTTCTTGTCCTTCCCATTTGGATTTGGTGCAACTAAAGCCTGGGGGAAAGGTACTCTAGGTACATATGAGGAAGGAAGATTAGAGGTCTTAAGAATGGGAGAAGGGTGCGTGACCTCATCGGTCACCTTCTCTCTTTCCTCGCTTTTTTCTTCTCCCTCGCCACTTGTGGGTATTTCACTCTCAGCACTCGCCCCATTGTCACTCTCAACACTCACCCCATTGTCAACCTCCTTCCCACTTCTTAACACTGTAATGGACTTTGGTTGTTCTTGATGGGAAGCATTGTTTTTTTGCCTCACAGAATTCCTAGGGTTCTCTATGGTTTGGCAAGGGAGTCTTCCCTCATCCCTCATACTCAAACTATTAGCTAGTTGGCCTATTTGAGTTTCTAGCTTTGAGATCAATTGTGTATGGGAGTGGAGGAGTTGGGAATTAGCTTTTAAACCTTTCAGCACACTCAAAAACTTCTCTTCAAAATTCGAATTAGAGCTCAAATTAGAAGGTTGAGAGTAGTTAGAAGCATACTCTTGCGGTTGAAAACCGAGAGGTCGTGGCATACCGGATTGTTGAGGTCGTGGATTCTGTTGTTGTGGCACAAGCTGTCCTTCTCTTGCTTGCCTGCAGGAGAAGTTTGGATGGTTTCTCCAGCCCAGATTGTACGTGTTCAAATATGGGTTGTTTCTCGAGAATCCTTAGGCTGCATTAACCTGTTCCTACAACCACTCAACAAAAGGTGAAGCAGAGGGGCAATCAAGTGTAGAATGAGAGACACTAAAACATGAAGGGCAAGCTCTATGCATGTTTGAAACATGAGACACATTAGGTGCAGTAGAGGGAGTCAATATCATCTGAAATAAGGAAGTCAACTATCTTACAGAAGAGGCAAGACAGTCTACTTTCTTATCTAAGATGGAGGTGTGAGCAATTTTATTTACTCCTCTGTTTAACCTAGTAGCATTTAAATGTGTATATGCGGCATTATGTTGTGAATTCTCATTCAAATGTTCAAACAATTCCCATGCTTCATCCTCATTCTTCCTAAGGAACTGACCACCACAAGAGGCATCAACAATTTGTTGACCCTTTTCATTCAACCCATAATAAAAATTCTGGACTAGTTGCTATTTAGGGATAGCATGATGTGGACAAACTCTCCGTAGTTCCCTAAACCTATACCAACTTTCATGAAACTCTTCACTGGAAAGTTGGTCACAGGTGTTAATGGCTCTCCTAGCAGTGTTCGCCTTACTAATGGGATAGAATTTCTTAAGAAATTCTTGTTGTATTTGAGTTCAGGTACTAATCGTCCCACTAGGTAAGGTGCCTAACCAATGCTTAGCCCTATCCTTCAAAGAGAAAGGAAAAAGACGAAGTAAGATGGTGTCATCACTAACGTTAGGGATCCTGAAGGTTGAGCAAACCTCCATGAAACTGTCCAAGTGTGTGTACGGGTTCTCCTTGGCTAAGTCGTGGAATGAAGGAAGCATTTGTTTGGTATGTGGCTTAAGCTTGAACTGATGGGCTACAAGTGGCAACCTAATGCATGAAGGTGAGGTGTACGTGGTGGAAGTAAAATACGCCATAAGTGGACGTGGTTGTTGTTCGTTAGCCATTGCGGTTTGTGCACGATATTGGGCTCTAAAGGCTCTTAAGGTCCTTTCAATTTCAAGGTCGAATCTAGTAAGGTCAAGAGAAAAAGAACAACGACTGTGTATGAGCAAACAACCACAAGAAGCAAGGAAAACTAAAACAAGCAAAACAAACACTTAAAAAGAAGGAAAAAAAAATAAACTATCCTAAAATCTACCTGTGCACGAAATCACAAGATAGATACTGCTTTAGAAAAAATAAATAAAAATAAATAAATAACCCCTTTTTTAAAGAAAAGTAAAGAAAATATTTTTTATATTTTTAAAGAAAGAGATAATGACAATTAAAAACAACTAAAGAAAATTAAAAATCAAAGAAAATCACAAAAATAAAATCACGAATGTTGCTGAGTCCTCGGCAACGGCGCCAAAATCTTAATGTGCGTTTTCTACTTCTGTCAAAATTTAATATTTAACCCTAATCACTAAACACATCTAAATTGAATTGCAAGGCGAGAGGGTGTCGAACCACAGGGACTAAGAGCACGTAAAATTATTCTATGCCGTAAATTGATTTGAATAAAATTGAGAGGTTTTTGTGTTAACCTTTAAATTGAGATTATTGATTGTCACACGGATAGTGGTTTAGGCTACAAGCTTCAACCTCCAAAAGAGATCTTGTTAGTGTTGCGTATTGACCCTATCTAACAAAAGGATAAGGAAAATAGGCTTCACCTAACGTATTGTTAATTATTACGTATTGACCATATCTAATTAAAGTATAGGAAAGATAGGCTTTAATTAACAATTCGGTTATTACTATTGCTTGATTAATTAATCCTACAGCTACAAGCTTAGAAAATTAATTTATAAATATCAACATCAACAATTAAATGTTACAACCTCAATAATCATATTAATTGAATAAACAATTAAAACACAATACTTCATAGTATTTATCACAATGAAGCAATTCATGTAACAAATAAATTATCCCAAAATTAAAAGTAATGCAAAAATAAAAAGACTAAGACTTCATCTAAGCCCAAAGAGCAAGTTAGCTCTCCATCAAAGATGATTCGGTGAAGGAGGAGATGAATGAACTCATATCGGTCTTCACGCTAATTTCTCTTTTATTCCAATTTAGCGAAAGAAAAGAAAAAGAGAACAAAGAAAGAGATAGCAAAAGTTGAACAAGAAAAAGCAATTCCGAGCTAGACCCCCCTGCTGTACGGTGAAATCCCCCCTTTTAATTCGATGTCGTTGCTTCCCCAAACCCTAAATCGGTGCTGGGCTGTTCTTGGGCCATACGCGCGGTGAAGCTGGGATGAGATTTGGTGTTGACCGAGGTCCAGAGACGGGCCGCTGTGCTTGTGCGTGAGGTGATGATGGGCTTGGGTGTGCTGCTGGTGACGATGGGCCTAAACAGGACGTAAGTCTGGGTTATGGGAGTTGGGCTGAAGTTGTGCGCAGCTCTGGGTGGTTCAGGAGAGCTTGCTATGATGTTGGGTTCAGCGGTAGTGTGGATCAGGTCGGTGCTGCGTGGGCCTGGTGGCTGATGTGTGATGGGCTGAGGCGTGCCACAACAGTTCAGGTCGGGCTTGAGTTGAAGGTGACGGTGAAGGATGGTTTTGGGCTGTGGAGGAGATGAGACTGACAGTGGCGTAAGGTGCGAGTCGGCGGGTGATGTGTTTTTCTACGTCTATCAAAATTTAATATAAAACCCTATCTATTAAACACATCTAAATTGAAGTGTGGGGCGAGAGGGTGTCGAACCATAAGGATTAAGAGTGCATGAATTTTATTCTATGACTTAAATTGATTTGAATGAAATTGAGAGCTTTTTGTATTAATTAACCTAAGGAAGCAACAATTGAACTAAAGAAATCTACTTCTAATCGAGAAATTGTATTAAATTGGAACCTAGGGTTTCGAATCTATCGTTATCCAATTACTTTTGCGTTAACTTTTAAATTGAGATTATTGATTATCACACGGGTAGTGGTTTAGACTACAAGTTTCAACCTACTAAGGTAATGTTGTTAGTATTGTGTATTGACCCTATCTAACTAAAGCATAAGAAAAATAGGCTCTACCTAACGTTTTGTTAATTATCACGTATTGACCCTATCTAGCTAAAGCATAGGGAAGATAGGCTTTAATTAACAATTCGGTTAATACTATTGCTTGATTAATTAATCCTAAGGCTACAAACACCAAGAATTAATTTATAAATATCAATATCAATAACTAAAGGTTACAAACTCAATAATCATATCAATTAAATAAACAATAAAAACATAATACTCCAAGTATTTATCTCAACCAAGCAATTCATGTAAACAATCAAATTAACCTGAATTAAAAGTAAACAAAAGTAAAGGCTAAGATTTCATCTAACCCCAGAGAGCAAGTTGGCTCTCCATCAAGGATGATCCGGTGAAGAAGAAGTTGAACAAACTCATGTTGATCTCCACGCTAATTTTTCTCTCGTTCCAATTTTTAACGAAAAAAAAGAAAGAAAAATAAAAATAAAAAAGGAATCTAAAAAAGAGCGAGAGAAAGTTGAGGGAAAGAGGAGAGAGAGAAAACAGAGCTAGCCGGCTATGGCGGTCACCCCCCAAGGCGAACAAACCCCCCTCCCCTTTTTAAATCGAAGCTTAACGAAACCCTAAGTTGGTGTTGGTGGTCGGGCCGTACGCTGGTGGGCCGAGGTGGTGATGGGCTGGTGCATGGCTGTGCGGGAGTTTGGGCCGGAGTTGGGGTGTGGGAAGTTTGGCCGAGGTTGAACAAGGCCGGCGACGATGAAGGTGTGGGTCGGTTGGGCTTGCTGGGTTTTGGGCTGCGGTTGGTTGTTGTGGGCCGAGTCACTGTAGCCACGCAGCTGGCGTGGAAGACGATGAAAAGTACCGCTCGGGGTACTGTAGTGGTGCGAACAGGGCTGTTACTTGTCTCGAATCTCGATGGGCTTGATTTAATTGTTTACGCATCGAATTTGACTTATTTGCACCAACATTTGACAATTTTCGGAACTTTAATTTCAAACCTGTGAAATATAAAAATTGCCAAAATGAGTGTAAAATTATAATTAAATAGGTGCAAAATAATTAAAATAATAATTAAAAGATGCGTAAATATGAGACGCATCAACACCCCCACGCCTAACCTTTGCTAGTCCTCGAGTAAAGCATATGATTTAACATAAAGATTATAGTGACCAACTACCCCAACCATCCCAACCTTTACCAAGTTTTTAGAGATTAACGCCCATATTACAGTTCAAGACAAGATTAAATCATATTCTCCAATTCCATGAATTTAGATGATTAAACTTCAAAACTCGTCATAGAATTTCATTAACCTTGTATCAACTAATAGGAATTACTCAAGCAACGCACAAGTGTAAGTGAATAGGATTTCATGCCACAGAATCTCCTCAAATTCTCGCTCCCAACCAAATATATAAAGGTTTTGTGCGCCCACACCATTGAATCACCTAAACACATGCTTATACATAGAGAGATTTTAAGTGGCATATGAGCGACTACTTTATAACATTTTAACCTTGATATTGCGCAAAAGAAACTTTATCACGAATGTACATCAATTTTTCACTTTTTCTTTTTCTTTTGCATTTTTCTTTTGGAGGAAACCTTTTTTTTTTCTTTTCATTTTTTCTTTTTGTTTCCTCCTTTTCTGTCCGTTTTTGGACTTTTTTTTTTTTAATAACACGTACTTCATCATTACAATTGATATTGACCAACCAGTACTTTACATAACATCAAAGGCAAGGATTAGGCTAAGCAAATAGGGCAGGCTTGCAAAACTCAAGATATATAAGGTTGTTTACTCAAATTCTTCAGATTTTTCGCAACATGAAAGTCCTGTGCTCAGTGAATAAGTGAGCGGCATGAGTAGAACCCATTAATATCAACAATAATCAACACTCATTAACAAGTATGAAGTAGAATAATTTAATTTCATGGAATTAAGAGGACAAAATAAACAAATAATCCCACTGTCATCATAACATATGCGTCAATCAAGGAAAACTTAGCTAAACGGGTATAATGCACGCTCAAAATACACAAAAAAATGTTCAAAATTTTAAAAATTTGACCAAAAATAAGCATATGCAAATGAGCCTTACCCCCACACCTAAATCATGCATTGTCCTCAATGCAACAATATCAATCATTAAAGCACAAGTGAAAGGTGAGATGGAGCAATACAACCTGACGAGACGGCGTGGACATGTATATTTGACTCCTTCAGCCTGGCACAAGAAAACAAGCCTCGAAGCAACTAATTAGGTCAAAACTAAATTAAACAAAAAAATAACAGACCTAGGCTGCCTCCTAGGAGCACTAAGTTTTACGCCTTCAGCCAGGCGTAGTGAATTAAGCAAAAATCAAGTACTATTCATGGTGTCCAACAAGAGACAACCTCAATAAGCTGTCCATCAGCAATGCCATCCAACTCAACTATAGGTTTAAGCCTTTGACCGTTTACAGTGAACGCGCGACCATCTTTAGGGTTTTATATCTCAATAGCACCCGAGGGGTATACCTGCTTAACCACAAAAGGACCATCCCATCTAGACCTTAACTTACCCGGAAAAAGACGCAATTTAGAATTAAAAAGCCAAACCTTTTGATCAGGAGCAAATGTTTTCCTCAGAATATGTTTATCATGAAAAGCCTTGGTTTTAGCTTTATAAATCTGTGCATTCTCATAAGATTCATTCCTTAACTCCTCAAGTTCACTCAATTGGAGCTTTCGGTTAGATCCAACTTGGTCTAAGTTAAAATTCAAAGCTCTAGTGGCCTCATAAGCATGGTGTTCTAGCTCAACTGGTAAATGACATGCTTTACCAAAGACCAACCTATAGGGCGACATACCAAGTGGGGTCTTATAGGCAGTGAGGTAAGCCCAAAGAGCATCATTCAGCCTAAGGGACCAATCTTTCCTATCAGGACGAACCGTTTTCTCAAGTATAGACTTGATCTCACGGTTGGAAAGCTCTACTTAACCACTAGTTTGGGGATGATAGGGGGCGGCAATCTTATGATGTACTGCGTACTTCCTAAGAAGTGCCTCAAATGACCTATGACTGAAATGACTACGACCATCACTAATGAGTGCTCTAGGGTTACCAAAGCGGTTAAAAATATGGTCCTTGACAAATTGCATGACCACTTTGTGGTTATTGGTCCTAGTAGGTATAGCCTCAACCCATTTAGACACATAGTCAACTCCTAAAAGTATGTAAACAAATCCAAAAGATGGGGGAAATGGTCCCATAAAGTCAATACCCCAAATATCAAATATTTTCACAATTAAAATGGGGTTCAAAGGCATCATGTCACGACACGTCATTGCGCCTGTGCGTTGACAACGCTCACATGCAAGACAAAACTTGTGAGCAACCTTGAACAGAGTAGGCCAATAAAAACCATACTGTAGGACTTTTGCAGCAGTCCTACGACCTCCAAAGTGTCCTCCGCATGCATATGAGTGACAGAAAGATAAAATGCTATGATACTCACACTCTGGAACACATCTACGAATTACTTGGTCCCCGCAATGTTTAAACAAGTTAGGGTCATCCCAATAAAAGTGGTTTACTTGAGAGTAAAACCTATCCTTTTCTTGCTTGGACCAAGTAGATGGAATCACACCTGTAGCGAGGAAATTAACAACATAGATGGATCATGATGCTCAAAGAAAATCCTAGAGAGATGGTCAGCTAGCACATTCTCTGCACCTTTCTTATCTCTAATCTCAATGTCAAATTCTTGAAGTAGAAGAATCCACCTAATGAGCCTAGGTTTCGTTTCTTTCTTAGAGAGAAAATATTTCAATGCAGCATGGTCAGAATAGATAATGACTTTTGACCTCAAAAGATAGGAACGAAACTTTTCAAGAGCGAACACAACAGCTAGCAGCTCCTTTTCAGTGGTGGTGTAATGGCGTTGGGCATCATTAAGAGTTTTACTGGCGTAATAAATGACATGAGGCACTTTGTTTACTCTTTGACCTAGGACGGCACCTATAGCAAAATCAGAGGCATCACACATAATTTCAAAAGGGAGAGAGTAATCAGGTGGCTGCATAATGGGGGCCGACACAAGTAATGATCTAAGCTTTTGAAAAGCTTCTAGGCAAGACTCATCAAACTCAAATGACATTTCCTTAACTAGCAAGCTCGTCAATGGTCTAGCTAACTTCCCAAAGTCCTTAATGAATCTCCTATAGAAACCTGCATGACCTAGAAAGGGTCTAACTTGCTTCACAATTGAGGGAGGGGGTAAGTTTGCAATTAGATCTACCTTATCCTTATCAACCTCAATACCCTTCTTAGACACTCTATGACCCAATACAATTCCCTCTTGAACCATAAAGTGACTCTTTTCCCAACTCAAAACAAGATTGGTCTCTTCACATCTTTTTAGCACAAGTCTTAAATTCTGCAAACATTCATCAAACGAAGGACCAAAAACAGAGAAATCATCCCTAAAAACTTTAAGAAATCTGTCTACTATGTCAGAAAAGATAGACATCATGCATCTCTGAAATGTAGCAGGCGCATTACATAAACCAAAGGGCATCCTACGATAGGCAAATGTGCCGAAGGGGCACGTAAAAGTCGTTTTTTCTTGATCCTCTGGGTAGACTGCTACCTGGTTATATCCTGAATATCCATCAAGAAAACAGTAAAAGCTCTGACCAGCTAACTTTTCCAAAATCTGGTCCATGAATGGCAGAGGAAAATGGTCCTTCCTAGTGGCAGAGTTAAGCTTCCTATAGTCAATACATACTCTCCAGCCCATGGTCTCTCTAGTGGGCACTAACTCTCCATCACTATTCCTAATCACAGTAATGCTCGACTTCTTTGGGACTACTTGAACAGGACTAACCCACCTACTATCAGAAATTGGGTAAATGATACCCGCATCAAGCAATTTCACAATCTCTTTCTTTACCACTTCTTTCATGTTAGGGTTCAACCTCCTTTGCATCTCTCTAGTGGGTCTAGCATTTTCATCAAGAAAAACCCTATGCATACAAATGGAGGGGTCTATACCCTTTAAATTGGCCACAGACCACCCAATGGCACTCTTATGATCACTAAGCACTATCATTAATGCATCCTCCTGTTCCCCAGACAACTAAAGGTACATACCTAGTGCCACAAGGGCTCCCGCCTACGCAGGGTCGGGGGGGGGGGGGGGGGGGGGGGGGGGGGGGGGGGGCCTGATGTACGCAGTCTTCCCCCTTCAGGGTGTTAACCTGAAGAGAGGTTGTTTCCCAATGCTCCCAACCTGAGGGTGAGGACTTCCCAGGAGGTCACCCATCATGGTACTACTCTCGCCCAAGCACGCTTAACTTCGGAGTTCTCATGGGATCCGGTGATAGCGTGTTGGTGCCGTCTTTGGTACCTAAGAAGAGATAACTGAGAAAAGATAATCACAGGCAAAGTCTCATTGGGTCCTAAGAAAGCATACTTCAGAGTAGATGGCAACGACTTAAGTTGAAGTTTGGGTGGTGAAACTATGGAAGGTACGGCAGGGGAATCCGAAAGCGTAGGTAAAGCTTCCACTTTTGACTGCCAATGACAAGTCTCTAAAGGGGCACATATCTCAAGCAAATCATTCATCTCTCTAATGTCATTTTCAATCTCAAAATCATCAAAACAATCGTATACTAGTGCTCGCTCAAGGGAATCACTAACTAGGATAGAGGGGAGTGTTTGGTCTACCAAATCATCAATAATATCCACCCAGAAACACTCCGACTCATCCTCACTAGTGGGTGACAACGAAGCCTTAAAAATATTTAACCTAATAGTCATATTGGCAAAGCTAACATCCATTACCCCAGATCAATAATTAATGGTAGCATTGGCCGTTGCTAAGAAAGACTGACCTAGAATGACAGGGACATGGTTTTTTGAATGACTAGAAGGTTCCATATCAAGCACAAGGAAATCGGCTGGAAACATGGCTTTGTCTACTCTCACTAGTACGTTAATCAGCTCACCACTGGGAATCCTAGTTGATCTATCTGCTAATTGCAAGGTTACCGTGGTGGGTTGCAACTCTCCCAGGAATAATTTCTCATAAACCATGTAAGGAATGATGTTGACACTCGCTCCTAAGTCCAGTAAGGTTTTATAGATTGGGTGGTCCCCTAGTGAACAAGAGATGGTGGGGACACCAGGGTCTTTGTACTTAACTGGAGTTTCACACTTCATAATAGAGCTTACTTGCTCGGCTAAGGACACTTTTTTATGCAGATGTGCTCTTGATCGCCTCTTTTGGTTCAGAAGGTCCTTAATAAACTTTGCATAGGCCGGGATCTGTTTAATCGTATCAAGAAGGGGAATGTTTATCTTGACTTGTCTAAATGTTTGCAAAATATCTTCCACTTCTTGTCCTTCCCATTTGGATGTGGCGCAATTAAAGCTTGGGGGAAGGGTACTCTAGGTTCATATGACAAGGGAAGGTCAGAGACTCTAGGAGTGGGAGAAGGGCGCGTGACCTCATCAGTCTCTTTTTCTCTCTCCTTGCTCTTCTCTTCTTCCTCACCACTCATGGGTACTTCACTTTCAGCGCTCACCCCATTGTCAACCTCCTTCCCATTTCTCAACACTGTAATGGATTTTGCTTGTTCTTGTTGGGAAGGATAGTTATCTTGTCTTACACAGTTCCTAGGGTTCTCTACAACCTGGCTCGGGAGTCTTCCCTCATCTCTCTTACTCAGAGTGTTATCTAGTTGACCTATTTGGGTTTCTAGCTTTGCAATCGATTGTGTATGGGAGTGGAGGAGTTGGGAATTAGGTTCCAAACCTTTCAGCGCACTCAAAACCTTCTCTTCAAAGTTGGAATTAGACTTCAAATTGGGAGGTTGAGAGTAGTTGGAAGCATACCCTTGCAGTTGAAAACCGACGGGTCGTGTCATACCAGGTTGTTGAGGTCGTGGGTTCTGTTGTTATGGCATAAACTGTCCTTCTCCTCCTTGCCTCTAGGAGAAGTTAGGATGGTTTCTCCAGCCCGGATTGTATGTGTTAGAGTATGGGTCGTTTCGTGGGAATAGTTGGGCCGCATTGAGTTGTTCCTTCGACCACTCCACGTAAGGTGAAGCAGAGGGGGAGTCATGTGTAGAATGAGAGACACTAGAGCATGAAGCGCAAACATTATGCACATTTGAAACATGAGACAAATTAGGTGCAGTAGAGGGGGCTAGTGTCATCTTAAATAGGGAAGTTAACCGCTCTACGGAAGAGGCACGAGAGTCTACTTTCTTATCTAAGATGGAGGTGTGAGCAATCTCATTGACTCCTCTATCTAACCTAGTAGCATTAAGACGTGCATGTGCGGCAGATTGTTGTGAATTCTCATTCAAAAGTTCAAACAGTTCCCACGCCCCGTCCTCATTCTTTCTAAGGAACTGACCACCACACGAGGCATCAACAGTTTCTTGACCCTTCTCGTTTAACCCATAATAGAAATTTTGGACTAGTTGGCATTTAGGGATAGCATGATGCGGACAAGCTCGTAAGAGTTTCCTAAACCTATCCCAACTCTCGTGAAACTCTTCAGTAGGATGTTGGGAAAAGGTGTTAATGACTCTCCTAGTGGTGTTAGTCGTGCTAATGGGATATAATTTCTTAAGAAATTCTTGTTGCATTTAAGTCCAAGTACTAATCGTCCCACTAGGTAAGGTGCCCAGCCAATATTTAGCCTTTTCCTTTAAAGAGAAAGGAAAGAGGGGAAGCAAGATAGCATCATCACTGACGTTAGGAATCCTAAAGGTTGACCAAACCTCCATGAAACTGTCCAAGTGTGTGTACGGGTTCTCATTACCTAAGCCGTGGAATGAAAGAAGCATTTGTATAGTATGTGGCTTAAGCTCGAATTGATGGGCTACGGGTGGAAATCTAATGCAAGACGGTGAAGCGTATGTGGTGGGAGTGAAGTAGTCCATAAGTGTACGTGGTTGTTGTTCGTCAGCCATTACTAAGCAAGAGTTAGCACTAGCAGATTTTGCTCGGTATTGGAATCTAAGGTCTCTTAAAGTTCTTTCCATTTCAGGGTCGAATCTAGTAAGGTCCAGCGACAAAGAGTGACGACCGTGCATGAACAATTAACCACACAAAGTAAGTAAATTAAAAATTAAATAAACAAAACAAATAAAACAGACAAAAACAAATACTAAAAAGATAAATAAATAAATAAATAAACAAAAATAAATAACAAGCTATCCTAAAATCTACTTATGCACAAAAATTACAAGACAAATAATGCTAATGAAAAGAAAATAAAATATTTTTTTTTTGTTTTTTTAATTTTATTTTTTTGAAAGAGAATAACAATTAAAAGAGAATTAAAAATTAAAAATTCTAAATTAAAAATCAATTGATTATTAAGAAAATAGGTTGAAAATAAATAACAATTTAAATTAAAAAAATAAAGAAAATCACAAAAATAAAATCACGAACAGGCAACGGCGCCAAAATCTTGATGTGTTTTTCTACATCTATCAAAATTTAATATAAAACCCTATCTATTAAGCACACCTAAATTGAAGTGTAGGGCGAGAGGGTGTCGAACCACAGGAACTAAGAATGCGTGAATTTTATTCTGTGATTTAAATTGATTTGAATGAAATTGAGAGGTTTTTGTATTAATTAACCTAAGGAAGCAATAGTTAAACAAAAGAAATCTACTTCTAATCGAGTAAGTGTATTAAATTGGAACCTAGGGTTTCGAATCCATCGTTAGCCAATTACTTTTGCGTTAACTTTTAAATTGGGATTATTGATTATCACACAGGTAGTGGTTTAGGCTACAAGCTTCAACCTACTAAGGTAATGTTATTAGTATTGCGTATTGACTCTATCTAACTAAAGCATAAGGAAAATAGGCTCTACTTAATGGATTGTTAATTATCACATATTGACCCTATCTAGCTAAAGCATAGGGAAGATAGGCTTTAATTAACAATTCGATTAATATTATTGCTTGATTAATTAATCCTAAGGCTACAAGCGCAAAGAATTAATTTATAAATATCAATATCAACAATTAAATGTTACAAACTCAATAATCATATCAATTGAATAAATAATAAAAACATAATACTCCAAGTATTTATCTCAACCAAGCAATTCATGTAAACAATCAAATTAACCCGAATTAAAAGTAAACAAAAGTAAAGGCTAAGATTTCATCTAACCCCAGAGAGCAAGTTAGCTCTCCATCAAGGATGATCCGGTGAAGAAGAAGTTGAACAAACTCATGTTGATCTCCACGCTAATTTTGCTCTCATTCCAATTTTTAACGAAAAAAGAAAGAAAAATAAAAATAAAAAAAGGAATCTAAAAGAGAGCGAGAGAAAGTTGCGGGAACGAGGAGAGAAAGAAAACAGAGCTAGCCGGCTATGGTGGTCACCACCCAAGGCGAACAGACCCCCCCTCCCCTTTTTAAATCGAAGCTTAAAACGAAACTCTAAGTCGGTGCTGGTGGTCGGGCCGTACACTGGTGGGCCGAGGTGGTGACGGGCTGGTGCGTGGCTATGCGGGAGTCTGGGCCGGAGTTGGGTCGCGCGAAGTTGGGCCGAGGTTGAACAGGGCCGGCGACGATGAAGGTGTGGGTTGTTAAAAAAATAATAGTAAAACCCCAAAGCTTCATAATACATCAAATTCCTGAAGAAATACACTAATCATATTTTTTCAAGACACTACATTTCTTTCAGGGACTTCAACAAACACCTTGTATGCAAACTCTAAACTACTCAAATCACAACAACACCATAAATTAAATTCCAAGAATAAACATCTCTCATTGACATTTGATCGAACACGTGACGGGCCTATTTGGGGTCATTACATTTGGAATAAAATTCAATTAAGCAATTTGAAATAAAAGTTTCGAGATGTTAAAAATTAACTAACATTCCAGCGTAATAATGAAGGAGAGAGTAATTAGAAAGATCTTACAAAACAATGATACCGCGCCGTGGTAAGGACCACTGTCCTAAAAGACGATTTCGCCGCTGCTCCGGTGCGCACAATATAACCGGCGGCCGTCCTCCAGGATTAACGCGATCTCTCGTTAATTGCCGGGTAGGAGTACCTTGAACTTTGCCCAAAATTTGAGAAGAGAGGAAAATAACACGTGTAGTGAAGAAATTGACATAGTCATATCCAAGAGATTCAACGGTGACAAAATCGTAGCAGACTCGGACAGAGTAGACCCAACCCGTTTAGGAGAAGATCCGGAATAGGTTCGATGAAGTGACACTGGGGTCCAAGTTCCCCACGTACAGCGACACCCTTGGCCACTGCTGTTGCGGAAGTGTGGCATGATGCAGCGGTTCTTGGGTTTAATTTACATGACAGAGGAATCATGGATTCGTGAGCGTGGATCACCAGCTTGAACTGAAAGCAAAGAGAGAGAGAGGGTTTGATGTTTTCTTCTGGGAAAGTGTTGTAAGCCTTTTCCCCTTTTTTTGTACTTGTTAACAAGAAGATGAGTTCTTTATATTTGTAATTTTATTTCACGGGAAGGATTAATTCCACCAACGAAAATGGCAGTAATCAATTCGTGCATTGAATTGTAACGGTAAAATAATGGACATAATGAATTGCAACGGCTATTTTGTTAATAAATTTCCAATGGTCACAATTTTAATAACCCTAAACGGCTAATATCAATAGACAATCAGTAAATAGACGTGGTAAAAATATTAACTGAAAAAATACCCGTTACGAAAAGGATCACTCACACTATTTTTCCAATGTGGGATACAACACCCCCCCCCCCCCCCCCCCCCCCCCCCCCCCCCCCCTCCCAATAAAACTAAAGGTTAGCTTGTATCATTTTTTCAACAATCCCCCACAAAGAATACAAGAGAGGAAGAATGGTAGGAATAGATTGGGCAAAGGGAGTTGAGTTTTTCAGTGCCGATGTCTTACGACTTGAATTGTCACCTAGTGTAACCCAAGTTTAGGAGCAACATCTTGTAAGGTGACTTCCGTCTTGAACCTCACAAGGGGTTGTACAGTCTTCCACTTGGACATATACTGAACTCTAGACCTCGGCAACTCCTGTGTTTTGGCGCGTTTAATCAGCCATGCGCTCGTCCTGGATGTTCATAGGCGCTCTAGAAGGCAAGTCTCAAATCCTTCATAGGGAGCGGCCAACTCCCACACCTATATAGGTGGATCCCATCAAGTGTGTGTTACCGCACACCACCAAACATATGGATATAGGTCCATTAAGAGCTAAAGCTCAACCTGACCCCCGGTAACATACAGACAGTGTCCATCAAGTGCAAGCCTTGCTTACACCACCAAACATATGGCTATGGACCCGTCTCCACACTGTCACACCATAGGGAGGGGCAATATAAAACACAGTGCATTTCTCGAATGAAACTATGACTTCTCACATTGAACCTGTTAAGACTAGGTTGGATACATCACAGTTTATTCATGTATAGACTTTAGTCCCGTCCCCCTCGATGTTTCCACAATCGTCTTATGACAAAGAATCTTTATTAATGGATCCACAAGGTTCTTTTCAGACCTTACACAATTTAGTGATATCAGTTTGTTTTGAGTAGACCGTTTACGATCTTATGCCTAAGACGAATAGGTCTCCTCTTGCCAAACCCATCAAGTGTGCAGTGCCCACACCACCCGTCACGGACTATGGGTATGCTCAACCATCATACATGGCTTTTCACACCGTATTGCAAAAAAGTGGTACTTGAGAGTTGACCATTGCCAACATCAATCACGAGTTGTTCTCACCCCCACATTGAGGTATCTGCAACGAGCTGTTAAACAACTCGCTCCATCGCTTGCCAACTTAAACAAAAGTCAGTATAACACAATAGTGGAGCAAAAATCATATTAATAAAATCATATCTCCACCCCAAGTACTCAAATAGTACACATCGTACATATTTCGTACATATAGTTGGCACAAAAACCATATACCGTAAATTGTCACTTTCACATCCCATCACAATTGTGAAACATTATCACCAGTTTACGTCAAAAAAGACCATACACCCATTCTCATCGTAATTAGGGTACATGCGTTATTACTATCAAGGATAGTCCAATGTTGTATCAAATTTTGGTGATATCAAGAGACAGAGGTACAACCCCCACAATGGAATGTCTCACACTACATTCCTAAGCCATCCAATTTTTCTACCTGCTAACTCAATCTTTAAGGACAACTAAACAATGCAGGCTTCAGAGAGGTGTCACAACATATAGCTCATTAATGAGCCTAAATACATTGTCATTAGTAGAATATCTCTCATTGATATCAAACATCCAACACAACAAGGAGTCTATTACAATGTAAACCCCATTCATAGTACTTCACTAGTACCTCAACAATTTAACTAGAGCACTTCAATATTCATCATTTGGATCAATGTATGTAGACTAGGTCTACCACTGACATATGAAATAATAGGATGAATGTTGTGTTTTTCATCAAACCATAATGCTATCAATCACTTTAGCGTATATAGCTTATGACGCGATGCCACGTTTTTCTCCTCATCGAGTGAGCATTAGGGTCATATAGTATGTCATCTAAATGAGCATACAACATATGACAATAACCCAAACAAGGTATCTAGACACAAGCTAAATACCAAGCCTATGATTTATCAAGGTTCTCATATGACCTGCACCTTACCCTTTTCGCAAAAACTAGAAAAGAAGACACGAAACAAAGATCCTAAGAGCATAATAAGTCTCTAACGACAACACAAGTCCACATATGACTCATACATATCATCTTTTCCCAATCACAAGCTGAGATTCAGTAAAGCAGTCCAAAAACCAGCAAAATACAAGTATGAACAGCAACATTCAGAAACTAAATGTCATAACCTGCAGTATGTACACAACATACAGTAGTTGCACATCATAAACAGCAAGTATTACTCTAGTACTTGCAAAATCCAGCATGTAAAAGTCCATAACAGCACGTACATAAGCATCTTACGGCCTACAAACTATATATGATAATATGGACAGCAACATATAGCCAAAACAATATGTAGTAGCACATTTTGCTTGAAAGGGACATGTTTCAACACTTAAAACAACATATTCACATGGAGACTAATAGACAAATCACACATAGATTTTCACAAGATCTCACAAGTCCTATTAGCCCTTGACAAGAATCAACTTATTTCACTTAGGTCACCTAAAATATGCAAGAAAACAACTCTCACACACTAGGTTAATCTCATGGTTAAACTCAAGCATAGACATCTATTCCACAAAGAGGAAACCAAATGATGTTCAAAGACTAGTGTGAAACCCACGCTACCAATATTGTTAAAAGTAAATACCCGCTGTCTGCTAATTATTTGCACTGAGAACTGAAATTGCTTTTAAAGTTGTTCAACACTCTACTCCGTTTTAGGGTTTGAAATATAGACCCATTTAAAGTTCCCATTGTTGTATTGATTGAGAATATGATTAAACTCTACAGTTAGAAATGCCTCAAAAATTGATATATTATGCATAAAAAGAAGAGGAAATTGTTGCCTTCCTTTATATAATGCCTACTGGTGTAGTAAGATATTGGACTCTCGTAGAGTAAAGCAAACAACCAATGGAACAAGGTAGTGAAAGTCTAAACCGGGCATACCTTCTTGTACCAAAACTATTTCATTGCCTTAATGGCAACAATAAAAGTGCATTCCTTGTCCAATTATTCACTATGGATTCATGTGTCAACCAACTCCTTCTTGGCATCAAGGCAGGCCTTGCCCAATAGTAAATATGTACCAAGCTGTAGCAAATTCAACACTAATGCAGTCGCTTTCTAAGGCACGGCAATTTATGTCCTATATCTGAATTTTATGACTTGCACTCCATATCAAACTAACATTATTATTTTTCTGACAACTTGAAGCTGAATCTTATATGATGTTAGATCAAGATAACATGAATTTACCTGTTTCGAGGTTCCGTGCATTTGCACTGTAAACAATGCATTTACATTTCGACATTTACAATATATACCGATAACTTTTCTCAATATCCATTTTTTCAAATTTTCAAATTGACTGTTTTTCAATTTTGATAGTGTCTTTAAACAGCTTGCAGAGAAACAAACGTTTATGTTCAATAGAACTTATTCAGAGTGCTTGCTTCTTCTCATAAAAAGATCCAATACCAATGGATTTTCTTATGGCATAAAGCATAATGTACAAACCTAGACCCTAAGTGAGGGAAATAATAGAAATTTAGAGCAACAACTAAAGTAAAACAAGAAAGGAAAAAAAAAAAGTACAAACATATAGTTGTTTCATCAAGGGGAAAACGTCCTATCCCACTAGACTAAACAGTGAGTTCATAGAATAGTCATTTTCCAGGTTGCACAGATGAAGTAAGTACTGAAGCATTAGAGAGGACAAAGCCGACCTGATCCTAACAACATTGGAGAGGACAAAGCTGACCTGATCCTAACAGCATTCTGATGCTTTAAAATAATCATGCTTAACAATTAATTTAAATCCTGGGCCAATTTTGAAGTAACTAGATAAGTACTCAAATAGTTCAATAAACATGAACTCCTTCAAATCTTACTCCCTGTACATAGAAAGCATGATAACCAGGAATCCATAGTGCATATTTTTCCAGCATTTACCAAGCATTAAGGTTTGTCCAATCATGTTTTCGTGTTCTTATTGTTAGAAAAACTATAAACCCTACCTCTTGGTTGCAAACTTTCTTACTTACAAACATTTAATCAAATACCTTGCCTACAACTCATGCTCACTTCGAATACTTCAACAAAGGCGCATTCTCTACTGGTAAAACTACCCAAAACCAGCGTAAAAACAGAAGCTCGTAGAGTTGAATATGCTATCACTTGCCAATAATAGTTCCAATCTACTTCATAAATATTAAACTCGTCTTTTAGATTATTAAAAAAATGATAGTAAAACCCCAAAGCTTCATAATACATCAAATTCCTAAAGAAATACACTAATCATATCTTTTTCAAGACACTACATTTCTTTCAGGGATTTCAACGAACACCTTGTATGCAAACTCTAAACTACTCAAATCACAACAACACCTTAAATTAAATTCCAAGAATAAACATCTCTCATTGACATTAGATCGAACACATGACGGGCCTATTTGGGGTCATTACATTTGGAGTAAAATTCAATTAAGCAATTTGAAATGAAAGTTTCGAGATGTTAAAAATTAACTAACATTCTAGCGTAATAATGAAGGAGAGAGTAATTAGAAAGATCTTACAAAACAATGATACTGCGCCGTGGTAAGGACCACTGTCCTAAAAGATGATTTCGCCGCTGCTCCGGTGCACACGGTATAATGGGCGGCCTTCCTCTAGGATTAACGCGATCCGACTCCTAACGTGCACTCGTTAATTGCCGGGTAGGAGTACCTTGAACTTTGCCCAAAATTTGAGGAGAGAGGAAAATAACATGGGTAGTGAAGAAATTGACATAGTCATATCCAAGAGATTCAACGGTGACAAAATCGTAGCAGACTCGGATAGAGTAGACCCAACCCGTTTAGGAGAAGACCCGGAATAGGTCCGATGAAGTGACACCAGGGTCCAAGTTCCCCACGTACAGCGACACCCTTGGCCGCTGCTGTTGCGGAAGTGTGGCATGATGCAGCGGTTCTTGGGTTTAATTTACATGACAGAGGAATCATGGATTCGTGAGTGTGGATCACCAGCTTGAACTGAAAGCAAAAAGAGAGAGAGGGTTTGATGTTTTCTTCTGGGAAAGTGTTGTTGAGCCTTTGCCCCTTTTTTTTGTACTTGTAGACAAGAAGATGAGTTCTTTATATTTGTAATCTTATTTCACGGGAAGGATTAATTCCTACAATGAAAACGGCAATAATCAATTCGTGCATTGAATTGTAACGGTAAAATAATGGACATAATGAATTCCAATGGCTATATTGTTAATAAATTTCCAACGGTCACAATTTTAATGATCCTCAACGGCTAATAACAGTAAACAATCAGTAAATAGACGTAGTTAAAATATTAACCGAAAATATACCCGTTACGAAAAGGATCACTCACACTATTTTTCCAATGTGAGATACAACCCCCCCATAAAACTAAAAGTTAGCTTGTATCATTTTTTCAACATTGGACCCTAATGGTGGGCCGAGGTGGTGATGGGCTGGTGCGTGGCTGTGCGGGAGTCTGTGCCGGAGTTGGGTCGCGCGAAATTGGGCCGAGGTTGAACAGGGCTGGCGACGATGAAGGTGCGGGTCGGTTGGGCCTGCTGTGTTTTGGGCTGTTGTTGGTTGTTGTGGGCCGGGTCACTGTAGCCGCGTAGCTGGGGTGGAAGACGATGAACAGTACCGCTCGGGGTACTGTAGCGGTGCAAACAGGGCCGTTACTTCTTGTCTCAAATCTCGATTGGCTTGATTTAATTGTTTACGCATCAAATTCGACTTATTTGCACCAACATTTGACAATTTTCGAATTTTAATTTCAAACCCGTTAAACATAAAAATTGCCAAAATGAATGTAAAATTATAATTAAATAGGTGCAAAATAATTAAAATAATAATTAAAAGATGCATATATATGAGACGCATCAGCGGGTCCTGCCGAGCTTATACGTTCTTGTCCTGAATCTCGATTGACTTGGTTCAATTATTTACGTATCGAATTTAACTTATTTGTACTAAATTTGACAATTTCTAAGATTTTAATCTTCAAATCTATAAACATTAAAATTGTTAGAGTGAGTATAAAATTATAATTAAATTAAAAGATTTGGTGAATCTTTCAATTGCTATGCGTAATTATGAGACACATCAGTTAGGATCTTGATTTTGTCAATCATTTTCAGTGAAATAATTGTGTCAAAGACTTATATATTTAGGTTAATGATAAAACTAGAGAAAAAAACACTAAATATTGGGAAATTGTTATTTTGTGCTTTAATCGGACATAAATGTCCTTGCCTTTACTTTTGCAACTTTATCCATTTTCATCACTTAAAGTGGGATTTTTCATTTTGAACAAAAATGTTAAATATTCAATAATGTAACAAAACTAGGACATATTATACTCAAAAGGACGAGAATAATAATACAAACTTAAATATAATTAGAGAAGAATAGCAAGTATTTTATTTCAGAACTCAACAACCAAAGAAGTCTTCCTTCTTTCTAAATATATCAAGCCACTCTCTCTCAATTCTCTTCTGCATTCTTCATATGCAAACAGCCTGCAAGATGGGTACCAACACACAAACACCGATCATATTAGAACCTCGAAGTTAAGCGTGCTTGGACGAGAGTAGTACCAAGATGGGTGACCTTCTGGAAAGTCCTCGGGTTGCACCCTTCAAGTTGGGGGTTTCGGAAATAGCCTCCCTTCAGGGGGGAAGGCTACGCATATCCACCCCCCAAACCCTGCTTAGGCGAGAGTCCTTGGGGCATTGGAAGTGCTGCTTTTTTTTGCGTGAGGTGATGATGGGCTTGGGTGTGCTGTTGGTGACGATGGGCCTGAACAGGATGTACGTTTGGGCTGTGGGAGTTGGGCTGGTCAGGAGAGCCTGCTATGATGTTGGGTTCAGTGGTAGTGTGGATCAGGTCGGTGCTGCATGGGCCTGGTGGCTGATGCGTGATGAGCTGAGGCATGCCACAACAGTTCAGGTCGGGCTTGAGTTGAAGGTGACAGTGAAGGATGGTGCTGGGCTGTGGAGGAGATGACACCGATAGTGGCTTAAGGTGTGGGTCGGCAAGTCGGACCGAGCTTATACGTTCTTGTCCCGAATCTCGATTGACTTGGTTCAATTGTTTACGTATCGAATTTGCCTTATTTGCACTAAATTTGACAATTTCTGAGATTTTAATCTTCAAACCTATAAACATTAAAATTGTCAAAGTGAGTATAAAATTATAGTTAATCAGGTGCAAAATAATTTGCAAATAGCAATTAAAAGATTTGGCAAATCTTTTAATTGCTATGCATAAATTTGAGACACATCAGTTGGGATCTTGATTTTGTCACTCATTTTCAGTGAAATAATTGTGTTAAAGACTTATATATTTAGGTTAATGATAAAACTAGAGAAAAAAACACTAAATATTGGGAAATTATTATTTTGTGCTTTAATTGGACATAAATGTCTTTGCCTTTACTTTTGCAACTTTATCCATTTTCATCACTTAAAGTGGGATTTTTCATTTTGAACAAAAATGTTAAATATTCAATAATGTTACAAAACTAGGACATATTATACTCAAAAGGATGAGAATAATAATACAAACTCAAACATAATTAGAGAAAAATAGCAAGTGTTTTATTTTAGAACTTAGGAACCAAAGAAGTTTTCCGTCTTTCTAAATATATCAAACCACTCTCTCTCAATTCTCTTCTGCGTCCTTCATATGCAAATAGCCTGCAAGATGGGTACCAACACACAAGCACCGATCCTATTAGAACCTCGAAGTTAAGCGCGCTTGGACGAGAGTAGTACCAAGATGGGTGACCTTCTGGAAAGTCCTCGGGTTGCACCCTTTAAGTTGGGGGTTTCGGAAATAGCCTCCCTTCAGGGGGAAAGGCTACGTATATCCACCCCCCAAACCCTGCTTAGGCGAGAGTCCTTGGGGCATTAGAAATGTTGCTTTTTTTTGTGCGTGAGGTGATGATGGGCTTGGGTGTGCTGTTGGTGACGATGGGCCTGAACAGGACGTACGTTTGGGCTGTGGGAGTTGGGCTGGTCAGGAGAGCCTGCTATGATGTTGGGTTCAGTGGTAGTGTGGATCAGGTCGGTGCTGCATGGGCCTGGTGGCTGATGCGTGATGGGCTGAGGCATGCCACAACAGTTCAGGTCGGGCTTGAGTTGAAGGTGACAGTGAAGGATGGTGCTGGGCTATGGAGGAGATGAGACCGATAGTGGCTTAAGGTGTGGGTCGGCAGGTCGGACTGAGCTTATACGTTCTTGTCCCGAATCTCGATTGACTTGGTTCAATTGTTTACGTATCGAATTTGCCTTATTTGCACTAAATTTGACAATTTCTGAGATTTTAATCTTCAAACCTATAAACATTAAAATTGTCAAAGTGAGTATAAAATTATAGTTAATCAGGTACAAAATAATTTACAAATAGCAATTAAAAGATTTGGTAAATCTTTTAATTGCTATGCATAAATTTGAGACACATCAGTTGGGATCTTGATTTTGTCACTCATTTTCAGTGAAATAATTGTGTTAAAGACTTATACGTTTAGGTTAATGATAAAACTAGAGAAAAAAACACTAAATATTGGGAAATTATTATTTTGTGCTTTAATTGGACATAAATGTCTTTGCCTTTACTTTTGCAACTTTATCCATTTTCATCACTTAAAGTGGGATTTTTCATTTTGAACAAAAATGTTAAATATTCAATAATGTTACAAAACTAGGACATATTATACTCAAAAGGACGAGAATAATAATACAAACTCAAATATAATTAGAGAAAAATAGCAAGTGTTTTATTTTAGAACTTAGGAACCAAAGAAGTTTTCGGTCTTTCTAAATATATCAAACCACTCTCTCTCAATTCTCTTATGCGTCCTTCATATGCAAACAGCCTCCAAGATGGGTACCAACACACAAGCACCGATCCTATTAGAACTTTGAAGTTAAGCGTGCTTGGACGAGAATAGTACCAAGATGGGTGACCTTCTGGGAAGTCCTTGTGTTGCACCCTTCAAGTTGGGGGTTTTCGGAAATAGCCTCCCTTCAGGAGGGAAGGCTACGTATATCCACCCCCTTAACCCTGCTTAGGTGAGAGCCCTTGGGGTATTGGGAATGTTGCTTTTTTTTGTGCGTGGGGTGAAGATGGGCTTGGGTGTGCTGCTGGTGACGATGGGCCCGAACAGGACGTAAGTCTGGGCTGTGGGAGTTGGGTTGAAGTTGTGCGCAGCTCTGGGCTGGTCAGGAGAGCCTGCTATGATGTTGGGTTCAGTGGTAGTGTGGATCAGGTCGGTGCTGCGTGGGCCTGGTGGCTGATGCGTGATGGGCTGAGGCATGCCACAACAGTTCAGGTCGGGCTTGAGTTGAAGGTGATGGTGAAGGATGGTGCTGGGCTGTGGAGGAGATGAGATTGACAGTGGCTTAAGGTGCGGGTCGGCGGGTCAGGCCGAGCTTATACGTTCTTATCCCTAATCTCGATTGATTTGGTTCAATTGTTTACGTATCGAATTTGCCTTATTTGCACTAAATTTGACAATTTCTGAGATTTTAATCTTCAAACCTATAAACATTAAAATTGTTAAAGTGAGTATAAAATTATAATTAATGAGGTGCAAAATAATTTAGAAATGGCAATTAAAAGATGAGGTAAATCTTTTAATTGCTATGAGTAAATATGAGACACATTAGTTAGGATCTTGATTTTGTCAATAATTTTCAGTGAAATAATTGTGTTAAAGACTTATATATTTAGGTTAATGATAAAACTAGAAAAAAAAATACTAAATATTGGGAAATTATTATTTTGTGCTTTAATTGGACATAAATGTCCTTGCCTTTACTTTTGCAACTTTATCCATTTTCATCACTTAATTTTTTCATTTTGAACAAAAATGTTTAATATTTAATAATGTTACAAAACTAGGACATATTATACTCAAAAGGACGAGAATAATAATACAAACTCAAATATAATTAGAGAAAAGTAGCAAGTATTTTATTTCATAACTCAGGAACCAAAGAAGTTTTTCGTCTTTCTAAATATATCAAATCACTCTCTCTCAATTCTCTTCTGCGTCCTTCATATGCAAACAACCTCCAAGATGGGTACCAACCCACAAGCACCGATCCTATTAGAACTTTGAAGTTAAGTGTGCTTAGACGAGAGTAGTACCAAGATGGGTGACCTTCTGGGAAGTCCTCGTGTTGCACCCTTCAAGTTGGGGGTTTTCAGAAATAGCCTCCCTTCAGGGGGGGAAGGCTGCGAATATCCACCCCCCAAACTCTGCTTAGGCGAGAGCCCTTGGGGCATTAGGAATGTTGCCTTTTTTATCCTTCCTACACAAACACCCCTTTTATATTTGCTTTAACAATTGCATGACTCACCCTATAAAACATGAAAGTATGCCACATAATGATGATACATGGCTTGCATGCATTTCTTCTCATGTATATATATATATATATATGTATGTGAAAATATCTTTTATATAATCTCTAATTTTCTAATATTTAATAATATTCGATATTAACCATAAAAAATTTGTACTCGAAGAATATCCATATTTACAAGACTCTCTTGTAGATATTCTCCTTTAAAATATTACGGGACAAAAACTCTTGAAAGAGTAAAATGTCTGAGTTGTATAAGCTTGCCTCGTTAAAAACACTGCCAAGAAAAGCCCAGTGGGACAAAAACCATAACGAAGGGAAAAAGAGTACAGTGCGTATTTAATTCCCCTCATGTGAACATATTAGTAAAGGGCATTTCTGAGTCGACACATACCAATCTTGTGAACTAGTTTCTCAAAAGTTGTTGCTGCTAGCAATGCTTTCGCGAAAAAAATCTGTTAGGTTCTCACTTGAGTGAACTTGATTAACATCTATTTCTCCCGTCTTTTGGAGCTCGTTTGTAAAGAAAAACTTTGGTGAGTTATGTTTAGTTCCGTCGCCTTTAATGTATCCACCTTTGATTTGTACAGTACATGCAGCATTATCTTTATACAGTATTGTCGGGCTCCCCCCTGATTGTTGGAAGACCGCTTACCTCTTGAACATGTTGAGTAAGTGATCTCAACCATAAACATTCCCTACTTACCTCATGAAGTGCAAGTATTTTGGCATGATTTGAAGAAGTTGTTGTTGTTGTTTATTTTGTGGATCGCCAAGATATAGCAATGTTACCATAGATGAATAAATATCCTGTTTGTGAATAACCTTTATGTGGATCAAGAAAATATCCAGCATCCGTATATCCAACCAATCTTGGATTTGATTGTTTCAAATAGAATAATCCCATATCAGATGTATGACGGAGATATCGAAATATATGTTTAATCCCATTCCAATGTCTTTGGGTAGGAGTTGAGCTATATCTTGTAATAAGTTAACTGAAAGGGCTATATCTGGTCTCATGAAGTTAGCAAGATATATTAGTGCACCTATTGCACTCCAGGGCCAAGTATTTCTTCATTATCTTTTCGAGGGCGAAAGGGTCTTTATTTACATCAAGGGATCGAACGATCATTGAGGTACTCAACGGATGTGCCTTATCCATATTAAAATGTTTTAGCACCTTTTCTGTATAAATAGATTGACGAACAAGAATTCCATCAGTTAAGTCCTCTATATGAAAGCCAAGACAATATTTTATCTTTCCAAGATCTTTCATCTCAAACTCCTTAGTTAGATATGCAACAACTTTCTCAATCGCCTCAAGAGTTCCTATGATATTCAAATCATTAACATAGACTACAATAATAGCAAATCTAAAATTTAATTTCTTAATAAAAACACATGGGCTCACGAGATTGTTAACATATCCCTCTCTTAGAAGGTATGTACTAAGACAATTGAACCATATTTGCCCTGATTATTTTAATCCATATAAAGATCCCTGTAATTTTATTGAATATAGCTCTCGAGGTTTTGAACTATATGCATTTGGCATTTGTAGTCCTTTATGGACTTTAATATAGATATAATTATCAAGTGATCCATATAAATAAGCTGTTACCACATCCATAAGCCGCATGTGGAGACTTTCATAGACTGCCAGGCTTATTAAGAATCTAAATTTAACCGCATCCATTACTGGTGAATATGTCTCTTCATAATCAATTCCTGATCTCCATGAGAAACCTTGAGGTACAAGCCATGCTTTATATTTGACCACTTCATTCTTTTCATTTCTTTTTTGTACAAATACCCACTTGTGGCTTGCAGGTTTCGTGTTTTCAAGCCCTTGGACTATAGGCCTAAAAATTGCATATTTTGCAACCAAATGTAATTTCGCCTGAATTGCTTCTTTCCATTTCGGCCAAACATTTCTTTTTTTGGCATTCTTGAATAGATTTAGGTCTAAGATCTTCATCTTCTATGATCAAATTAGTAGTCACAGCATATACGAACACTTGATCACTAATCGTTTTATTTCGATTTCATCGTATGCCAGTAATAGCATAGTTTATCGAGATTTCCTCATTCTTGATATTTTCATCATTTTCACAATTCTCAAGTACTTGATAGTCTTGAGGAGCCATTTCGTCCTTCATATCTTTTTTTTGGATTTGCATTTGTACCTCTTCAGGGGTTTCCTCTTTAGGAGTTTTAATAGAGGAGCCAACTTGTTTATTTTACTTCTTTTTCTTTCTTGGATTCTTATCTTTAGAACCAAACAGGTTTGCCATGCTTCTGGCGTGTAGTAGACGTACTTGCCAATGTCTTAGAAGATTGTTCATTTGGAATATCAATTCGAACAAGAGCATTCATAGCTAGAATATGTGACTTGGTCACTCTTTTTATATCAACAAATACATATGGTAATTAGTTTGCAATATTTTATAAATGGATAATTTTCTAAACCTCTATTTCATATTGATTCGTATGCTGATCAAAATCTGATATCGATGATGCATTCCACACAATTTCTCGTTTTTCCA
Organism: Simmondsia chinensis; assembly: GCA_018398585.1. Taxonomy (NCBI): domain Eukaryota; kingdom Viridiplantae; phylum Streptophyta; class Magnoliopsida; order Caryophyllales; family Simmondsiaceae; genus Simmondsia; species Simmondsia chinensis. Next base: position 17,496,922 of record JAGTTD010000005.1, read on the forward strand.
GCTTTAATTTTCCTCCCCCTAGTTCTTGTTTCGTCAAACTTACAATCTGCAAACTGAGTTGTAAAAATATCTCCCGTCAATAGTTCAAGATATTTTATAATTGGCGGAGACTCAAACCCAACTTAAATTCCAAGTCTCCTTTGCGGACCCATCATTGTGCGCTGGGGTGGAGCAATTGGAACATACACAGAGAAACCGAAAATTCGTAGATGTGATATATATGGTTTATGACTAGAAACAAGTTGCAGTGAGGAATATTTATGATAAGCAGTTGGCCTAGCATGAACCAGTGCTGCAGCATGTACTATAGCGTGCCCTCATGTAGAACTAGATAATTTTGTTTTCATGAGCAAAGGTCTGGCAATTAGTTGCAGAGGTTTGATCAAGGAGTCTGCAAGACCATTTTGTATATGCTGGTGAGCCACAAGATGCTCAATTGTAATCCCAATTGACATACAATTGTCATTAAAAACTTGGGATGTAAATTTTTCTGCATTATCAAGATGGATCCTTTTGATCGTGTAATCTGAAAATTAGGCCCGTAATCGGATTATTTGTGCAAGGAGTCTTGCAAATGCCATATTGCGAGTAAATAATAGAAAGACATGTGACTAACGTGTTGAGGCATCTATCAATACCATAAAGTATTGAAAGGGTCCACATGATGGAATTATATGCTTACATATGTCTTCTTGTATTCTTTCTAAAAATGTAAGAGATTCAACCCCAATTTTAGTTAGAGATGGCCTAGTATTTATTTTACCTTGGACACAAGCAGCACATGAAATTTCATCAGATGAAAGAATATTCTGGTTCTTTAATAAATGTCCATGAGAACTTTCAATGATTTTTCTCATCATCGTTACACCTGGATGGCCTAGATGGTCATGCCATAGAGTGAATATTTTGCAATCAATTAACTTCTAGTTAACTACTATATTTGATTCAATCGGATTAAATAAGTGTAATATAACCTGAAAAAAGTACTGACAATTTTCTCACTATGTTCTTTTTTACTAAGGTAAGCAATTAATGTAAAGATTTTCTTGATCACCCTCATTTATTGTCTCAATATGATAACTATTGCGACGAATATCTCAAAAACTGATCAAGTTTCTCTGTGATCTGCCAGAAAAAAGAGCATCGCTCATGTTTAGTTTTGTTTCTCCAGAAAAAATAACATGTAGGGACGTAATCGAGTCGAGATGAGCCGAGTATATCAGTACTCGACTTGAACTCGATTCGAGTAATTAATTTTGCTCAAACTTGAACTCGATTAAATATTCGAGTACTCGACTCGACTCGAATACTTGTTAATTGTGCATATAACATTCAACAAATTAGCTCCTTTTTATTATTATTCTATATGCTCGAACATTAGTTATACTCAATTTGGATACTCAATTATTGCCCACACTATATTTTAACATATACAACCATAAATCGCCAATCTATTAATAACAAAAATGCATCAAAACCTAAGTTTCAAAAAGTACAAGCAAACCAAATACAAGTTCTTTCACTCCGCCACAAATGTAATACGTCATCTTTTATAAAAAATTCAATCTTCCTTCTTTCATTCTACTATTAATGTCATAAGCCATCGATTTCAAAAGAAAATAATACGCCAGAACTACTTCATACGAGTCAAGTATCGAGTCGAGTACCAATTCGAGTATTTTGTTAAGTATTTCATCGACTGTCAAGTCGAGTATTTAATCGAGTATCGAGTCGAGTATTGAGCCGAGTAGTTCACTATTCGACTCGTGTTCGTTTATTAATTGAGTATCTTTTGATATTCAAACTGAAACTAGAACTCGGTTAATTCGAGTTCGAGTCGAGTTTTATTTGAGCTCCTCGCGAGCAGCTCAGATCGTTTACAGCCCTAATAACATGTGCTCTTTCGGAGCCTTCAACTAAATTTGAAATAGCCGATATTGTATTAACATTCGCTTCAGCTAATCATAGCTGAGAAAAATATATTCTGCTTTTGAGAATAGTGTGTATCGTTAGACTATCAGCTAGACACAAATTTCCATCTTTGACCAAATCCATATTTTTTTCAAATATGAAATACATATATATTAGAGGAACACTATTTATGTTACACATTAATAAAATTACAAAAATGTGATGAATAAAGTTTCAAAATGACTATAATATAATGATATTTTTGAATTTTACTTTAATAATATAGTTGATCAAGCCCAATTTTATTAGAAATAACCTATTAAGATGAAATATCAAAAACATAATATTGTACTAAATTACACACACCAAAATTATATTATTCCATTAAAAGTAAAACAAACTGTAGTACAAGAAGCATAACAGAAAAACAAAAATCTCAGTCTAGTTTAACATTTTCTTTGCCTATCAAATGATCAATTCTTCCACTAGCATCCTCAAAGAAATAAAAAAAAACATCAAGATGCGTCAAGTGAAGAATGATCTTCAACAAAATTTATTTCTGCATGTTTGCCTTTCTCTTTCAACCATGCTGGATAGTGGTTCACCAGATGTTTCGCCGTATGACAAGTATGCGACCAGTGACCTGTCATACCACAGCGATTGCAATTTGTTTCTGGGTGTGGATCTCCTACGATGACTGTAATTTTGCAGTGATTTTGAGAGAGAGAGGAGGGTATTTTTTAATTTTTTTTAATTTAAAAATTTTAATATAGATAATTTTAAATTTAACTTATTTATATGAAATAATTTTAATATACAAATTTATATTTTGACTATTTAGTGATTAGATATCTGTTAAATATTTATTGTAATACTTTAAATATTTAAAAAATACCCCCCTCTCTCTCAAAATCACTGCAAAGTTGCAGTCACCGTGGGGGATCCACACCCTTTATTTCCACGTCTTTTAAAGAATTTTGTTAATGGGTTTTCTTCCTTTTATATTTCTCTTTATTATTGCAGGACTTGTTAAACTTTGGTTCCATTTTGATTACCATGGTGCTAGTTATTATGACCACAGCTATAACCTCGTTTACGGCCACGATCATGTCCCGACCATGATCACGACTATATGTATCATTGTCGTGGGAGGTAGCATTCACTTCAGGGAATGGCTCTAACTCAGTTGATGATTTTTCATTAATTGTTTATTGTTTTATTCAGTAACAAGAAGACATAAAATTAACTCTAAGTATTTTTTAAAATTTCGTTCTCCATATTATTTCTATAGGAGCATACTTGAGACATGAAAAGTAGAGAATGTTTTCTCTAACATATCTTCCTCGGTAATATTTTTTTCTCCACATAAATTCAGTCGGGAGGTAATACTAAATACTACAAAGTTGTGCTCGCTGACAGTTTTAAAGTCCTGCAACCACAGGTGAATCAATTCATAGCGAGTTTTAGGGAGTGTCACATATTTTTGATGATCAAACCTTTCCTTTAAATTCAGCCAAAGGACAAGCGTGTCCTTTATAGTAAGATACTTGGCTTTCAATTTCATGGATATGATACCTGAGAAATATCATTGCTTTAGCGTGATCCTGCAGGGATGCGCTATTTTACCTTTTAAAAGTGTCTTTGAGATTCGTAGCATTAAGGTAAATTTCAGCATAAAGGATCCAAGGTAAATAATTTTTGCCATTATTATCAAGAGCAGTAAACTCAAGCTTAGTAAGATTAGCCATTGAAAATCATTAAGATTAGGGAATAATAACTTACCACAAGTATATGATAATCCTTAGCTGGCTAGAGATTAGTGCTGATAACGTGTTACAAAGCTAGGGACATATTATAATCAAAAGGACGAGACTAATAATACAAACTCAAATATGATTAAAGAAAAATGGCAAGTATTTTATTTTAGAACTCAGGAACCAGAGAAGTTTTCCTTCTTTCTAAATATATCAAGTCACCCTCTATCAATTCTCTTCTGCGTCCTTCATACGCATACACCCCTTTTATATTTATTTTAACAATTGTATGACTCATCCTATGAAACATGAAATTATGCCACATAATGATGATACGTGGTTTGCATGCATTTCGTCTCATGTATATATATATATATATTATATGGATATATATGTACATACAAATGTCTTTTACATAGTCTCTAATTTTCTAGGATAAATAATATCCAATATTGACCATAAAAATTGTACTCAAGAATATCCAATATTAAAATTATTAATTATTAAATATATGAATAAAATTTATAAATCAAATAATGTACTTCAAGTTATTAAATTATAAAAATTAGATAAAATCGTGAGAATCAGTTTAGCTTATATTTTGAATTTTATAATTAATATAATAAGACCGAACTAAAAACCAAGACTAGATCAGTCATTTAGTTCGATATCAACCGGGCTGATCAATTTTGTTTTGGTCCTTAGTCTTTAAATTAAACATAGTCTTTAAATTAAACTTATTTCGGGGTTTGGTTTGATCCAATCCAAAACTGATAATTGGTCTAAACTAAAACTAGCTAAAGTGAGCACAAAACATACCTAATCCTAAAATTAAACTTTAAATATGCATATACGTAGGGGTTGCAGGTAGTGTAACATGGCAGAGGTTGAGGAAAAAACTCATGAATCATTATTTTGTTGATAATATTAAATTGATGTGTTAAATACAAACTTATAATAAAAAAAAAGAATATTAAAATGATTAATGTTTCATAAACTAATAACTTTCTATTATTTATGGGCAGTTGTTATTGGCATGACAAAAATTATTATTGCCAGAGTAATGATTGACTTACAAATAACGAAAGCCACAAAATTATTTTGAGAACTATGATATTGCTCTAATAAAAAAATTTTGCCATGACAATAAAATTACCCTATATATATATATATATATATATATGTATGTATGTATATAACATTTGTTATTTAAAATATAAATTTTATTATATGCATCCAATTATTATAATTTAGGGTTATTTACACCAAATGTCCCTGTACTTTATCCATTGTGTCAATTTAATTCTTGTACTTTTAATTTTGTCAATTTAGTCCCCATACAATTCAAAATACGTCAATTTGGTTCTTAGAGAAAAATTCAGTCCATAAATTTGGTTAAATTTAGTAAACGGATGAATTTATAATAAGTTACTTATATTTAATGTAATTTTGCTATTCAAAATTACGTTATTAACTTAACTTAAATTTGACAAAGGGACTAAATTGACACAGTTGTATTATTCATGGACTAAATTGACACAATTAAAAGTAAAAGGATCAAATTGATATAATGGGCAAAGTATACGGACATTTGGCATGAATAACCCTATAATTTATTATATGCATCCCATTACAAAATTCAATAATACTTATAAAAGTAATATCAAAAAAATCATATTATAAACAAAAAAGTTTAGGCATTTTGAATGGTGCACATCTCTTTAAAACGTACTAGTGCCCTTACATTTAATATCAATTGGAAATAGATGGGCATACTTGTCAATTGAAAATTAAGAGAAGGGCATTTCAATCCAAGAAAACTAGGAAAAGTAAAATGGTCTGACATTAGTAATATTTGCCTTGGTTTTATCATTAGCCTATATTAAATGTGCAGTTTAGAAGTGAACTATTTTCGAATCTCATAATTCTCAAATAAAATGAATGCTACCTTCCTCTGATTTGTATGTATTTTTATTCTTGTTTTGTTATGTATCTCGTGTTCACATTTTAATAACACATTATCAGCATGAGACTTTAAACAACTGAGAACCATTAGGGGTTGTTTAGAACAAAAAATTTTTAAATTTTCTTGGAATTTTTTTTCAGGAAATCTAAAAAAATTGTTCAAAAAAATTTAACTTTCCAATTGGAGAAGTTGTAAAACAACAACAACAATGTTCTCAGTGCTTGGAAGATTCCCACGCAAGCAGGGTCTTGTTTCGGGGGGGGGGGGGGGGGGGGGGGGGGGGGGGGGGGAGGGGGTGGTTTGTAAAATAATAGCAAACTATTCTTTACTTTTTTGAAAATCTGGAATTTTCGGCCTCATTTTTCATGGAGTTAGGCAAAAATACCCAAGATTTGGGTTCAATTTAGATACTAAAGAAAATCTGAAAAACAAATAAGAAGATATGATACGAATATTTTCGATCTCGAGCACCACATCAGCTTAAGTGCCACATCAACTTTAGTAGTCCTCTATTTATGATAAATAATGAATTAGGGATTATGGTGGATTTATGTCTAGATTGATCAAAGTGTTCTCTCCCTCCCTCCTAATCTACTTCCTCCTTTTCCTTTTAATCCTCTCTCCCTCCCCCCTGCGGCCTTTTCTTATCTAGTATATCTAGCATAATCATACTTGTATACCCATATGAAATATAGAAACATATACAATACAGTACCACTCGCTATTTCATTCTGTGATACGATGAGATAAACTACAATAGAAACAAAGACAGGGAACGGGTTACCTACTCTTAACGTCAAAGCGAGCCCCTTCATTTTGAATTAAAGAATGAAGAATTAATCAAATCTCCCCAAGTAGGATTCGAACCTACAACCATCAGTTAACAGCCGACCACTCTACCACTGAGCTACTAAGGAACAACGGGAGAATCGATCTCATAGAGTTCAATTCCCATTCTCAACCCATGACTAATATGAGCTCGAAGCTTGCTTCCAGACTCCCGGAACTTCTTCGTAGTGGCTCCCTTCCATGCCTCGCCTCATTTTATAGGGAACCTCAAAGTGGCTCTATTTCATTATATTCCATCCATATCCCAATTCCATTCATTTAATATCACTTTGGTGTCATTGACATAAGAGATGTCATTTCTAGTCTATCTTTTTCTATTTCTATATATGGAAAGTTTAAAAATCATCATATAATAATTCAGAAATTGCAATACAAAAGAAAAAGGGAGGTTTGTGATGATTTTTAAATCTTTTCTACTTCTAGATAATCTAGTATGTTTATGCATGAAGATAATCAATTTGGTTGTTGTAGTCGGACTTTATTATGGATTTCTGACCACATTCTCCATAGGACCCTCTTGTCTCTTCCTTCTAAGAGCTCAGGTCATAGAAGAAAGAGAAGAAGGAACTTAGAAGAATGTATCAGCAATAACGGGTTTTATTATGGGACAACTAATAATGTTCATATCGATCTATTATAAACCTCTGCATCTAGCATTAGGTAGACCTCATACAATAACTGTCCTAGCTCTACCCTATCTTTTGTTTCATTTCTTCTAGACCAATCAAAAGTGGATTGTTGATTTAGTTTGATCGATCATTGATTGGACTCATGATTGATGTGGAATTGATTGATCAAGTGTTAGATTACTCAGATTGCTATGAATTGGTATCAGAGCAAGCTTTCCTCGGCTCAATTTGTTGATTATTTGTCGTGCACATAAGGTATTCAATGAAATGTCTTTAATAGTGATTCACCAATAGTCATTCGTTAGAGCCCTCTTTCCTCAGCCATTAACAATCAGTGAGGTTCGATGACTACAACAATGGTAGATGGGACTAGAATGCGAGTGTCGATGAGGGATTTAGAGGAAACCCTCTATCATCCGTGCTTGACTTTCAATGGATCAATAGAGGAGATGAAACAAATGGCTAGAGGTTTTTCCTTGCGGATTGGCTCTCTAACTGGCCTTGTTCACGGTGGATCCTCACCACCAGCACCACCAATAACTTCGATCGACAGCTATCATCGGAGTAACTAGCGATTTGGATCACTGACTACTTTAGTGGATCATCAACGAGGTAATTACCAATTTCCTACCCTTTTCAGATAATCATGAGGATCCGTTAGTTGAATTAATGAAATTGAGACAATCTGGACCATTGGTTGAACACTAATGTGTATTTGAGTTGTTGATTAGTCATTGTGAATTACCTGAGAGTCAAAAGATTAGTGTTTTAATGGGAGTATTACATGAGGAACTATCATGATGGCTTAAACTGTTTTAACCTAACACTTTACATGATGCAATCGTATTAGTTAAGCTCCAAGAAAAAAATTGCGAGTACTTGGAGCGAATTAACAGTCGAAACCCCTCAAAAATGGCCCCCATCCTCCCATTACCCTATAACTATGGTAGAGATGGCTCGAGTATTGACACAAGAATGACCCCCAACCCTCCTGGCCACATTATCACCCCCAACTCCAAAGCTCAAACACAAACCCAGCTCGCATAAAAAACCCAGTTAGGAGTCAATGTCCATTGGTCCCTGCGGAAGTTGAGGACAATGGCGTGGGTGAGGTAGAAACCAAACCAAAACAGGAATCTTACTTATTGATGCATGTGTTAGCAGGCATTAATACTTGCAAAATGATGAAAGAACAAGGTCACTGCGGGAAACAAATTGTTAACATTTTGATAGACAGTGGCAACACGCATAATTTCATTCATTTGGGGATGGCTAAACTGTTGAATTGTGTTGTTGATACCCATACAAGACTTTCAGTCACCGCAGCCGATGGGAAACAAATATTAAGTGAAGCAGTATGGTGACAATTCAAGTGGAAAGTATAGAACATAGAGTTTTGCTCAGACTTCCCCATTATCCTCTCTCAGGGGGCAATATATATCACCTATGTTGATTGTTCTGAGAATTAGCATACACTATTGTCATTATTGGCCAACTTTACTTGCGTCTTTGCTACTCAGTAGCACCACCACCGTTTCGACTAGGGTTTGATCACCAAATTCCATTGAAAGGGATAGAAAGTAATACCATCGACGTCTTCTTTAGTCTTTCAGGTGATGAGATTTTGCATATGGTTCTATCTTCCACTTCGTCTAAGCATTCAAACCCGGCTATGGGTTGTATCTTTATGCTTTTGTCTTCCAGTTCTTCTAAGTTTCATGCCAAGTTGTATCAGGCATGCATCCAGATCTGGCTATAGGTTGTATCGTTGAGGAATTATTGGATGAATTAGGGGGCACCTCGTATTTTTTGAATATTGATCTTCAATTGGGTTATTGGCAACTCTGTGTGTTGGTTGATGATGTTCACAAGACTGCATCTCGTACACATTCTGAGCTTTGCTTTATATCTTAGTATGATGCTATAGTCACCCCTAGACCCTATTCTTCAAAAAGGACAGTTTTAAGCAGAATTCGGATGTTGTGTTTGCTTTTGATCTTCTGAAATGTGCATTGACGAGCGCTTCTATCTTGGATTTGCCCGAATTCTCTAACACATTGACATCGAGACTGATGCATCAGGGTACTTCTTTACGATCTTTAGCCCCATTTTCCTCAATTTGACCCTTGGGGACAAGGGTCAGGTCATGGAGAGAGCAATGTCAGCTTAAGTGCTACATCAGCTTTATTAGTCCTCTATTTGGTATAAATAATGAACTAGGGATTAGGATGGATTTATGTTTAGATTGATCGAAGAGTTCTTTCTCTCTCTCCTAGTCTTATTCTACCTCTTCCTCCTAATCTTCTTCTAACTCTCCCCCCTTTTCTTATACCTGGTATATCTACCATAGTCATACTTTACTTATATACCCATATGAAGTATAGAAGCATATATGATACAATACAGTTTGCTATTTGATTTCCATTGTTGGATTGTTGATTTAGTTTGATCGATCATTGACGGGACTCGTAATTGATGTAGAATTAATTGATTGAGTGTTAGATTGCTATCAAGGTAAGAGAGAAAGAGAAACGAAGACACCAGAATTTATGTGGAAAACTCTCAAAGAGAAGGAAAAATCATGGATAAAGGTAGAGAACTTCACCAGATCGAAATTGGAGTATTACAAGAAAATTTCTTCACTCCCTCTTGCTCTCTGTGTAAAGAACGGTCAAAAACCCTGAAACAAAGGTGTGAATATTTGACACCACATAGCGAGAGAAACCCCATAAACACAAATAGGTCTAACAATTTGGACCGAAATAGAAGGTCTTTGCTCCACCACAGACCTCTGCTTGGAATCTTGACTAAAAAATTTAAGATGCAACATAATACATAGGTTTCCTCCCATTTTGTCTTATCCTACACTTTATTTCCTTTTTTACGTTTCGTTTCCCTACCCTTGTCTTTTTTTTTTTTCACTTCATTATTCTTTTTTCTCAAGCCCTCACACCGTTGTTATCAATTTCATAGTGATGTCATAAATTTTTTGGTTATCTAAATATTTCCTGGTTCTTGGCTCCATATTGGGGTGCATGATATGACATAAGTAACTTTGAAGGTCAATGAGGCATAATAATATCAGGTGCGTTAACATGTGGAACAGTTAAGCATATTGTAAGTGTAGTGTAGCTATATTTGTGTTGTATTTCAATACTAAATTACTCTTTTTCTTTATGTTTAAGTATTACTAGACAATATGCACTTTAAAATTATGTGTGCCAAAGTACTACTTAAACTCAAACCAATATATGAATTTTCGCAGATCAAATATAGTCGAACAAGACACTTTTGCATTGCTTACCCTAATTGTTTGCATAAGTTTCAATTGCATTATCGAATTCTTGGAATTTTTGCTAATTTTCTTAATTTTCATAAAATTGAAAATGGAGGTTACTTGATCATAATTTTCAATTTTTCTATATTGGGAAACTGTTAACTATTTTTCACTCTTAAACACATTTTTCAAATAAAAAATAGAAAAAAAAGAAATTTGGAGATGAAAAGGAATATTAGAAATGGACAATGGAAACTGTTTTCTATTTCTAAAAAGGGCCTTCTGTACTTGAGGTATATACTCTTCCTTTTATCCTTGTCTTTTGCATTGTCAAATATCCCTAATCTTGTGTTTGCTGCTTTGAAATATCTGGCAAAAATTATAGAAAATTTATCACTTAGGTATCTTGAGGTCTGAAGATTTATTACCCAAGATCCTTTACGTTTCAATATGACAACGAGGTAGCCTGAGATTTACAACTTCTTTTCACTAAGTATCCTTCAGTATAAAAAGTTTACCAATGAGATACCCTTTCTCGAAATTTGATAGATTATTATTAGAAATTGCTAACATTGGCTATAATTATAACCAAATATAAGCATCAGCTATCATAATATTATGGTTTTGTTGCAAAAGGCTAACACAATACATTATTTTGCTAATATATGAATATCTTTTATCACAATTAAGTGAATTTTTTAGTAATTTGCGAGGATTTTCATTGAAAACATTGATATATCATATATATTATTCTAGTCATGTACTATATTAACATTTTATGGTGAAAATTGATCAGATTTTGGCACAAATTCACCAATTGTCCACATAAGGCACCTAAGTGATAGCATTTTGAAACTTCGGGGTACCTCACTGTATGTATTGAAATGTCAGTATACTTAGATGATAAATGACCAAACCTCAAGGTACCTAAATGATAATTTTTGAGAATTATATGTCATGGACTCTTTGCTACCATAATTTATCTTGATGCTATAAATCTTGAAAAAACATTTAAAAAAGGGAAATAACACATCTCTATATGATCACGCCAAAACAATGATATTTCTTCGTCATCAACCTCATGAAAGTTTGAAAGTCAAATATCTTACTGTAAAAGATCTTTTTGTCCTTAAATTTAGGAGAAAGATTTGATCATTAAAAATATTTAGTCCTCCAAAAAACTCACTATGGATGGCTTCATCTGGGGCTATATGATTTTAGATTTATAAGTGAGTATAACTCTATAGTATTTAGAATTATCCCTTATATTGAAATTACGCGGGGATAATTTTGTTAAGGATGATATGTTAGAAAAGACATATTCTACTTTCATGCCTCGCATACGCTCCCATGGAAACAATGTTGAGAATAGGCTTTTAGAAAATAGTTTGAGTTAATATCATGTCTCTTTGTTGCTATGCTAAACAAAACAATGAACTACTAACGAAAAATCATCAATCACGACAGATTGGGTCAGAACCATTCCATGAAATGAATGCTACGATATGCGGCCATCAGGGATGCGGACGTGGACATGGACATGTTGTGGATGTGGTCGTAGACAATGCCATGCTCATAGTCATAATGGTTGGCATCATGGTACCCACAGTGAATCAAAGTTTAAAAAGTTTGCAAACAACAAGAAGGTTTATAAAAAGTTATGGAGACAAATTGCTATTGATATGGAAAGAAAGGTCATTGGTCACATACATGTCCTACAACCAAACACCGGTTGACCTTTACCAAGCATCGTTGAAGGGGAAATAAAAACATACTGAGACAAATTTTGTCGAACATCATGGTCTACTTGACGTGACACATCTTGATATTTCTTATTTCTTTGAAAATGCTAGTTTGAGAATTAATTATTTGATAGGTGATGGAAATGTTCAACTCGATTGAAATTTGTGATTTTAAAGTCTACTTTTGTGTTATATTATGTTGACTTTAATGTTACTACATTATCTTATTATGCACAAATTAGTGTAGTAGCGTGTATATGATATTTCACCTTGATGTATTTAGTTATGCTTGTGTATTACTTTTTTCATATTTAATTATTAGAATCAGGAAAGTTCCAACTATATTTGTAAAGCAGATCTCAAAATATGCTATTGTATTATGATTATTTGAAATGTTTTGTAATGAAACTAATGGATTCATGGTCTCACCAATAATTGTGTGTATTTTATGTTGAAAAAATATGGATTTAGTTAGGATCAATGGTAGAGATTTTTGTTTGGTAGAGATAGCAACAACACACACTATTCTCAAAAGTGAGATATACTTTTGTCCACTACAATAAGTTGAAGTGAATATTAATAAAATATTGCGTGTTTTAAACTTAATTGAAGGCTCCAGAAGATTACATACCATATTCCTTGGAGGAAGAAATTACTCATAAGTGAAGCTTTATTTTCTAATAGATCACGGAGAAATATATTTGTTTTTGGGATATTTGTTGTAAGGGTTATCACATTGAAATACTAAAAGTGATAAACATAATGAATATAATGCACTTTATTTTAGCGAATAAACATATAGCGGAAATATTATCAACATTTTCTTCTGAATTATATATACTTATATAATTCAATTGAATCTAATGTTGTGGTTAACTAGAAGTTAAAATATCAAAAAAAAATTTATTCTTAAGCATGATTGCTTGGATCATTCGGGTATAACAATGATGAAAATAGTTGTTGAAAATTTTCATGGATACCCATTGAAGATTTAGCAGATTCTTACAGCAAATGAAATCTCATGTGCTACTAGTGATTAGGGAAAACTGATTACTCCTACGTTTTTAGAATGGATACAAGAGTATATATGTGGGCCTAGTATTCAATCATATGGACCATTTTAATATTTTATGTCTCAATAGATATCTCAATATGTTGGTCACATGTTTGTTTATTATCCACTTGTAATTTGGAATTTGCGAGACTCCTTGCATAGATAATCTGACAATGAGCTCTCCAGAAAATTCATGATAATGTAGTAGAATTGACATCCCAAGCAATTAACGGTTGTTGTATATCAATTGGGTTATAGCTAAGCAATGAGCATCACATGGCCCACACACGTTCACGAAATGGTCTTGGGGAATATTTGATTAAATGCTTAAAGCTATTTCTTAGACCATTACATATGAGAAAAAAAATTCCTATTTTTACCCGAGGATATGCTATGTTCCATGCACACCACTAATTCACATTAGGCCAACTATTTCTCACAAAGACTGCCTATCACAACTTGTCTCTTAATAAGAATTAGATATATACCATCTACAAATTTTTGGTTGCACAATGTATGCCTCGATTGCTCCACCACAATGCATAAAAGAGACTTAGAATTTATGACGAAAATGAATCCACGTTGATTATAAAATGTTTTGAGCCATTGACTAGAGAATATTTTTCCAGCATGGCTTGGTGATTACAAATTGATGAAATAGTTTTCCAGAACTATGAAAGAAAAATAGAAGTTGGAAAACGACAACTTCTGTAGAACGCATCCTATGTCTTTTTTTTATTCACATACAAATCAATGTGAATTACAAGTTTATAAAATCATTCACTCGAAAAAAGTTGTAAACCAATTGCGAGATTCATTCATAACCAAATCAGATGTCCTAGCTATAAATGCTCATGCTCAAATTAATATCCAAATGATAAATCTTCTAAGACTTTGCAAAACGAATCTACTACATGTCAAAAGCATGGAAGACCCATCGATTCTAAAGATAAAACCCTAATAAAAAAAAGGGATCAAAATAAGCAAGCTATTCCCTTTATTATTTGTGAAACTCTAAAAAAGGAATCTCTATGAAGTGTAATAGTACAAAAAGGAGGAAATATGAACGAAACACCTTAGTGATGTCAAGTCCAAGAAACTAATGAAAAATTAAAAATACTGAGAATAGAGAAATCTTAGTAAATTATGTCACCATTGGAATACGATGAAACAAAATGCGACAATCATTGATTAAAGACATGTATGTAAAATTGCTACTGATTTGATAAAAGAAAATTAAGATCTTAAATCAAAATCAATTTAGGAATGTCAAAAATGAAAAGATTAGCCAAAATGGAACGATATAACCAGAAGTAGATGCAATTTTATTCAAATAAATCACCATGTCAAGTATAAATAGAACCCACTTATAGAAACCCTCCAAAATGAAGTTTGTGTTTTCATGACAATTCATTTATCAGAATCAAAGGTTAGTTTAAAACCAACTTTGTTTAGGAAACCACTAGAAACCAAATTCTATGTATGTTTAGGAACATGCATTACATTTTATAAAGGAATAAAATTTCAAGAGTTTAACTTCAAAAGGACCTTTCCCTTACCAAGTACCGGGGATAGAACTAGAATTGGCCATGACACCCCCCCCCCCCCCCCCCCCCCACCAATACACAAAATCAACTTTATCATACTCTTGGAATATGTTTCGGCACCAATATCTGCAATCGACTTGACAATGTTCACCTCAGAGATCATAGTAACAAACACTTATCGAGGTTTGACCTATCTTGCCATGAGTCCATCACGCTCTCTTGATTTGTTTCTAGCCACCTCCAGGGTTGAATAGAGACCTCTTGCCACAAAACGGCTTCTACATATTGCTTAAGACCAAGCCACCCGTATGGAGATCAAATCACCCTTTGTTTCAGGGTTCAGTAGGGACCTCTTGCCATGAAACGACTTTACTTACTGCTTGAGATGAAGCCACCCTTCTGGAAATCAAATCACCCTTTATTCCAAGGCTTTTTGAAGCTACCATTTTTTCCTGTACTTCTCGACTCAACTAGGTTAATAGGCAAAGAGGAATACTCAAAGGACTTCTCTTTCGCTTGTTTATAGTTCTGGTTCTCTAAGTAAATGTGGGAAGTTAATTCTTGCATAGTCATGTCATTCTTTTAATATTTTAACTGAATCTTGTAGTTTTCCTAGGAAAGAGGCAATTTCTCAACGTGACAGTTTGCTTGAAGAATCTCACACATTTTCATTCATTGGATAAGGATGTCTACACACAAGTTTTCATACTCATGAATTTCGTCTAAAATTGATTGTCATCGGTCATGGTGAAGGACAACTACTTACTGCAGATATACTTTTTGGTTGTGCTATCATCCATTCCATTTTTATTGTGCAAAGCCTTTGGTATTTCCTTAATGGTTTTAATTTATATATATATATATATATAAATTAAAACCATTAAGGAAATACCAAATATATATATATATATATATACACGTACATACATACATATATATATATATATATATATATGTATATATATCTCATATAGTGGGCCAGTCATATAATGCAACAACGCTCTTTTGTAGGTTTTATTATCTTTCTCGAAGTCTCGGTTCAAATTAGCATGTGCGTTACCGTTCGAGAGGGTATGATGGACTTCGATTTGCCCAAGGAACAACTCTATCTCATCATACCACATTTTATAGTTTTTTCCATATGGAGATTCAGTTTTAACATGTTAGAAATGATAAAACAAGTGTTAGCCATGTTCTAATTACTCATTTTAATAAACAATTAGATTGTCAACTAAATAACATAAATGGGTAACTAGGAAAACAAACTCGAGATAGTAAAACTAACTCAAGATGGGGGCAAAACCAGCTTAAACTGACGAAACTAGGGACTTTAAATAGAAAGACCTTAATCTCAACATAATAGACCTTGAACTTAGGAAAATCAACCTTGAGCAAAGATAATTAAACAATAGAACGAAGGAGAAATGGAGAGGAAATATCAAAAAGAAAGAAGTTACCGTGACTAAAGTTCACTATTGCCCAAATTTGTTCACGGCCTCGCACCAGTAAATATGGGATCAACCGACACTTCGAATCCCATAGTTAACACGACACCTACCACATGAGTGTACCCTGATATGATGGGTTGAAGTATATCGTAACTTGCTCAGTAATTACATAATCAAAGGAACTCAAGAATAGAAGAGAGGATACGGACTTTAGCATTTTTTTATGTGTATTAAATGATCTCCTAAAGTATCAAATTTATAGTCACAAATCTACCCATATGCAACTTCCAGTTGTGGAAGAGGACGAAAAATTCAGCCCTTGATAAAACATGGGCAGATATGCTGGAGCTAAGAATTCAGCGCAAATGAGGAAGGCACAGATATAGAAGGAGTAGGTGTAGAAAAAGTCAAAAAATGTATCTCGAGCTGGAGTTTGCAACCTTAAAGCTCGAACCTAGTGTAATAGCTCTTGTAGCCTTGAGCTCTACCAAGAAGGGAACTCTCCTCGAATTCGACTTTGTCACAAAGAAAAAAGTACCACTATCATAAAAATAAAAGTTCGGGTCAGAAAACAACCATATCACCTGACACGACTTGATACACCAGCCGTCCAACCTGGCTTGGCATGGCGTGTTGTGGCAAATGTGCATTTGTGTCCCACCATGCCTACTCTAGGCCCACAAGACTTTACCAAGTCTAAGAAGAAGGGGGTACACAAAAATGATTTGCCACCTTTACATTTTCTATGAGGGATAAATGAATTTGGACATATTGAACAAAATTGAAGCATACAATACCCAAATTCTCACAACAACATGAGTACCAGAATTAACAAAAAGTCAACGTGATGGAAGAAGACCAGTCCAATAAAGGAAATATGTGAACTAGACCCTCGTCAAAGAACCGTTAAGACAAAAGGCAAAAGCCTATTTTTTGGGTGTCGAAAGCCCCGTTCTCTTACGAAAGCTTGTTACTGCTTCCAAATAAGAAAGGCAAAGACGGGCTGAATCATCGTAAGAATAATAACACGAAGTTTAACTTTGTTGCGATGACATCTGAAATCAGCCTAATCCAAGATGACGAGGCATGGTATTTTGATTCGGGGGATAAAAAGCATGTTTAATGATAGGAGGGTTTCAGATTATATGAACCCATGGATTATAATATTGTCTTATTCATGTATAATGGTGCGGTTACTCAAGTCAAAGGGAAGGGAAAGTTGATTTACTTTTACTGCTGGGAAAACCCTTACTGACTTCCATATGTCATGCTCTGCTATCAGGAAAAACCTCGTGTCTGGTAGCATGTTAAAAAGTTTCTACTTTTAGCTAGTCTTAAAGGCTAATAAGTTTGTACTTGCAAAGGATGGGGCCTTTTTTGAAAAGGTTTATATCTTTTTTTAATCAAATGTTAATAAAATGGATAGTTTGGTTTGTATGCTTTAGTTTTCATTTTCAGCATCATACACAGGCCATGTTAACTTTCGTAGAATGCATGAAGTGGCTAATTCTTGTTTGATTTCATGTTTTGATAAAAATGATGGAAAATGTCAAGCATGTATGCTTAGGAAAATTATAGGACTTTCATTTCTTTTGATTCAAAGAAGTACTAGTCTATTTAATCTTAATAAATAATTTTTGTAGTTTTTATAACACTTTGGATTTAGGATGTGTTTATATCCTAATTTCGAGGGAGTTGGGACAACACCGTTTTGGGCAAAGTGCCACGTGCTTATCATGGGAGGTCCTCCTTAAGGAGAATCAGACTTCTAGGTACTAAGATAACGGCATCTTGAACCCAATGTCTTGAGAAGTTTATCACCCTAGCAAGGGTATTAGCCACTTAAGGCTCAAGATGGTTGAAGTGTAAAGGGATCTCGAACTCAAGAGATTGCCAAGAAGGCTGCAAGACAGGTGGTTTCCAGGCTCAAGACATCTATTTGGAGCGCAATTTCAGATGCGTGGGCACGTAGAGCATGTAGAAGAGACTTTAGCTGAAAATGAGGACGTGGGCATCAAGAAATATATTCAAGCACCAAATCAAGGGCATGTTCATTGATCATTCATGCATTTAAGGAGCATAGTGGCCTGACGTGGGGGAAGAAAGAGCCGTGGAAATAGGGTAGCTGTTATTTAGTTTTTTCTATAAATAAGCGACTCTATTGTTGTCCAAAACAGTACACACACTCATATAGAACCTCTTCAAGTTTTCCTTATGGCACACTTGTTCTTTTTTCCTAGGAGTAGCATAACTTAACTTAGTCTAGCATAGATCTTGTTGTACTTGCTTCTTCAGTCACATAGTGCTTCGGACTTCAGGTATGAACTCTTCATTTTAATTTGTTCCTAAAATCGACAAGTTAAGATTTGAGGCTTTAGTTTAAGGTTTTGATGGCCAAAGCTTGACCTTGATTGCGTTGGTCTTAAAACTACTATCACTGCTTAATAAGTCAGGTGAACTTAGGTTTACGCCACTATTTAAGGCTTTTACGGCCAAGGCATGACCTTGATTGCGTTGGTCTTAATCCAGTGATCCAAATACGGTTTGCTCTATCTAAATCTTGTCATACTTTAACTCATTCGAGATATTATAAGTCAAAGGTGCCAGGCTTAAAAATCAGTAGACTTGGGCTTGTAAGTGGACTGTTGAGCTTTTGGGATTGCCTATACCCCAGTTCTTGAATTTTAAGTGCACGAGAAAAGGTGTCTGTGGGCCCTGCTTCATCACTGTAACTGCCACTTGAGTTAGGTCCATATCTCTTTAATTTTCAGTCAAAAAATATAAAAAAAAATCTACTAAAAAATATCTAAAAAAAAGTCTTCTTAATTGAAGTATAAGCAGAACTTGTGGAATAACTGAAGATAGATACACCAAAATATCACCTCGTTTCTCAAAAAGGTGAGTGGTTGAGGTTAAAGACGTGTGGTCTGAAATTAGGCTCACTCCCTAGTCTCGTTGAGTCCCTTTTCCACGTTTGTTTACATTTGTATTTACGGTGACCACATCACACTTAGTAAGAAACACATATAGAAAACGCGCCTTTTGGAGATCGCAATGGGAGACTTAATGCAAGACTTCATTGTCTTTAACCCCATCACGGATAACGAAATGTAATGATAGACCATTCGCTGATGATTAGAACCGGGAGCTCCAGTGCTCTTGAGCATGAGGAACTAGAAGGCCTAACCTTGATTGGGTCCCCACTCGAGCACCCTCTTAAACACAACCCTATATCACGAGGGGATGAAACTAGTCACAACCGCAGCAATGAAAGCAATGGTGATGAAGACCTCCTGGAAGACGAGCGGATTGGGCTTAATGGCTATTCTCGAAAGAGTTTCATGGCCATACTTGAACTTCGTTTAGGAATCTTGGACCAAAGTGCTCAACAAGCTATAAAAGAGGCCTTTAAGAAAAAACGTGCTAAAATAGAGCGCACTCTAGCAGCCCAGTGTGAAAACTCTACCGCCATGAGAGCCGTGATCAATGACTTTAGAACCTCAATAAATAAGAGGCTTCAAAGAGAAACTGATAGAGTCTTAGTTGAGATGAACTCAACCTTGTCTTCTACCGCTACCCTTATTGCTAAGTTCATGGCAAGACAGTTAGTAGTTGAGGTCGAGCCTATCTTGGTTAGATAGGTTAAGGCTCATAATGGCTTAGTCCAAGCCGTTTGAGAGGACATCAGGAGACTCAGGCTTGTACCTCCTCCATCAATTCCAATTGGATACCCATGTGATGCTCTCTCGAGCTCACGATTACCAATGGCTCAAGTTGACTACATAGTCCCTAAGAGAATGGGAAACCCAATTGTGGCTAACCTAAGTATTACACACTTGGAATCCAGCCATAGTAATGACAATGTGGCCCTTGGGGTTGCTGGGCCTTCGAACCGGGGATTCTCTCTGACTTCGAGGGATCTCAACGCCAATGTGCCCATTGCACCTATCCTCCAGATAGGGGGACATACCATTCGTGCCCTCCTCAAGTTGGAGAGGATGCCTCGAGGCTGACTCAAGGCCTTGATATAGGTGTGTAAGGAACGGTACCCACTTTAGGGGACTTGGCCCTTCCTCCTAGATCTCTTCATACGTATCGAGCTGGAAGGTAAGCTAACCACCCACATCCTTAAGATCGAAACTTGGGGATTGATCAAGCAATGATGAATCAACAGCCTGCTAATGTAGGTGTGCCCTTAGGTATGCAATATAACCCAGAGTTTGCCAGAACATACTTCGTGGCCAATCAAATGCATGGCCAAAATGATCAAGGGGGTTACGCAAGGTATGGGGGGCAACAACCGTTCCCACACCTTATAGTAATGGGAGCTCAAGGGTATCCTGTAGATCCCCCTCGAGACCTCTAACCACTTGAGGGGCAATAGCAGGTGCATAGCCATGTGCCTAACTTACCCCTCCAAGACTAATTGGCCACCCTTATCGAATAGATGTATGGATCAGGCCTCACGAGGGTCAATAGAAACTTGTATAATAAACTTTACCTTGAATATATTGATAGGGAATTCGCTTCCCTCGAGGACAAAAAATCCTCAAGTTCGCCCATTTCTCACGAGAAGGTAGTGTGCCTGTCCTCGAGCATTTGGCAAGGTTTAATTGTCCATGTAGAGAAGTGGCTGGTAATTAGTATCTCAAACTTAAGTTGTTCCCTAGTTCTTTCACAGGTTTCAATGGTACATTAGCCTATCACCTAATTCCATTTACTGTTGGGATGATATGGCCAAGAAATTCCAGGCCCAGTTCCCAAGAATGGAACTAGGAACTTCCTTGTCACACTTGGCTTGAATGAGACAAAAGCTAAGTGAATAAGTGGAAGACTACATTAACCGGTTCAAAAGAGCTAGGTTGAAATGCACTATAGCCCTTCCTGAAGTTGAGTATGCCAAGCTACCCTTAAATGGCTTGGATATTGAATTTAAGAAGAAGTTTGAGGGCTTAAACTTCACGACTCTTCTATAGTTGGCAGAATGTGCTAGTAGATGCATGGCTGTCTTAAAAGAAGAAACCCTTAAGAAGAATAGCGTGTATGGAACCTACAGGCGTGACTTAATTGAAGAGGATGAAGATCCTCCTATGAAATTGTCATGATTCAAGCAGAATCTTGATCATAACCTAAGAGGAAGAGAGTTGGGATAAGGAAGAATTGAGAAAGAGATCAGAAGAAGAGAGAATAGAGATGAGAAGTACAGGATATTTTCATTAACTTGGATGATCATTACAATTGATGCTACAAACTACTTATACAAGCAAATGGGGCAAGACCACTCAAAATATCTAAGTTAGAACCTAAGAAATATCTAGATTCCCAACTAACCAACCAACCAACAACTAACTAATATTTCCTAATACACTTGACTTGAATTAACTAACTAAGACAATTGAATTATTACTCCTAATACAAATGAACTACTTGATTACTACTAATGGCCTATTACTACTTTATCCCATATATCACAATCATGAAAATAAACCCCCCTTAGAGATTCTTGTCCTCAAGAATCTTACTAGAGAGTTGTAGCTTGAAGAGCTCTTGTAGGATTTGTAGCATCTCTTTACAGTATGCAGTATAGTGCAAGAATTCATGGTAGCTCAGCACGTTACCCTTCATAAGGACTATCAGCACATACCTCTCTTCTGTTCCTGTCAGCATCTTAGAATTTGCAAACAGTTTGTAGTCATTGCTTCTACTTACTTCTATTTGCACCCATGACATAACCCAGTCCTCAATTTCCTGTCCATGCCAATGAAACCAGGCCTATGCAGCAACCCTATCTTTTCCCTTGCAATACAAAGTTAAGTCACCTAACACTAGTAGCTTTGTACGTCTTTTATTCTTAGCAACTAGGGAATACAATCGTTCAGCTTAATCAGGCGTTCTTTGCTTCTCCTTGATTTGATTACACTAGCCATTACACTTATTACATCTAAAACTCAATGCTACAATAGCTATTATCTTCTTTAGATGCTTAAGTTGATGCTCAAACCTTTTAACCGAAGTATTTTGGCCTTCAATCTTGAATTGAGTACTCCCCAACACCAATCCTCTTACTAACTTCCATTACAATTTCTTGCCAAAACTTGGAAAAGGTTGCTATAGACCAAGTTTTCAACCCATACTTCTTGATCTCCCTTCGGACCCAAGTAATGTCATAGAAACAAATTTATGTATCACCACCACGAATCCAAGATTGTGTTTGAAGTCTATCAAGCTTCTTGCTCTTTGTCTTAGACTGCCTAACTCTTGCTCTCCTAATCATGTAAATCTTTTCAAGAACACTGTCTTTCGGCTTAATAAGTTGGAAATCTGGTGGTGTACCCCTGTCATTTAAGATTAGCATTGCTCTTGCTCCAATTGAATTGCTGTTGTAACATCGGTTAAGCCACTGCAGATTGCACCAAATTTAGGATCCTTTTCTTTCATTGTAGTGTCACCCAAATGCACCAAGTCATCATGAGTAACGTATTGTAATGTTGCATTATAGCCATGAATTGGTCCTAAATTTGCTATAATATCAGGTTTCCCTTCCCTCGGATTAGGAGGCCGCAATTAAGCCTGATTTATTACTGTATTATTCACCAAATTGTCCTTGCACTGATCTTGTATATGATCCTTTCATTTTGCTGCAGTGAGAATCGGTTGCATCATCTTAAGGACCTAACTTGTGGTTGTAATATCTACATGGCTGTCCTTGTACTGAGCTTCCTCATTGGTCTTTAATTTCGCTATTGCCACCTTCAATTTCACCAATGAGGAATCATGAACAGGTCAAAAATTTGCTTGATCAATCTTATCTAGAATTTTCAAGATTTATTGCTGAATCGGTATCAATTCCACTGTAGTAACATTAGTTTGCATCAATTCAACTTGAACAAGATGTATTGCTGCAGCATTGACCTGAACCGATGTCACAACATTCCGTTTATTAGCTTGTTCTTACATCTCCGAAGGCTATGATTGGATCTTCTCTTGTGATTGCCGCATACTCTCCAATGTTGCCATCATGTCTTGAGCTAGCGGCAGCATCCTCTAAAACAACTCATGGTATGAATCTCCAACCATGGTTGCCATAATTAGATGCAAAAATCAGTTAGTTCCAATGTAATTTCAGCAAGACAAATGAAAAAAAAATGAGCAAGTTCTGGTGCCAAGAATCGAAGCTCTGATACCATTTGTCATGATTCAATTAGAATCTTGATCATAACCTAAGAGGAAGAGAGTTGGGATAAAGAAGAATTGAGAAAGAGATGAGAAGAAGAGAGAATAGAGAGGAGAAGTAGAAGATATTTTCATTGACTTGGATGGTCATTACAATTGATGCTACAACTACTTATACTAGCAAATGGGGCAAGACCACTTAAAATATTTAAGCTAGAACCTAAGAAACATCTAGATTCCCAATTAACTAACCTGCCCACATACTAACTAATATTTTCTATTACACTTGACTTGAATTAACTAACTAATACAATTGAAGTATTACTCCTAATACAAATGAACTACTTAATTACTACTAATGACCTATTACTACTTTATCCCATATATCACAATCATGATAGAAATTGATGTTGCTGAGGATGTCAAAGGACCTCCTATGGTTTGCAATCCTTTGGTCAAGAAGGATATCAAAGCCAAGAAGTCATATCAATCCTAAGACTTGAGGACGTACTCATTTGACCTCTCAAAAGCCAATGTCATATTTGATTGGCTTGAGGCGAATAAAAAAAATCAAGATTAGGGGAAAACACAGAAAACCTAACCCTAATTCAATAAAGGGAAAGGTATACTTTAAATGGCATGATTAGTTGACTCATTCAACGAAAAACTATATGATCTTTAGAAACGTGGTCCAAGTTGCGATTGAGGCAAGCAAACTAATCTTCCCTAGAGAAGGACTGATGGTATCGATAAAGACCCTTTCCCTAGTCCTCTTCAAGTCAACTTTATTGACACTTCTGCTAAAATGATCGATGTAGTGTCCAGGCTAATCCTTTCCCCCTCTACAAGAGAAAGACGGTTTTTAACAACACTCAAAAAGCAGGGGTAGCAAACAACCTATTTAAAAGGCTGGTTTGAGGAAATCTTAAGGTTCTCAACACTCGTGCGTACGCTTGATGATAGAATTTTCCATTGACACATTACTAAACTCCATCCTACGAACTAATGTTCGATTTTCAAGAACTTACTGATCAAACTCCGCAACAATTCAACCATTAAGTTAACAGTGGTTAAGGAGTTGGCTATGGAAATCAATAGTTATCGTGGGCGGATGTGTCTCATAATTATGCATTTTTTCGTTGCTATTTTGGCTATTTTATACATGTTCGATTATCATTATTGTTAGAATTATGTCTTAAATTACTTGTTTTAAGTTTATGGGTTGTCGTGGGGTCACCGATCGATCGGGTGATTTAAGTGTATTTTCGGGATTTTTGGACCGTAAGAGCCGATCGATTGGCCCGGTTCGGATCGATCGGGACCTCCCAGACACTGGTCTATAAATAGGGGCGTAGGGTTTACGTCATTAGTGATCCAACTAGTGTGAGGCGCCACCATTGAGAGAGAGAGAGGTGATTCTGTAATTCCTCCAATTCAGCTATTCGAGTGCTACGAGAGTTAAGAGAAAGTGATTGTAATTCTTTCATACATCTAGTTAAGAGGAAGTGTCATTGTAATTCTTTCGTTCAAGTATCAATAAAGAATCTCCATCTCCGCCCGTGGTTTTCTCCCCTCTCGATTGTAGAGGGGTTCCCACGTAAATATTGTGCGTTCTCGTTTGTTCTTTCTTTCTCATATGTTTGTTTACTTCTTGTTTGTGTGAGTCATATTATTTGAATTGAATCAAATGATTAGGGTCTATGCTTCCGCATCAAGATTTCCTTAACAAATTGGTATCAAAGAATATCAGTTTGTTCAAGATTTATCCGCACAAATTGGTATAAGAGCATATCAGATTTGTTAAGATTCCTCACAAATTGGTATCAAAACCCTGTTTATTTCAATTTGATACTATGACGTCCGCAATTAGATCCGAAGTTGAGAAGTTTGGTGGTCAAAGAAGCTTCAGTTTATGGCAGGTTCGCGTTAATGGCCTCTTGACTCAAAGTGGCTTGAAGAAAGCTTTAGATGGGAAAGAGAAGAAACCAGAGAATTTGACAGAAGCACAATGTGAGGAGTTAGATGAGAAGGCTCCCACTGCAATTCAGACGTGTCTTACCGATGATGTTTTGGCAGAAGTTCTGGATGTGAAGACCGCTAAGGCGTTATGGGAGAAATTGCAGGATATTTTCTGTTTCAAGTCCGTCTCTAACAAACTCGCAGTTAAGCGTCGGTTGTTCACGTTTCGTATGTCAGAAGGTACGTCACTTAAGAATCACGTCAATGAATTTAATTCAATTATTCAAGATTTGAAAGAATTGGATGATGTTCCTAAGGATGAAGATCAGGCAATGTTGTTATTATGTTCTCTCTCTACTTCATATAAGGGTTTTGTTGAAAGCATGATTTATAGTGGTAGACAAACCATATATGTTGATGAAGTTAAGAGAAACATACTGAGTAAAGAACGAGTAGATAGAGAATTATCTGATTCTGTTTATAACTCAGGTAGTGGTTTATTTGTGAGAGGGAGAACTGAGTATGATCATAGTGGAAGCAAGTCTAAGTCTAGGCATCAAGACCTAACCTATAACTACTATCATAAGAAAGAGCTTGTTAAGAAAGACTATTATAAGCTTAAGAGAAAACTTGAAGCCGATAACAGGTCTAACCAGATATCCATAGGAGTTGGTGTTATGGATGGTGAGAATGACGATCTTCTGCTGTCAATGTCTGCACCTCAGTCCAATTTGAGAGATAGTTGGATTTTGGATTCGGGCTGCTCCTATCATGTCTGTCCCAACCGAGATTAGTTTTCCACGTACGAGTTCGTTCAAGGTGGAGTTGCTTTGATGGGTAATGATACTTCATGCAAAGTTCTGGGCATAGGAACAATTCGTTTTAGGATGTTCGATGGCACTATCTGGGTTTTGAGTGATGTTCGCCATGTTCCTGATTTGAAGAAGAATCTCATCTCTTTAGGTACTCTTGAGTCTAAAGGGTACAGGTACACAACTGAAGGTGGAGTTTTGAAGGTCGTTAAGGGTGCTTTGAAAGTCATGAAAGGCAGAAGGGTAGGTACTCTGTATGAGCTTGTCAGTTCCACAGTTGTTAGATCTATTACAGCATCTTCATCATCCTTGTTGTTGATAGAACCAGAGATCACAAATTCAGGACGTTTGAGATTGGATCATTCAGGTGATAGGGGTCTGTCTGAGCACAGTGTGAGGGGCTCTTTGTGTGGTCAGTCTACAAGACTGATAGCCTGTAAACAAGGGCTTTATGGGAAGCAGAAAGGTTTTCGCTCCAAGCAATTCCTGACGATCAGAGATGTCACGTTTGATGAATCTTCATTATTGATTCTACAGAATATGTCATCAGTTGTTTGTGATTCAGGTCACATGAGTAAGCTAGAGGGAGTTCAGTTTCAGTTAAGTAACACAGTTCAGCAGCAGGTGACTATTTCAGATAATGTGTCAAGAGCCAATTCAGAGAAAAAGAAGATTGGCATTGCTGATAACCTCTCAGATATGTTCACTCAGTTGCTACCTAGCAAGAAGTTCAAGCTTCGCTCGGACTCGGTTAGGTTTCGTGTATTGTCAAGTTAAGCCCCGTGTGTGGGGTGTTTAGTGGAGAAGGTGGAGGAAATTCTTTTATGTATGTAATTTGAGCCAAGGTGGGGATTTGTTAGGATTATGTCTCAAATTACTTGTTTTAGGTTTATGGGTTGCCGTGGGGTCACCGATCGATCGGGAGGGGAGCCCGATCGATCGGGTGATTTAAGTGTATTTTCGGGATTTTGGGCCGTAAGAGGGCCAATCGATCGGCCCGGTTCCGATCAATCGGGACCTCCCAGACACGGGTCTCTAAATAGGGGCGTAGGGTTTACGTCATTAGTGATCCAATCAAAGTGTGAGGCGCCGCCATTGAGAGAGAGAAAGGTAATTTTGTAATTCCTCCAATTCAGATATTCGAGTGCTACTAGAGTTAAGAGAAAGTGATTATAATTCTTTCATAGATCTCGTTCAGACGAAGTGTTGTTGTAATTCTTCCATTCAAGTATCAATAAAGAATCTCTATCTCTGCCCGTGGTTTTCTCTCCTCTCGATTGTAGAGGGGTTTCCACGTAAATATTGTGTATTCTCGTTTGTTCTTTCTTTCTCATATATTTGTTTACTTCTTGTTTGTGTGAGTCATATTATTTGAATCGAATCAAGTGATTAGGGTCTACGCTTCCACATCAAGATTTCCCTAACAAATTGGTATCAAAGAATATCAGTTTGTTCAAGATTTATCCGCACAATTATATCTTGGCTTTGATCGTTTTATGTTTTATAGGTTCAAAGATTAAAGTTTCTTAAATGTCAAATTTTAGTGCAAACGAGACAAAATTCGATGCGGGGTCAATTGAATCAAGTCAATTAAGGTTTGGGAGAAGATCGTACGAGCCCGTATCACATACAGGGCCACCTTCACCTGTGCATAGCCTAACCTGCAGCCCATGTCCTGCTTGTTCGTGCTTCAACACCCTTTGGCCCATCATCGCAGCACAACCACCGAACCGGCTCAACAACGCCACCCTCCAGCCAGCTTCCAACCCATCACCTTCGGCCCAAACTCCAGTCTGTAGGGGTTTCGCACAGGAGGAGCAGTAGATCGTTTATGATTTCTGAGTTTTTAATATCGGAATCCATCTTTTAATTCTCCGGTTTTTTCCCCTGTTTTCATTCACGGATGTTATTTCCCAGATCTCCCTTTGCTCAATTTGTACTTTTTCCCTGATTGGAACGTGAGAAATTTTAGCGCGAGATTGACATGGGCTCGCTCATCTCCTCCTTCACCTGTTCATCCTTAATGAACAACTAACTTGCTCTTTAGATTTAGATGAAGTCTTAGTCTTTGTACTTTTGTATTACTTATATTTGGAATAATTTTTTTGTGTTGCATGAATTACTTGACTGTGAGAAACACCTTAAAGTATTATGCCTAATTTATTATTCAATAGAGATGATTTTTAATTTTGTAACCTTTAACCATTGATGTTGATACATGTGTATTAATTCTTTTTGCTAGTAACCTTAGGATTAATTAATCAAGCAATGATTTTCATAGAATTGTTAATTAGATCATATTTTCATTATGCTTTAGTTAGATAGGGTCAATATGTGACAATTAACAATACGTTAGGTACAGTTTATTTTCCCTATATTTTAGTTAGATAGGGTCAATACGTGACACTAACATTACCATCTTAGTAGGTCTAAGCTTGTAGCTGAAACCACTACACATGTGACAAATCAATAATTCCAATTTAAGAATTGACACAAGAGTAATTGGATAATGATGATTCAGAGCCTAGGTTCCAATCCAACATTCTTTTCCCCTTTAAAAGTAGAATTCCTTAGTTTAATTGTCATTTCCTTTGATTAATTAACAAAAAATCCCTTAATTTTCCTCAAGTCAATTTA
Organism: Simmondsia chinensis; assembly: GCA_018398585.1. NCBI lineage: Eukaryota > Viridiplantae > Streptophyta > Magnoliopsida > Caryophyllales > Simmondsiaceae > Simmondsia > Simmondsia chinensis. Next base: position 17,525,680 of record JAGTTD010000005.1, read on the forward strand.
ACTCATAGAATAATTTATGTACTCTTAGTCCATATGATTTGACACTCTCTCACCCTATACTTCAATTTAGATGCATTTAGTAGATCGGGTTTAATATTAAATTTTTATTTACACAGAAAAACACATCATAGGCGCACTCAGAGGCTTACAAATTGAGAGAGAATATCTTGATATCTGGAGAGGGCATCCTACAAGGCATTGCCACCATTGTTGTGGGGTAATATAGGGAGCAATGAGGAAACTCAATCCACTTCCTCAATACATATCTCCTAATGATCCTCTTTTGGAATTAAATATGTCATCTGAGAAGCCTAGCATGTACGAGCCTACTAAAGATCCACCTTTAATGGGTTAAATCATCATGGGGATTGGGCACCCCAAGAGAAATCCAAAATACCACCTGCTTGACGTGGACATCAGTTACGGACGACAGTCAGGACACCAACCTTCTGGGGTTTGTATTGGTAACGTCTGGAGAAGGGATCACCTGAACAAGAAGGTGCAAGTCCCTCTAGCCGTACTTGAACCTAGAAGAGAAGGCAGTTGCGAAGGAAAGCGGCACAATGAAGAGCTTTACCTGATAATTTCTTGATTAGGCTCTCTGAAGAGGAAGCCAAAGTCTGCAAGGGCAGGCAAACTGTGTCTATGGATCTTAAGACCTTTCACTGCTGCTGATAAAGGTGAGCCACATAAGAAGCTTGAGAGATAGACTAGTCTCTCGTATATTGAAGGAAAGGAATCTTGGTAGGATCAACTTGCCAAGAATTGGTTGGCTCGAAGATCATCGGATGATGAGGAGGAGTACAACCCCTCATTGTCAACCCAGTGGAAACTCTGGACCATTTTAAACCAACATGGTATGATAGAGAGAATGATTTCCACAAAGAAGATTTCCCCCAACCTATGGAGGAATCTCAAACTCCAAGGGTTGAGCAAAATGACCAACCTCTAGATCAGGACATACTAACTGATGGCAGTCCTCAAAAGCAAGATTAGGATGTGCCAATGGATGGAAGTCTTATGAAGGAAACAAACCAAGAGGTCCAAATATAGTTTGGAACACGGCTCGAGAAGGTTGATGTTAGAACTGTCTTAGTCCTCCCCTTGGTGTTCATGGCAACTAATGCTCAAGAAGACCTCGAGGGAGATGTGATAGCATCAGACGAAGATCCCCAGTGGAGCTTGTAGCTAAAGTAGCAACTACCACTGGTAACCCTAATCCTTTATCTTTCAAAATTACAACCCCAACATCCAAGTCAATTGATGACACATCTGACATAATGAAGATGATTTTTGATGGGCCCAATACCACCAATAAACACATCAAGCCTCCATACATCAAAGCCAAATTTGATGGCATCCTGGTGAATAGGGTCTTTGTGGATAATGACGAGATGACTTGATTACTTCAGATGTTGCAATCTATGGGTTTTCTAGAGCCACCAAGAGTCACCACTAAGTCTGAAGAGGTCATCCCGATTGAGTTAATTATTGGCAGCTTGAACAAGCTAACAACCTTCTTTTTAGTGGACACTACCTCAAGCTAAAACATTTTGCTTGGGAGAGATTGGCTACATGCCAATTATTGTATCCCTTCTTCACTTCACCAGCTATTAATCTTCTAGAATCATGACAAATATGAGGTTGTTATGGTAGATAACAAGCCATTAATGGCTTGCTCCAATTATGTTGAGGCAAAGTTGATGTCAAAAGGACCACTCCTTAGTCTGCCCAACACTAAGAAATGATAGCCATCCTTGACAAACCACTTATTGAAGTCGAGGTTGATCAAATGTATGTGAAGTAAAACGACTTTGAATTTTGGGGATGCATGAGTGCCCTTCTTGATAAAGGAGACCTCCAAGGCACACCAGAAGAATGGCACAGAGGGCAAATTCCTCAGCTATAGCAAAGCTCGTCGCTTGGCCTGTTCAGGACCAACTTTGGGCTAAGCAGCCATTCGATGAAAATAGCCTTAAAGTCTAGATGGCACAAGAAAATGGGCTGTAGTTATCTAACTCGAGAGCAGTGTCGGCTAAGATGCAGGATTTGAGGTTTGAAGTTAAAAACCCCTCCTCAAGGTTAACTGGGGCTCAACAGAATACCTAAGACCTACCTATCTGAGTGCTCTACTTTTTAAAGAGTAGAGGAAGCAGTATTAGACCTTGCTCTGTGAGTTCAAGGACTACTTTGTTTGGGATCATCATGAGATGCCTAGCCTAGACAGAAAGGTGGTTGAGTATAGGCTCCCTCTCAAGCTAGGCTCGAGGCCCATCATTCAAGCCTAGAGAAGGATGTCCCAAAAAGTAATTGATTTGGTCAATTGAGAGACTCTTAAAGGTCAAATTCATCAAGACTACCATGTATGTCAAATGGTTGGGAAACATTGTTTTTGTCATAAAAAAGAATGGCTAAATCAGAGTTTGTAATGATTTTAGAGATTTGAATGCAGCCACCCCAAAGGATGAATACCCAATGCCAATAGCTGATGTTCTCATTGATTCATCCTCAAGGAATGAGGCCTCACCCTTTATGGATGGCTATTGTAGATACTACCAAGTTATGATTTCTTCGGAGGAAACCCACAAAACGACATTCAGGTGTCTTGGATCAATAGGAACCTTTGAGTGGGTGGTTATGCCATCTGGCTTAAAAAATGCGGGTAGCACTTACTAGAGAGCCATGAACATGATCTTTCACTATCTCATTGGCAAGACCATGGAAGTCTGCATAGATGACATCATGGTCAAATAAAAGCCTCAACTCAAACACTTGGAAGACTTTAGAGGACCATTCCTTAGAAGGAGGAGCCATAACCTCAAGATGAACCCCTTGAAGTGTGCCTTTGGTGTGCATGCTAGAAACTTCCTCGGTTTTCTAGTTGTCTACAGGGGCATCGATGTGGACACAGATAAAACTTAGGCCATTTAAGAGGACAAACCACCTTCAAGTAAAAATGAGGTTCCATGCTTCTTGGGGTAGGTCGATTTTCTGAGACGCTTCATTTCAAATGTCGCAGGGAAAACCAAAGTCTTCTCTCTACTGCTGAGACTTAAGTTTGAGAAAGACTTCAAGTAGGAGGAGCCACAGCAAGAAGCTTTTAAGTCTATCAAGGAGTACTTGATCAGGCTGCCAGTGTTGATTCCACCAACCACCAATGCAGGGAAAACCTTTAAAAAACAAGCTATGATGGATGAGCTAACTAACTTGGACCAAGTTAGGCTTGACGCCTTTCATAAGCTATAGAAACAAAAGAAGAAGGTTGCCAAAGCCTACAATGAAAAGGTCAAACCTAGGTCCTTTGACTTTGGGGATTAGTCTGGAAAGTGGTTCTGCCCATTAGCAGAAAGGTCATATCTTGGGAAGTGGTCCCCAAATTGGGAGGGTCTATTCAGAGTCACAGAGGTATTTAGAGGAAATGCTTACTTACTCCAAGACCTAGATGGACGGACTCACCCAAGAGCCATCAATGGAAGGTTCCTATAGAAATATGCACCATCAATTTGGGATTCTAATGAGGAAGTCGTTAAATTTAGATTTCTTGAATTATGGGCACAATTTCTATTTCAATGTATTGAGGATCAACTCCATGACCCCTGAGTTAGAAAGATAAAAGAAAAGGAATTACCAAACTAAGAGACATATTTGACAAAAATGCATATTTCATTAATAATGTTAAGGAGTACATGGCTTACACAAAATGATACAAGCATGTAACTTATATGGCCAAAAAATTTCTTTTAAGGGAAAAATCAAAAGAGTTAAGTCTTAATTCTAACTAAGGATTCTTTTATTACTGACACCTAGCTAGTTGCTTCATTCAGCTGTTGGTCCAGAGAGTGCCTCTTTCTAAAGGACTTTGCTCCTTTGAGCTTCTGCGGTAGCTTGCTCGAGCTATCTAACTATTGAGCCTCGAGAGGTATGTTGCTGCCTGAGAAAAGATAATTGTCCCCTGAGATGACTCAATCTCTCCTCTAAGTGATGAATTTCATGTTCTAAGCCTTTGATGTCTCGGGCCTGTTGACTTCGGACTTGTTTGGCTGCTTAGAGTTCTTCAAACAGAAGTTGTAGGCCTCCTAGGCTAGCTAAACGCCCCAGGTCCCTGATGGCACCTTGACAGCATTGTTTTCTTCTGAAGGAGTGGAAGGACCTCCTAATTCACGTTCATAAACCTTCTCTAGAGCCTCAAGCTCTCGGACAATGGCTGGAGGCACCTTAGGATCTTCCTTTAAGGCCTTCACTAGAGAAGTGGCTTCTTGGTAGGTGGCTCTCTCGGTTAGAGCAAGGATAGGGAGGTCTGCAATTTCTCTCAGTCAATGATGTCTCAGAGATACTTGATCCAACTGCTAGAAGGCCAATCTCCCACTTGCCCCTAGCTTCTCCAATGGGGATGCCATCCTCTCTGAGATTGGGGGAGGATTAACTCTTGGTGGTTTGACCTAAACAGGCCAATGTGAGAAAGAGTTGGGAATAACTCTTGTTGGTTTAACCTGAAAAGGCCAATGTGAGAAAGAGTGAGATTGAGTCCTAACTTTGGAAATGAACCAGAGTGTGAAAGGACTATTTTTAACTGAAAAACTTCAGTTAAAGGAGGAACCTTTACTAGCACTTCAGTGTTACAAATTAATAAATTTCACTTGTAATACATTTAATTTCTTAGTATTACTTTGTATTAGAGTCTATATGATGTAACACATCTTAAAATAGCACCGGTTATTATAATTGTAAGCAAAATATCAGCATAAATATCTGCAGTGCACACGCAAAGCACTGTGCTGAATTTGTTACTGATTTTTGGCGGGAATGGCAGTTACAAAGCAGGGAATGGGCGGGTCCTTCAGCTGGATTTTTATGAGCTAATTCCTTGTATAAATTGAAAGCTTAATGTGTATTTTTGATCTTCCAATTAAATGAAATCTTATTCCTGAGAAAAATTCTCTAATTCTCATCTCCTTTCTCTATTTTCTCATGCCCTTCCCTTCTTTTCTCATCTCAAACTCTCTTTTACAAGGTTAGGTTTCCAAATTAATTGTGGGAAGTTAACAATTGGTATCAGAGCCAGGTTTAACAATCCCTTAATTGATTAAGCTAGCAACAATCAGAAAACAACAAAAAAAAAAATCATGGCTGATGGAGTTCGGACCAGATCAGGAGCTGGTGGTTCGAATGCAGATACTTACAATGAACTTCGTGATCAAATAAAACACATGGAAGCCAAGTTTGATAAACAATTTGCTGAAAATCAAAGCCAAACCGAAGGGATTCATCAAATCCTGAAGATGTTGGTGGAGAAAGATGAAAAAAGAGATGATCGGCTGCAGAAATTGGAGGAACAACTTGAGAATTTGCAAGATCAGATGAACAAGCAAAGAGAATCAAGTGTTGAAGCCATCCTTAAACCAGCAAGCCAGATTCACCAAGCAGCTGAAGCCGATCAGCAGCACGCAAGTGCAGAACCGCAGCAAGTCAGCACAGACAGATCTCATGATGGAATGCAAACCCGAGGTAAATCTCCTATGTTGCAACCTGGTGTAGGACCATCAATTAACGTTAGATCAGCTGCAAATCAACCTATTCGACCTAAAATTAATATAGAAAATCAAGATCGAGCTTCTGGACCTGTTAACTACCGAACCTATGCTGAAAATTCAGAACAAAACAACAGGCCATATTTCTCTGTTATGCACCAAAATGTTGCAGCCGATGTGTTCGATCATTTTGATAGACCACCTGATCAACCATATCAGCATAGAACAGTGACTAATGACAATACAATTGGGGGTAGGAGTGGTTCTTACAGGCAGCCAAGGGTAGAAATCGATCCATTTGATGGAAAGCAACCGGAATCTTGGCTTAGGAGGTGTGATCGATACTTTTTATATTACAATATACCTGAGGAGGAGAAGCTCCAGCTAGCCACAGTCCATCTTCATGGTGATCATGAGGTTTGGTACTATAGTTTGCTAAAAAGTAAACCACTTCTTTCTTGGGGCCAATTCGTAGAAGAGATGTGTGAACGGTATGGAGAAGGAGAATCAACGGATGTTGTGGACAACTTCAACAAGTTGGTCCAAATATCAAGTGTGAGAGAATACATGCTTAGATTTGAGAATTTGAGAGCAAATTTGATGTCAGTTCTGGCCATTGCTCCCGAGGATGCCGAATCCTACTATGTTTCTTGCTTTGTGAGTGGCCTTAAGCCTAGGATCAAAAACATGGTGAAAGCCATTGGTCCTAAGACTTTGTCAAGTGCTTACAACAAGGCAAAGTTGATAGAAGCAACTCAAGTCCCTTCATATGACAAAGGGAAGCACCAAATCAGCAACAAACCGAGATAGTTGCAGCAGAACAAGAACTTCGGCTGTAAAAGCAGTGACAGAATTTCAGCAAGACTTTGTTTTCGTTGCAACCACCTGTATCAGCCCGGGCATAGGTGCAAATCACAAGCACTTATGCATGCAAAAGGTAGCCAAGTTCCGGATGAAGCTGACAGTACCGAATCTGATGCAGATTTGGAGGAGACCGAATGTAATTTACAAGGCAACTCAAGTGATGACGAGGTCGAGATCTCCATGAAGGCTCTAACCGGAAGTGGGGCTCATAACACAATCAAAATCAAAGGACGGACTGGAAAACACTCCATTATTATCCTCATTGATAGTGGAAGCACTCACAGTTTCGTTGACCCGAAGTTGATTAAGAAGGTCAAACACGAAGTGACGAAAACTCATCCTTTGGCAGTCATGGTAGCTGATGGGAACTCTTTGACAACACAAAACAAGTGCATAGCCTTCCCTTGGTCTATGCAAGGCCATCATTTCACTTTCGATTTCCGAGTGATTCCCTTGGGTGGTTGCGACATGGTGCTCGGAGTAGATTGGATGAGGACCTTCAACCCGGTTGTCTTTGATTTTGACAAAATGACCGTGGCCTTTGAAGTTCATGGCACCAAGGTGTCCTTGCAAGGCATGTCCGAAGAAGCACAGCTCAAATTGATCGAGGCAAAGGATGTGCAAGGTGGAATTAAAAAGAAGGCGATTCACTGGATTGGGCACTTGTTCATGGTTAGTTTGGTTATACTGCAGCCGGACCCTCCTCCTGATGTACAGTGCTTGATTAATGAGTTCGGGGACATCTTTGAGGAGCCTAAAAGTCTCCCTCCTCAAAGGAGTGTGGATCATGCCATACCCTTATGAGGAAATGCCGATCTGTTCAAAATTAGGCCATAACGGTACTCTCATGGCCAAAAGAATAGAGAGACAAGTGGAGGAGCTTCTTCGGTTAAGCTTCATTAAACCGAGTCGAAGTCCTTTTGCTTCACCCGTGATCCTTGTGAAGAAAAAGGATGGGACAGCCCGAATGTGCATAGATTATCGTCGGTTGAATACTTTAACCGTGAAAGACAAGTTCCCGATTCCGGTCATAGATGACTTGCTTGACGAACTTCATGGGGCGTGCTTCTTTTCCAAGCTGGATTTAAGGCAAGGGTACCATCAGATCCGAGTCCTCGAATCAGATATTTACAAAACTGCTTTTCAAACTCATCATGGCCATTTCGAGTTCGTTGTTATGCCTTTCGGTTTAACAAATGCTCCGGCCACCTTCCAAGCAGCTATGAACGATGTCTTCAAGCCTTGTCTGAGGAATTCGGTGCTAGTGTTCTTCGATGACATACCGATCTATAGCTCCACATATGAAGCTCACCTCACACACCTTCGACAAGTGTTTGTCTTGATGTGACAACACCGATTTTTTGCAAAATTGCCCAAGTGTTCGTGTGCTCAAAGGAGGTTCGAATATTTGGGCCATATCATCTCATCAGAGGGAGTGGCTACTGATCCTAACAAGATCCGAGCAATGCAAGAATGGCCAATCCCGATCACCTTGAAGCAATTACGAGGATTCTTGGGGTTGACCGGATATTACCGAAAATTCATTAAAGGTTATGGTTCCATTGCCAAACCTTTAACGGAGCTCTTGAAGAAGGATGCTTTTGGGTGGAACGAGAAGTCTCAAGCTGCTTTTGAAGCTCTCAAAACCGCTATGTGTGTAGCATCGGTTTTCACAATGTCGAATTTCACCGAAAGCTTCGTCTTGGAGACCGACGCAAGTGGGACTGGTATTGGGGCTGTTCTCTCTCAAAGAGGAAGGCCTATTGCTTATTTAAGTCAGGCTTTAAGTCCCAAACATCAGGCGATGTCGACATATGAAAAGGAGTACCTTGCGATTCTCTTAGCCGTGGAGAAATGGAGGCATTATTTGGAGGGTCACAAATTCACCATTCGGACGGATCACCAAAGCCTCAAACATCTCCTTGAACAGAAGATTGTGTCAAGAATTCAAAAGAAAGGCTTGATGAAAATGTTAGGCCTTGATTAGGACATCGAGTATAGAAGTGGCAAAGAAAACGCAGCTGCAGATGCACTGTCAAGGCGTTTTGAGGGCACTGTTTCAGGCTCATGCTCAGCCGTCTCGATGGTAATTCCTTCTTGGGTCGAAGAGCTACGCAAGTCCTACGAGGAAGATCCATTTGCTCGTAAAAAGCTGGCTGCTGCAGTGCTCCAGACAGACGCAAAATTTGCTGTAGAAAATAGTGATCTGACAGCTATGAACGGGCTGTTGCGTGTCCAAGGCAAACTTTATGTCGGTTCTGCTACTGACTTGAGAAAACAGGTCATCCAAGCCTCACACGATGCTGCTTGGGGAGGTCACAAGGGTGTGGAAGGAACTTATCAACTAATGAAAGCATATTTTACTTGGCCGAGCATGAAAAAAGATGTGAACGACTATGTGAAGTCTTGTGAAGTACGTCAACAAACGAAATTGGGAGATCCTCAATACAAAGGACTTCTTCAACCTCTCCCTATTCCGGACAAAGCTTGGGTTCATATTAGCATGGACTTCATCGAGGGACTACCGAAGTCCGAAGGCAAGGAGGTCATATGGGTCGTGGTGGATCGTTTCACCAAATATAGTCATTTTATTGCCCTTGCTCGTCCTGTTACTGCTGAAAAGTTGGCAAGGCTCTTCCTTGACAACATTTATAAGCTACATGGGTTGCCTCAATCCATCGTGTCGGACCGAGACAAAATCTTCACAAGCACTTTTTGGAGAGAATTGTTCAAGATAATGGGAACCACGTTGGCTCTTAGTTCTTCCTATCATCCTCAAACGGATGGACAAACAGAATGAGTCAACCAATGTGTGGAGCAATATCTTCGAAGTATGGTCTTCTTGAAGCCCAAAGAGTGGAACCGTTGGCTTTCCTTAGCCGAATTTTGGTTCAATACACACTTCCACACAACCATTGGCACTACACCCTTCCGAGCATTATATGGATACTCTCCACCTTCCCCTATGATGATACAACAACCGAGGGTTGCTGATTCTGCAGCAACCGAACTGGTGCAGCAAAGGAGACAGACCGTGCAATCGCTTAAGGACAATCTCCAACAAGCTCAGGCTTCGAATGAAGCATTATGCGGATAAGAAGAGGGTAGACAAGAACTATCAAGTCGGGGACATGGTCTACCTCAAATTGCAACCCTATAGGAAATCAACTGTGGCTGTCCGACGCAACGTCAAATTGTGTGCTCGTTACTTCGGTCCTTACAAAATTCTGGAGAAAATTGGCAATGTGGCGTACAAGCTTGACTTGCCATCGCATTCTTACATTCACCCCGTGTTTCATGTGTCCCTCCTAAAAAAACAGGTTAAAAGAAATGCCGATACGACTCAAAAGCCGCCCATAGCTGAAGCAAATGGCGTTCTACTATAGCAACCGAACTCTGTCAAGTCCGAACAGGTGCTGCAACTGAACAACCGGAAGATTCACCAAGTCCAAGTCACTTGGAGCAACTTAAACGAGCACTTTACAACATGGGAGGACTACAACTTCTTGCAGAGCCTATTTCCGAGCTTCTCTTCTTGAGGACAAGAAGCTTCTCAAGAGGGAGGGAATGTTACAAATTAATAAATTTCACTTGTAATACATTTAATTTCTTAGTATTACTTTGTATTAGAGTCTATATGATGTAACACATCTTAAAATAGCACCGGTTATTATAATTGTAAGCAAAATATCAGCACAAATATCTGCAGTGCACACGCAAAGCACTGTGCTGAATTTGTTACTGATTTTTGGCGGGAATGGCAGTTACAAAGTAGGGAATGGGCGAGTTCTTCAGCTGGATTTTTTTGAGCTAATTCCTTGTATAAATTGAAAGCTTAATGTATATTTTTGATCATCCAATTAAATGAAATCTTATTCCTAAGGGAAATTCTCTAATTCTCATCTCCTTTCTCTATTTTCTCATCCCCTTCCCTTCTTTTCTCATCTCAAACTCTCTTTTACAAGGTTAGGTTTCCAAATTAATTTTGGGAAGTTAACATTCAGCCACTAGAATTCCTTCATCGAGAGGGGTTTTTAAAAAGTAATGCTTGTATGTTAGAACCAACTAATCGTTTGGTCATCATGGGTTTAGGAGCTAGAGAATGGGATCATACCTTTAAAGATCTCTCCAATAGTTATGGAGGGTGCTTTTGAAAGACGGTATGGAGCCTACATGATACCCTAGCTCAAAGGGGCTTGGAATGAAGCTTCATTAGGGGGCTCACTTATAATTGGGTCAAGAACTAAAGTGGCTATGTCTCCTCCTTTTTCAGTGCTCGAGCTCAGCAATTTAGTTTCCTAAGGGAGCTGTGGCGCAGATTGCTGTGGTGGAGAGTCTAGAATCTCCATTATAACTGAGGTGTTCCTTCCCGTGGCTGTATAAAGCCAAGTTAGAAATAGTTTTTCTAAAGATGAACGAAAGAAACACCAACTAAGAAAAGCCAATGTCTCCGAGTCATAAAGTTTGGCTTTTCTCTTTTTCACTAATTGTTAGATGGGTACTTCTTCATCTTCTTCTTCTTCTACTGCCTGTATGGCTCTGGTTGGGAGAGCAGAGGGGACATCTCTCTTCTTCCTTTTTTCTGAGCCACCAACTTTAATAGCTTGTGGAGAGGTTCCTAGAGGGGAATTCTCTAGCAAAATCCTTATAGAAGTCCCGGTCCTAGCACTCCTAGGAGTTTCTTGAAGAGCTGCTGCTGCGAAAGGAAAAAGGATCAGTCTTTGTGCAAGCCATCTAAGAAGCAAAACTGAAGTATTACGGGAGGATGGCTGCTTACCTTGTAATGCCTTCTTTGGAGTCTGCCTTATGCTAGCTGGCTAATCTCCTCTCGAGCATGGACCTGTAAGCTCAAGTGAAAGCATAAAATGTTGGTTGGTGCCTCTGGCCTATACAGAGGTCCAATAGGCTTGGAACCAAGCTATAAAATGGGGTGTGGCACATGGGGAGTACCTACAAACAACTAGGTACCTATAAAATGATTTAACCTCCTAGTTGGACTCATGAAGCTCTTGACGTTGGGAGAGCTGGATGAGGATCCTTTTAGCCAACCAAAGGTTTTGGGTCCTTAGACTTAGAAAATGGATGTTTTAGACCATAGAAAAAAATCTAGGCCTGTAATTCTCTACACTAAGATGGGATTGGTGATAGAAGATGAGATCCTAAGGGCACAAGATTGCTTGCCAGGTCTGAGAGTTGATGGCTACAGTGACATCATGATGAAGGTCTAGCTTCCTGAACCAAAGAGGGCCAAAATTCCTTTCTCTGAAGGGAGTCCATTGAATCCCTCTCTTGCCTCAAGGAGACCTTAGATTCTCAAGGCATTGGTCAAAGAACCATCCTAGGGTTAAAAGGACCTCACATCGAGCAAACTTCTCTCCATAGCAAGAGACCCCCTCACCTATAGGGACATAAATGCCTCTATGGCCAAGCTCAGTAAAGTAGGCTTGGGCCCCAAGCTAGACCAGCCATAAGGTCCTCCTATATGGACATCATATTTCTTTACAATGATGTCCCTAAGGCATCCATGTACTTGGGCCAAGAACAATGGTCCTGGAGCCAATGGACTAGTGCTAAAGGCCAGGTTAATCGCCATGGTTATGAGGGACTTAAGGACTGAATTGGAGGAGTTAGCAAAGAAAAACTTATTCCATCAAAATAAGTAAAAGCAGACCTCTTCATCCATGGATCCTTGCCCAAAGTCATGTGTTCCTATGAAAAAAAAATCTTGACAAAGGACTCATAACTACCAGGCAAGTTAGTCACAGAGAAACAAGAATCAAAGGCTTCAGCCTCTATGGAAATAAAAGAATCAAGAGGCAGCTCCTCTCCTCCCAGAGAAAGACTTGTTAGGCTGCTATGTCCTCTAGAGTGATACTAAGAAACTCATAAGGGAGGACAAAAGTGTTGTAACAAATGTTCCAACAACTGCTGAGTGCTGTCATGATGGGGGGTAGTCATACCTGAGAGCAATCTTGGAAAGCCATATGGCCTGGTAGATGTAAAGGTTCTTCCATTTCTCTTCATAGGTAAGAATTAATTTGTCTACCGATTTGGCATAATGCTTAGTCAGGAATGTCTGTCCTTTGAAGGGAGTCGCTTCTTTGTAAATGCGTCTTTCTCCCCAAGATTGACCTACGAAAGCTATACAAAGCAAAAGAGATTCATCAGTATCTCGAAACATGCTCTCAAGGCCGGGTATGTCGTGAGAAGGGTGAAAGATGGGCCTTAAGGCATAGGGTGCGAAGGTTGAAGAATGATCATTCTCTGTCTTCCAAGAAAGATCCTCCTTGATGTCATTAAGATCAATAGGGCTCTGAAGCCTATTAGAGACCGTTGAGGTGTCTAATTGAACTAGACACACTAACTACTCAATAGCGCTGTCAACCTGAGGAATGGAGGTAGAGACGGCATAAAAGATCTGACCCATCATTGCTTGATTCGAAGAAATTCAACTAAACAGGGGGAAAATTAAACAACAAAGATCAGAGATTCAAGATCAAAGAGCAAGTGTTTTCTAAGCGCTTGGTTACAGCAAAGAAAGAGCATAGAGCAAATAAAGCGAAGATTCGAAGCCCTAACTGTCATACTTATAGACACGCAAGAAAGTAGATGATAAATCAAACAGTGTTCTCTCATGCTCCTTATAGCCGTTGAGGGTCAAATCAAGCAAATTTTTAGTCGTTGTAAATTTGAATTTACCAATGGCTAAAGGTGGGGGCATTTGCTTACGCCCAAATTTTGAGGGAGTTGAGACGATGTCATTTTGGCAAAGTGCCACATGCTTATCTCCTTAAGGAGAATTAGACCTTTAGGTCCTAAGATAACGGCATCTCGAGCCCAGTGTCCTGAGAAGTTTATCACCCTAACAAGGGTATTGGCCACTTAAGGCTCGAGATGGTTGAAGGGCAAAGGGAGCTTGAGCTCAAGAGACTACCAAGAAGGCTGCAAATAGGAGGTTTCCATGCTCAAGAGAGTTACTTGGAGCATAATTTCAGATGCATGGACTCCAAGCTTAATCTAAGATAACGTGGAGCATCTAGAAAGGACTTCAGTTGAAAATGCGAATGTGGGCTTTAACAAATATGCTCGAGCACCAAATCAAGGGCACGTTCATTGATCATTCACGCGCTTAAGGAGCATGGTGGCTTGACATGGGAAAAAAGTGTAGCGGAAATAGGGGCAGCTGTTATTTAGGTTTTCCATAAATAAGCAACTCTGTTATAGTCCAAAATAGTACACACACTCATACAACACTTCTTCAAGTTTTCTTTATAGCAAACTTGTGCTTTTTACCTAGGAGTAGGTGACTTAACTTAGTCTAGCATGGCATAGATCTTGTTGTTCTTGCTTCTTCTGTAATACAGGGCTTCGGGCTTGAGGTATGAACTCTTCATTTTAATCTGTTCCCAAAATTGACAAGTTAAGATTTGACACTTTAGTTTAAGGCTTTGATGGCTAAGGCTTGACCTTGCTAGTGTTGGTCTTAACACCTCATTCACTACTTAATAAGTCAGGTGAACTTAGGTTTGCATCATTGTTTAGGGCTTTGACGGCTAAGGTATGACCTTCATTGCTTTGGTCCTAATCAATTGACCCAAATGCGGTTTGCTCCATCTAAATCTTGTCATACCTTAACTCATTCGAGTTATTATAAGTCAATGGTGCCTGGCCTAAAATTTGTAGACTCAGGCTTGTAATTGAACTGCTGAGTTCTTGGGTTTATCTCCATTCTAATTCCTAACTTTTAAGTGTACGAGGAAAGGTACTTGTGGGCCCTGCTCCGTCATTGTAACTGCCACTTAAGTTAGGTCCATATCCGTTTAATTTTCTGTCAAAAAATATAAAAAGAAACCACAAAAAAAAATCTAAAAAAGTCTTCTTAATTAAAGCATAAGTAAAACTCGCGAAATAACCAAAGTTAGATGCACCAAAATAGCACCTCCTTTTCTCTGAAAACAATGAGTGATTGAAGTCAAAGACGTGCGGTCTGAATTTAGGCTCACTCCCTAGTCGCAGTGAGTCCCTTTTGCACATTTATTTATATTTATATTTACGGCTACCACATCACACTTAATAACAAATAAATATAGCAAACATGATGAAAAATATATTTTTTAACATTCATTTATGATCTTTCAAAATATTTCTATATATTTCTTTTGAGTTATAGAGATCAAGCTATTGAAAATTTTGAGGCCTTTGAGGCTGATACCAAATTTAACTGTGAAACATACATAAAATATCTAAGGACAGATCATGATGGGGAACAATATGATCTTAAATACTTTGACCCATGAGTATTATCCATGAGGTCACAGCACCTTAAACACCACAACAAAATGGCATGGCTAAGGAGAAAATTTGGGTTTTAACTGAAATAGTGAATACCAAAGAGGGCACCAACACGCTGTCACCCGATCCCATTAGAACTCCGAAGTTAAGCGTGCTTGGGCGAGAGTAGTACCAGGATGGGTGACCTCCTGGGAAGTCCTCACCCTCAGGTTGGGGCCACTGGGAAGCAGCCTCTCTTCAGGTTGACACCCTGAAGGGGGAAGGCTGCGTGCATCCACCCCCCCCCCCCCCCCCCCCCCCCCCCCCCAGACCCTGCGTAGGCGGGAGCCCTTAAGACACTGGGTATGTTCCTTTGTTCCTTTAGTGAATACCATGATATCAAATTCCGATCTCAGTGATGGATTTTAGGGTGAAGCTATTTTTACGACCTATTATATATTGGATTGAGTTCTAAATGAGAAAAGTAAAGTAATTATTGGTGTTTTCTTGGAAATTGTATTTTCTAGGATGAGTTACTACCGATAACACTTGATTCTATGTGGTTCAAATCCAAAAAAAGATGGTCCTAATCCACAACTCCCTTTTACTAGAGAAGCCTATCCCCTATTAACTGAAATTTACAAATTATAGACCATATACAATGCATAACCGAATTACATAGATCAAACCCTAGGCTTCTAAGACAGTAACCTTACAACATAAGCATAGATGTATAGTGCCTTCACACTAGATCCATAAACAGTGCACCATAAATAGGAGAAGCAACCTAGGGCTAGGGTTTAGAGAGCAAGAGAAGGGAAAAGCGGAGAAAAAATGAAACAAGAAATGATTCTAGGGCTTTTCTTTCTCCTCTCACTCCCTTTATATACTGTGACCCCTTGATTCATGCCTCAACACCCTAGCGCAATCTCAACCATTCATTTGCATCAAGACAAATGATCCGTATTTTCCCAAGAAAACACAAATTTGTTAGCCCACAAGACGAAATATGTCCCTGAAGAATTAACGGATGAGGGACACGCAGAGCAGCTGAAACAAAAAAGTGGAGTGATAACAGGTAGGGGTAGTGGCACGAGCAAGTAATTACAATCACTAGGCAAGGGCACAATGGACAATGCGCCAAAGGGCCAAAATTCTAGAATTAGAACGGAAATGACTTTGAACTTCAATTTATTTTCGATTTTTGCCAGTCATTCACTAAATGCTCAAATGTTACGTTTTGAGAGCGTTATTATATCAAGTTATGTGTTTTAGTCCTATTAGTGAATATACTCTTTTTAATCTTATGTATTTAGGCATAGTTACTATGTATAGGAACCAATTTATATAACAATCTCCACCTTGATTATTATATAGGCTAACTGCTAGACTCTCTCTTGTAATAAGGAGCAAATGAATCCTCTAATCAATTAGGATTCCATTCAATTTGAACAAGGTTGATGCACCTCAACTACTTAACCAAAGTTACTATTGTTGTGCCTATATCATCATGTTTTTCATCAGTATAAAGTTTCTGCAACTCTACTTCATATCCAACTGTTCTCTAACAAAGTTTCATCTGAACGCCCAATGTTTGGTCCTATCATGGTATAATGGGCTTTTGCTTAAGGCCAGAGTAGACCGACTATTTGAATGTATCAAGAGTGGACCTAACTCTAGGTTGATCTCAAGTAGAAGACCTCATAACCAAATTCCCTCTTTAATAGCATATGTAAGAGCTTTAAATTTAGCTTCAGTTTTTGATAATGTAGTTACTACCTGAAGCTTGGATTTCCAACATATAGCTCCACCTGTTAAGGTGAAGAGGTATGTTGTGGTTAACATTTTCCTATCTGTGTCTCCTCTATAGTCTGAAACTTCATAACCTATCAATCTAAGGTATGTGTGATCTGTACCAAAAGTTAAGCCCAACTTTGTTGTCCTTTAACGTACCTAAGTAGCCATTTCATCGGATCCCAATATTCTTTCCCAGGGTAAATCATATACCTCGTATGACACTCATTGAATGTGCCAAATCTAGCCCGGTACTAGTCATTGCATACATTATTGGCCCTATAGCGCTGGCATAAGGTACATTAGCCATTAATTGTTTATCTTGATCATTAACTAGACATTGCGTTGCAAAAAACTTGTAATGACTACCCCTGGACTTTTTAATGGGTTTACAATCATTCATATTAAATTTGTTTAGAAATTTAATAATATAACTCTCTTCAGATAGATGGATTGTTTTTAATGTGTGGTTCCTACTTATTTTCATGCCTAATATCTTTTTAGCCTCACCAAGATCTTTCATGTTGAATAAATTATTTAGCATACATTTGAACTTGTTAATCTCATTCAAAGATCTACTAGCTAATAACATGTCATCAACGTAAATCAATAAATAAACCATATCATCACAGTCAAAGTTCTTGTAGTAAAAACATGTATCATGAACGAATCCGTTAAAGCCCTTTTCTAACATAAATTGGTCAAATCGCCCATACCATTGTCTTGACGATTGTTTAAGTCCATATAAGGACTTCTTTAACAAAAACACATGGTCTTCTTTATTGGGTTCAGTGAACCCACTAGGATAAGCCATGGGGATTTATTCCTCAAGCTCACCAAATAAGAAATTTGTTGTGACATCCATTTGTTTAAGATACAGATTGAATTTTGCAACTAAGGATATCAAAATTTTAATTGTGGTATGTTTAGCCACTAGTGAAAAAATTCTCATTATAGTCAACGCCTTCCTTTTAGGAAGAACTCTTAGCCACAAATCTAGCCTTGAACTTTGGCTTCCCAAATGGTGTATTAGGTTCTTTCACCTTGAAAACCGACTTTGAACCCATTAACTTTCTACCTAAAGGCCTAGGAATAAGTGTCGAGATCTTATTCTTCTTAAGACACTTTAACTTCGAAGACATTGCATTCTGTCAATCTGCTAAATTTTTGCTATCCAATGCCTCTCTATAGCCGAGTGGCTCATACTCGACATACTCCGGGGCAGTACTTAGAGAATAGGCTATATAATTTGCATAGCCTAACCTATCCGGTGCCACCCCCGTGTCTTCTTAATCTATCCCTAACTAGCTTGTAGTTTTCTAAGTTCTATCCATTTGTTCCGTTATGAGTTTCAGAAGTCCTATCAGCATTATTTTGGTTTGTAGACATTGTTTCTATTTCATTTTCATTCTTCGTCTCTTTTTTTGTTGGAGTCTCAAGGTATATAGGTGGGTTAAACTCAAACTCATAGATGTCAGCATCACACTTTCTAGCATTCAACACTTGGTCATGAGCAGAATCTGAAGCCAAGCCTTGTTTCAAATAGGGAATTTCATACTCATTAAATGTTACATCTCTACTTATTATAATGTTGGTTTTATTTCCATCTTTTATCGAATTCTAATTTCCCTTCAGATGAGTGGGCAAAAGCAGAGCAACCAAATAGATGCAAATCAGAGTAATTAGCAGGTTTTCTAGACCACAATTATTCATGTGTTTTCAAGTTTATAGCTATAGAGGGATCTATTAATCAAATATGCAGTAGTGTAAACTGTCTCACCCCAGAAATACTTATTCAATCCAGATGAAAACAATATGCATCTTACTCTATTGCATAATGTTCTATTTATTCTTTCTGCCACACCATTTTGTTGGGTGTTTTCTAACCGAGTGATGTCTTTTGATACCATCTTGGATACATAAAGCATTAAATTTAGTGTTCACAAACTCTAAGCCATTGTCAGTTCTTAAAACCTTTATCTTAAATCATGTTTGATTCTCAACTAGGTTTTTCCAATTTAAAAAGGTTTCAAAACAATCGTCTTTATTTTTTATAAGATACACGCATACTTTCCAAGAGAAATCATCAACTAGTGATAGAAAGTAATGAGCTCCACCCATTGTAGGAAACCTAGAAAGTCCCCACGAATCAAAGTGAATGTAATCAACAGGAGCATCAAATGCATGTGTTTACACCCGAAACAGTTTTGAGACTAAGGGTCACGTGTTTGGCATGTAGCGCCATCATCGAGGGATGTTAGGCCTTTAAGCGTTAAGAAAATGGCACCTCAAGCCCGATTGACTAAAGAGTTAAATCCCTTATGGGATATCAACCATTCAAGACGATTGATGGGGTCAAGGAGGCTCGAGCTCGAGGGACTTCCCAAAAGATTGCTAGACAAGTGGTTCTAAAGCTCGAGACAGTTACTTGGAGTGGATTTCCAGATGCATGGTCCTCAAGTTCATATAAAAAAAAATGTGAGGCACCAAGAAGGGACTCCAAAAATTTAAGCAGACGTGGGGCTTCCAAAATGATACTCAATCACATAATTCTAGGGCACGATCAGCACCCATTTAGCTCGCCAAAGAAGCATTGAGGCACATGTTGGAAAGAAATGCAGGAAGAATAGGATGCAACAGTTGCTTTCTTTTTCTAGAAATAAGAGACATTATTGTAGTTGGAAAGTGTCTAGCACCTCTGTACAAACTTCTTCAAGTTTTGTTTATAGCACACTTGTGCTTTTTACCTAGGAGTAGTGTAACTTAGCTTAGCTGACCTTAGCATCGACTACTCATGTACTTGCTTTCTTTAAGGCAATACAACTTTTCGGGTTTCAAGTATGAACTCCTTGTTTAAATTTGTTCCCACAATGGATGAGTTGAGAATGAGGCATTGGTTTAAGGCCTTGACGGCCAAGGCTTGAACTTGATTGCATTTGTCTCAATTCAGTTGTCATTGCTTAATAAGTCAGGTGAACTTAGGTTTGAGTTATTTCTTAATGACTTTAACGGCCAAGGCTTGATCTTGATTGCGTTGATTCTCATCTGGTAATCCAAATATGGTTTGCTCCATCTTTATCTTGTCAAACTCTTATTTATTTGAGTTATTACAAGTCAAGGGTACCAGGCCTAAAAATCTGATCAACTCCGACTTGTAAGTGGCCTGCTGAGCTCTTGAGTTTGTCTCCACCTCAGTTCCTAGCTTTTAAGTGTATGAGAAAAGGTGTCTGTGAACTTTGCTCCATCACCCTAACTACCACTTGAGCCAGGTTTATATCCTTTTTATTTTCTGTCAATCACGTATAGTGAAAAATCCACAAAAACATATAAAAAGTCTCTATAATTGGAGCAGAAGCATAATCCACATAAGTTGCAAACCGAAGTCGGATTCACCAAAAGCACCATCTCTTTTTCTTAAAAAGGTGATTGGTTGAGGTCAAACACATGCGATCCAGAATTTTGGGTCACTCTCACATCGCTATAAGTCCCTTTTTGCCTGTTTACTTGGTTCTGTATTTGAGGCAACCACACACACTAAGCAAAGAAAAGAGAAAACTATATGCACCCTGTTGTAAATGCTAGTCTATGATGCTTGCCAATGATGTTGTTCCCTTCATTTTGTTTGTAATAAAGTTTGATGTGGTCGCCATAAAAAAGAAAACAAAACAAACGTGCAAAAGGGACTCGCCGCAACCAAGGGGTGAACCTAAATTCGAATCGCACATCTTTGACCTCAACCCCTCACCGTTTTTCGAGAAAACGTTGTCATATTTTGGTGTATCTAACTTCGGTTATACCGTGAGTTTAGCTTATGCTTCAATTAGAAGACTTCGTTAATTATTCTTTTGTGGATTTTTTAATATATATAGATGAAAAATAAAAGGAAATGGACCTAACTCAAGTGGTGGTTACAATGACGGAGTAGGGCCTACATACACATTTCCACATACACTTAAAAGTCAAGAACTGGGGTGGAGACAAACACAAGAGCTCTAAAATCCACTTACAAACCCGAGTCAATCAGGTTTTAAGCCTGGCACCCTTAACTTAAAAGAAATAGAATGAGTTTAGGTCTGACAAGTTTAATATGGAGCAAACAGTATTCAGGTCACTAGACCAGGACCAACGCAATCAAGGTCAAGCCTTAGCCGTTAAAGCCCTAATCAATGGCATGAACCTAAGTTCACCTGACTTGTTAAGCAGTGATAGTAATGTTAAGACCGACGCAATCAAGTTCAAGCATTGGCCATCAAAGCCTTAAACTAAAGCCTCAATTCTTAACTCGTTGAAATTTGGGAACATATTAAAGCATGAAGTTCATACCCGAAACCCGAAAGATTGTATTACGGAAGAAGCAAGTATAGCAAGTTGTTCTACGCTAAGCTAAGTTATGCTAAGTTACAGTACTCCTAAGAAAAGAGCACAAGTATGCCATAAAGAAAACTTGAAAAAGTTTTGTATTGATTGTCTATATCTTTGGACTATAGCAGCATCCTGTATTTATAGATAAACTAAATAACTGCTACCCCCTAATTCTGTGGCATTTTCTCCCCACATCAAGCCACCAAGCTTCTTCTTGTGCTTGAAGGATCAATAAATGTGCCCATGATTCAGTTTTGGAGGGAATTCCTTGAAGCTCACGTTCGAATTTCTAGTTGAAGTCCCCACTAACAGCCCCATGTTATCTTGGATTAATCTTAGTGCCCAAGTATCTGAAATTGCGCTCCAAGTAACTATCTCAAGCTTGGAAATCACCTGTGTTGCAGCCTTCCTAGTAGCCCCTTGAGCTCGAGCTCACTTTACCCCTAAACCATCTTGAGCCTTAAGTGGTTGATACCCTTGTTATGGTGACAATCTTCCAAGGATACTAGGCTCGAGACGTGGTTACTTCTGCACCTAAAGTTCTAATTCTCCTCGAGGAAGGCCTCACATGTTAAGCATGTGGCACTTTACTCAAAACGGCGTCGTCACTGTCCCCTCGAATTTAGGGTATAAACAAATGCCTCCCTTTTATCCATTAGTAAATTCAACTTTACAACACATAAAAAATCCTCATTTGACCCTCAATGGCTACATGGAGCTCGAGAGAACACTGTTTGTCATTTGCTCTTCCTTCCCGCATGCCTATAAGTATGACAGTTAAAGTGTGAAATCTCCACTTTTTTGCTTTGTGCTATCTCTCTATATTGCAAATTGCAATCAAGCGCTGTTGAAACACTTGCTCTTCGCTGCTCATGAGTCTTCATTTCCTGATTCAATCTGCCTTCATCCCTTTGCATATTCTTGAAACCGATCCATCGATGGCTCAAATTTCTTTCGTCATCTATGCTCTCCTTCCCCAGGTTGACAGCCCTATTGAGCAGCTATCGTGTTTGCTCCAATTTGACACCTCAATGGTCTCTGATGTGATTCAGAGGTCAATTGATCTGAACAGCATTGAAGAGGATCTTTCTTGGTTACCAGAGAATGACCCTTCGTTTCTTTCACGTCATAAGCCCTAAGACCCATTTTTGACCCATCTTATGCCGTCCCTAGCCTTCCCAGCATATTTCTCGATACCGATGAGTCTCCTTTGCTTCGTACAGCCTCTATAGGTCAATCTTAGAGAGGAAGACGCATCTGCAAAGAAGCAATGCCTTTCAAAGGATGGACGTTTTTAGCAAAGCAATATGCCAAATGGGTTGGCGGGTTTATGTAGACCCACGAAGAAAAATGGAAGAACCTCCGTGTTTATGAAGCCATCAAGCTTTTCACCATCACCCTTAGGTTTGATCATCCTATCATGATGGCACTAACTAGCTATTGGAACACTTGTTATAATGCTTTTGTCTTCTTTGTGAGTTTTCTTGGTATCACCTTGGAGGACATAGCGACCTTGACAAGTCTTTCACCAAGAGGAGAAGAATTGCCTCTTGATTCTTTTATTTCTTTAGAGGCTGAAGCCTTTGCCTCTTCTTTCTCTGTTACCGATTTACCCGGTAGTTATGAGTCCTTTGTCAAGATGTTTGTCCCAAAGGCGCATAACTTTGGGCAAGGTTCCAAAGAAGAAGAGGCATACTTTTACCTTTTTTGGTTAAACAAGTTTTTCTTTCCTAACTCCTCTAACTTAGTCAATTCTTAAATTTCTCAAGACTATGGCTATCAACTTGGTCTTGAGTATTGGTCCATTGGTCCTGGGACTATTATTTTTTGCCAAAGTATATGAATGCCTTAGGAATATTATAGTTAAGAACTACGTTGTCTAACTAGGTGGACCCTTTTGGCTTGTCCAGCTTTGGGCTTAAGCCTACTTCCCTGAGCTCTGTCCCAGAGGCCCTTACACTCCCACAAGTGAGGAGGTTGTTGTTTTGAGGAGCAGTATGCTCGCTGTGAGGTCCTCTTGCCCATGGGATGGTCCTTTGACCAATGACTTAAGAGATTAATGTCTCCTCGAGGTAGGAAGAAGACTTAATGGACTCCCTTCAAGGAGATAAACCATGGTCCTTACTGGTCCAGAAAACTGGACCTTCATTATTATGTCTCTATGGATATCAACTCACAGATCTGGCAGGCAATCCTGTGCCCTCTAGATCTATTCTTCTATCACCAAACTCATCCTAGTGTAGAGACTTATAGGCCTGGGTTGTTTGCCAGGCTATTTGGCATGGTCCAAGATATTCCCTTTCATAGTACAAGGACAAAAAACCATTGGTAGGCTAAGAGAATCTCCATTCAACTTCCTCAACATAGAGAGGTTTGCGAATTGAATCAAGAAATCAAATCCTCTTATAGGTACCCTATTGTCAGTAGGTACAGTCCATGTGCCACTGCTCGTTTTGCAGCTTGGTTCCAAGCCTATTGGTCTTCTTTGGAGGCCAGAGGCGCCAAGCGGTATTTTATACTTTTGAGCATGCAGGCACCAGCTCGAGAAGAAGCCAGCGAGTCAACATTAGGCCAACTCCACAGAAGGCACGATCAGGTAAAGAGCCACCCTTGAAGTATGGTTCAATTCTATTTTTTGCTGGTTCTGAACAAAGACTAATCTTTATCCTTTCTTTTTATAGCCGCAGTTGTCCAGTGGACTCCTACGAGTACTTCAACAAGGATTTTAACCCAGATGTTGCCAGAGGAGTCCCCACCAGGAGCCTCTCCACCAACCCTCGAGGTTGGTGGCTCAAGGAAGAGAAAGTAGAAAGAGGTTCCCCCAACTCTCCCTATTAGAGCCATTCAAGCAGTAGAGGAGGAAGAAGATGAAGAAGTACCCATCTTCGAGCTAGTGAGAAAAAGAAGAGCCAGGCTCCTTAAACCACAGGTATTGGCTTTTTTTAATTGGTGTCTCATTCATCTCTATCAAAGAAGCTCCTAACTTGGCCTTTTTCAGCCTTAAGAAGAGCCAGCTATGGTTATTGTGGAGATACTTGATTCTCCACCTCAGGAAATTACACCAAAGCGCAGTCAGAGTACTGAACAATTGAGCTTGAGTGTTGAAGAATGAGGTAACGTGGCTACCTCTATTATGGAGCCAATTATCAACTATCCCTCTGAAGAGCTTTCCTTCCCAGTTTCTCTAAACCAAGGCCTTATGTAAGTCCATTCCTCTTTCCTAGAGGCTAAATCTTCGACGAAGAGATCTTTGAAGGTAAGATTCTATAACCTGGCTTCCAAACTCTTGATGTCTAATACCATATTTGGTTCTAACATGCAAGCATTGTTCCCCAGAGGCTCCCCTTGAGGTAGATGTCCCAATGGTCGAAGTGCCAGCAGAAGTTCCAATGGCAGAGATGCCAGTAGAAGTCTGTCTTTTGCCTCAAGCTGAGGTTTCAGAGGTAATAATAGTTCCCCTAACCTTGGCCGTTTTCCAAAGTTAAGATTTAATCTCACTCTCTTTGATGTAAACCTTTTTATAGGTCACATCTCCAAGAGCCATTCCTTCTCCACCACTAGGAAGGATGACCTCTCCTTTAGTGAAACTGGGGGCAAGTGGCAAGTTTGCCTTTCAGAAACTAGATTAAGTATCCCCGAGATTCCAGAGACTAAGGGAGCTTGCACATGGCCCGTTTTGACCCTAGCTGAACGGGCTAACTTCCAAGATGCCATGGCTTTGGTGAAGGCCTTAAAGGAGGACCATAAGGTGGCTCCTTCCATTGCCAGAGAACTTGAAGTCCTGGAGGAAGTGCTTGTGAAGGTGAACCATGAGGTCCCAACCGTCCTTCAACAGGAGCGACACTGCAAAGACACCATAAGAGACTTACGATGCTCAGCTAAATTTAGTGGCCTATAACTTTTGTTTGAAGAACTCGAAGAAGCAAAGAAGATCCATAGCTAGAAGACTTAAAAGATCAGAGGCCTTGAGGATGAAATTCATCCCTTAGAGGAGAGCTTGGGTCACCTTATTGGAGAGATGCTTTCCCTGAGACAACAACATTCCTCTTAAGGCACAGTGGTTGGAAGGCCCGAGGAAGCTATTATGGAAGCCCAAAGAAGCAACCAAGTTCTCAAAGAGGAAGCCCTTTCCTTAGACCATAAGCTAAGCAAAGCAACCAGCTAACTGTCTTTTATAGAAGAATCCTTAGTAAGGATTAGGATTTAACTCTTTTATTTATTTATTTATTTATTATTATTATTAAATTTTTTTTTTTGGTAAATAGATTTTGGCCGTACAAGTTACTTGCTTGTATTACTTTTCATATAAGCCATGTACTCTCCGAAAATATTAATGGAATATGCATTTTTATTCAAATATGTCTCTTAGCATGGTGGTTCCTTCTTTCTTTTCTTTATTTTCTTATCCTAAGGATCACGGAGTTAATCCTCCAGACATTGATATTGAAACTGAGCCCATAATTCAGGGAATCTATACTTAAGGACTTCCTTGTTAGAATCCCAAATTGATGTCACAATCTTGAGATTATGACGGCCAAAGTTCACCAACTTGGGCCCGTTAATGACAATAGAGGTTTAGATGAGAATAGAAAGAGAGTTTGAAATGAGAAGACTTAGAGTTAGAGTAAGATGAGAAATTGAGAGAATTTGGATGAGTAAAGAGAAACTATTTCATTAACTCTTTGATAATTTTCCAATGAATTACAAATGCTCTATTTAAATCAAGAATATTAAAAATATCAAAAGTATATCTTTTCCAATGAATTACAAATGCACTATTTAAATCAAGAATATTAAAAATATCAAAAGAATAACTAAAATATCAATTAAATCTAGAATAAAATCCAAAAGATTCATATTCATACGGCTAGTTCAAGGGAAGAGCCCAACAACTAGGAGGCGCGGCTAGGCTGAGACGCGGAACTAGGATGGGCACCTGGATGGGAGCTTGGCAGGGCTTTGACACAGACCGGCGGAGAACTGGCACAGGCTTGGGCAGCAACTAGCACGGGCCTGGGTAGCAAACTGGCACGGCCCTGGGCAGCGACTGGTACGGGCCTGGGCAGCAACCCGATATCTAGACAATGTCAAGGAAAACCCCCATCCTCAAGCCAATCCTTGTCCTCAAGAATTGAATTTTGGAAATTGGCCTTGGATGAAGGCCCAATCCTCCCACGTAGCGGCTTCACTTGGCTCCCATTGAACAAGGACTTGAGTCAACTTCTTTCCTTTGCACATCAAAGTTTATTGCTTGAGCACAGCTTTAGGTTGAACCTCCAGATGCCCATCTTGATCACAACTTGGCAAAGCAATACTAGGCATGATATTGTCTCCAATCTTTTTCTTAAGATAGGAGACATGAAACACTGGGTGGACCTTAGAGTCTTGGGATAGTTCTAGTTTATAAGCCACCTTCCCCACCTTTGCTAATACCTTAAAGGCCCCATAATACCTAGCGGCCAACTTAAGGTTTCGTCTCATGGTCGCTGAAGTTTGCCGATAGGTTTGAAGTTTAAGGTAAACTAATTCACCCACCTCAAAGTGTCTCTCGGATCTATGCAAGTCCGCTTGTTGTTTGTAGCAGTGCTGGGTCTCAACTAGGTTGTCCTTCAGTAAGTTAACAAAGTTTTGTCTTTCATTTACTAGGTCCTCTGCTCCGGGTGAAGAAGAGACACAAGGATAATCTATGGCCCAAAGTCTAGGTTCATAACCGTAAAGTGCAAAGATAGGCGCAGTTTTAAGAGAAGAGTGATAGTTAGTATTATACAAGAATTCGGCAAGTGCGAGCAATTGTGCCCACATTTTAGGTTTGTTCAACACCATAGCCCTCAAGTAGTTTTCAAGGCATTGATTGACACGTTCTGTTTGGCCGTCGAATTGTGGATGGTATGAAGTACTCATGTTGAGCTCAAACCCGGCTAAACGAAACAATTCTTTCCAAAATAGGCTTTGGAATGTACCATCCCTATCCGATACGAAGTTCCTCGGTAACCCATGTAAGCGATAAATGTTGTCGAGGAAAACTTGAGCTACCTTGGTGGCTGTAAAAGGATGCGTCAATGTCATGAAATGAGCGTATTTTGTGAAGCGATCTACCACCACTAGGATAGTGTCCTTGCCCATTGATCTAGGCAACCCTTCGATGAAATCCAAACTTATGCTCCCCCATGCTTGACTCGTAATAGGCAACGGTTGTAATAGGCCTGGGTATGCCACATGCTCAATCTTCATTTGTTGGCACACATCACGCCTAGCTATCCAATCACTAAAACTCTGTTTCATGTTAGGCCAACAAAACAAGCGTTTGGCCCTTATCAAGGAACCATGAACCCCGGAGTGCCCTCCAACCCGAGAGTCATGCAAGGCATGCATGATCTTGTGGCTGAGCACCGTGGTTTGGCCCACGTAAATGCTGCCCTTGTAACGTAGGACACCACCATGGTAAGAAAAGGGGCCTTGACCCGTGGGATCAAGGGTGACTTGGGCAATGAGATCTAGGCCTCGTTTGTCATTGTCATAGCTAGCCTCTATCTCACGTAACCATTGCGGTACCACAATTGTGAACATAGAACAGGACCCAAACTCAACCTCTTCATCACGTCTAGACAATGCATCCGCGGCCGTATTATCTAATCCTTTACGGTACATGATTCCATAACTAAGGCCCATAAGCTTAAACATACCCTTTTGTTGTAGTTGGGTAGTGATACGTTGGTTTAGAAGGAAACGGAGGCTAGCATGATCGGTTTTGATAATAAAGTGATTGTCTAACAAGTAGTGACGCCATTTCTCAACGGCCATTAGGACTGCCATTAATTCTTTTTCATACACGGAAAAACCCAAATGACGAGGACCTAAGGCCTTGCTAAGGTAAGCTAGAGGCCTACTTTCTTGACTCAATACGGCCCCAATGCCTACACCACACGCATCAGTCTCAAGCACAAAAGGCTTACTAAAGTCGAGAAGGGCCAAAACCGGTGCGGGTACCATAGCATGCTTGAGGGTATCAAACACAAGTTGGGCACTATCATTCCAATGGAACTCACCCTTTGAGAGAAGGCAAGTCAAGGTTTTACTAATGGATCCATAACCCTTGATAAACTTACGGTAGTAACCCATAAGCCCAAGTAAGCTCCTAAGACTTTTGACACTTTTAGGCATTGGCCAAGCTTTCATGGCCTCTATCTTACTTGGGTCCGTAGCTATACCATTAATGCTAATAACATGTCCTAGGTATTCCACATGATCCTTCCCAAAAGCACATCGACTTTTCTTAGCAAACAATTGATGGGTGGAAAGGGTCTCAAGGACCTCATCGAGATGCCCAATGTGTGCCCCCATACTAGGGCTATATACGAGTATATCATCAAAGAAAATTAAAACAAATTGGCGAAGGAAGTTAGAGAAGACCTCATTCATGAGAGCTTGAAACGTAACCGGAACGTTGGTGAGTCCAAACGGCATGACTTTGAACTCATAGTGGCCTTGGTGAGTTTGAAATGTGGTTTTGTGCCTATCTTCCTCACAGACCCGTATTTGATGATAGCTAGCCCTTAGTTCGATCTTGGAGAACACACAAGCTCCACGCAACTCATCAAGGAGATCGTCAATGACCGGTATAGGGAATTTATCCTTGGTGGTTATACTATTAAGTTGGCGATAATCGACACAAAATCGATATGTGCCATCTTTTTTGCGGACCAATAAAATGGGCGAGGCAAAAGGGCTTTGGCTTGGTTGTATGATGGAGAAAGATAGCATATCCTTCACTTGTTTTTCTATTTCATTTTTTTGGCTATGTGGATAATGGTAGGGTCGTATATGGACGGGCTCATCATCGGATTGGGTGGGAATGTTATGGTCATAGGCACGGATTGGGAGTAAGGTTTCGGGAATGTCAAAGATATCCGCATACTGCCGTAGGACGGTCGTAAGGTCCGGGTGGACGTAAGGTTCTTGTTCTTCAACTCCGGTTGCCATAAACAAATGCCCAACAACACAATTTACCTTCTTCTTGATGAGCTGAGCAAGGCCTTTCTCGGATATAGCATGTAGCATGGCTTGGTCAGAAGTCCCTTGGAGATGCACCAGTTTGCCATCCTTGAAACATGTGAACTTGAGGTTCGTAAAGTCGAAAGTCACCGGCCCATATCGTTGGAGCCAATCGACCCCAAGAACCATGTCACTCCCACGCAAGTCAAGCACCCTAAGAACATCTGAGAACACGGTGCCTTGCACCTTCCACTTAAAGTTCAGGCACTTTTGGTAGCTTGGCAAGTTTTCACCGTTGGCAACGGTCTAGGTCCTCACCACGATTGGAATTGTGTCTAGCTTGAGCTCTTGAACTACGCTTGTGTCCAAGAAACTATTCGTACTTCCGCCATCAATGAGGATTGTTATGGCCCGTTTCTTGACCGAGCCTCTCAACCTCAATGAGTTGTGAGTGATTCTTCCCGAAAGAGCATTTAGGGAGATTTCCATGATGCCAACCCCTTCTTCCTCTTAAGGAAGTTCTTCCTCAACGTCTTCTAATTCATCTTCAACTTCTTCCTGCCCCTCTATACTTTGAAGTTGTTTATTCTTACACACATGGCCCGGAAAATACCTCTCATTACATTTGTAGCATTGCCCGAGTTCAGGTCTAGGAGCATTGGATCTAGTAGAGGCGTGAGGTTCGGACTTTGTTGGCATGCCTTGGGTCATGGATGCTTGGGACTGGGCACCGCTTTGGAAGGACATGAACGAACCGGACCGGAATGAGGACCCCGGTTTAGCACCATAGGATTGTTTGTTAAAAGTGGGCTTAGTACCCATGGCACCCTTGATTTTAGCAACGGTGATTTCTTGGAGCTCAGCTTGTTCAATGGCGCAGCTCATATCAGTAGGATGATTAGCTTTAACGGCGGCACGGATTGCAGGTTTCAACCCCCCAATGAAGCTTAAAATAAAGTAGGACTCAGTTAGTGTGGGATGATAGATCATCATCCAACGTTTTAACTCTTCAAACTGAACTTCATACTCTTCAACTGACCCGGTTTGAGTCATTTTGTTGAATTGCTCCACCACATCTTGCAAGGACTTGTCCCCAAACCTCTTGCATAGTTCGTCAATAAAGAATTGCCATGTGAGAATGGGATTTCTAAGCTCCAAAGAGTGGAAACAAATATCCCCGTAGTCATGTAGGTGTGAAGAAGCCAACCCCACCCATTCGTCCGATGGTACTTGGTACCAACAAAAGTACTTCAAACATTTACGTATCCATACCTGAGGGTTCTTACCATCAAACTTTGGAAGATCAAGCTTGGGATTGCAGTGAGCAGACCACAAATGCGTGCTAATGTTGTTTCTACTATGCTCCCC
The DNA here is from genome assembly GCA_018398585.1 of Simmondsia chinensis. Taxonomy (NCBI): domain Eukaryota; kingdom Viridiplantae; phylum Streptophyta; class Magnoliopsida; order Caryophyllales; family Simmondsiaceae; genus Simmondsia; species Simmondsia chinensis. The sequence goes on from JAGTTD010000005.1 coordinate 17,555,859, forward strand.
ATCTTCGGAACAAGGTTGGTGTTTGATCTCACTTGGCTTAGGAACACGGCATGGTGGTGGTGGTAAAATTCCATGGCCACCTACCTGCACATAATTACCCGATCCTCCATGATCTCCATGGATCGCAATTTCAGGGGCCGCCTCCAGAATGATCTCGGGACGTTTTTCTTAGTTCGTTAGGACACGGTTTACCATTTCGGCCAATGTTGCCATCGTGGCTTGTAACCCACGTTGGCCTTGTCCAAATCACGCAAGCTCGATAGTCAAGTTGTCTAACAAAACCTTCAAAACTTCTTTTGCCACAATTTGGTCCCGAACCAATGTGTCAAGCCTATCTAGTTGCCTCTCTATGGTCAAGAAGCGCTCTTGCAAATCGGAAGTCTCCTCAGATGAAGACATGCTGGCAGCGGTTCGTTGTTTCTAGTAATAGCCAGCTTTTTGATCGTACAAAGCTCTGATACTAATTTGTCATAATCTTGAGATTGTGATGGCCAAAGTTTACCAAATTGGGCCCATTAATGACAATGGAGGTTTAGATGAGAATAGAAAAAAAGAGAGTTTGAGATGAGAAAGAGTTAAAGTAAGATGAGAAATTGAGAGAATTTGGATGAGTAAAGAGAAAATATTTCATTAATTCTTTGATAATTTTCCAATGAATTACAAATGCACTATTTCAATTAAGAATATTAAAAATATCAAAAGAATATCTAAAATATCAATTACATCAATTAAATCTAGAATAAAATCTAAAATAATCTAATTCCGACGGCTAGTTCAAGGGAAGAGCCCAACGGCTAGGAGGGGAACTAGGACGGGCCCCTGGACGTGAGCTTGGCAGGGGCTTGACACGGACCGGCAGCAAACTGGCACGGGCCTGGGCAACGACTGGCACAGGCCTTGGCATCGAATTGGCATGGCTTTGGGCAGCAAACTAGCATGGGCCTGGGCAGCTACTTGACAGCGAACTGGGACAGCGGAGACACGGACTTTGGGCAACGACCCGATATCTAGACAATGTCAAGGAAAACCCAATAGAGTCATGACCATGACAATTAATGGCACATATTTCTTTAGGAATCTTCCTTTAATAGATCTTGGTTGAGTTTTTTCATCTAGGTCTTGGAGTAAGTAAGCATTGCCTCCAAATACCTCGATGGCCCTAAATGGGCATCCTAGTTTGGGGACCATTTCTCAAAGACACGGTCTTTATGGCCAATGGCTAAAACCATTTTCCAGACTATATCCCCTAAGTCAAAAGACCTGGGTTGTTAGATGCTTTATCCACCCTCTTCTTTTGTTTCTCTAACTTGTGAAGGGCATCAAGCCTAACTTAGTCTAAGTTAGTTAGTTCATCTACCATAGCCTGCTCATACTCAAGTTCTGAGAACTTTTCTTGATGAGTCAATTTAATATATTGAACTGTTACTTCCATTGGGAGCACGACATCATGGGCATATGTCAAATGGAAGTAAGTTTTCCCAGTTGCGTCACTTTTGGACATTTTGTAAGCCCAAAGAGCATCCAATAGCCATCCATGCAACTTTCTGGGATTGTCTTTGATCATCTTTTCAATATTGGCCTTCAGAATCTTATTTGTTGACCCTGCCTAGCCATTGGCTTGAGCGTAGTAAGGAGTTGAATTCAGGATTTCTATGTTGAAACTCTTGGTGAACTCCTTAACCTCATCCCCATTGAACGCTCGAGCTTGTTCCACAGTTATGGTCTCAAGGATACCAAACCTACATAGGATGTATTCTTTGATAAAATCAATTACAATTTGCTGATTAATATTCCTATATGGTTTAGCTTCCACCCATTTTGTGAAGTAGTCTGTGGCCACAAGGATGTAAGAGTGTTGCTTGCTAGATGGGGGGTTGATTTCCCCTATGATGTCTATTGCCTACCCTCTGAAGGGCCATGGTTTGGCAATAACATGCATCTCAGCTACGGGGACTCTCGGCAAATGCCCATGTCTTTGGCATGCTTTGCACCCCTTGGTGTATTTTATGCAATCATCCATCATTGATGGCTAGCAATAGCCATAACGTCTGATGAGCCAATGCATTTTGTTGCCAGCTAGATGGGAACCACAGATACCCTTATGGGCTCCTACCGTCACTAGCATAGATTTGTCCAAGTCAAGGCACCTGAGAAGCACTCAAGTAGCATCCCTTTTATATAACTCTCCAGATTCATCGTCTAGATGGAATCTATAAGCTCTCATTTTCATCTTTTTGTCCTTAATGTAATCTTGAAGGCCCTTAAAGTAATCCATTAAAGGCTTCCTCCAATCCTCATGTTGATTTAGGATAGTTTGATGGGTCTCAAAACAATCCAAGTGTTCACTTGTCATAGCTTTGCTCTCAAAATTGGAAGACTTAGTGAATTTAATGTCATAGTCCAAAACCTAAGTCTTGATGACCATAATTTCTTCGCACCAAGTGCTGGGCAATTTATACCGTGAAGCTAACTGAGCTAAGTTATTGACTGCTTTGTTTTGTTCTCTACAGATATGCTCAAACTGCACACCATCGTACTTGTTCAAAAGCTTTTGCATTATCGAACAGTATATGTTTAAGGTGATGCTCAAACATTGAAATTCCCCTTTTATTTAGCAAATCACCAACTAGGAATCCCTTTTAATAATGACATTGAGGACTCACATTTCCAAGAAAGTCTGTAGGTCTATTATCAGTGCCTCATACTCTGCCACGTTGTTGGAGCATTTGCTAACTAAATTAACAGCTAATTTAGTGAGGATCATAATGGGGGATTCTTTCACAACGTCAACTCCAGCACTTGAATTGGTCCTTGATCTGTCAAGGTATAGTTTCCAAGGGGCTATTTCCACCAATAAGAGCTGGTATGGCTCGTATTTTAAGCTAGTGTGAACGTTTGGGTGGTCAACTAAAAAGTCTACTAAGGCTTGACCCTTGACTGACTTTTGTGACACATAAACCAACTCAAACTGAAGTAGACGAATACTCCACTTGTCCAATCTTCCCCTCATCAAGGGTCTATCTAGCATATACATAAGGACATTTGTCTGAGCAACCCTATACATGGTAAATGCCAAATAGTAATGTCTCAATTTTAAATGCATAGAACAAAGATAGACACAATTTCTCAATTGAGAAGTATTTTATTTCACGTTCATTTAAGTAATGGCTAAGGTAGAACACAACCTGTTCAAACCCTTGCTCATTTTCTTGTACAAACAAGCAACCAATAGATTCCACAGAAGCAAGAACATAAATTTTCAAAAGTTTGCCTTGCTTTGGCAAAATGAGAACCGGTGACCTGATCAAGTACTCCTTGATGGCCTCTAAAGCTGCTTGATGTGAATCCTCCCCCCTCAAAGTCCTTCTCAGTCTTAAGCCTCAAAAGTGAAGAGAAGACTTTTCTTTTTCCTGTGACATTCGAGATGACACGTCTTAGGAAATTAACTTGCCCTAAGAAGCGTTGGAGCTCCTTTTAGGTTGAAGGCGGTTTGGCCTGTTGAATGGCCTTAATCTTATTAATGTCCACCTCAATGCCCCTCTTGTGGACTAAAGAACCAAGAACGTTTCTAGCGCCTATGCCAAAAGGAAACTTTAATGGATTCACCTTGAGGCTGTGGATCCTAATTCTAAGGAACGGCCCCCTCAAGTCTTCCAAGTGTTTGACTTGAAATTTTGATTTAACCACAATATCGTCAATGTAGACTTCCTCGGTCTTGCCGATGAGGTCATGAAACATCATGTTCATGGCTCATTGGAAGGTGGCGCTAGCATTTTTTAAACCAAATGGCATAGCCACCCACTCAAAGGTTCCTATTGACCCAAGACACCTGAACGCTCTCTTATAAGTATCCTCCAAAGAAATCATAACTTGGTAGTACCCACAGTAGCCATCCATAAAAGACAAAACCTCATGCCTCGAGGTTGAATCAATAAGCACGTCAGCAATTGGCATTGGGTATGTATCTTTTGGGGTGGCTGCGTTTAGATCTCTAAAATCAATACAAACCCTGATTGTGCCATTTTTCTTAATGAAAGGAACAATGTTTGTTAAAAATTTACATACCGAGCAACCCTAATAAATTTGGCCATTAAGAGTCTTTTAATCTCCTCCTTGACAAGATCAATAACTTATCAGGACATTCTACTTTGGGCCTCGAGCCTGGCTTGATAGGAAGCCTATACTCAACCACCTATCTGTCTGGGCCAGGCATTTCATGATTGTCCCAGGCAAAGCAGTCCTTGAACTCATGAATCATGGTCAAATATTGCTCTCTGCTTCTCAAAAATTAGAGCTCTCATATAGGTAGGTCTTGGGTCTTCTGTTGAGCCCAAGTTAATCTCGAGGAGGGGGTCTTGAACTTCAGCCCTTAAATCCTCTATCACAGATGGTGCTGCTCGTAATTAAGAGAGTTCCAGCTCCTTTTCTTGTGTCATATGGACCTCGGAGCCATTGAATGGTTATTTGGCCTAAAGTTGATCATCAGCATGCCAAGCCATGAGCTTTGCTAGTGCTAAGGAAATGGCCTCTCAGGCCATTAGTGGGAGGTCTTGGCTCCCTTGCATAAGGGTTCTGGCGTACCTTGGAGATCTCCTTCTTCAAGAAGGGCCCTCATGCATCCTGAGAAATTAGAGTCTTCAGACTCGACATTAACTTGACCAACCTCAGCCTTAGTGAGTGGGTTGTCAGGGATGGTCATTGTGCCTTATTGATGGGCAGACTGTGGAGTGGTCCTTTATGTTGGGAACGCATTTCAAAAATTTTTCCGAATTAACTAGAGCGAGCGCTACTGAAAACTAATTTAAAATTCTTAATTATAAATCTAAAGCTCTGATCTAATTAGATTATTTAATTGGGTCTAGATCTTACTCTAATAGTTTTATAATATGACAAACAAAAAACATCGAATAAAACAAATATAAAGCGGACAAGTAGAATAAACGAAATAAAGGAAAAATAAATTAAATATCACATATTTATTTAAATATACCTGATGCACAAATTTCGATTCTAACTTGAGGACCTGAAATTGGAAGAAAGTTTCTTGACACTTCAAGATCTTCTGCGCAATAGCCTCTTCTAGCATTGGGAGTGCGGGCTCCCAAAAATATTTATTTTAAAAAATATTTTGCAACAAAATTGTTTCTTTTAGTTGTTTCAAAAAATGATTTTTCAAAAGAATTTTGCTAAATAATAATTTAAGAAATCTCTAAAATAATTTTAAAATTTTTGTCGTAGGGGAAAATCAAGTTCAAAACTCTAAAAACCTAATTATGAAACTCACGGCAAAGGAGGCATTTAAAAAGAAATCAAAGACCCCTGCGATAACGTCACACCTCACATCAAATATGCCCATATGCGTGGATGTGCAGTGTTGAAAATGAGTTGCTGAGATTTTCACCCCTTTTTTATTATTTTAAAAATATTATATTTATCATATTATATATTCCTTTTATGAATATTTTATTTAGCATAAAAATTTATTTATTTTGTGAATTCATCTTTTAAATATTTTCAAACAATGCTTAAGTTAAGACATACGGAGGGATCTCAGGAATAATTTAGCTCTAGCTTTAAATAAATCAAATCTGATTATCATCCCACGATAATAATTGATTACCAATTTGTAAAAATTAATTTCACTAAATAATTTTTATTGTACTCTAGAATTAAATATATCTATTCAAAAATTTTTCAAATAACTTTTATTACGATAGTTAACCCCTCTATTAGATATCAGTGAGAAAAAGTAACTATACCTACTTTCATTACTATTCTCACATCTCTTGCCGTAGTTTCTAACTCTCTCTTCTCGAACAATTCAATAATATAGAAACAATTTTCGTATTAATTCTAAATGTCAAACATATGGAATACTTTGGCCAAAGGTTCCAAAATCTGTTCGTATATTTGCGAATCAACTAAAGAGACATCTTTATCTCGTTAAAGACTATAGATTCCGAGTAAAACAACTGGTCCCGTCGCACTTCATGCCGTCACCCAATGTACGTAAGTTTCAAGTCAACGCACTTTGACGAATCCTTTTAGCACATCAAATCAACGAATAATTCATGCACGAGTTCAAATTGTTTCCTGAATTTAGAGTTATTGTCTTATAGAGTTAATTATTTCTACCAGCTGTTAAGAAGCTCAGCGTTTCGGTCTTATTAACAACACTAATATAATAATCTTGGACCCCTATCCACATGACCAATACAAGTCATCAAAAGTATCACTTATAGTCTTATTAGACAAGTTCTCCAAGCTTATCATCGATTACGAACATACTTTGAAAACATGTCACTAGTTTGATCTAGGTCAATTTGTGGTTCAATCTCATTCACCACTTAAAACAAACCTAACATATCATCTTTGACTGCATCCATCTCGTGGAATTTTTTAGAAAAAAATCGCAAGCATGTTTAACTCGTAAAACATTATCAGATAATAAATAAATAAAATAATTTTATTTGTTTAATATTTAAAATTAACTAATTAGGTTTTCCATGACGTCAATTCCAATAATCTCCGATTTGTCCTAAATTCAATTAGACCTGTATTACATAATTATCTCCTAGAGATATGTGAACTCTTTGACTATAAACTTTAACCAATACTGATATGTCATTGTTTCATTTTTTTTTGCTTACGAACTTTTATCTACTAGGAACCTTCTTAGTCAACTAGTGTACTCAATAACTTCATAGCCGTCAAGTACCGAACTTCCATATTGAAATAAGTAATATAAGACTACTTCACTCTTCACCATCTAATGACTCTCATTACAAGGGTAAATAGGAATTCTGACGTCAAACATCTAAACTCTCTTTTAAAACAAACAACCCATGACAAACTCACATTCTTTCTTTTGAATCTCACATAAGCCTGATCCTAAAAATATAGTGTGCTCATCTTAGGTCTTTCACTTTTTAAGTGCCTAGACAATTAAACCTTAACAGCTCATAATAATTCTACACCATTCTTAATGAGTAGAATGTCATCGATATACAACATTTAGAAAGTCTCTACTTTCTTGTTATTACACTCGTACACTGATGGTTCACTAACTATTGACTCAAATCCTTAGGACTTGATTCACTGTCATCGGATCTATTATTCAATGAACAAGAGGCTTATTTAAGTCTACAAACAGACTTCCTCGGTTTACATACTCTATGCTCCTGAGTCTTGGCAACAAACTTGTCTGGTTGTATCATATACGTAAGCTTATCAAGATGAACATTCAGAGAATCTCGTCTTGATTTCCATTCCCGTACCTCATCACAATGAAGTAGCCTTATGGACTTAAGTATAGCATCTGGCTAGAAGGTCTCATCAAAGATGATCCCTTCCTATAGGGTATTAACCTGCTGCCATCAATGTAGCATTGAAGCTCTCTACCTTCTCGTCCAATGAACTCATTATACTTGTAGATCCATTCAGATCCAATCTAATGGACTTAATGTCTTTCGACGCCACTACAAGCTCCAGACTTAGTTAAAATACGATTACTTTAACTTAACTTTTACTGCCCTGACCCATTGGTCTGCATCTTTATACTTAAGAGTTCCGTTGTGGTCTAAAGGATCAGATTCACCATCATCCTTAACCATTAAGACTGAAGACTTGAATCTATCAAGTGACCTCGACCGTCCTCCCACTATACCATAGCTCTCATATACTTAGTGTGACAATAACCTGATTGAAAATATATCTACTACATCATCTACACTATAAGTTTTATCAAGCTGTAGAGACACAGTATCTTATATTGTTAATCTGTCCAACACAAGCTATTTGTTGCATTTTTAGAACACTGTCTAAAACTTCTTACATCACAAACCTTGTGTGACTCCGTACTTACTCAATAAAGCTTTAAGTTGAGGGTCACGAAAGTGTCTTCCGCCATCACTTATAGTTACTCTAGGAGCTCCAAATCTAGAAAAGATGGTCTTTCTTACAACGTTTACCACAACTCTAGCATCATTGGTCGAAAAAGCGGCTACTTCAACCCACTTTGATACATAGTCTACAGCAACCAAAATAAATCTGTTAGAAAACGATGAAAGGAAAGGACCCATGAACTCAATCCCCCAAACACCAAATAATTCAACAACTAAAATGTTGTCTAGGGGCATTTCATGTCTCTTGGAAATATTTCATGTCCTTCGACATCGAACATTTATTAACAAATTTGAAAGCACCTTTAAAAAGTGTAGGCTAATAAAATTCATATTGTAAAACCTTAGTTGTAGTCCTTGTCCCACCATAATGGCCACTAGTTTCAATGTCTTCCATTTCCTCTTCAGGTACACACCTCCTAATGATTTGATCTGCACAATGCCTATATAAGAATGGTTCTTCCCAAAAATAATGCTTTAAATCATTGAAAAACTTCTACTTTTGTTGATATGTGATGTCCTTGGGCTGTTCCAGTGCAACCAAATAGTTAACCATATCTACTTACTAAGGACAATAAGAATTTTAGCTTACCATCATAAGATTTTCATCTTGGAATTTTTCATTGATGGAGGGACTTTCGTCCTCTCGTTTAAGGCATGATAAATGATCCGCCACAACATAATATGTTCCCTTTTTGTCCCGGATTTCTAAATCAAATTCTTGAAGCAATAAAATACATCTTATCAATCTCGGTTTTGCGTCTTGTTTTGCAAAGAGGCATTTAAGAGCAAAATGATCAGTGTAAACAATTACCTTAGAATTTAGCAAGTACGAACAAAATTTGTCAAATGCAAAAACAACAACTAGTAATTCTTTTTCGGTGGTAGCATAGTTAACCTATGCGTCCGTTAAAGTCTTACTAGCATAGTAAATTACATGAAAATTTTTGTTCCTTCTTTGCCCCAACATGGCCCCTACTGCATAATCACTAGCATTGCACATAAGTTCAAAGTGCAAGGTCCAATCGGGTGCTATGATTATTGGTGCTGACACTAGTTTTTTCTTCAAAGTTTCAAAAGCATGCATGCAGTTACTATCAAAGTTAAAAGGGACATCCTTCATCAATAAATTGCAAAGAGGCTTGGTGATCTTAAAGAAGTCCTTAATAAACCTTTCATAGAAACCTGCATAACCTAAGAAACCCCTTAACATTAGTAAGGGGCGGTAATCACTCTATTACTTCAGTTTTTGTAATATCAACCTAAATTCCACTTTTTGAGATCATATGCTCTAATACAATTCCTTCCTGAGCAATGAAATGACATTTCTCCCAATTTAGCACAAGATTAGTGTCAATACATCTTTGCAATACCATAGAGAGGATAGCTAAACAATCATCAAATAAGGCACCAAAGACTAAAAAATCATCCATAAACACCTCTATGAAATTTTCCACCATATCACTAAAGATTGCCATCATATAACTCTAAAACGTGGCAGGAGCATTGCATAGTCCAAAAGGCATTCACCTATAGGCAAAGGTACTATATGGACAGGTAAAAGTGATCTTTTCCTAATCTTATGGTGCTATAGCAATTTGGTCGTATCCTGAATAACCATTAAGGAAACAGTAATACGAATGGCTAGTAAATTTTTCTTACATATGGTAAGGAAACAAGGTCTTTTCAGGTGGCATCATTAAGTTTTCTATAATCTATGCACACCCTCCACCCGATGACGGTCTTAGTAGGGGTGAGCTCATTATTCTCATTTTGTACTACGGTTACCCCCCCCCCCCCCCCCCCCCTCTCCTTGAAACTACTTGCACTGGACTTACCCATGGACTATCAGATATGGGATAAATGATCCCGGCATCCAATAATTTGACAACTTCTTTCCTTACCACCTCCTTCATAGCGGGGTTTAATCGATGTTGTGGCTGCACGGTAGGCTTGAAGCTATCTTCCATGAGAATCTTATGCATGCATAAGGAACATCTAATTCCTTTGATATTTGAAAGGGTCCATCCGATGGCTAATCAAAGCAACCTTTCCTGTTTGACATTACTCAAAGGAGCATTAATAATAATAGGATAACTGTTAGAATGACCAAGATAAACATACTTGAGATGAGATGGCAATGGCTTGAGCTCGAGATTTGGAGGCTCATTTTCTCTTACTCTTTGTTGTGTTTCAATTGCTTGTTTGTCCTCCATTCTTGCTTCATGGTGTGAATCGAAAGGTTCGCAATCCTCCAGGTATTAGGCACATTCCCTTATCAATTCGTTCTCAATGTCTAAGGTCCCTGACTTTGTTAGACAAGCTTCAAGTGGTAACTTAGGGGATGCATCCCTGAACTTCTCAGCTACCAAATTGTCTATAATATCAATCTCAAAACAAGAATCTATGTCAGTGGAAAATTTCATAGCATTAAAAATGTTGAAGGTTACACGTTCATGTTGGACCCTTAAAATAAGCTTCCCTTGTTGCACATCGATCAGGGTCCTTCCTATAGCAAGGAAGGGTCATCCAAGAATAAGAGGTATCTCTCGATCCTCTTCCATGTCAAGTACTATGAAATCGGACGGGAAGATGAATTCGTCAACCTTCACTAAGACATTTTCAACCATACCTCTTGGATACTTAATCGATCTCTTTGCTAGTTGGAGAGATACTGTGGTGGGCTTCACCTCTTTTAAGCCAAGCTTCCTAAACATAAAGAGAGGCATTAAATTCACGCTTGTACCTAAATCACATAAAAAATTTTCAAAGCTAATGGTGCCAATGGTGCAAGGTATAGTGAGACTCCCTGGATCTGTTAGCTTCGGAGGTAACTTCTTTTGGAGTATGGCACTACATTCTTCAGTTAATGCCACTATTTTGAATTCTCCTAACTTCCTTTTGTTAGACAAGATTTCCTTCATAAATTTTGCATATCTGGGAATCTACTCTAACATGTCAGCAAAAAAGACATTAATTTGTAACTTTTTGAAAATTTCCAAAAATTTACCAAATTATTCGTCCGCTTTTATCTTTTTCAAACGTTGCGAGAACGGGACCTTTGGTTTGTAGGGTTGAGGTTCAACCCTTTTTGGTTCGTCTTTGTTTTGAATTTTTGTCCCTTCCTCCTTTTCAATTTCTTGGTTCGTGTGTGTGGACAGGTATTTATCGGTTATTCATTTTGTGTGGTCTTGGTTACCGGAGTTGGTTCATTCAGAGTTTTCCCACTTCTTAATTCAATTGCGTTTACTTCTTCTCATGGGTTAGTAACTGTGTTACAAGGTAAGGAACCTTGAGACCTTTCAGAGTTGGTTTGAAATTTGTTCGATTTGGGTCTCAAGGTTTCTAATTGAAGCTTGTTGATTTCAAAGATTTGTTTGTGTATATTGCATGAAACTTCTAGTTTATTGCATAAACTTACTGAACATATCTTCGAGATCAAATTTCTTTTCTGCTACTGGTTGAATATGTTGTTTTGGAATTCCTGGGTTACTCCATGAAAAATTTGGGTGGTTTCTCCTCCCAAGGTTGTAAGGGTTAGAGTAGGGATTGTATTGTGGTTTTTTAAAATTTGAAACAAAATTGGCTTGTTTGTGGCTTGATGTGGCAAAAGAGTTCCCTCTGCACAAAACTCACATGTTAGCAGAGAAGAATGAATTGCATTAACACCCATGTTACCTAATTGTTTCTAAATCATTGAGATTTGAGCAGATCATGTGGTCAATGCATCTACCTCGTGAACACCTACAGTTTTCCTTCGATAAGTTGTTTTTACATAGTTAATTCTAGCCATTACCTGTAGCAACTCGTTTGCTTCATCCGGGGTCTTGTTGTTTGGGCCACCTTCAGCAGCCATGTCCACCATCGTTTGGGTATTAGGTGTCAAATCATTATAAGAAGTTTGGACTTGCATCTAAACTGGTAAACCATAGTGTGGACATGTTCTTAAAAGCTCTTTATAGCGTTCCCACACTTCATACAATGATTCCATATCGTATTGCACAAAAGAGGTAATGTCATTCCTCATTTTGGCTAATTTAGCTGGTGGAAATATTTAGCAAGATATTTTTGTGCCAAATCGCCCAATGTGGTGATAGTGCTTGGTGGTAATGACATTAACCACACTTTGGCTTTGCCTCTTAATGAGAACAGGAGCAGTCTTAAGCAAATGGCATCACCACTGACACCATTATGCTTAATTGTGTCGCATACCTCTAAGAAGTTAACGATATGCAGGTTCGGTCCTCACTAGGTCGACCGCCAAACTAAACAGTCTGTTGAATCATTTGTATTACATGGGTTTAATTTTAAAATTGTTCGCTTGTATTGGTGGACGTCGGATGCTGGAAGTGCATCCTCCAACAGTTGGTACAACATAATCTTTCAAAGGACTTTCATCATCATTACCATTATTGTTATTAGCCATTGTTTCAGTTCATTTGGTTTTCCTGATTTATCGAAGTGTTCTTTCGATTTCAGGATTCAAAGGAGTTATTTCATTTTCGTTCTGATTTTGCATACACAGTGAGAAAAACAAACTAAAAAGTTAAAAGGACAACAATAATGAGAAAGCTACAAAAATACACAAATATAACACAAAACCTAACAAAAACTAAATTTTAGGGGAGGGGGTTAGTGACACTAATATTTTAAAAATCTTAAAAATAACAATTTTAACTTTTATAATCTTAACAAAGTGAGGTTATAAGTAAAAGAAAAGTAAAAAAAATAAGAAGAAAACACAAGAAAAATAAAAAAAATAACAAATTTAACAAAACTTAACAAAAACACAATTTTGACAAATATTAAAAAAAAAAAAAAGAACTTTACAGATCAAACAAAATGAATGAAATAAAAAATTCTTCTTCAAATGTAAACAAAATTTACAAGTTTTTACAAAACAACATCAAATTAGTACCAAAACTAGTTGGTATTGATATCACTCAAATAAGAACAATTCCCGGCAACGGTGCCAAAAATTTGTGTATGCTTATAATTAGCAAGTGCACTAAGTTGTATCAAATAATATAGAGTGAGTAGAGCATCACTCCTATGAGGATTGATTATTAAGTGAGTACCGAAATTAGTAACTTTAGCACTACTTGAAAAACCAAAAATTAAAGTTTTTGACATGTAACAAATAAATTAAAAAGGACTAAACTAGGTTATTGATTTTTTTTTTGTAAGTTTTCTGATTTAAATAAGTCCAAGGCATCTGATTTCACCTAGTTGCAAAATACGACTTTCTATTCTCGGTATTTGTTATTGCGTTTTTTTTTTTTTTTTTTGGGTTGCCCCAACCAACCCCGGCCCATGAAAACAGCCCATAAGCCCCCATGAGCAGGTAAGTCGTGAGTATATCCTCAGCGAGAATCAAACTTCTGACCCATGGGCAGTGACCGCATGGGTAAGAGACGCCAACAACTGGGACACCCTCATGATGGGCTAAGTTGTTATTACGTATTGATCGTCGAAAACCCTAATTTACTAAATATTCTCTTTCGAGCAACACTTAACATACCCTTTTACATATTAACTCATCAATCGATTGTATGAATTTAAATAAGAAAAGAGTTTTGAAGATCCATGATTTTCATTTAAGACCACACAAATAGCGTTAATCTATCTCTAGCATTCGCTCAATTTGTGGTATTTATCACTTTAGCATTCATCATAAATCTTCTTGCGGACTCCTTATGAATCATTATGGGCTTTGAATGGTGATCAAACATTCAAAACTCATGAAGAACAATGATAAACACTCAAATAGCACAATAAACAAACTTTGAATAAGTTGAATTAGAAAAGAGCGTATATTACAACTTAGGCTACATTTTAGCCTTGGAAAGATAAAATTAGCTCATGATAGACATAATATAAAGCAAAACTAAGACAAAATTCAGGAACTTTAAAAAAGAAAAGGATAAAAAGAAGTTAAACCACTACTTTCCTTCCTTCTTTCCTTCTTCTTCCATATGGTTTCCCTATCCTTCTCACTACTTTGTATTGGTTCTTTTTTTTTTTTTTTTGGCTGGATGAGATCTTAAAACACTTCCACAACCTAACCATTTATAGTACATGAGGTTGGAAGTTAAAAAGATAAAAAATTACATAAGCTTGATTCTCATTTGTCGTTGCCACCTTTGCCGTCCAAACTGCAGTTTTCACATAACTTATTGATTTTGTTGATTTTTTTTTTTCAATTTTTTTCTTGCTTTGAACAGCCCAAAATCAATCTTCTTGCTTTGAACCGCCCAAAATCAATCTTCACATCAAGTTGAAGATGTTTATGCATTTTTTAATTTATCCTTGCATTTGATTTGTACATTTTGCTGCCTCTTGCTGCAATTTGAAATGAATTGTACATATTCTTGTTGTGTTCATGCTTTAGCTGTGTAAAATGTTATGTTTTGCCCCCTTTTTTTTCTTTTTTTATTTATCTTGTATTCACTTGTTGATGTGAATGTTGATGATAGAACCTAGCAAGATTTAGCAAAAAATGAGTATTTTTGTAAGAAAATAGTAATTAAAGCAAAAAAAAGCAAAAGCAAGTAATAGCGATAAAAATTTAATGTATAATGATTAGAAAGTGAACTAAAAACGTTATGAATATTATATATTAACTTGGACTTATCAATATCACTGACATCAAGCGTGACTTCGGTGACACTGCTTTTCTTTTTTTTTTTTTTTTAAAGTGTTGGTGTATGAACAGTACCCGAGCATGCACGCGCGGGACTGTTTACAACTTCTTTTTTGTTTTTTGTTTTGTCTTTGTTTTCTTTCAATAAAAACGCGATATAATTTATTATTTTAAATATTCATCTCATTAATATTTGTTAAGCATAAAAATTTATTTATCTCATAAATAAGTAATTCATCCCATGAACTCATTTTTAAATATATTTAAATAGTGTCTCAGTTGAGGCTTGCGAAAGGACCTCAGGGACAATCTACCTCTAACTCCAAATGGGTCAAACCTAATTATTATCTTATGATAACAATTAATTATATTAAATAAGTTATATTAAATAAGTTATACTAAACTCTAGAATTAAATATATTCATTTAAGAATTTCCCAAATAGCTTTTATTACGACAATTAACACCTCTAGTAGATATCCGTGAGAAAAAGTAACTTTAACTACTATCGTTACTTTTCTCACATCTCATGCCATAGTTCCGAACTCACTCTTCTCAAACAATTCAAATAATACATAAATAATTTTCGTATTAATTTCAAATGTCAACATATGAAATACTCGGGCCAAAGATTCTAGAATTTGTTCGTATATTTGTGAATCAACGAATGGGACATCTTTAGCTCGTTAGAGACTATAGATTCCACATAAAATAACTGTTCCCGCCACACTTCATGCGGTTTTCCAACATACGTACGATTCAAAACAACGCACTTTAACTAACCCTTTTGGCACATCAAAGCAACGAACAATCCATGCAGGAGTTCAGACTGCTTCCTAGATTTAGAGTTATCGCCTTATATAATTAATTATTTTTGATAGCAATTAAAGAAACAACTAATTCAAATGGTCCTGCCCAATGTTCCAATCTTATTTGCAACACCAACATGATACTCTTGGATCCCTATCCACATAAATAAGATAAGTTATCAAAAGTATCATACTTTAGTCTTATCAAATAAGTTGTTCAAACCTATCATCGACTAGGAATATACTCTGACAACATATCATTAGTTTGGTCTAAGTCTATCTGGGGTTCAATCTTATTTACCACTTAAATCAAACCTGACATGTCAACTTGGACTACGTCCATCTCATTGAATATTTTCAAAAACAATCATACACATGTTTGACTCGTAAAATATAATCAGACAATAAATAAATAAAATAATATTATTTATTTAATATTTAAAATCTAACTAATTGGGTTTTTCAAGACACTAATTCCAAAAGAACCTACACCAATGAACATAAGTAGAGCCTTGACCTTGACTTCCCAGAGCTCAAAATCATTTTTCCCATTGATTTTCTCTATGTCATGCTTAGCAGAACCCATTTCTAGGATCTTTACATAGCCAGTGCTCTGATACCACTTGTTGGTGTTTTCTTGGAAATGGCTTTTGTTAAGATGAGTTACACTCGAAGGGATTTACAACACAAATACAAAGTAAAATGCAAAGAACAAGAGCAGCCAATTTTATGTGGTTTAGACCCCAAAAAGATGGTCATAATCCATGGTTTCCTATTAGTTGGGTAGTCTATCCACTATTAACTGATATTTACAAGTTACAGAACATATAAAACGCATAAAGAAATTACATGCATCAAGCCTTATGCTTCTAAGATAGAAACCTTATAACATATACCTAGATGTACAAGGCCTTCAAGCCAGATCCATGATCAACACACAATAAACGGGAGAAGTAAGCTAGGATTAGGGTTTAGAGAGCAACGGAGGGGAAAAAAGGAGAAAACGGAGAACAAATAGAAACAAGAATGATTCTAGGGGTTTTCTCTCTCCTCACACCCCCTTATATGCCTTGAAACCTTGATCAGTGCCTTAACCCCGTAGCGCAATCTCAACTGTACATTTGCATCAAGATGGACAACATAGATCTACCCAAGAAAACACAAATCTATTAGCCCACAAGAAAAAATGTGTCCATGGAGAACCGACGAATGAGAGACACGTGGAGCTGCAAGAACAAAACGGTGGAGTGATAATGGGCAGGTTAGTAGGGGCACACTGGAGGATACCCCAAACGGCCAAAATTCCAAAATTCGAACAGAAATGACCCTAAACTTCAATTTATTAACTATCTGTGCCACTCATTTACTAGATTCTCAAACGCTACATTTTAAGAGCTTTATTATATCAAGATATGTGCTTTAGTACTATTAGTGAATATACTAAATTTAATCCTAAGAGGAGGCTTGTACGGCGGCACGGAGGCCAGTTCTGGACTCGTCGTGATCTCCTCTTTCTTGTGGGACCATTTTTGCATCAATCTGATCACTTTTATTTTTTAAGGGTGGAAACACACGTGAGCGAGGGTGGTTGAGTTCGGTGTTGATGATGGTGTAGGACGCTCTTTCTCATTCTTCATCTTCTTGGCGCTTTCAACCACGGTGGTCCCCTGCTGTTTCTTGGTCGATTGGTGGCTTTGGAGCTCATTTTCTCTCTCCTCGAGGTCTTCTTTCTCTATCGAATCTTGCTTGTACCTTTTCTTGTGGAGCAAATCTCGGTACACACCCTCTATCCCGCTTGCTGACTTGCTATTGGCATGGCTGTTTGAGTGGCTTTTGGATTAGTTTCGTCGCGGCATGCTTGGGCCCTGTTTTCGCTGTGAAACAGGGGCTTATGTTTTGGTGTTGATGATGAATTAATCAAGTTGCTTCTTGATTTGCTTGCTTGATTCTTGATCTTGGCTGGCATTGTTGGGGTGGGTAGTGGAGTGCATGGTTTGTTTTGTTTGTTTGAAGATTTGGGGTTGTTGAAAGTTTGTTACACGTTTGTTACATTCTTGTTCTTGTTTGAATCCTCTTGCTTGCTTTGTTTGGTTGCACCATGGCTGAACCGGGTGCCCCACCCTGGCCGTGGGTCTCGGTGGCTGGCTCGTCACCCCTGGGTGGTACACTTTGGTTTGTTCCTCCGAGGCTCGTGAATGGGAAAGTGGTTACTACCATCACTGATGCCGATGTAGCACCGGGTCTTGAAAAATGGGGCCGATGTCTTGTTGGTTGTATTATTGGGGGTCGTGTTCCATACTCTCGGTGTGTTGCTTTCGCTCGAATGCTCTGAGGGTCGAAAGGGCTTGAATGCGTAATTACGGATAAGGAAGTCTACTATTTTCGGTTTAAGCAGATAACTGAGTCAGATTTGATTCTTAGTGGTGGGCCTTGGACCCTAAATAGGCACTATCTCTCCCTTGAGCGTTGGCAGCCTAACTTTGCTCCCTCGCATGACCTCTCTCGGATTGCAATTTGGGTCCAATTACATGGCCTCCCGGCCTCCTTATGGTCGGAGAATTCTTTGAGTTAGATAGCTAGTGGTGTTGGCCAACCCCTTTACATGGACCAGCCAACCTTGGAGTGTACTATGGTTAGCTATGCTCGTGTATGTGTACAGCTCGATGCTTGGACTGACCCCCCGAAGCGACTCTCGGTTGATTATAATGGCTGAATCATACTGGTGACTGTCAAATTGGAGGGTATGCCGAAAGTTTGTTGTAAATGTAGGGTTTTTGGTCACTCTTGTTCCACCCTGAACACCGCTACTATCCTCCCGCAGCAACCGGAGGTGGTGGCCGGCGATAAAGCCCGGCGGAGTAAGGGGAAGAAGGGGAGTGGTGATGAGGTGCATAATGGGCCACTTTCCAATAGCCCAAGAGGAAATGGGCCAAATATTGGGCTTGAGGAGGAAATTATTGGTGGGCAAGGTGATGACGTTGGGCAGGTTGGGGATGGGGGTCGCGTAAGGTTGGTGGGGCGGGCTGTTGGTGGACCGATTGTTCTTGGGCCACGCCTTTCTCTCCATGGGCCCACGGTTGGGCTGCGTCCTACTGGGCCCAATGGCTCTTGCCCTTCAAGACTTTCTTTTTCTAGAGGAAATGGGCCCGTTTTGGAGGGGCTTTCCTCTCGTGATCCACCTACTACTTGCATTAGGGGGAATGGGCCCGATTTGGTGGGGCTTCCTTCTAGTGTCCTCCCCGTTGTTACACCTAGAGGAAATGGGCCCGTTTCGGAGGGACTTTCTCCTAGAGTTTCACCTGCTACCCACACTAGTGGGAATGGGCCCGTTTTGGAGGGGCTTCCTTCTAGTGCGTCCACCCCCACCACCTCTAGAGGAAATGGGCCTGTTTTGGAGGGGCTTTCTTCTGGGGATGTTATTCGTGGGCCGATTTTCGGGTCTTTCGGGGTAGATGCTGACCGGACGAGGGTTGAGGGCCGGTTTGAGGCTTCTATACCGTGCATGGGGGGTGCCGTTGAGATGAGGGGGGCTGTTGGCTCGGAAATTAGGGAGGAGGGAGTTAGCGCTCGTACAGTTCTTTCTGATTCTGGATCAGTTTCCCTTTCGCCTCAGACCTTCGCTGATTTTTTACATGTTTCCACTCCTCTTCGGGGAGAATCAGAGACAGTGGATGTTCCTATTGAGGTGGAGATGGCTCAGGATGGCATCCTTGGAGTTGCTACCCCTCTTGTTCATTCCTTGAATAGGTCGGCTAATGTGCCGAGTCTAGGCACGTAGAACCGGTTTGCGAGTCTGTCGGGGACTTCCACTTCCCCATGTGTTGAGGTTGCCGTAGAGGGCCTGAGGAGGCCGCTCACTCGTGCGGCCAAGCGTGCGGGCCGCGCCCCCTTTGACTGATTCGTCATGGTGGTTGGAATATTAGGGGGCTTAACAATCCCCAATCTTCCCGTGCTGTGCGTGATTCGATTTCTTCCAATCGTTTATCCGTCATTGGTTTGGTCGAGACCAAAACCAAACCTTCTGATGTTGAGGCAGTGATTGTTCGTTGTGCCGATGGGTGGAGATTTCTCTTTAGTGGCATATGCCCTACTCGGTGTCGCATTATTGTTGCTTGGGATCCGGGCGTCTTTAGAGTCGAGCTCATTCGAGGAGGGGACCAGTTTCTTACTTGTCGTATCTCTGATCTTTCTGGGGTTGTGAGCTTTCTCGCTTCTTTTGTCTACGACTTTAACGAGCCGGGTCCTCGCCGGGCTTTATGGGACTACATTCGGGACACTAGCTTGAGTCTCTTAGGTGAGCTTTGGATCCTACTTGGGGATTTCAACGCCATCCTTAGTCTCACTGATAGATGAGGCGGCCAGGAGGGTTGGCCGGGTCACTTGGATGACTTCCAGGAGTGTGTTACTGAGGATGAGCTCACGCCCATCTCCTCGTCGGGTCTTCATTTTACGTGGTCCAATGAGGCCGAGGATGACCGCTTGATTCTCAAGCGGCTTGACTGGTGCCTTGTTAGTGAGGGTTGGCTTTGTGAATTCCCCATCGCATCTGCCGAGATCCTTGCTCGACATTTTGTTTCGGATCATAGTGCCATTGTTGTGCGAGGACTTGGGGAACGTCGTGCCAGGGGACTTCCTTTCAAGTTCTTCAATTTTTGGGCTGATCATAAGGACTTCCTTCCCACTGTTAGACGAGTCTGGGACACCTGTGTTGAGGGTACTCTGATGTATCAGCTCACTCGGAAGCTGAAGCTGCTGAAGAGTGAGTTAAAGGCCCTCAACGCCCTCCATTATAGTCACATTTCGGCCAGAGTCGAGGTGGCCCGTGATGCTTGGGCCATGAGCCAGAGGGCCTTGGATGAGGACCCTGAGAGTCCTTTTCTTCGTCTTGAGGAGCGCCGTCTTTTTTGTGAGTATTCTGCTTTGTGTCGGGATGAGGAGGCGTTCTATCGTCAGAAATCGCGTATTCAGTGGCTTTCGCTCGGGGATCAGAGCACTCGGTTCTTTCATCGGTCTGTTCTCCATTAGCAGGCCCGAAACCGGATCTCATCGATTGTTGGTTCTAATGGTGTGAGGACATATGATACGCAGTTGATCTCTCGTGCTGGGGTTGCTTTCTTCCAGGATTTGTTTACTGAACCGGGTGGTCCGTTGACTGAGGATGTTTCTGACATTTTTGAGGCTCGCATTTCTGAGGATCAGGCTCGCTCGCTTATCTCTGTGATCTTTGCAGCTGAGATTCGTGATGCTCTCTTTTCCATAGGTGATGATAGGGCCCCGAGGCCTGATGGCTACATTTCCCTCTTTTTTAAGAGGGCTTGGGAGGTGGTTGGCGGAGCAGTGATCAGGGCCGTGCAGTCTTTCTTCGTCTCAGGGCTCAAGCAGGGTGCCCTGAACACTACCAGGATATGTCTTGTGCCTGAGGTGGAGACTCCCTCCACCTTCGGTGACTTCCGCCCTATCTCCTGTTGCAACATGATCTATAAGTGTATCACTAAGATCATTGCAAACAGGTTGAAGGGTGTCCTTCCCGGGTTGATTGGCGATGCTCAGATAGCGTTTGTTTCGGGTCGTCGGATCTCTGATAGCATCCTTTTAACACAAGAGTTGATGCGCGGTTATCACCTTCAGGTCTCGCCTCATTGTACACTGAAGGTCGATATCCGCAAGGCTTGACACTGTTCGATGCGATTTCATTCTAGCTGGTATGAGGTGTATGGGGATTCCCGAGGTCATGATTAGTTGGATCCGCGAGTGCCTCTCTACAGCCCGCTTTTCCGTCACCATCAATGGTGAACTTCAGGGGTTCTTCCACTTCAGTCAAGGTGTACGTCAGGGGGACCCTCTCTCTCCTTATTTGTTTGCTATCGCTATGGAGGGTCTCCGAGGGCTGCTTCGCCGTGCTATCGATGACCCGCTTTTTCGCTGTCATCCGTGCTGTCGTCGTACTGGGTTGACACACCTGTGTTTTGCCGATGACCTGATGATCTTCTGTCGGGTAGTGTATCTGTTGTTCGTGAGGTTTTAGACCGCTTTGCTGTACTCTCGGGGCTGTCCTCGAATGCAGCGAAGAGCTCAGTTTTTCTAGCAGGGGTGGACTCCGCGACTCAGCAGGACATTTTGGGTGTTCTAGGTTTCAGCCTTGGGCAATGCCCAGTTCGTTACCTAGGGGTACCACTTCTCACTTCTCGGCTGCAATACGTTGACTGCAAGCCACTGTTGGATCACATTCTCTCTCGTATACTGCTCTGGACATCCCGTTCTCTATCGTATGCTGGTCGTCTAAAGCTTATCCGATCTGTTCTTTCCGCCACTTAGGTCTGTTGGTCATCGGTCTTCATGCTCCCGAAGACGATGATCAGGAAGATTGAGTCAACTCCTGCGGTGTTCCTTTGGAGAGGATCTTCGTTGGCCCCGGGAGGGGAAAAGGTCGCTTGGAGGCATCTGTGTTACCCTCAACGGGAGGGTGGTCTTGGGCTGAGTGGAAGCAGGCTTCGATTATGAAGCATATTTGGTTCCTCCTCTCTAACCCTTCCTTGTTATGGCCGCATTGGGTTCATCTGAACCGGCGTCGAGGGAGGAGCTTCTGGACAATTCGGGTGACGAGTTCTGCTTCTTGGTGCTGGCGTCAGATTCTATCGGTCCGCCGCCTCTGCTCTGGTGCGATCTACCATGTCATTGGTGATGACCTTGACACTGCCCTTTGGACTGATTACTGGTTGCCATGTGGTCGCCTTTCGGAGCGCTTCCCTGCTCGACTGCTCACCTCCTCTGGACTTCATTAGGATTCTCGAGTCTCATCCATTGTTGAGGGTTGTCGGCGGAGATTTCCACAGGGTTGTTTGGAGCTCCGACCCATCTGGGATACGATTGATTTTAGCCCCAGGGCTGGTGTAGCAGACTTCATCCGGTGGTTGGGTGACCCCTCAGGGAACTTCACCACCAAGTCCGCTTGGGAGATGTTGCGGAGTAGGAGAGAGGAGGATACCATTCATCACCTTCTGTGGTTTCAAATGCATATACCAAGGCATTCCTTCATTCTTTGGCTTGCTTCTCGGCTGCGACTTTGGACCCAGGACCGACTTCGGCTTTTCGGAGCGCTAGAGGTTCAGAGTGTTTGTGTTCTCTGTGGTTCTGTTGACGAGACCCATGAGCACCTTTTCTTTGCTTGATCCTTTTCGGCCTCAGTCTGGAGCTCCTTCACACCGAGTACATCTATCGCTTGGCCTACCCTTCCTTGCGACGCTCTTGTCACTTGGGCTGCTCAGCATCTCAGGGGGCGTGAGATTGGCAATATCATTGCTCGACTCTGCCTCTCTGCGACTGTGTATACTATCTGGCATGAGCGCAACCTTTGGGTTCAGCGTTCTCAGTCCAGATCAGTTGCGGCCGTACGATAGGAGATTACGGGTTTGGTCAGGAGCCGCTTGCTTGCTACTTCTTCGTTCAGAGGAGCTCATCGTCACACCTCCTTGCTTCGGCACTGGGGTTTTGAGAATTTATTTCTTCTTTGTTCCCTTAGTTGTACTTTGGATGCTTTTTGTATGGACTCTGTCTGGACCTCCTTTGACGTTGTTTCATATTTGTAGGCTTCGGCCGTGTCCTGGGGTATGCCCCTTGTAGCCTATACTAATTTTCTTTTCATCTATATATTTTGCTGAAAAAAAAAATAAATAAATTTAATCCTAAGTATTTAGGCATGGTGAGTATATATACGAACCAATTTATACAACGGCAACCTGGTACGAACTTTGGGCCAAAAGATTATCCAATCTAAATTATTTTAAGGTCTGAGATGTAGGCAATCGTTAAAGTCCCTGAACCTGAGAGAAAACAAATAGGTGAAGGAGGAGTTAAGTGTATTTTTATTAGTTATGTTGAATAAAGAATGGTATATTGGTTTTTGGTCAAATGACTCACAAATTCTTACGTTTATTAAGTCACGAGAAGCTATTTTTCATGAAAATTGGTCTTACTCAATTCCCACATCGAAGGATTGGATTTTGGTGGAAAAATGAAATGTTTATGTCAAAATGATGAAAATCATCATATAAGGGAAGAAACCGCTAGTAATGTCCTATAACTTAGAAAAAGTGAAAGTACGATAAAAGAGAAGTCCTTCAGAATGAACTTCTTTACATTTATAGTCGAAGGAACTAGAGATAGTGTGGATCATCAAATTCCATATTGTTGCATCGTAGAGTTAGATCCTATGACCTTTGATGAAGCTCTAAAGTCTCATGATTCCATTATTTGGAAAGAGGTAATAAATGATAAGATGGATTCTATCATGCGTAATAATACATGGATTTTGGTGGATCTCCCACCTATAAGTAAGTGCATATCATGTAAATCGATTTTCAAAAAGCAAATGAAAGTCGATGGAACAATTGATAAGTTCAATGCTTGGTTAGCGGTCAAAGGCTTTACCTAAAAACATGGGGGAGACTACTTTGGTGCATGTGCCCCATTTAAAAGAATATCAACTATTAAAGTATTGATTGCTCTAGCCTCAATCTATAATTTAGAGATTAGAGAAAAGTATGCAAACTCATACGTTCTCTAATGGGCTAAAGCAAACCCCTAAATAATGACACAAAAGTTGAACACGCTGTTCTGAACAATGGATTCAAAATAATTGAATTGAATAAATGCGTGTATAGTACGTTTAATAATAATAAAAGAGTCATTATCTATTTGTATGTCCATGACACGCCAATATTTGGTGCGGATATTTAGCAAGTGGATCAGTTTCTCTCGAATAACTTCTCTATGAAAGACATGAGTGAGGCTAATTTTATTCTTGGTGTAAGAATACTAAGAGATAGTGAAGAGCTATCCTTAATACAGTCTCACTATATTGAAAAGTGCTAAAAAGATTGAAATTACCTTGAACGTTCTCTTACATTGACTCCTATGTATCCAAGTATAAAGCTTGTACCAAATAATTGTACTCCGTGGCACAACTAAAGCATTCAAATGATATAGGTTGTCTTATGTATGCTATCACTAGCATAAGAGCCGATATAGCTTTTGTTGTTGGAAAGCTAAGTAAATATACTACCAATCCAAGTAAATTTCACTTTTTTTTTTGGTAAGTTAGCGAAATATATAGATAAAAGAAAAGAAAACAATCTACAAGGGGCATAGCCCAGGACACGGCCGAAGCCTACAAGTATGAGGCAACATCAAAAAAACAGATAGAGTCCATACAACATACAACCAAAAGACAAACTAAGGGAACAAAAAGAAACTAAGTCTCAAAACCCCAGTGCCGGAGCAACGAGGCGTGACGGTGAGCTCCTCCGAACGAAGAAGCAGCAAGTAAGCGGCTCCTGACCAAACTCGTAATCTCCTCTAGAATGGCCGCAACCAATCTCGACTGAGAATGCTAAAACCGAAGGTTGCCCTCATACCAGATAGTATACACAGTCGTAGAGAGGCAGAGTCGAGCTATGATACTGCCAATCTTCCGCCCCCTGAGATGCTGAGCAGCCCAAGCGACAAGAGCGTCCCAAGGAAAGGTAGGCCAAGCGATAGATGTACTCGGAGTGACAGAGTTCCAGACCGAGGCAGAAAAGGAACAGGCGAAGAAGAGGTGCTCATGAGTCTCGTCAGCAGAACCACAGAGAACATAAGCACTCTGAACCTCTTGTGCTCCGAAATGCCGAAGTTGGTCCCAGGTCCAAACGCTGCCGAGAAGCGAGCCCGAGAATGAAGGAGTGTCACGGTACATGCATCCGAAACCACAGAAGGTGATGCACAGTGTCCTTCGTTCTCCTACTCCGCAGCATCTCCCAAGCGGACTTGGTGGTAAAGTTCCCCGAGGGGTCCCCTAACCACCGGATGGAGTCCGCTACACCAGCCCGAGGGCTAAAGTCAATCATGTCCCAGATGGGTCGGAGCTCCAGGCAGCCCCGTGGAAATCTCCACTGACCACCCTCAATAATGGATGAGACTCGAGCATCCCAATGAAGTCCAGAAGAGGTGAGCAGTCGAGCAGGGAAGCACTCTGAAAGACGACCACATGGCAGCCAGTAATCTGTCCAAAGAGCAGTGTCAAGGCCGTCACCTATGACATGATAAATCGCTCCAGAGCAAAGGCGGCAAACCGATAGAATCTGACGCCAGCACCAAGAAGCAGAGCTCGTCGCCTAGATAGTCCAGAAGCTCCTCCCTCGAAGTTGGTTCAGATGAACCCAACGTGGTCAAATCGAAGAGGAGTCAGATAGAAGGAACCAGATATGCTTCATAATCGAAGCCTGATTCCACTCAGCAAGACGGCGAAGTCCAAGACCACCCTCCTGCCGAGGGTAGCACAAATGCCTCCAAGCGACCTCCGCCCCTCCCGGGGCCAACGAAGATCCTCTCCAAAGGAATGCCGCAAGAGTCGATTCGATCTTCCTGATCATCATCTTCGGGAGCATGAAGATTGACGACCAGTAGACCTGAGTGGCAAAAAGAACAGACCGAATAAGTTGCAGGCGACCAGCATATGAAAGTAAATTTCACTTGCATACGGTACATGGAGTACTAAAACATCTTAAGAAAATCAGGGTATTACTTTTAGTGGGTATCATACTACATTAGAAGCTACTCGGATGATAATTAGATCTCAGATAAGGACGATAATGGTTCTACAAGTGGGTGGGTATTACCAACTTGGTGGGAGTGCTATATCTTGGGGTTCTAAAAAACATACATGTATTAGTGATTCCCACATGCTACAAAGTTGATTGCTCTGGCTTATGTGAGAAAAGAATCAAAGCTGCTAAAGAATCTATTATATAAGATTCCTTTGTGGCTTAAGTCAATATTACCTATTTTTATCTATTGTGATAGTCAGACTATGCTTTCAAAGGTCAACAGTGAGGTGCTTAACGGGAAGTTCAAACACATCAGCATGCGACATAGTTATGCAAACTACTCACAAAGATGGAGTGAAGATCATTGTGAATTCAAGTCAAAATCTAGTGGAACCTTTTATAGAAAGGTGTTGCTAGAGACTTGGCATTAAGTATGAGTAAAGAGATGGATCTTAAACTGGTTAATATTAATTGCCAATGATGGACCGTTGACCTAATTGTTGGTACATTACAAGGTCCTAAGAAGTTAATGTTGTTGTTTGTTTGGTAGATCACCAATATATAGCAGTGTCACCATAAGTAAATAAATATCCTGCCTGTGAATGGCCTTTATATGGATCAGACAAATATCCAGCATCTACATATCCAATCAATCTTGGACTTGGTTATCTTGGATAGAATAGTCCCATATCATATGTACCACGGAGATACCGAAATATATGTTTAATTCCATTCCAAAGTCTCCGGGTAGGCGTTGAGCTATACCTTCCTAATAAGTTAACTGAAAAGGCTATATCTGACCTCATATAGTTAGCCAAATACATTAGTGCACCTATTGCACTTAGATATGGCACTTTACGGCCAAGAATTTCTTCGTCATCCCCTCGAGGTCGAAATGGGTCCTTATTTACATCAAGGGATCAAACGACCATTGGGGTGCTCAACAGATGTGCCTTATCAATGTAAAAACATTTAAGCACTTTTTCTATATAAGCAGATTGATGGAACAAAATTCCATTAGTTAAGTGCTATATTTGCAGACCGAGGCAATATCTTATCTTTTTGAGATCTTTTATTTCAAGTTATTTATTTAAATATGCAATAGCTTGTTTAATCACTTTAGAAGTTCATATGATGTTTAAATCATTAACATAGACTGCGATGATAGCAAATCAAAAATTTGATTTCTTAATAAAAACACATGGGCTCATAGGATTGTTAACATATCCCTCTTTCAGAAGGTATGTACTAAGACGATTGTACCACATTTCACCCGATTGTTTCAATCCATACAATGATCTTTGTAATTTGATTGAACACAGCTCTCGAGGTTTTGAATTATATGCTTCTGGCATTTGTAGCCCTTTAGGGACTTTCATATAGACACCATTATCAAGTGATCCACACAGATAAGCTGTTACCACATCCATAAGACATGTGGAGTCTTTTAAAGACTGCCAAGCTTATTAAAAACCTAAATGTAATTGCATCTATTATAGGTGAATATGTCTCTTTATAATCAATTCCTATCCTTTGTGAGAAGCCTTGAGCTACAAGTCATGCTTTATATCTTACGACTTCATTCTTTTCATTTCTGTTTTACACAAATACCCATTTGTAGCCCACGGGTTTCGTATTTTCAGGCTTTTGGATTACAGGTCCAAAAACTGTACGTTTCGCAAATGAGTTTAACTCCGCCTGTATCGCTTCTTTCCATTTTGGCCAATCATTTCTTTTTTGACAATCTTGAACAAATTTAGGTTCAATATCTTCACCTTCTATGGTCAAATTAGTGGCTACATTATATGCAAACACTTGATCAATAATCATTTTATTTCGATTCCATCGTATGCCAGTAATAGCAAGGTTTATCGAGATTTCCTCACTCTCAACATTTTCATTATTTTCACAATTTTCAGGTACTTGATACCCTCGAGGAGCCATTTCGCTCTCTGTTTCTTTTTCTCGGATTTGTATTTGTACCACTTCAGGGGTTTTCTACCCATCATGAGGGTGTCTCAGTTGGTGGCGTCTCCTACCCATGCGGTCATCGCCCAGGGGTCAGGAGTTCGATTCTCATTGAGGATATACTCATGACTTACCAGCACATGGGGGCTTGTGGGCTGTTCTCATAGACTGGGGTTAGTTGGGACAACCTAATCCCTCGTCACAAAAAAAAAAAAAAAAAAAAAACTTCAGGTGTTTTCTCTTGAGGAGTTTTAATAGAGGAGCCAACTTGTTTATGTTGCTCTCTTTTTTTTTCTTGGATTCTTATCTTTAGAACCAAAAGGTCTGACACGCTTCTGGCGTGTGGTAGATGCACTTGCCAATGTCTTTGAAGACTGTATAAAGCAAGCAAGCAGTGGCTAGTACTTATCCATAGAGAATGGGACACACACACACACATATATATATATATATACAAAAGCCTTTTACATAATTTTTAATTTTCTATGATATTTAATGATATCCAAACTTGAACCTAAAATTTATACCCGAAAAATATCTAATATTTACAACAGAAAGAAATTAAAAGGGAGTAGTTGTGTGTCCATGGATTTGTGCACAATCCTACATCATCCCATCCATTTTTAATTTAAAGAAAAATACAAAATGTATTAAATTTAGGATAAATTACATATTGGTACCTAATATACTTCATATTTACATATTTTATTTCTCATTTCTGCAACATATTCAGCTTTTACATGTTGTTTTGGTTGTAATATAGGTACATTTTAGCTTAGAGTGCAACAAAGAAAACAAAGATTGAAAAGTGGCACAATCGAGCATTACTTAGGCATATTTGAAGACTACTCTGAAAAACTCGACCACGTGTGTAAAAGAAGGACCCACCGGGTCAAAATTCGGTTTTATTTAAAACAAGTAATAATTCATGGATAATTAATACATATATTTTATGATATTATATATAATATAATATAATATATTGTATTATATATAGAGAGGGCGGGAGGAGGGGGCCGCCGTGCACATACGCCTCCACTTAAATATCGAAATTGATCTAATTTAGGGATCTTTTACCATGCCTCCCCTTCTCCTTTCCTTTCCGAAGCCGCTATGAGATCCAAGGGGTTCTCAAACGCCGAGGCGCAGGTGGCCAGAGTGCAAGGGGAATCAAAGCAAGGATCAACATCAACATCAATTGAGGGAGTCTTCAAGTCCTTAGTTTTAGTCATTATTGTTTTCTCTTTTAGATTTCATGATGTTTAGAACTCACATAAAGGAGTAGACTTTTAGTTTAGGGATGACGGATGAGTAGCCGTCCGTATCCCATATTTATATTTTATTGTAGAAAATGATTTTGTGATATTATATATGCACCCCTATGAGAAATTTATGATTGTTGTTTAGTTTTGTTATGTTATATACCAACCCTATGGGGAATTTATGATTATTGTTTGGTTTTCTTTGTGTGAGCTTGTAGGATCTCCAAATTATTAGGGTCAGAACATAACTGATTTTTAAGCGTGGTTAGGGTTAAGGTTATACCCAATCCTAAACATAATCTTTTATACAAATTAATATTTAATTAGCAGTGATGAAGAAATTTGTTAGTGCTATTGAGATAATCCATGCTACACCTACGGGATACGATGGATTATGCCCTTAGACTAGTTCATTACCTTAAACCATAACTTAAGTATTAATTCAGGTTTAATATTGAATTAGGAGTAAGAAAGGAATTAAGTAGTGCTAATGAGATAACTTATGCTACACGTAGGGTGATATGATAGGTTATGCCTTTAGATTAGTTTATTACCCTAAGCCCTGGTTTAAAATATTAATCCAGACTTAGTGTTTGTAGCTTAAGCCTCCTAAATCATTGTCATAGTAGAATATAATGACGGGATATGAGTAAAACTATCCGAAATTTATTTCCCTGAGCTAACCTCAATTGAATTGACATTTTTAGTTTATCGCTAGTTTTGTTAATTTAGTAAACAAATCATTCAAATCACACAAAAATCGAATTTCTACCACCCATTTACAACTAAATCCGACTTAACTTCGATTCTCTGTAGATACGACCCGTATACCCGTTTTAGCTACGACGATCTCGTACACTTGCAAATACGCGATTTTAAAACACTCTTTAAAATCACATTAGTACCCCAATATTTGGTGTATTAATTTTTTTAGTTTACAAACTTTCTGAGAGATAACTTATGCTACACGTAAGGTAATATGATAGGTTATGCCTTTAAACTAGTTTATTACCCTAAGCCCTGGTTTAAAATATTAATCCAGACTTAGTGTTTGTAGCTTAAGCCTCCTAAATCATTGTCATAGTAGAATATAATGACGGGATATGAGTAAAACTATCCGAAATTTATTTCCCTGAACTAACCTCAATTGAATTGACATTTTTAGTTTATCGCTAGTTTTGTTAATTTAGTAAACAAATCATTCAAATCACACAAAAATCGAATTTCTACCACCCATTTACAACTAAATCCGACTTAACTTCGATTCTCTGTAGATACGACCCGTATACCCGTTTTAGCTACGACGATCTCGTACGCTTGCAAATACGCGATTTTAAAACACTCTTTAAAATCACATTAGTACCCCAATATTTGGGGTATTAATTTTTTTAGTTTACAAACTTTGTGAGAGATAACTTATGCTACACGTAAGGTAATATGATAGGTTATGCCTTTAAACTAGTTTATTACCCTAAGCCCTGGTTTAAAATATTAATCCAGACTTAGTGTTTGTAGCCTAAGCCTCCTAAATCATCATCATAGTAGAATATAATGACGGGATATGAGTAAAACTAGCGTAAATTCATTCCATGAACTAACCTCAATTGAATTAATATTTTTAGTTTATCGCTAGTTTTGTTAATTTAGTAAACAAATCATTCAAATCACAAAAAAATCAAATTTCGACCACCCATTTGCAACTAAATCTGAATTAACTTTGATTCCCTGTGAATACGACCTGTATACCCGATTGAGCTACGACGATCTCGTACGCTTGCGAGTACGCGATTTTAAAACACTCTTTAAAATCACATTAGTACCCTAATATTTGGTGTATTAATTTTTTTAGTTTACAAACTTTATGAAATGATTTTTTTTATCAAAAAACTTACATGTATTTAGTAAAATAATCCAAATAACGACGTGTAAGGGTGCAAAATAGGCCCGCTTTCATTTTTTTTATATCGCTATTTAAACTATTTTATTAAATATACGTCAGTTTATGGACTAAAAAATTATTTTACAAAGTTCATAAACTGAAAAATTAATATATTAAATCTCAGGATACTAATATATAATTTATTTTTAATTTATATATCAAAGAATTCGATATAATATCATTAAATTTTTACTATTTATATTTAATACATAACATTGACATCAATCATTCAATCTCCCAAATCAATGGGTACAAACCCTTTGCTATGAAGAAACCCTTCCCTGTCCAACTTGCCTTTACCATCCTCCCCCTCCACATCTTCTTCCTTTGCTTCACTTTCACAACAAGCTTTTGACACCATCAAGTGAAAACCGACTGCGAAAATTGCAAAACCAATTACTATCCAACTGAACATAATATTCACCAATGCCTTAGCCCGGTGGAGCGAACGATCGCCCTCACATCGTACCACATCTCGACCATTGGCTTCTTTGTCCATGAAGCAGCCTTTTGGGATCAACTCTGGCGTCTTGAGCATGAATCCGATGATAATGAGCCAAATCCCCTGTAGTAGCACCCCGAGTGACCTAGTGTAACTTATGATGAACTTTCTAGGGTACCATAAGGTTAAAATGGTAGTGGCTAGGCAAATTATGATGACTTGCTCTAGAAGCCAATGGTATTGTCCTTCAATCCCTACATGATCCGTCGAATGGAAATGGAATAGCAACAACTCTTGGGAAAATGCTAGGGCAGCGATTGAGATCACAACCTCATTGTGGGCCCTAGGCCGTGTTTTATCGAGGACAATAGCAAGGAGTGCGTATATCGAGAACGCAGTGGCAATGCATACATGCTCTATACGGTGGAGATTCATTGACAAGATTGTCCTACCATGATCTAGTGTCCGCTGATGATCTCCAGTGCTGAAGAGTTCCAAGAAGGAGAAGATGGAGCAACCCAGTAAAATTATATACAGCTCTAAATACTTAGAAATCGTGGTGGGAAACCATGGGAGGGATTTGTAATACCGACCTCGCATTGCATGGATCTTGGTGTGGTTGTAGAGGTGCCATAAGCCGATAAAGCACAGGACTAGGCCCATCCATACATGGCCTCCGACACGCACCATCTTCTCAGATTTTCAAGAGAGAGAGAGATGAATGTGCAAGGAGCATGTAACAATGGAGGAATGAGAGATCTCCAAGGGTCAAGGGAGGTTCTTAATAATTGGTTTTGAAGTTTCTGTGAAGGCAGGCAATGTGTGTGGATTGGAAACTAAGAGTAGATGGTGTTATGCGTATACTTTGGTGTCTTGACAGTTACCCTTTCAATATATTGCACTCTAACCAGAAGTCGACACTTAACATTATTGGTGCTTGATTTTGTGTACTTCCCTCAAAAGCAACTCGGTCCTTGCCTTTTAAATTAGGATACAGATATTTTACCACAAAAATACGTAATAATTTTAATCTTTTATATGTTGTATGTCATGAAAATAAGAGAATGTCCCTACTCAAATGCATATGGAATTAGTTTAACCTTTATTTGAATCTTATTAAATAAGAAAATTATCTTATCAAATCTCATCAAAGAATATATGCTGGATGATGAAAATCCAGATCCTTCCCCCCTCCCCCCCCCCCCCCCCCCCCCCCGGTCCTTTTCTCTCCTCTTTATCAATTTGTTAAGGCATTTTAGTCAATTATGAAATTTTAGATGTTAATTTCAAAGAAAATTTAGAAGTGGTTTGATCAATTCACAAAATTGTAGTCATTTTTTTGATAATTAAAGTCGACGCTCTACACCAATGCAAAGTGGGTATATAGGGAGACAGACAAAGTCGACATAATCCACCCATAACATCGAAAAACAAGGGAAAGGGAAGAAGATCGGTCTTCCCCTTATGAATGGATTCAAAATAACGTTGCATGTATGCTCTCTACATGTATATATACATATATATATATAAATCGAATCCTCAACAAATCTAGATAAAAAAGAAAAATTCACGTTGGATATGTTAAACAATCAAACTATTGAATTTAGATCATAGAATTTGTTTTCTTAAAACCATACTCACTTATTTACTTTGAACTCAAGGCAAGCTTGGTTTAAATTCAATCCAATGTCAGGTATAATTGTTGCTAAGTTAAGATATATCTTCAATCTTCTCTCCTAAGGAGAGTCTGAATTGATGGCTCAAATTGTTAGAGAGTATGGTTTGTATTGTTAAAAAAATATCTTACATTTTCATTTTTACATTTATATCCCTTGTATCTCTCAGTATAAATATAGGAGTACTAATATTAACTTTGTTTAATAGTTCTAGAGTTTTTCTTATATTATTTTTATAAAAAAAAATAGCTAATATTAGAGTCAACCCAAAAAACCCAACCCTAATTCTCTCTCCGTCTCTCTATCTTGCAGTACCCTCCCACTCATCACCGACCTCCTGTTTTCGGCACCAAGCCACTGCTCATCAACCTTTTGCATTCTCTATGTGTCACACGCTTCAAGTAACAATTGGAATTTGGAGATAGGTGCTCCAATTTTGTTTACCATGTTCAAACTCCCTTGTCTTACTTGAGAAGTCTAGTGGTGGGAAAGCTATTTTATATACCTCATGCACTTTTAACTTAGTAAAATCATGTGGACCTAGACTAGCCATAATGGGTTACGCACCCCGCCCCACTAGCCCCCATGGACTTTTTCTAACTTGGACCTTTAATTTTAGGGCTATCGTGTTTTAGTTGTCCAAATCAAACTCAAAGCAAGTTCTTATCTTTGGGCTGAGCTCAAGGATACAAGCTCGACCTCAAGTTGTTAAGGGTGTCAGCTCGAGGCGTTGTCCTTACTCCAAGTTCAAGCCTGAGATACATGTCTTGGCCGTTTCATCGCCCCCTCTTTCCATATTCATTCTTTTGGTAACTGAAGCCAGGTTCCTTACTCCTCCATATCCGCCCACTGTCTATATTGAGCCTAGATTTTCCGGCCATGATCTCCTCTCTATTACTAAGCAAGTTGAAGACTGCTTCAGTCCATCTCCCTGTAGTACATTACTAAGGTGGGCGTCATATTAACCCTGGGGTCGAAGTGCCATTGGACCCGTTGTACCTGTGAGGGCATAAACAATTTAGGGCAGTGGAGCTCTTCACGGCGTGTAATTCTTTGGTTTATATCTCATTTCTACTGTTGTACCCTCTGTCAGTTTTATTGTTGATTTTGGTCTTCCTCAAGATCATATTACTGTAAGTGCAATGCATTTGTGTTAAAGTTATGTTTTGGTTTCTCATTCACAATATTTCCCCAACAGTAACAGAGGCTTTTAAATAGCCTCAGCCATTCGCGCTCGCTCGCACGCTCGCTCGCCCACCCGCCCTCCTCATTGGTGATTCAACTATGGTGTCAAACTCTACAACGACCGCCATTCCTCAATCTTCCAGTAGGATTATGTCTACTTCACCCTTTGGTATCTCCAATATTTGCAAGAGTGTTTCTACTGTCCTTACTCTAGCTACTCCATCTTCTTTAACAACGTGGATTGTCTTTTGTGGCCATTTACATTGTAATTTTGATGATAACAATCATTTAGTGAGTTCTTATGTTTAATTGTTCTAATCTTGTTTGAAAATGACTCATAAGAAAGTTAGAAAAAATCAAGATTAATCATATTGATATCAAGCTTTCCAAGATGATAGATCAAGAGGAAATTGAGCCAAGTTGAAGAGAAAGTCAATCCTAAATCAAGAGAACAAGATCCGAGTCCATGTGCTTTATGTCATTTATTCTTTATTTTTTAGGACATAGGATCAGAATATATTAATTAAGTCAAATCTTAACATTGATATGTGATGCTTTAACAAAAATATTTTTGAAATATTTTTGAAATTTGATTTTCAAGTGTTACTTAAAAAATATTCAAGTCAAATTCAAGCTAATGAAGTTTGTCAATAAAAATATTTTTTAAATTAGTATTATGAAAAGCATGTCCAAAATAAAAATATCAAAATTTTATAACGGTGATATTTAAGCTTTGATTAAATCAACCATTCATTCAAATAAATAAGCAAACATGAAAATTAATTCAAAAAATATAAGCTATTATGGTAAATCAATCAATTAATCAATTTAGCTTAGCTAATATAGTAAATCACAATCAATCAAGCTAAATGATCAAAGACATTCAAATCCACCCAGGCATGCTAAGTGTCGACACATACAAAGGATGTGTGGATACACAGACATATAGTAGCCATCCGGAGCTGTTGTGTGTCAACACACAGCTGTAAAAAGGCTCCAAACGACTACTTTTGATTTGATTTCTTTCTTAGTGTTTTCAAAAACATTTCAAACGTTTCCTATCCCCTCATTTGCCTATAAATAGGGCTTGAATGCTTTGGTTTAATTCATCCAATTCTCCCTGAGCATTTTTTGATTAAAAGGCTATTGTTCTCTTATACTTGGACGTTTTAATTTCGAGTTCTTTTAAAGTTTTCTTAAGTATAACTATCTCTTTATTGTTAATCATTGAACTTATTTGACATATTTTTAGCTTTGCCTAAGCTTGATTTATTGTCAATTCATTCTTGAAAGGTAAATTCTTTCATCGATTTAATTCATTATAAAGATTGGATCCTGAGCCTACTATTACAAAAGGGTCGATTGTAAAGGCTGGGTCTTGAGCCCACGTACAAAAGATCGGCTGTAAATGTTAGATCCTGAGCCTAGTTTTAAAAAGGATCATCATGCTTAGTTAATGGCTCAAGTGACAAAGAATAGTCAATTAAGGAGCCGACTAGCTTTCGGGTTGGAAGTGAACCACTACAAAATTCCTTGGGCATTATTTTTTTTTTCTTGCCTTTATTTTTTATATTTCGCATTTATCGTTTATCCTTTAATTCATTTTTTGGTTCTTAAAGTTTAAATTTTCATTTTATCATGAAAGAACGAATTCACCCTCCCTCTTATGTTACTCTTTGGGTCTTCAACTTTTTACTTCTACTTGCATTGGATATAATATCAGGGGAAACTTGCATGATTCTTCCGTTTGCCCTAGCAAGGATTATTTGAATTACAAGAATTGGGTATATATTGATTGTTTGGTTTTCTCGTGGTTGTTCTCTACTATTTATTCTAATACTGTCAACATAATTATTTCTCCTGGAACCACTCTTACTACAGCAAAGGAATACTAGGCCATTAAAACCCTTTCATGATCATAATCAAGCCAGGAAAACATAACATAAAAAGAAGTTGTCAAATTTCAAAATGGGTACCCTATTAATGACTGACTATATTCGTCATGTTAATACAATGTGTGATTGTCATATTTATGTTGGTTCTTCTATTTTAGATGATGATATTTTCTTAGATGAGATTAATGGTCTTCGAACTAATAAGGATTATGCTAATGTATCTTATAACCTTACTACTCGACATCCTTTTCCTGACTTTGTTGAACCCTGATCTTTGCTTTTACTTGAGGAAAATTGTCTTCAAGAGGATAAAATTTCTAGCACACGTATTGTCTTTGTGGCAGAAACAGGTTTAGCCAGAGCAGCTCCGTTAAGGGTGTTGCGGCCGACCAAGCTGGGGTTTGTCAATCACAAGCTTTATTTGCTCATCATCAATGGGCACAAGGTTTTTGACGTGGTGGTTACAATCAAGGTGGTCATGGAGGCTATGGTTATGGTAATGGTAATGGAAAAGGCGAACGTGGTGGTCATGGTGGTGGCAGTTATGTGTGGGGCCGAAGTAACTCATAGGGCGGAAATGGATATGAAGGTTATGGTCGGAATGGTAACATTGGAAAATTTTGAGGGAAAAACTGAGCAACTACAGCTAAATATTCTTGTTGTCCTCAGGAAAGCTGAATTGTAACAACCTAGGATGCCAATCTTGCCCAACTCATAGCTCTAAAGAACCAAGTCGAGATCTCGTACAAGTGGATGGCCTATTATTGGAGATAAATTTCAAGGTGTAAGATTCTGAAGAGGGGGGCGGGGGAGGGATTTTTACACCCTAGCTTCAGAGAGGAGGCGAAACAAAACGTAATGACGATGATTAAAGTGCATGTTCAGTTAACAACTGAGATGAGATTGATCTTGTAATAAGTTATGAGGTAATTTAAATGCATTTTCAGCAAGGAGGATATTCTGAGATCAAGTTTAGGGAAGTTGTGGTTGTCAAGCCTAAACTTTGAAGATACCGTATTTTTGGAAAGGATAATGATGCAGCTCAATTACTTCTAATGATCCAATCTCAAGAATTTTACTGATGAAACAGGAATGTAGAAACGCAGAAATCAGAAGAGAAACAGAATATTAGAGGGGAATTAGAGATATTTTTCATTGATGATTCCCTTTGATTACATTTACCACCTATATAGAGAGATTATGGACACCTCATCCACATCATAACTAACTAGACACCTCACCTGTACACCTCACTTGCTAAATAAAAATAAAAGAAAATGAAATTGCATAACTAAATTAACTAACATTCTTATATATATGCTTAATTGGGACCAAAAACGAGTATATCCTGCATCAGATAATGATCAGGGGAGAGGTAGTGAAGGCAGTGAAGGACTGTGACTCGGGGAAAACGCTAGACTATGATGGCTTTAATTTTCGAAAGATGTGGCATGTCATATGGGATGAGACAGTGGTATTCGTGCAAGAAATCCTTGCAGTAAAGAAACTTCCGCCAAGGTTGAATATGACTTGGGTTACCCTAATCCCTAAGCTTCGCCCATGCCCAAACCCGCTCATTTATAAAACCTAAAAAGTAGTAGTAATTTGTGGATGGTTAAAACTAGTATTTCCTTTCATTTTCTCACACACATTAGTCACCCTCCCCTCCAATAGAGAGATTCGCATGCATTTGCTTGTTCTCTTAGGACCATTTAGCTGAGAAA
This sequence comes from Simmondsia chinensis, assembly GCA_018398585.1. Classification (NCBI taxonomy): domain Eukaryota; kingdom Viridiplantae; phylum Streptophyta; class Magnoliopsida; order Caryophyllales; family Simmondsiaceae; genus Simmondsia; species Simmondsia chinensis. Next base: position 17,593,885 of record JAGTTD010000005.1, read on the forward strand.
TATTATTGTTTGTTAAAACTTTTCCTGAGATTTCATATGTAGATAGCACAACCACTAAGTATTACTCTTCCTCTACTGAGCTCCAATGGCTTTTCTATTGGGCTGAGGCCAAAGATTGATCGAAAACACAGCATTGATGTGGCCGACTTTGATCATCACTACAACATGTATTTTTACACTGTGGCTCACAGAGAAGGAGCCAACTAGAAGCCCGTGGCTCATGTTTAGTAACTTGCTCATTCATTTCTCTCATATAATAGTATTAGGCGAATCTTGTTAAGGTCTTCTATTCTCCATTTATCTCTGCTTCATTATTTAATTTCTCTTACACTGTTCAACTATATGACTAGTGCTTTAAAAAATATATTTAACAAATGTTTATTAGTATGGTGGGCTACTTGTATGAGATTATAGCAAAAATATTTGAGTAGAAGACTTGTAAAAGTACATCCTAGTTTTCTTCATGGCATCAGATTTTGGATTTGGGTCCTCATCGTCAATGAAATTTTTTTTGGGCTAAAGAATTGAAAACTAAAGGAGTGATACTAAAGCTTGACTTCCACAAAGTGTATGATATGGTAGATTGGAACCTCATTACTCACGTCCTTCATTGTATGGGATTTTGAGACATATGGATTGCAGAATGGATTTCCAAAACTGGAATCTCCATTCTTATAAATGGGTCTCCAAGATCAGTAGAGGTTTAGGAATCTCCATTCTTATAAATGGGTCTCCAAGATCAGTAGAGGTTTAAGGCAAGGTGAACCTCTCTCACTATTGCTCTTTATCCTAGTGATTGAGGTACTAAATCGGATGTTTCAAGTAACGGTAGCGTATGAGCACAATTAGGGTCTGTCAGTGGAAAAGGCATGGGTACAACTAAGACATCTTCAATTCCCAGATGATACCATCATCTTTAACCCTATGGACCAGAACAATATAAACGAAATCAAGAACATTCTTGATCACCTTCAATGGCTCTCTGATGCAGCGCAGCAGTAGAAGATTAGGGGGACAGGAAGAAAATGACGGCCTTCCCTTTTATTTTATTAAACTCTAATAAAATTACAGGGGAAAGATAAATTCGATTCTCATCCTCACTCTTGAGAATAGAACGAACAAATAATTTATAAAATAAATCTAAGAAATTGGTTCCCTAAACCCTAGCGACCCCTCTCCTTATATAGAAGAGGGCTCTAATTCTAATTCAAATTTTAAATCTAATCAACATTCGAGATCGCATTCCGCGTGATATGAATCAACGGTTGAGATCGCAATTCATGTGCCCTATTTAAAACAAATAAATAAAGATTTAAATCTGAATTTAAACTACTTATAATCCTAATGAAACTGAATCTAAAATAACTAACTTCACACACATCCCTTGAACCGTGTCTTCCTGTGGTGGCGCCAGGATATGGTGATGGCAAGTAGCGGTGGCGCCAAGTCTTGATATTCTTCCCTTTTACTAGCTATTAAGCCTAGTTTTTTGTTCACTCCAGCCACGTGCTCGCCCAGCTTGTCTTTCTTTGGCTGATCCTTCACACGCGGAGATGGTGGCTGCATCATCCTTTCCCAGCTGGAGAGAATTCGTCCTCGAATTCGCCTCTAGTTCTTCTTGGCTACTTCAGTCACGCCAAATCTCCAATCTTCAGTGGTCAAGCACATGGTTCTAGTAAAACGCCAAGTACGAGGTAGCGCCAGGAAAGGTCTCACTAAGGTCCTCATGTCCTTCTTCCTTAGCCAAGCTATGCGCCATATTTGGATGCTCGGTAGCATTGTCTTGCTTCGCCAACCCAACTCCGCTTCTGACCCTGTACTTGTGTCCTCTTCCCCCACTGACTTGCCAATGCCAACCATGCCTAAATCATGGTGCCGCCAAGCAATACGCCAAAGGAGGCGGGGCTGCATCATCCTCTCCCAGTTGGAGAGAATTCACCCTCGAATTGGCCGTGGAACCATTGGTATTTTTCTTGCCATTGTTAGGGTACTTGCCAGAGATGAAGGATACTCACAATGTACCTTGATTTCGGTGGTGAATCTGTTCTCAGTATACTCCCGCCAAGGTTCGCTCCGTTTAGGTGACATAGATGGCGTGAACTCAACCCGGTGATGGAGCAGAACCGGTAACTTCGCTATTGGTACTTGACACTTCCATTGCGGGCTTGTCCTTACCTCTGTCACAGCTCCCGGTAACTCTCTCACTCTTGTCGCCTGTGTTGTCTCACTGTTGTCACAGTCTTGCCAAGTCCCATCCTTTGTTGGCGTAGTATAGCCGACCCGCCTTTCGGTCTCGCCCGGATGTAGATCTTCACAAGTAACATCCACATTAGGCGCCTGATGTACTCGTCCCCCACATTAGTCCCTACGCCCGATATGGGTTCCCAATTTAGCCGGTTTTGTTTTTCCATTGTTGGTGGTACGTAAGACGCCAACGCCTCTGGATAATCCTTCCTCAATTGACTCCCTATCTCATCTGATTCCTCCTCCTCGTCAAATATAGGCTCATCATACATGGGTTCATCAAATATGAGTGGAGAGGATAGGTCTAGTTGTGGTGCCTGATCAAAGATAGGTTCTCCATGGGTAACATCTACTAGTGGTGACGCCAACATGGCCTTGCCAACTACGTTGGTGCTTACATCCTTTTCTTCTAGCTCCGGTTCTTTGTTCCTTGACACACATGGCGCCTCAACCATCTTGGGCATCAAGATGATCTTTATCCCCTCAAAGACGAAGCTATATGTGTTCTTTCTTCGGTCATGGACAACGCTCCTATCATATTGCCACGGACGTCCCAATAGCAAGTGACAAGTATCCATCGTAACTACATCACACCAAACCGCTTCCTGATATGTGTCCCCAATTGAGAAATTGACCAAGCAACATCTTGATATAGTTACCTGATCGTCTTTCTCGAGCCAAGACATTGTGCAAGGGTTCGGATGTTCCTCTGTCTTCAACCCTGGCTTCTGAACGACTTCTTCGAAGATGGCATTCTCACAACTTCCCGAATCAATGACCATACGACATACCCTGCTGCCGCTGGTACAAGTGGTCTAGAAGATGTCATTGCGCCTCCAATCTTCTCTTCCTGCTTCTTTAGGCATGAAGCCAGCTCGTTTGACTAATAGCAAGCGACCTTCGTTACCCACTAATTCCTTCTGGGCAAATGAAGGTTGTGCGTCTTGAGTTTCTTCCAACACAATGACGCCAACTTCCTCAAACTCCGAATTTTCTTCACGGAGGTCGGTGCCCACCTATCGTTTTTCAACATTGGCGGCACCAATATAGAGCTGATGCTGCCTCGACTCAGGGTCCGGTAGATCAACAACCGATGCCGGATTCTTGATCTTGTCCTTCACCTTTTTGTTTTCACCCGGTGTTAATGGGCGTTGGGGCTGGGTTCCTCGCTTTAAGTCAGGATTTGCCCCTAGCTGAATCAAGCAACGCTCAATTCGCCTAAATCTCTCCTCGAACCTGTCTAATCTTCATTCGTTTTGCATAATTAGGTCTCAATCAAAAACTTCCTCGATAGTAGCATACCTTTGACCACTTGATGCCATCTCAGAAACGTTCTGAGCTCTAATACCAACCGATGTAGCGCGGCAGCGAAAGATTAGGGGAAGAGAAGGAAACGAAGGCCTTCCCTTTTATTTTATTAAACTCTAATAAAATTACAGGGTAAAGATAAATTCGGCTCTCATCCTCACTCTTGAAAATAGAACGAACAACTAATTCATAAAATAAATCTAAGAAATTGGCTCCCTAAACCCTAGCTACCCCTCTCCTCATATAAAGCAGGGCTCTAATTCTAATTCAAATTTTAAATCTAATCAACGTTCGAGATCGCAATCCGCATGATATGAATCAATGGTTGAGATAGCAATCTGTGTGCTCTATTTAAAATAAATAAATAAATAAAGATTTAAATTTGAATTTAAACTAATTATAATCCTAATCAAACTCTATCCAAAATAACTAACTTCACACGCATCCCTTGAATCGTGTCTTCCAGTGGTGGCGCCAGGATATGGTGATGCCAAGTAATGGTGGTGCCAAGTTTTGATATTCTTCCCTTTTACTAGCCGTTAAGCCCGGTTTTTTTGTTCACTCCAGCCACTTGCTCTCCAAGCTTCTCTTTCTTTGGCTGGTCTTTCACACTCGGAGATGGCGGCTGCATCACTTTCTGAGTTGAGGGTTAACTACCATAGCTCAGCCCATTGTAGCCTTGGGGGCTTCCGAGAATTTGTCCTTCGAAACAACGAAGATAGTGGGGTGTAAAGTGAAGAAGTTACCTACTAAGTACTTGCTTATCTCACTTGGGGGAAAGCCAAGGCGTACGGGGAAGTGGAAGCCGATCCTTAACAGGATCGTGAACACGTTATAGGGATGGAAAGTTAGCTCCATGTTCCGAGCCAGGAAAATGGTTCTCATGAAGGCAATTCCCAATAACTCGCCAACATACTATTTCTCACTATTTAAAATGCCAAAAGTTGTGGTGAATAGAGTGGTTAAATTACAATGGAGATTCTTTTGCGGAGGTAAAGGGGAAAGAAGATATTTAGCATTGATAAAATGGGAAGTTAAGAAAATTGTGGAAGATGGTCTCTCAGTCATAATGGGTGACGGTGAACAAATCAATCTTTTGCATTTTAAATGGGTAGGGGAGTGATGTGTCGTACATTTTATATCTTTTATACCCATTCCTATGATATTTTCGGCTTATTACACGTGTGTTATGGTATAATTTTTGTAGATTTAGACTTGGTACGTATTAAAGTAAAGAAATCTTGAAAAGTAGCGAAAAAAAGCTAAAATGGATGCATGCGAAGACTACATTGAGAAACCCAATCACGTGTGAAAAAAGGACCAATCAGGTCAAGATTCGATCAAGAAAAGTCTTCCCTCGGGCACTTGGATCAATTGGCTAAATATTTTGGAAATCAGTCAAGCTTAAACCGAGCAAAAGGTTAAAAGAAGAGTACCATGACCAAGTAATATCCAATTCCTCTGACGTTACCATTGGGATGTCATAGATGTCTCCGCGAGATTCGATTTGATATATAATTTGGCCCATAATCGCTTACGGATCAAAAGTTACACTTGTTTTAAATTAACAACGTGCTCTACTAAAGGGCATCCCGCCTCTATATAAAGAGAGGGGCAGACCTAATTTTTCCCACTTTTTGCTTTCCATTCACTTCGCCTCCCTCCTCGAGCCGCCAAGAGACACTCGATTCTCACGAAGGGCGAAGCGCAAATGGTTAGAATACAGGGAATTGAAGCAAGAGTGAAGTCATCATCGATTAAGGGAGTTCATCAATCCATGAGTTTTTTTTTTTCCGTTTTCCCTTTTGAATTAGTGACTTGTAAAACTCCCATGGAGGAGTAAACTCATAGGAGTAAAGGACAGGTGGCCGTCCGGATCCTAGATTTATGTTTTATTTTCGATAATTACTTTTGTTATACTACTTCTGCAGCCTTGTGGGAAGTTTTATATTTTGAGTTTGGTTTTCTTGTTATTTGCTTGTAGACATGCTTTGATTTCCATTTTTATTCGCATGTTGTCTTGAGGTTGTAGCCTAGACTGTAGTATAATAGATTCTTCACGAGTGGTCAGGGTTGAGGTTATACCCAATCTTGAATACAATATTTAATACAAATTAATACTTAATTAGGAGTGAGAAAGTAATTTATTAGTGCTATTAAGATAATTCATGCTACCCTAAAGTGATACGATGGATTATGCCCTTACACTAGTTCATTACCCTAAGCCCTAACTTAAGTATTAATCCAGCATGAAATTAGGTATGATACGGGAATTTACTAGCGCTATTGACATAATCCGTTTTTTGGATAATTAGCGATATAGTCGCAATACATACCACGAACTCGAACAAAGCGAGGTCAAGGACATCCGCATAGATACAGAGATCAAAAAGAGGGAAAAAGCAACATCCCAAACCAAGAAAACATGAAAGCCAAAGGGTTACATGCGGAGCCAACAGGGGCCAGAAGACCTAGAGTGATTAAATGGATTATGCCCTTGGACTAGTTCATTATCCTAATCCTTAATTTAGTGTTAATATAGGTTTAGAGCTTGCAGTTTAAACCTTTAAAGTCATAAAATATAATGAAAGGATCCTAGTTAAGCTAACCCTAATTCATATCTTAAACTAACTTTGTTCGACTGACAAACTAATTTGGTTTTCAATTTCGTTAATATCGTTAGTTGTTTTCCAACAAAAATCCAGTTTTTAACAACTCAATAATCACCGAATCAAACTTTATATTGCTTCCCTATGGACACGACACCTATATACCCGCCAGAGCTACAACTTACTCAGACGCTTGCGAGTAGACGATGTTACACACTTTTTAAACCACATCAAGGAGCTCCCCCTAAAATTCAGATTCCCAAGACTTTTTAAAGTCTCAATCCAAAAGGATCACGCCATTACACAATTGGGGTGGTGGAATGGACCTTTAACTGGTAGAGACGGCGATGTAATACAAACAGCTCTTATGTCTTCTTGAACTTGAGACTAGTCTAACAATGTCGATTTGACAGTTTAACAATTTTCGATTCAGGACATATGAATCATCAATAGTGTAGCATCGGAACATATGATGAACTTGACTCAATCAATGGACAAAGTTAGGCTAAATGCACTTGCTAAGCCTGTAATATTTCCTAATGGGGCATCACTTTCTATTTCTCATAGGGAGAAGAGAAACCTTTCTTTCCAACCTCCGTTTGAAAGATGTTTCATGGTCATGGGTTCCTATTGCAATTTGATGTTTGTGAGCATAATTACCCACAAATATTTATGTGATGTAGGACATTCACTCGAGGATACTTATTGGAGTTAGTAGACAATCGAATGGCTTTATTTCTTTGAAGCCCAATTGCATTACCTGTGGCACTCACAATAAAGTCTACTGAAGAAGCACTCCTACAGCACAAGTGCTTGGGTCATTATGTCCTACAATAGATTTCTCGTATTGCAAGCTTGGATTTTTCGAACCAATTTGATTTTGTTTTATTGTGACACCTTCCCTTAGGTTTCTACAAAGTGTTATTTAGAGAAAAAAAAAAAAAAGAGCATTTTTGAACTAATATATTGTGATATTTTAGGTCCTTGTTAAACTCCTTTGTTAGGCACCCACTATTTCTTGACCATTGTTGATGATTATAGCCAATATACGAGGAGATATATTGTGAAGCACAAATCATAGGCTCAACAATTATTGTTGTGTTTTTTGTAACATGGTCAAAGCAGAGTTTGGTTTGTTGGTAAAACTAGTCCAGAGTGACAATGAGAAAGAATTTTGATACAAGTCGTTACTCAAATTTTATGGCCATAAAAGGATTTAGTTCTAGGCTTCATGTAGTGACACCTCAAAAAGATTGTGTTGTCGAGTGAAAACACTAACACGTTCTAGAAGTGCCTCAAGCTTTGAGGTTCAATTTTGGTCATCCTCTAAAATTTTGGAGTGAGTGTGTTCTTATAGTTAGTTACTTGATCTACCTCACACCGACTCTCATCGTGTCTAACAAGAGTCCGTATGGTGTCCTGTACAACCATCTCTAGCTATTTCGGAGTCTATGTTATGCACACCAACATGATCGAGCCAAAAACAAGCTTGATATTCAAGCAACCTAGTGCATACCTGTTGAGCACCCACATGAAGAGTTATAAAGTGCATAGTCTTGATCGCCATCACAAGTTTGTATCATGGAATGTCTTATTCTATGACGGTCATTTTGTGTACACTTAGAGGATGACACCGAACGAGCACTCACAATAGGACACGTATCGGTCATTGGCGACAACCCATATCTAATGTCTACAAGCGCTAACCAGTGATGGTAGGGACGACAACAGAAACTAGGCCATCGAAAACCAGCACGACTGACTCCCTGACCGATTTGCAAAGAGGGCACTGAGTCTTAGGATAATTGTCAGTTCAACAATATACCACATATCGAAATAGTACCTAAAGATTCAACCCAACCCACTTGACCTAGAGCTATGCCCGTCAAATATCTCAATTATATACGTGGTCTGCCACAGTTTCTAGCCTATTTGTGTACCTTAATTCACTTTATATTTCTAATACACAATTTTTTATTGTTAACTCGGTTTTTCTTGGGGCCATTACTGTAAGCAATGAGGCAAAGTCATTTTCGTAGGCTGTAAGCATGCTCATTGGCATGATGCCATGGCCATTAGGATTCGAATTCTAAAACAAAATCAAACATGTACACTAACCATTACCACCAAACAAGAAAGCTGTCAATTCTAAGTGGGTATATAATAAAATCAAGTATAAGTCTGATGGGATGATTGAATGATACAAGACTAACATAGTTGCCAAAAGTTATATGCAAGTCGAACGAGTCTAGTAGATGGCCAAGTTGGTCACAGTCTGGTTTTTGTTGTTAGTTGTAACTGCTTGAAATTGGAAGCTTCATTGATTAGATATCAATGACACATTTTCCATGGAGATATCAATGAGGAGGTCTATATGAACTTTCCGTAAGAGTTTGATCAAAATCATGAAGGTAATGTATGTCAATTGTGTAAGTAAATGTATGGACTCAAACAAGCCTCACGATATTAAATTCAGAAGTTTACGTCCTTCCTTTTAGTCTTTCGATTTCCATTTGATTATTCCCATTTCACATTTTCATGAGGGTCAACCTTTCTGGAAGTATTTATTTAGGTTGATTATGTGAATACTACTGGTAATGATATGGACTGCATTTTGGATCTCAAATAGGTCTTCGACTGGAACCATGCTCAATTGGAAAAAAAATATGTGCTCCATATTCTTATTGAGGTTGGGATGCTTGCCGCCCAGCCATCCCACAGGCCCATGGTCCAAATCACCGTCTAGCCAATGTTTGTGGTGATCTAGTTGAGGATGTGAAGCAATATCATAGACTTGTCAGGCGTCTCCTCTATCTAACGAATACGCCTGACAATAGTTATGTCGTTTATATACTAAACCAATTTAAGCACGATCCACAACAATCTCATGTCAGTATTATCGTGCACATTCTACGGTATCTCAAGTCTACGTCTGATCAAGGAATTTGACCCCAAGCTCATACGATTTGCAATTATAGGCACATTGTGATGATGGTTGGGTGGGGTGGTCGAACACTCATCGTGGGATACATCATGTTCCTTGGAATGTCACCTGTCCCTTAGCATTCCAAGAACAATTGATCATTTCTTCCTCATCCACTGAAGTTGAATATCGGATCATGACTATAGTGACTACTGAGTTAATTTGGCTTTGTAGACTGTTACTCAATTTAGCCCTACATGTTGATAATCCAATCCTACTTTATGCCAACCAAGCAGCCTTACATATCTTCACTAACACAATATTACATGAATAGAGTGAACTCATTGCGATTGACTATCACTTCATTGAGCATATACAACCCAAGGGCATTAAGACATCTTTTTATTCAATCTACTAGGCAACTAGCTAATCTCTTGACCAAAGTGTTCAGTGTTCCTTTGCTCTGCTCTCCAAGATTGAGATGCTTAATCTCTATGTTCCAACTTGAGGAAAAGTATTGAAACTCGTATTTTTTACTTTGTATACTAAATTTTTATTTTCTGTTCGTATTTTTGTCTTAATTGCTCCTCATTAGTATTAATGTTAGGGTGAATATTTGGACTACAAGTAGTAAGAGGTCATTAGATTAGGAGTAAAGTAAATTAGTTTGGGAGCTCCTCTTGGTTTTCCCTCTGACTTCAATTTTCCAACTCGCGGATTACTCCAAGGTCCTGTTTAGCGTATAAAATTGAAGCCTAAAATTAAGGCTGAAACTGGAATAAGAGTAACAAAATTACAATTTTGTCGTTTGATTCACCTAGTAGAATTGGAATCCCAATTCCACTATCCAATTTCAAGGATTTGGATTTTAACTGAAAGTCATACGCAATTCATTGGGGTAGTAGTAAGAAATTGTAATTCCATAGTAACTCCACTAATCTGAAACTCAAAATGACCCCACTCGATTAACTCAAATCAAAGATGACTCAACCCAAAGACTTGACACAACCTAGATTTGACCCGAATCTCGAAATCACCCAACTCAAACTTGAACCTAAAATAACCCGAATCAACTTAACTCAAGGTCTATATCCCGATTGGCCCGAAACTCGAGATGACTCAAATCCAAAAAAATGAAACTACCCAGCTTCAATATGAAGTAACCAAGTAAGCCTAATGTCAAAATGATCTAACCAAATTGACTAGTAATCTAATATGACCCAAACACATATAACCCAACCCATCTCACTATCAACCTAAATTTGACTTGAGCCGAGCTAACCCGAAATTTAAAATGATGCAATCCATTTGACCTAAAACCGACATGACTCAAGCTCGAAATAACCTAAATCAACTCAAATTTGATCCTTAAAATAAGCTGCTTTTCTTTTCCTTCTATGAATCCCGAGAAGACCCACCTTCAATAATAAAAAAATCCAAGATAACTCGAACACAAAATAAACTAAAATTTGACTTGAAACTCAAGTAACTCCAGCTCAAAGTCATTCATTCGACCAAAACCGACCCTAGCTAATTCAAAACTCAAAATGCTCCAACTTGATTGACCAAAAACATGCGATGACTCAAATCATTATGGAATTCTAATTCCAACATCTATATCCTTTGATTAACAAAACAATGGAATTGAAATTCCACCATAACCCCAATTCTACCAGAATTGAAATTGGAATTGTAATTCCACAGTCCAATTCTAATTACATGTGTCAAACAGAGTATTTCTCCCATACTATATATTTGTAATCTTGAAATGGACATAACCATGGCAGTTTCTTCCTTTCCAATAAGATTCATAAGCTTATACCGGTGGCAAGATGGCTTCAGAATGAATATTAGAGATCCAAACAGTAGAAGAATCTCTCATTTATTTTCCTGATAGGACCGAGGTATGTGTGGCACGAGGACTCTTTTCCTCAAAGAACGCCCAAAAGTAAACGTTATTAGACGGAGTTAAAAAAACAAAGATGTCCTAAGTTTTTCCATTCCGCATCAAAAATTATTATGACATCGAATAACATTCGTACAAGTAAACTATCCAATATGTCAGCGAGTTTCATTATATGACAAAAACCTTTTTCCAAATATTTGATCTACAGTTGCAAAAAGCTACCACAGCTAGAAGTGTGACTAGACCCCAAATTAAGCCAAGATTTAGTTAATTTTTACGCATAACTTCAGGAGCTCTTATACGCCCGTATACATGACTAGAGACTTGTGCTAGACCCCAAACAAGTGTGAGGATCTTCCCCTTTACAATGAGAGTTAAACTTACAGCCCAATTTACCAACCGAACTACCACATACCTTCCTTGAGAGGAGTCTCTTTACAGTGATAAGCTTCCAAATTGCTTGTTCCATTCGTCATATGTACCTAATTCGTTTGGAGAAACTGAAGGTCTCACCTCCTGTAACGCATCTTTGAAGTCCTACAAGAGAAGAAAGAAACCATAGGATTATCACCCAGACAGTGCCAGCACAACTATTACCACCGAGCAAAAACATGGAATCAAATAGCGGGTTTGTAACGCAAGGTATTGGCCGTTTCATAATGATCATGATGCTGTTTTTACAACTCAATTATGTATTGTATTTTATTCATTAAACCCTTAATCCAATTCTCATATCCCCTAAACCCACCAAAAATAAATAAATAAATAAATAAAATGATGTTTACAAATATTAATATCTATAAGGCTTTTCGTTCGAACTTTTGCTAACATGAAACTCGAAACCAACTTATGTTTCTTAAACTCAGCGGCGGATGTACGTTGACAGTATCAAGATGCACGGACACTGTAGCTTTATCATCCGACATTTAAAAGTGTATATGTTCATATGAAAAATATAACTGAAGTATACATTTTGTAATAAGTGAACCCACATCAACCATGACTTGTTGGGCTAGTGGTCAAGACTCCTTACCAAATTCTTGGGGCTTGTGGTTGAAATTTTGGGAGCTGCAAGTTCAACATTTTTTTTTTCAAAAATTTTGCATCCCATTATACACTAATATAAAACTAAACCCTAACTTTTTTGCTCAATACTCTCTCTCGTCCCTGCCTCTTCTCTCTCGGAAAAGCCCAAAACAACCGGCTGTCTCCTTGCCGTCCGTCTGGCTGCGAACTCCAACAACCTCCACGCCTACGGCCTCCATCAGCCCCAACTTACGGGCAGTCAGTCAGCAAACAACTCAACAACACATCAATATTATTATTATTATTTATTTTTAAATTTTTTATAAATATGGACCCCCTGGAGTCTCATGTTGGCTTATCTAACGATAGGATTGCATATTCATGTTGAGTTTAAGAAACACAATCTGCAAGCCTGTAAAACTCAGTTATCACTGAACTTCATTAATATACTTGCCTGGAAGAATGCACATCCCATCATCAGTAATAACAAGAGACTCGAAAGAATTTGACCAAAAAAAAAGAATCGAAAGAAGCCATAATTTGATTCCATTCTCTATAAATAAGGCCATGATTTGACACCATGAGCTAAAGTCTAAAGCATGTGGTTACCTGGAGTATTACAGGCCTCATCTCGTCCTTGTTCAGCTTTGTTATTTCTGCACCCTGCCTTAAGGCATCTCTCAGTGGCCCCATAGAAGCATCCTTCACGAGATTTTTCATGTCTGATCCAGAATATCCTAAATTGGAGAGCAAAAAGGGGTGAGAATATTATTACAACTTCACTAGTATGCAATTTTATCATCATATAAGCCAATCTACAATCTCAAAGCTTTGCATTTGGTATTCCAGTAAGCTAAATGTCGTAGGAAACAGGGGGGGTGGTACAAGTCTTAAGGGTTAGCCATAACAAAAAAAAGAAAGACTTCTACATTTCTTCAGATTTTGTTGTGCTTATCGAATTTAGTCAACTCATGCCAAGATAACTAAACGACTTACTTAACTAAGCATCTAACATGTCGATTCACCATAATATACTAGATATTATAAACTATACACATGCCCGCATATATGATTGAAATGTGTGTATAGCCAAATTGTTTATATCCTTGAATCTAGCCAAGGACGCAAGACTAACTCACTGTTCAACTCACCTTCAGTCCATTTGCAGATTGTATCCATGTCCTCCTCTGAAAGCTTGAATAAGCCATCCTTTTCTAGAAGATTGCGTATGATCCAGGCTCTTGCTTCTTCAATTTCAAAATGCTGGTGGTCAGACAAACATGACTTACAAAAATGGCAGTCCAGAATCCAAACTTTAGGGCAGTGAATTATATACCTGATGATGGAAGGGGGATATAGAGTCGTTTGGTAAGTCGCCTTCTTGCTGCTTCATCAAGCTCCTGGGGCCGATTTGTAGCTCCTGCATAATGTATGTGATATAGTAACATGTACTGTAATTGGCCAGTCACACCATGTCTCAAAGCAAAAAGATTTGCTGACAAAGGATACGATAGGTCTGGAGGCTCGCTACATGAGTATGTCTTCATCATGACAAAACCATCGTAAATCATGATCACATAACAGTGTGCAATGTCGTGGAAACAGATGTCATGGAGGTTATGTATCAGGTTGTGGTAATTGCGTTAAATTCTTTAAAGGAATATAAGTTACTTTTAATGGTTACAAATTGAAAAACTAGGCATATAGTCAATAGCTCTTCTCTTCTATTGAAAATTTTTTAACATAAATTTGCATTTATAAATATGTTTTAATTAATAAAATATAATTTATATGCAGTATAGAGGTTGTTACCAAGTATCATTACATAAAGGTCAACATGACAACTAGTTCAAAATCCATTAGAAAAATGCCTTCATTTGACTGCATGGCTTTCCGTGCTGCCTCTATATTCCTTGACAGTCCACAGGTCATAACTATTATGATAGTTGTAAAATTCCCGACAATGACTAATTAAAATTTGAATGTCAGAAGTCCCAGCTCCGACCAGTGAAAAAAAATGAGATGACAAACTTCTTGTTCAAAAACAAGTGTCATACAAGAAAGCAGGAAGGTGAAGAATCAAATTCCATGTTCATTCCTAGATGAAGTTCAAGGGGACAAAAAACGAAATTATCAAAAAAAGGGGGAAAAACGAAAGATTTTCTAATCGTAAAGCTGGTCTAGAATTCTGATGCCATTGCAATAGAAATATGAATTCTTTTCTAGATCAGAGCTTCAACTGCTATTTTGGGCAATAGCTATGCCTATGCAAATAGATCTTAGTATGATGATTCAGAAAGTCACCTATGAGCAGAATCTGCTCGCTTCCAGAGTCAAAGCCTTCCATTTCAATGAGAAATTGTGTCTTAAGTCTTCTACTCGCTTCATGTTCACCATCGGATTTGCGCTGCAGCAACACAGAATGTCATTGTAGAGTACCTTCACAAAGAAGTAAGTGATGCTGCAGGAAACTAAAGATACTCCATGGAGAAGCTACAAATTATTTAAAGGTATGACTCTAACGGGAGATATCATAAACGCATTTATCTTGTTGCATATGGACATTATCATGCCAAAAGTCAAATTTAATAATTTAGGGAAGGAAAGGCACCCAACCATTGAATTTGTTGAAGAATCTTCTATATTTGTAAAGATGTAAAATCAGTGAAAATCCTTTTGTATTTGTAAATGTTGACTTGTAGGCTGATTTATTATAGAGAATTTTTTTATTATTCAAAATCCAGCTGGTTTAATTGGATTAGAGAACTAACTTTTAGGAACTTTTGATTGCTTTTTCTCCTTTGTATAGTGAGTACCTTGTCGTATAAAATAAGTATGTATAGATCTGAAGTATAAAATGTATAGATCTGAATGTAATAAGGATAAAACACATCTTCATGGTATTAGAGCTTAGTTTCACAAAAAAGAACTCTTTTTGCTTGCTTACGGCCTTCATTGCCGAATAGTCAACCGAAAAAACGACTCTCCTTAACTGCAAAACCTACCAAATAGCAAAATCCCTATCAACTCTTCAAAAAGATATTATTGAAGGAAAGGAGGAAACTAAGCCATCTAGCTGAAGGCGGACCAGACATCGAGGACCAGAAGTTCAGTGCATCATGTGAGGAGGACTTTATAATTATGTGGTGGCTCTTGAATTGATCCAAAAATCAATGGTTTCTTTCAATGGCTTGAGATATTTGGCAAGCCATTGCTCAGTCTTACTCTAGGATGAATTATGCATCCCTTATTTATGATATCAAGGCCAGAATATCAGCCACCAATCAATGTACATGTTCGGTTATCGAATTGTAATCTTAAGAAGACTTTTTGGATTGTGATGCACCATTAAGATGGAGTATGCAGAAAATAATATGTTGTTTCGAAATTTTGCAGAAAAAGAAAGGATTTTTGAATTCTTTGCAGGCGTTAAGGGAGAATATGATCAAATCCAGGTTCAAGCAAAAGGAAACTTTACCACCTCTAAATGAGCCCTTCTCAATAATTTGTGTTCAGGAAAGTTGGAGGACAGTCCAAATCAGAAGAAGACTCAGTCATGGTGTCCACAATGATCACTAAGGAAGGCACTAAGGAGAATGGGAAAACCAAGGGCCTACAACCTCTCAACCGTGAACGAGTTTGGTGCACTTACACTGCAAGAAGCCTCAAGCCACCAAGAATACATGTTGGAACTCCATGGGAAACCACCAGAGGTCAACTGAGAGGGTGGTTATAGGAGGGGGTCCAAGGCAACAAGCACACATTACACAAGTTAAATTTCCAGGCCACAATGCACCAGAGAGTAAGAACCTCAAATAGAAAGAGATTGAGAGGTTAAGAAATCTACTTAAATAATGGATCATTTTCATTAGCTCAGTTACGTAAGTTTCTAATTCTTATGCTTTTAATGCCTCTCATACACTTTCTGACACCTCTTGGGTCATAAACGCAGGAGCAGCTAACCATATGATGTTTTCCCTCATTCATTTGACTCTTATCACCCGTCATAGTAACAAAAAGTTTAAAATACATACAGCTCGCTTTGACCATCACAGGTCAAGGAACCGTGACCAATTTCCAAATCTTCCTTTGAAGAAGGCATAACAAGTTTCGAAACTTTTGGTCAACCTTTTGTTCATTAAACATGCTACCAAGATTTAAATTTTCAAGGCGTCTTTTATTCTACTAGTGTTTTTCAGGATCAGGCTATGAGGAGGATGATTGGACTTGCTAAGGAAGGGGTAGACTTTACATCTTGGAGACATAGAGTCAGCACCCCAGAGCTTTTCATTGGCCTAACCGAACACCTAACCTCCACTAAAGAAGAAATTTGACTTCAGTATTTCCACTTTGGATGCCGCCCGTTTGGTTAACGTTCACATAAACACCATCATAGTTCCTTTCCATTAAGCAATAAAGATCATCTACATCTTTTCTTTAATCTGTGTTGATATGTGGGGGTCCACTGAGACTCCTAACGTGTCCGAAGCATGATGGTTTGTCATGTTTATTGATGGATGCACATCGATAAGGTGAGTCTTTCTCCTAAAACAAAAATCTAAAGACGGTGAAGTATTTCCCAATTCCATTCTAATGATAAAAACACTACAGAAGATAAGTATGAAAGCAATGAAATGTTTTGTAGAATACCCTGAAACAACCAAAAACCTCCAAGTTAACCAAGGCCAGGAACAAAATACCCTGAAACAGCCCCAAACCTTCAATTTTTAGATAATACCAGAAACAAATATACCTTGAAGCAGCCCTAGAACTCCAAATGCAACCACGACTGGAGACACAAAACATACTTTAGACCCTTCCAGATCAGTCTGTTGCACCCGAGTAATCATCCAATCCAGTAACAGCCTCTGAAATTTCTCCACAACATGCTAAACCTTGGTATATTCAACGAAAAGAGGACCCAATGCCTTATCAAATCAAGTTCAGAAGTCTAACCAAGAGTCGGGTAAAGAAACTAATCCTTCCCCTGCCATTGATGAACCAAATATTTCGATAGCCATTAGGAAAGGAACTCGAAGTTGCACTTATCTCCCAATATCTCACTTCATTTCCTTATAAAGCTTCCTACAATACAAATGCTTTCTCACTCAAATAAACTCTACTCCTATACGACAAACCCTCCACGAGGCAATTTGGAATAAGAAGAAAATTCCATGGATGAGGAAACTAATGCACTAAACAACAATAGAACATTCGAAGCAGTAGATTCACTCAAAGGAGAGAAACTTATAGGTTGCAAGTAAGTGTTCACTACAAAGTATAATGGAAGTAGGTCCTTAGGTACAGGGCGAGGTCAATTGCTAAAAGGGTGCACTCAAACTCATGGGGTATAGTACCAAGAAACTTTTGCTCCAGTGGCAAAAATGAATATCAATCGTCTATTCTTATCATTAGCAGCTAACTTTAATCAAAGTTTGGAATGTGATGTAAAGAAAGTGTTTTACATGGTGACTTGGAAGAAGAGGTGTACATGAAACCTCTGCCTAGCTTTGAAAAATATTTTGACTAAAATAAAGTACGCAAGTTAAGAGACACTGTGCAGGCTAACGGGCTTGGTATGGAAGATTCACTAAGGTGGTTATCGTAATAAAATACAAATAGAGTCAAGGAGACCTCCCCTTATTTATTTAACATTCAAGCAGTAGGAAAATGATTGTGCTGGTTGTGCGTATTGATGATATATTATTACAAGTGATGATCTAGAGGAGATACAAAAGCTCAAATGTAGAGTAGCACAAGAATTTGAAATCATGGACCCTGAGTAACAGCCTAAAGGGATAAGGCTGCGTACATTCACCCCCCCCCCCCCCCCCCCCCGGGCGACCCTGCTCAGGTGGGAGCCCTTGACACACTGGGTTTGTTGTTGTTGTTGTTGTTGGACCCTAAGAGACTATAACTACTTCTTGGTAACAGAAGTGGCTTAGTTAAAAGAAGGAATATTTGTGTATCAACGGAACATATTCTAAATCTTTGAGAAATAGGAATGTTGGGGTGCAAGGCAGCTGATACACCCATAGAACTAAACCACAAGCTAAGTGAAGCCAACGAAGATGAAGTCTGTGATCGAGAAAGATACCAAATGCTAGTAGGAAAACTCATTTAATTGTCACATACATGACTAGATATAGCCTATGCCGTGAGTGTGATAGGTTAATTCATACATGATCGGAATGGGTATCCTCTTCAAGCAATGTATAGAATATTGAGGCACCTCAAAGCTACCCCTGGAAAAATGAATCACATTTAGAAGGAATGTAAAGAAGACAGTTTTAGCCCATAAAAATGTAGATTGGGAGGTTTAGTCACGGATAGAAGGTCAACCACTAGGTATTGTACCCTATATTGGGAGAACTTAGTTACCTAGAGGAGCAAGAAACAATATGGGGAGGAAAGATCAAGTACAAAAGCAGAATTTAGAGTATGGCTCAAGGTATCTATGAATTTTGTTGGATAACGATCATCTTGGATGACCGTAGGATCGAGTGGCAGGGACCAATAAAATTGAACCATGAAAACAAATCAGCTATCAACATTACACACAATCTAGTTCAGCATGATAGAACCAAACATGTATTGGTGATTGACATTTTATCAAGGAAAAGTAGGAAAATGGATCATTTGCACACCTTGTTCTGACCTATGGACAAATGGCAGATATATTGACCAAAGGTCTCGCAGGAGGTCCATTGCATGAGATAACAACAAAGTTAAGAATGAAGAATGTACATGTCATGATCGGAGCTGATTCTAAGCTGGTATCAAGCTGATTTAGCTAAATTTGGTCGAATTCTTTGCAGTTAGCGGGAAGGCAGTTCAAATGGCCTTTTGGCAGCAAAATTAGTTTTGTTTGTTAAGTCTTGTTTTGTTATCTTTAGTCAATTCTGGCGGCTATGTTGATGTAATAAGTCGGTTGTCTTGGGTGGTCTAGATTCATTGTTTGTGGTTTATTCTTGTAATTAGTATAAGTAGGGGTTTGATTGTAAGATTTTGATTCATTCAATGAAAAATATCTCTTGTTCTTTCTAGTCTCTCATCTCCTTCACTTCTCTTCTCATCTAACCTCTTTCTCACCTAGGTTAAGTTCAAGATTTCATCTTGAAGCTAACAATTGGTATCAGAGCCTTGAGATTACACTCGATTGGATTGAAATTCAGCTCAATCTGATTGAATTGTGTAGTTTTGGTTCGAATTTCTGCAATTTGTGGAACATTTGCAATCTGGCTAGGAAAAGGCAATCTGCTATGGCACCTACAACTCGAGCTAATGCTGCTAACAATGTAGCTGGTGTTGCTGCTAATACGGCAGCTGGTGCCACTACTTATGCTGCAGCTGTGGCTGAAGACAGTGCAAATATGCAGGGAGATCGTATGGATTAGATGATGCAGATGATGTAGAACTTGATGCAAGATATGCATCGTATGGATCGTAGAATTGAGATACAATCTCAGCAATTTGCTTAGCAGTTCACTGGTTTGCAACAACGAATGGATAAGCAGTAACCTCCAATTGGTGGAAGTGTTCTCTTAGCAGCAAGTTAGCAAGCTCGACCTCCTGATCCTGTAGTTGTTCCATCTGATAGTAATGATAGTGCTTCAAGTGCTCTTAACAGAGGATTCAGACAGCCAAGAGTGGATTTGGAGGCCTCTGATGGTAACCTACCTCAATCTTGGATAAGGAAATGCGAAAGATACTTTAGTTTTTACAAAATTGATGAGCACGAAAAGGTAAAACTGGCAACTGTGCATTGGCTTGGTGAGATGGAGACTTGGTACTATGGATTGATGCGTACTAGGCCTACCATTACTTGGACTGAGTTTGCAAATGAGCTATGTGACAGATATGGCGATGAGGATGTTAGTGAGATTGTGGACAATTTTAACAAGGTTGTTCAAACTACTTCAGTAAAGGACTACATGACACGTTTTGAGGGATTGAGAGCTAGGATGTTGTCTGTGTATCCTACTGCTCCGGAGTCATACTATGTGTCAAGTTTTGTAAGTGGTCTCAAACCAAGAATCAAAAGTTTAGTGAAGGCCTTTGATCCTTGCAGCCTTACTCAAGCATATTCCAAAGCTAAGAAGGTTGAGAGTTGGTGTTGACAAGTTCAGATTCTAAAAGGTCTAAAGGCAATTTCAGTGGATTTCTTCCACTAAGTTTGCTCAAAACGCTAACAAGGCTGGTAGTAGTGATGAAAAGAGACCTCAGAAGCTTTGTTTCAAGTGTAACCAAAGGTATTTCTTTGGTCACAAATGTGATCCTAAGTTTCTAATGGCTGTATCTGGGGAAGAAACAGTAGAGGATGAAGAGATAGACTGCAAAGAACCAGTGGAAGAGGTGACAGTTGACATTGATGAGGAGAACGATGTGGAGATATCTGTTAAGGCTTTGACAGGCAGTGGTTCACACAACACTATACGCATTAAGGGAGTATCAGGACAAAGAGAATTGCTAATACTAATTGACAGTGGATCGACTCACAGTTTTGTGGATCCAAAGGTTGTGAGAGCCATGGGGCAAGAACAAATTCAGACTAATCCTTTAGCAGTTACGGTTGCAGATGGGAATTCTATATTGACTCATACAAAGTGCAAGAACTTCTGTTGGAAGAAGCAAGGGCACAAATTTGAATATGATTTCAGGAGTTTAAGACTAGGAGGCTGTGATATTGTCTTGGGAGTAGATTAGATGAAAAGCTTTAGCCCAATACTCTTTGATTTTTTGCAGCTAACTGTATCTTTTGAGAAAGAAGGGAAGTAGGTCCAGTTGCAAGGAATATTGGAGCATGGCCAGCTCCAACTGATGAGGGATAAAGGCTTGCAAAAGGTGATCAAGAATTGTTTGAGCCACCAGATACTTTACCTCCAAAAAGAGATCTTGATCACGCAATTCCCTTGAAGGAGGGGTCTAATCCTGTGAATTTATGGCCCTATAGATACCCTCATTCATAGAAGGATGAAATTGAAAAGCAAATTGATGAGTTGATGAGAACAATGTTTATAAGGCATAGCCACAGTCCTTATGCTTCCCCGGTGATTTTAGTGAACAAAAAGGATCGGACTTCTCAAATGTGTATTGATTATCGTCAATTGAACTCTCTCACAGTCAAGGATAAGTTCCCAATCCCCATCATTGACGACTTGCTGGATGAACTTCATGGAGCTTGGTATTTCTCTAAGTTGGACTTGAGGCAAGGTTACTACCAGATTAGAGTGCAAGAGCAAGACATTCATAAGACAGCATTTAGAACTCATCAAGGGCATTATGAATTTGTGGTAATTCCCTTTGGACTGTCAAATGCACCATCAACATTTCAAGCACTGATGAATCTTGTGTTTAAGCCTTACTTAAGAAAGTTTGTGCTAGTATTTTTCGATGACATTTTGATCTACAGCCCTACCCTGCAAAGGCATTATTCTCATCTTAAGTTGGTGTTCCAAAAAGCTTTATGCAAAGCTTTCCAAATGTACCTTTGCCAAGAGTCAAGTTAAGTATCTTGGGCACATTATCTCTAGAGAGGGTGCTGCAACAGATCCCAGTAAGGTTCAGGCAATGAAGGATTGGCCTCAGCCTAAATCCCTTAAGCAGCTAAGTGGCTTTCTGGGTTTAACTGGATATTACCGTAAATATATAGCAGGCTATGGCATTATTGCGAAGCCCTTGACAAATTTGCTTAAGAAAGATGGGTTCAGAAGGGATGACAAGGCAACAGAAGCTTTTGAACGTTTGAAGTAAGCTATGTCTATTGCTCCTGCGCTTGTGATGCCTAATTTTAACCAGTCCTTCTTGTTAGAGACTGATGCTTGCAGTACTGGTATTTGGGCTGTGCTCTCTCAGAGTGGCAGGCCTTTAGCCTTCCTCAGCCAAGCTTTAGGTCCTAAGAATCAGAAGCTGTCTATATACGAGAAGGAGTATATGGCCATACTTCTTGTTGTACCAAAGTGGCAGCATTACCTTGAAGGACACCAATTTGTGATCAAGACAGATCACCAAAGCCTCAAGTACTTACTTGAGCAAAGAATTTCAACAAGAGTTCAAAGGAAGGGATTGATGAAGATGCTAGGGCTAGAGTATACAATTCAGTACAAAAAAGGGGCTGAAAATGTTGTGCCTAATGCTCTGTCCAGAAGACTTGAAGATGTGGAAATTAAGGGGTCTTGTGCAGCCATCACTCAGGTAGTTCCCCTGTGGATGACAAAAGTAATTTATTCCTATGAGCATGATGCATTTGCTCAAGCACACATTGTTCCTAATAGCATAAAAGATACTCCTGCTAACGTTGATACAAAAGTGACAGTGAGTAATGGAATCATAAGAGTTAAGGGAAAAATATACACTGGGGAAGGACATGAATTGAGAAAACAAGTTATTAAGGCATCACATGACTCTCCTTGGGGAGGACACTCCGGTATAGAGGGAACCTACCAAAGGATTAAGCTCTACTTTCAGTGGAAAGGGATGAAAAAAAAAATGTTCAAGAATTTATGCAGCAGTGTGAAGTTTGTCAGCAGATGAAGGCTGAGCACACTCCCTACAAGGGCTTATTACAACCACTTCCAATCCCAAATGGGGCTTGGACTCACATTAGCATGGATTTTGTGGAGGGGCTACCTAAATCAGGGGGAAGAGAAGTTATCTGGGTGATTGTGGATCATTTTACCAAGTTTGGACACTTTGTTGCCCTCTATCATCCCATTACAGCAGAGAAATAGGCCACATTGTTCTTGGATCAGGTGCACAGACTTCATGGACTTTCTCAGTCGATTGTGTCAGACAGGGATAGGTTGTTCACTAGGCACCACTCTGGCTATGAGTTCTTCGTATCATCCCCAGTCAGATGGCCAGACAAAAAGGGTCAATCAGTGCATCGAGCAGTATTTGAGAGGAATGACATTTACTCATCCCAAACAATGGTATAAGCACTTGTCTCTTGCTGAGTATTGGTACAATACTCATTTTCACTCCTCTTTGGGTTCAACCCCTTTTAAGGCCTTATATGGGTATGAAACTCCATCCCCTTTGGTGCATCAAGGGATGATTTCTCATATAGGAGGAGTCACTGAGCTATTGTTGCAGCGAGCTCAGTTACCACGGCAGCTCAAGGATAACCTGCAACTGGCCCAAGCCAGAATGAAGTTTTTTTGCAGATAAGAAGAGGGTTGACAGGAATTTTGATGTTGGTGATCTTGTTTATCTCAAACTGCAGTATAGGCAAAGTTCAGTGGCTATACGCAAGAACATCAAGTTATCTGCATGGTACTATGGTCCTTACAAGATTCTTGAGAGGATGGGCAAAGTGGTATACAAGTTAGATCTTCCTGCAGATAGCTTGGTACACCCTGTCTTCCATGTCTCCTGGCTTAAAAAGCATGTGGCCAATGAGATCAAGGATGTCCCTGCTGTGCTGCAAGCTTCCTCCCAAGGCATGCTTGTGCAGGAACTTGTGGCCATTCTTAACAGCAGGATAGTGCAGAATCAGGGAGTTGATGGAAAGCAAGTGCTGGTACAACGGGCCAATCTTGGGCCAGAATGTGCTACTTGGGAAAATTGGAGATTTCTTTCATCTCAATTTCCTTCCTTCCATTCTTGAGGCAAGAATTTGCTTGAGGGGAGGGTATTGTCATGATCAGAGCTGATTCTAAGCTAGTATCAAGCTGATTTAGCTGAATTTGGTCGAATTCTTTGCTGTTAGCGGGAAGGCAGTTCAAATGGCTTTTTGGTGGCAAAATTAGTTTTGTTTGTTAAGTCTTGTTTTGTTATATGTAGTCAATTCTGGCGGCTGTGTTGATGTAATAAGTCGGTTGGTTAGTAGTCTTGGGTCTAGATTCATTGTTTGTGGTTTATTCTTGTAATTAGTATAAGTAGGGGTTTGATTGTAAGATTTGATTCATTCAATGAAACATATCTCTTATTCTTTCTAATCTCTCATCTCCTTCACTTCTCTTCTCATCTAACCTCTCTCTCACCTAGGTTATGTTCAAGATTTCATCTTGAACCTAACAGTACATCCACCAACTTGAGGGGAGTGCTGAAGGTACTTCTCATATTTGTAAAGACGTAAAATCAGTAAAAATCCTTTCATATTCGTAAATACTGATTCATCGATTGATTTATAGGAACTAAAGCCCTGTTTTTTAGGGATTTTTGATAGCTTTGTTACCTTCCAAGAATAGCTAAAATGTTGTATAGAAAGAAGTACGTATAGATCTAAATGTAACAAGGAAAAATAATACATTTTCTCCACAGTTGGCAAAAAAACCAATGCCCTTGCTGTTGTAGACTGCTTTCAGTGCTAAAAGAAAGCTCACCTGGGATAAAAGTGAATCTATTTCATCAACAAATATCACAGCAGGTTGACGACAACTTGCCACACCAAAAAGAGCCCTCACTAACTTTTCACCCTCACCGATCTGCAACCAATATGATGCAGCATCAGATCTCAAACATCCTTCAGGAGAACAATCTTGACTTCTTGATCACCTAGGATGAAGAAGCCTGCTAAGATAATAGACTACCACTGAGGACTATCAATCAAGAAACAAAGTGAAAAATGGAATGCAAAAATTCAAGCAAACCCTATGAGATGCAGAGCAGCAACTATCCCGGCAGTGGCCCAGGTTGGAAGCTCGTCACCCACACCCCCAATATAATCCTTTAACTTCTTGAAAAATGAGATCGAGCGACCAACAAGGCTAGTTAGTAAATAACTTTTTGCCGCCTTTGTTTGAATTGACCTGTTATTTTAGGAGTAATGGCTGATTCTGATTTGGCACTGAAGGCAGAAATTTATGACATAATAAGCATTGCCACTTGTCTCAGGTCATTTCCTTTCTATCAGTTCCGTTGAATCACTCCAACTGTGAGGAATCTTTTCATTTCCAAATTTCAGTAGGCTAAGATATACCTGGCTATTTTCAAATATTGTCCTGCATTCCATGTTCTGGAGTCATAGGCGGTATACTTAGCTATCCAAGAGAAGTTCAAGATGCAAGAATGTAATGATTATAGAAGAGAATAAGTTTACACACCAACATCACTTTCAGAACTGACGCTGAGATCATAGAGAACTTTACCCACAACAGAAATTTAATTCAGTCTCCCAGATGAAAACCTTGGAGGGAGGAATGGACATACCCACTTGCTCGTCAATGAACTGGCTGATATATAGAAAAAGGTTGCTTTAGCTTCTCCAGCTATAGCTTTTCCGATCATGGTCTTACCCGTTCCCTGGGATAACAAGGATGAATAAGCAGAAATGAAACAGTTTGGTTGATAATCTTAAATTTGGTGTTAAATTACTCACTGGTGGACCAAAGAGCAGGAGTCCTCTTCCTGGGGCACGACAACCTCTGAATATGTCAGGACGCAAAAGAGGCCATATAACCATCTCAGTCACACATTTTTTGGCATGATCGAGACCAGCTGTAACATTATAAGCAGTTGAATGTAAATTTAAATAAACTAGTAACACTATTATATAGCAATAGCTATAAGGATTTAGTATTACCAATATCATCCCATCGAACATTAGGATCCCGATCCATAATCTCATTGCTAACATGCTCAATAAGATGAGGCTCCAAATTCCTTAGCTTCTCCGGTAGCTTCCCATCAGGACCACATAACAAGTCCAGACTAAAATTGGAAGCATCAACATATTCCAGCACGTCCGAGGAAGAATGAAATATTGCATTCCCAAATTTGAGTTCATCCAGTATTCATGAAATTTAAACCAACAAAAACATAGAGTTCACGTCATGCTAATTGAAATTTATGACATATTAATTATAAAACTATGATAAAGCATGAGAAACGTGTCAATTGATAGCACAAACCATCTCCTTGTTGTGTCATCCAAAACATCATCAGATTTTCCACCAAGTCGTGCTGACAAATTCCCAGCATTGTTGCCATTCGATCGAATTGGGGGCACAAAGTTACCACGGACTCCACGGCGAGAGACACCGTATGATTTCATGCCATATGCCCTGCCAGGGCCATTGTTATCACTAAGAGGAGATACTGATCCAGTTGGCGACCCTGTTAACGCTCTCCTTTGCTTTACATCCATTTCCTATGCAGGACACAGACAAAGGTCGTTACAGTGAAGGAGAGGTGCAATAGACAACAATGTGCCAAGATAACAGAATCATAATGAATTTCAATTTTCAGAAAAGAATGTCATCAGACAGACGAAACAATTTTGCTGCCTGAGCTGCTAAATGCAGCCCTACAAGATTATGAAACTCATGAAGAGAAATCTCAATGCATACAAATTTGTCGGCCCTTTATGGGTCAGGTTTGCCTTCATCAAGATCCAACCAGAAAAAACTCAACCCAATCCAAACCCAAAACAAGCCCATTTATTCAACAAAAATTCAATCCAAATCCAAATCCATCAGGTGGAACGGATATCCAATCAAAGTCCATAACCCATTTAAATTATATAATAAATTTTAGTATTGCAATTTAATATTAATATATTAAAAAATAATAATGTAATAATAATAACTTAAAAGCGAATATTTGGACAAATCGCTATATCTTTTTCCTTTTTTAATTTAATATGTATAAATATAATAGATAATCATTCAAATACCTCTTAACAAGTATTCTTTATACATAAATTTGTTAAATCATGGTTCTATAAAAATATCATAGTGTCAAAACAAACTTCAAAATGTTGGCAAAACAAAAAAAAGATGTTGGAATATGATCGAACATGTTAATGACTTAAAATTAGTAATTTTAAAATTTTTGCTACATTAAACATAATTTCGGGTCGGATTTGGGTCAGGTATGGGTTCGATTTTATGTCATCCAAAGCCGACCGAATCCAAAACCCATTTATCAACATCCAAATCCAAATCAATTTAAAAACTATTTTTTCATCCAAATCCATCATAAATGGATCGCGCTGGATGGATATCCGATGGATTCGGGTGCAATTGCCATCCTTACCTATCTAGGTATAAGTTTTTTCTATGCTGAGTTTGCAGCTGGATTATGATGTATTAATCGTTATAATGAGTATAAGTTCCTTTTGCAGGCATCTTCAAAGGACTATTCTGGGACTTAATCAAGAAGATTTGGTTTTAGTGCTTTAAGCCTTGGGTGCCTTTATGGAACTTGCTATAAATGCAAGCATCTGAATTTTAGGATATTGGAGGGTACTGCCTTGATGAAGTATATTATTTTCTCCTTGTTTTGCATAAAGGGAGGACCATTCTGTTCTTACAGAATTGAGTGACAGGTTTCTGTTTAGCCTTAGCAAGCTTATCCCTTTGACTGTGTCATAGTTCTTGCTTTGTAAACTCATCAAACTATTAGTGAATTATTCTCCCCAGTCTGAGGATCATGGATGTAGGGTCTTCATGAATCGAGCCATGTAAATTTTTGTGTGTTCTTGATTCTTAACTTTCTCTTCTTGCTTGCTGTTTTTTAAAGCCAAGTTGTTCTTGCATCTGTCATTGATCAAGTTATGCAGAGGATCTTTCCCCAACGGACTTGGTAATGCAAGCACCAAACATAGTTGGATACTCAACACAGGAGCATGTGACTAGATTTCATGTAAGTCTCAAAATACTGCACATAAATCATCATGCAAGGATTTGAATGTGAACAACATCAATAGTAATTACTGGACTGAATGTAGCCAAAAAAAAGCCTCTATAAATAGAATCTCAAGTAGTGTGACGTGTGTACCAATTTTGTTCTAGCAGTAACAAATTCATTTCCAGAAGCTTCGCAGTCAGCTTCATCGTTGCTCAAAGGTGATCTGGAACAGTCCTTCCTGGTACTTCTAATATCCACACGCGCACGCTTCATTCCCTGATGGTTACCTTGAATCATTTCTTCATCTTTAACATCTATAAACATAGAACGACCTCTAGGAAGACTGCTCCCTGAGCGTGTCTTCTCCAGTAGAATGCAGTCAGTGGGACCATCATTTCTGGATGTTAGGTCAGATTTCTCCAAGATACTATTTCCGGTTGTAATATCCACGTTTGTAGATGGTGATTTCATACGGCTGGAATGTTTTGAACCCCTCCAATTCATCTTTGATTGCCCATCCTCTGGGCCTTTAAGAACCTGAGAAACGGATCAATTATCAGGCATGAAACTGCAGTACAGTCAACTTTCTGATGACCGAGGAATAATAAGCCTACAGAACCCAATATACATGATTTGGAGCCATACCGAAAAGTCAATGCTAATAAGAATCTGCATAAAGTTCATTTTCTCAGTTTCGGTGTTTAAATATATTGGCAATTCAGTGAATGGAATGAGCAGATCTACGTAGAACATACTTGCTCATTCATGTCGTTTCTATCGGCCTGCTGAAGTGCAGCTTGGAAAAATTTTGACTCTTTAACCTTATTGATGTCGATATCTCCTAGTGCGGCAAAGATCTTGCCAGAAGTCCTTCCAGCTGCTTCAAATGCTTGCCTGAAGTCATAAGCAAAAACACAAACCATCAATAATGTAGATTGAATCATGTACAGGAGGTATAAGACATTACATGGTGGGAAAACACAATTCACATTCATAGACGAGGATATGCAAGGAAATACATAAATAGCGCCGAATAAGCTTTGACTTCAGACATTTCTCACAACAATAAATTTTCAGTATTTCCCAATTCTCCATGCATCTAGTTACACATATCAAAGTTTCCAGAATGTTTGTGCTTACCTGATTGGAAATAAAAGTTAAAGAGTCTAAAAAATCCTTGTATAATTTGTTTGGGTATTCAATATTTGAATTGACTTAGAAAATAATCCAGTTTCTCCTAAGATCAGTCACCAAGCATTCTTTTTAGTCTATGGAAAATCCAAGCATCAGGTGAATCAGCTATAACGGAATGCAGCATTATGAAACACCGAATGTAACACAAAAACTCCACTGGGGAATGTAACACAAAAACTCTACTAGGGAATGTACCAAAAAAAACTCTACCAGGGAAAAATCATACTAACAAGAAATATAGTTAGACCACTTCCCTTTAAATATTCACCTATAAGTTTATCTAACATTTGCACCAGGACTAACTATTCTAAAAGTTAAAGCCGTTAATTGAAGGTTCAAAATTAGTTTTATAATCTAACAATTTGAAAGACCTAAATGCAAAATTTTGCATCAATACATAATGGGAAAATCATACATAAACACACAATAAAAGCATAAAATCAACATTAAACAACACACAAATTCAAAGTAATGTCCATATTTTCCTCTTTAACTCTGCAACCATTACATGACCCATTCAAAATTCAAATTCAAATTCAAATTCAACTTCAACTTCTCACTGATTTCTGTAGTTTCCTTCCTCATTCTCAATTTCTAATCTTGAAACAGTCACATGTACAAAGACTTTGGCTCTGTTTGGCACACGAAATTAAAATTGGACTACATAATTGCAATTTCAACTCCAATTCTATTTAAATTAAAATTAGGATGAAATTGAAATTTCATTGCTCGGCTAATCAAAAAAATTAGATGTTGGAATTTTAATTCCATAACTAATCATCTCGAGTTTTGAGCCAATCAAGTTAGATCATTCCGGATTCCAAGTTAACTAGGGTCAAGCTTCAGTTAGATTCGATTTGAGTTTCAAGTCAATTTGGGTCAGATTTTAATTAGGTCGAATCATATTATGCTCAAGTCGTATCAAATTTTGGAATAATTAGATAGGTTCATTCTAGGATTCGGGTTAGCACAGGTCGTGTTTGAGTTGGACAGCGCGATCTAGGGCTTGGACCATCTTGGTTCCAGGTCAATCAAGTTGCATCTTTTCTAGTTCCAGGTTAACTGGGTTCAATCAAATTTAGGTCAGACTGAGATGTGTCACGTCAGTTTTAGTCATCTCTAGGTTTTGAATCAATTAGGCTGAGTTATCTCAAGTGACAAGGAACTATTAGCGGGAAGCAATTTTTGGAACAATTGGATCGAAAAAGCGGATGGAAAAATGTCAAGGAAAAATCTAAATTACCTTATTTTTTATGTTTTCCTTATTTTAGTTATGTTAGTTTTCCATTTGTACAAGGTTACAAGGTTTCCTATTCTTATAGGAAGTCCTTTTAGTTAGATTTTGTTTTAGTTCAGTTTCTATTCCTATTCAAATTGATTTTGTTTAGGTTTCCTATCTCTATAAATAGGCATCTTAAATTGTTCTAATGGGCAGTTTTTATTATTCAATAAAGTAAAACCCTCAGGGTTTATTATTTTCCCGAGTTTGGGGATTCTTTCGATGAATTCCGACTATGTCTGTTCAAGCGAAACTTGATCACATCCGTTCTTGTGTCTTGCAAAATAATAAATCTAAAACCTGCTTTCGTCCTATGTCAGGTGGCCCTTTGGTCTTCTTTGACTGAGTTTGCCTCATATATAAAAGAGTTCAGAGGCATTCTCGCATTGATCACCAAGGACGAAACAGTCGTGGCCGAGGAAGAACACAAACCCGTGACCGAGCTCTTGGCCAAGTTCCACACCGTGTTAGCTTCCAATTCGAAATTGAAAGTCTAACCTTGTAGAAGAAAGCGTTAAGATGAGGAGAGAAGTGAAAGGGGATGAGAAATAGAGAAGGAGATGAGAAAAGAGAGAGAAATTCCAAAGGAATTCTGATTTTTATTAATTGGATGATTGAATTACAAGCTTAGGACCCTATTTATACACAATCGGATACATTGCATCAAGACAATCCCAAACTAACCAAACAAACAGCTTTTCCCGCCAAAGACCTGCATTTGACCCGACTTGACCACTAAACGGCATTTGGCGCCAAAATCTACCCCAACCGACTTTTAAATTCTAACAACTCAACAATGAAACACTTATCAACAATTACAACCAGAAATTACAATTAAAATTTGTCAATTCATAACATTCCCTCCCTCTTGAGACACTTCTTGTCCTCAAGAAGTGAAATTTGGGAATTGGCTCTTCAAGAAATTGCAATTTTCTCAAGTCATAAAGCCCTTGTTCAAGTTGCTCCAAGTCACCAATGCCTCCTGCACAGCACCATTGTCTGTCTGCAGCACCCTACAAGCCTTAACAGCAGCCGGTTGCAGCACCAGCAAGCCATTAGACTCAGCAACAGGTGGATCTCGAGCAGCTGCAGCACCTCCCTTGACCTGCTTTTTAAGTGGGGACACATGGAACACAGGGTGAATGTATGAATGCGAAGGTAAGTCAGGCTTATAAGCAACATTGCCAACTTTCTCCAAGATTTTGTATGGGCCAAAGAAACGAGCACTTAGCTTGACATTACGCCTGACAGCCAAGGAAGACTGTCTATACGGTTGTAATTTAAGGTAGACCATGTCTCCAACTTCATAGTTTTTGTCTACCCTCTTTTTGTCGGCATAAAATTTCATTCGTGCCCGAGCTTGTTGGAGATTATCTTTAAGCACTTGCATAAAATGTCTCCTCTGCTGCACTAAATCTGTTGCTGCAGAATCAGTCTCCCTCGGTTGTTGCAGCAGCATGGGTGAAGGAGGAGAATAACCATACAAAGCTTGGAAGGGTGAAGTGCCAATTGATGTATGGAAGTGAGTGTTGAACCAAAACTCCGCCAAAGAAAGCCAATGATTCCACTCCTTGGGCCTTAAGAAAACCATACTCCAAAGGTATTGCTACACATTGGTTGACTCGTTCGGTTTGGCCATCCGTTTAAGGATGATAAGAGGAACTAAGTGCCAATGTGGTACCCATCAACTTGAACAACTCCCTCCAAAATGTGCTTGTGAAAATCTTGTCTCGATCTGACACAATGGATTGAGGCAATCCATGAAATTTGTAAATGTTGTCGAGGAAGATTCTTGCCAATTTTTCAGCAGTAACGGGTCGAGCAAGAGCAATGAAATGGCTATACTTGGTGAAACGGTCCACCACTACCCATATAACCTCCTTGCCTTCAGACCTCGGTAATCCCTTGATGAAATCCATGCTAATATTAATCCATGCTCCATCCGGAATAGGAAGTGGTTGAAGTAGACCCTTGTAACGATGATCTCCCAACATCGTTTGTTGACATACTTCACAAGCCTTCACATACTCACTTACTTCTTTTTTTACGCTTGGCCATGTAAAGTACGCTTTAATTCTTTGATATGTGCCTTCTACACGGGCATGGCCTCCCCAAGCTGCATCATGAGAAGCATGTATGATCTGATTTCTCAAACCAGTAGCAGATCCCACATAGAGCTTGCCGTGAACTCGAATCAGCCCCCTCTGCACTGAAATTTCAGATTCTGATGTATCCCTTTCTGCATCATTCACAAGGACAGCAGCAACACTTTCTTGTGCAAATGGATCACCCTCATATGACTTATAAAGCTCTTCCATCCATGAAGGAATCACCACGGTAGTAGCAATGCAGCACCCAACTTCGGTGTCTTCAAACTTTCTAGACAAAGCATCAGCTGCAGCATTTTCTTTGCCCCTTCGGTACTCAATGTCATAATCAAGGCCACGCATCTTCATGAGACCTTTCTTTTGAATTCTTGACACAATCTTTTGCTCAAGGAGATGCTTAAGGCTTTGGTGATCCGTTCGAATGATGAACTTGTGACCCTCCAAGTAATGCCTCCATTTCTCCACGGCTAAGAGAATTGCTGGATACTCTTTCTCATAGGTCGGCATGGCCTGATGCTTGGGACTAAGAGCTTGACTCAAGTAAGCAATAGGCCTTCCACATTGAGAGAGAACAGCCCCAATACCAGTACCACTTGCATCGGTCTCCAAAACAAAGCTTTCGGTGAAGTTTGGCATTGCCAATACCGGAGCAGCACACATTGCGGCTTTAAGAGCTTCAAATGCAGGTTGAGATCTCTCATTCCATGCAAAAGCATCTTTCTTCAAGAGTTCCGTTAAAGGTTTGGCAATAGAACCATAACCCTTAATGAATTTCCTATAATACCCGGTCAATCCCAAAAAACCTCTCAATTGCTTCAAGGTGATCTGAATTGACCAATCTTGCATTGCACGGATCTTATTAGGATCGGTAGAAACTCCCTCTTGTGAAATGACATGACCCAAATACTCAAGCTTATTTTGAGCAAACGAACATTTGGACACCTTTGCAAAGAACTTGTGTTGCCGCATCACTACAAAGACTTATCTGAGGTGAGTGAGATGAGCTTCATATGTTGAGCTGTAAATCAGTATGTAATCGAAGAAAACGAGCACTGACTTCCTCAGAAAAGGCTTGAAAACGTCATTCATGGCTGCTTGGAAAGTGGCCGGAGCATTTGTTAAGCCGAAAGGCATAACAACAAACTCGAAATGTCCATGATGTGTCTGGAAGGCTGTCTTGTAGATATCCGGCTCAAGGACCCTGATTTGATGATATCCCTGCCTCAAATCAAGCTTTGAAAAGAAGTAGGCTCCATGTAACTCCTCAAGCAAATCATCTATGACCAGGATGGGAAACTTATCCTTCACTGTTAGAGCATTCAACCGACGGTAATCAATGCACATTCTAGCCAAGCCATCCTTCTTCTTCACAAGGATCACAGGTGAAGCAAAAGGACTATGGCTTGGTCTAATGAAGCTCATGTGAAGAAGCTCCTCAACTTGCCTCTCAATTTCTGTCTTTTGGCCATGAGCATACCGATATGGCCTAATCTTGACCGGATCAGCATTTGCAACGCAAGGGAATGGCATGGTCCACACTCCGTTGAGGAGGAAGACTCTTAGGCTGCTCAAAAATGTCCTCAAATTCTTCCACTAAGGCCTGAACTTCAGGTTGGACAGCCTGCTGCAACTCTACCGCAAATACCATGAACAAATGCCCAATCCATTGTATTGCCTTCTTCTTGATCCCATCTTGCACACGTTTGCCATCAATCAACTTGAGTTGAGCTTCCTCTGATATGCCTTTCAAGGATACTTTGGTGCCATGAACCTCAAATGCCACGGTCATCTTATCAAAATCAAACACAACCGGATTGAAGGTTCTCATCCAATCCACCCCAAGCACCATATCGCAACCTCCCAAAGGAAGAACTCTAAAATCAAAGGTGAATTGATGATCTTGCATAGACCATGGGAATGCTAAGCACTTGTTTTGAGTTGTTAAGGAGTTGCCATCAGCCACCATCACCGCCAAGGGATGAGTCTTTGTCACCTCATGCTTAACCTTCTTAATCAACTTTGGATCAACGAAACGATGAGTACTCCCACTATCAATAAGGACAATGATAGAGTGCTTTCCAGCCCTGCCTCTAATTTTGATGGTATTATGAGCTCCACTACCTGTCAAAGCCTTAATTGATATCTCCACTTCATCATCACTCAATTCCTCTTGCGAAGTATAGCCTGCAGTGTCAATTTCTGCAGCAGAATGTTCACTGCCAGATTCAGCTTCAGCACGAGACCCTTTTGCATACATTAGTGCTTGAGACTTGCACCTATGACCAGGCTGATATGGTTGATTACAGCGAAAGCATAACCTCAATGAACTCTTGTCAATAGCTCGCTTGAAACCAGAGCTGGACCTACTTCTCTGTTGCGGTCTGAACTTGCTGATTTGCTGTTTATTTCTGTCACTTGATTGAACTTGAGTGGCTTCAATCAACTTTGCCTTGTTGTAAGCACTTGACAAAGTCTTAGGACCAATGGTTTTCACCATATTCTTGATCCTTGGCTTTAATCCACTCACAAAGCATGAAACATAATATGATTCAGCCTCCTCGGGAGCTATGGACAAAACTAACAGCAAGTTGGCTCTTAAGTTCTCAAATCTGAGCATATACTCTCTCACGGTTAAAGTTTGAAACAACTTGTTAAAGCTATTCACAACATCCGTTGATTCACCTTCTCCATATCGTTCACACATTTCTTCTACGAATTTGCCCCAAGAAAGATTCGGTTTGCTCTTCAACAAACTATAATACCAAACCTCATGGTCACCATGTAAATGAACTGCAGCCAGCTGGAGTTTTTCCTCATCAGGAATGTTATACTACAAAAAATACCGATCACATCTCCTTAGCCATGATTCCGGTTGTCTACCATCAAAAGGATCAATTTTAACTCTTGGCTACCTGTAATTACCACTCCTACCACCAGATATAGTGTCATTACTCACTGATCTATGCTGGTACTATCGATCAGGAGGTCTGTCAAGATGATCGAGCTCATCAAATTCAACTCTGCGCTGCAAAACTGAATTCTGTGGCCTGACATTGGGGTCTGCGTTCAAAGCTTCAGGTCTGCAATGTACTTGTCCAGAGGCTCGATCCTGATTGTCTAAATCTATTTCAGGTTGCAAAGGTTGATTCTCAGCTGATCTGACGTTAATTGAAGGTCCTACATCCGGCTGCATTATCGGAGACTTTCCTCGGTTCCTCACCAAACCTTCAGGTTTGTCTGCATCATCTTGCCGCTGATCTGCTTCAACTGAATGAAAGATCTGACTCGCAGGCTTCAAGATTGCATTAGCACTTGATTCTCCTTGTTTATTAACCTGATCTTGCAATTTTACAATTTTCTCTTCAATTTGTTGCAATTGATCCTCATTTTTGGAGTCTTTTTCGAACAACATTTGCCTCAAATTCAACATCAGCTGCTCCATCCTTTGCTCCATCTTTTGATCCATGCTATCAAGCTTTTGATCAAAAGTTGTCTGTAATTCTCGAAGATCCTCTTTAGTAGCATTCTAAGGTCCGATCGTTGCATTGCTAGCACCTGCAGCAACATAATCCAAATTCTGACCAGTTGCATTCGCTCCACCAGCACCGGACCTAGTTCTTACACCATCTGTCATGATTTTACTTGATTTTGCCAGCCTCAATCAATCAATTGATTGCTTGAACCAGCTCTGATACCAATTGTTAGCTTCCAATTCGAAATTGAAAGTCTAACCTTATAGAAGAAAGAGTTAAGATGAGAAGAGAAGTGAAAGGGGATGAGAAATAGAGAAGGAGATGAGAAAAGAGAGAGAAATTCCAAAGGAATTCTGATTTTTATTAATTGGATGATTGAATTACAAGCTTAGGACCCTATTTATACACAATCGGATACATTGCATCAAGACAATCCCAAACTAACCAAACAAACAGCTTTTCCAGCCAAAGACCTGCATTTGACCCGACTTGACCACTAAACGGCATTTGGCGCCAAAATCTACCCCAACCGACTTTTAAATTCTAACAACTCAACAATGAAACACTTATCAACAATTACAACCAGAAATTACAATTAAAATTTGTCAATTCATAACACACCGCTGTGGCCGAGCCAACTCGCCTCCCGCCTATACGCGATCTTCGACATCAAATCCACTTTGTTCACAGCGCTCGTTTACCTAACCTAGCACACTATCGCAAGAATCCAAAAGAGAGCCAAATCCTACAGGAGGAAGTCGAGGAGTCATTAAAGAAGGGGCATGTCCAGGAAAGCATCAGCCCATGTGCAGTGCCAACCTTGCTCATGCCCAAAAAGGATAGCACATGGAGGATGTGTTCAATAGTCAAGCTAGTAACATAATTACCATACAGTACAGATTTCCAATACAATGAATTGATGACATGTTAGATCAATTGGCGGGATCAAAGGCGTTCTCAAAGATTGAATTGAGGTGTGATTACCATCAAATACGAATCAAACCAGAAGATGAGTGGAAAAGGCCTTTCAAGATTAAGGAAGGATTGCACGGGTGATTGGTAATGCCTTTTGGCCTCTCCAACACACCTAGCACATTCATGCGGCTTATGAATCAGGTGTTCAAACCCTTCCTGGAAAAGTTTGCTTTGTTTATTTGGATGACATCTTATTTTTAATCACAGCAAAGAAAAACATATTGACCATTAAAAGCAAGTTCTTGAAGTATTACAAGAAAACGAGTTGTTCATAAACCTAAAAAAATGTAGCTTTTTTTACCGAGAAAGTCCTTTTCCTCGGATACATAATTAGCTCAAAAGGAATTCACGTGGATGAATAGAAAATTCAAGCCATACAAGAATGGCCCCCTCTGACATCCCTCACAAAAGTATGCAGCTTTCACGGGCATGTTACCTTATATAGGAGATTTATCCGTAACTTCAGCAGTATTGTAGCACCTCTTACATATTATCTGAAGAAGTAAAGGGGAGAAAGATCTGAATGCACGGAAACAGCGGCATTCAGCTCCATGGGGATAAAACAACAGCTAACAACAACCCCGATTTTAGCTTTTCTAGAATTTTAACAATTATTCAAAGAGGAATGTGATGCATGTGGAACCGAAATCGGAGAAGTCCTCTTGCAAGCGGGCCGACCCGTTGCATACTTCAACAATAAACTCAGCGCCGCCCGCCAAAGGTGGTCTAAATATGAACAAGAGTTGTATGCAGTATTCTACACTTTCAGGACTTGGGAGCGCTATTTGCTTCCTTGGGAATTCGTGGTCTACTCCGACCACCAATCCTTGGTTTACTTCAAAAACGAAAATGAGCTGAAGAACAAGATGTACGTTCGATGGGCAGTATATTTCAAACAATTAACTACGACCAAGCACATATTCGAAGCTACAAGTAGGGTCGTCGACGCCTTGAGCCAAAGAGCCACGATACTTGTGACCATTAGTAACGAAGTGGTGGGTTTTCAGTTCTTAAAGGAAATATACGAAGGCCATGAGGATTTCGATTGCGTTTGGGAAAAGCATCAAAACCGCCAACCATTGGATGAGTTTTTGGTACAAGAAGGATTTCTCATTAAAGGAAATCGAATTTTCATTCCGTGACAAGGTTATGCGAGAGTTACATGCCAGCGAACTTAGTGGCCACCTTGGCTAAGACAAGACCATCCATAATCTCAAAGAGCCAATCTTTTGGCTGCAACTAAAGCGTGATGTCTGTAGATTCGTGAGAAAATGTCTGGTCTGCCAAACTCAGAAAGGACGTGCGCAAAACAAAGGATTGTATATGGCACTACCCATATACCCCAGCAAGCGTGGGAAGGCTTATCCACAGACTTCATTTTAGGGCAACTATGTAAACAATGGGGGGCAAATTCCGTATTTCCCATAGTAGATCGATTCTCTGAGATGGCGCATTTCATCCCGTGTTGTAAGACGAATGACGGCCTCACACGTCGCCAAATTGTTTTCCTAAGAGATTGTTCAACTTCATGGCGTTCCCCGCACTATAACATCTAACTGTGATCCCAAATTCTTTGCACATTTCTGGTCAACATTGTGGAAACAATTTGGAACCGAACTTCGGTTAAGCAGTATGACCCATCCACAAATTAACAGCCAAACTAAGGTCGTAAACAGAACTCTAAGGAATCCAATAAGATGCATGTGTGGCCCAAGCACAAGCTGAGTTCACATACAACAGCGTGAAGCATAATTCGACGGGTAAGTCGCCATTTGAAGTTGTATACAAGAAGACCCCGGCACTAACAGTTAAACTTGTGAAGCTACCAACCATGCAAAATAAAAGTATAGCCTCCAAGCATTTGGCAAAACAACTTGTGGAAGTGTATGAGCAATTAAAAAAGAAATTATAAGAATACAACACCAACTAGAAGGTTGCAGCCGAAACAAAAAGACGCCATCAAGAGTGTAAGGTGGGTGACACGGTTATGGTATATTTGTCAAAGGAGCGAGGAGGTAGCTTGGGTAAACTCGACAAAAGAAAATTCGGTCCACACCAGGTTTTACGCAAGATAAATGACAATGCTTATGTTATAGACCTTCCGCCACATGTGAAGATATCGAAAATATTAATGTCGCAGATATCTTTGAATATGTTTCCCCTGAAGAGCCAATTTATCCAGAGGATAACTCCAGGACGAGGTTTTTTTTTGAAGTGGATTGGAATGATGATGAACAATTAGCGAAGCAATTTTGGAACAATTAAATAGGCGAACGGAAAGAATATCAAGGAAAAATCTAAATTACCTTTTTTCTATTTTCCTTATTTTGGTTATGTTAGTTTCTTATTTGTACAGGGTTTCATGTTCTTATAGGAATTCCTTATAGTTAGATTTCCTTTTAGTTTAGGTTTATTATTGCTATTCAAATTGATTTTGTTTAGGTTTCCTATCTCTATAGATAGGGACCTTAGGTTGTTCTAAGAGGCATTTTTTTTTTATTATTCAATAATGTAGAACCTGAGGGTTTTATTATTTTCTCAAGATTAGGGATTTCTTTCATTGAATTTCGACTACCTTTGCTCGAGCAAAACTCGATCACCCCCATTCATGTCTAACAAACGTAATAAGTCTAAAACCTGTTTTCGTACTACATCATTAGGTTTTGGATCAGCTCTATTAGGTCCCATTCAAGTTGGACCCAAGTCAAATAAGGTCATTTTAAGTTCGAGTCATCTCAGCGTGTTGGTCTATTGGTTTAGATATTTCCAACTTTGAATTAGATTAGGTCAGGTTCAAGTCAATCAAGTAAGGTGATTTTGAGTTTTTGATCAAATTTAGGTTGGGCTGGTTGTTTCGGTTTCAAGTAATCTTAAGTTCCAGGTTAATTGAGTTGGATCATTTTAAGTTTCATCCTTTCACGTCAAAAGTGTTAATAAGTAATTACGATTCCTTTCCCCCCAACCCAAGATATTAGAACGATTAATTTTTAATTAAAACTCAATTCTACAGAATTAGACGATGGAATTGTAAATCCAATCCAACAGGTAAATCAAACAACAAAAAATGGAATTCTGGACCCCAATTTCAGGCTCCAATTAGATGTGACATACAAGACCCTAGGGTTATAAGAAACACCATAAACATATGACAGGAGAAACACTTGAAACTCAGTGAACACTTGTCATGTGCATGACATTCCCGAGTGTCAAGGTTCGCAGGGGTTGGCAGCCGGGTCCGCGTCAAGGCTCGCAGCAGGTCCATGTCTTGGTTCACGTCATTTAGCTATCTTGGTCACGACCAGTAGTGTCCGAAGGCCCGAACACGCGCGCATAGCTTGACTTGATTCTAGAAGCTTCACTTAACTAATTTTCCCGCCTTTTCTTAGCATACGGTTATTTCTCGCTCATTTTCAAATATATTTGAATACTTGTAATTAGTCAATAAATAGGAGATTGTAAGCAATTGTAAGGATCATCCAAACAAATTAATCAAACACTTATTCTTTTCTCCCGTCTCAATTTTCTCTCTCGTCTTCAATCTTTTCTCTCTCCTCTCATCTTAATTCAAATCCTTTCTTTCTCAAGCTCGATCCTAATTCAAGATCAAGATCACGAAAATTAAGATCGTGACGAAGTGGTATAAGAGCTCTGTTTCGATCAAACTGGCCATTACAAGGAGTAATCAATCCGCTGCTAACATGTCTTCATCGGAGGAAACATCCGGATCTCAAGAACGAATTCTGGCAATTGAGAGGAGATCGGACAATTTGGATGCTGTGACACGCGATCGGGCCAAGATCAGTGAAGGCTTGAAGTCCTCAATTGATTCGCTAACTGAATCCATCAATCGGATTCTGAGAAATCAGGAGAAGAGGCCTAAGCTGAATCCTGAAGTAGTTCCAGAGGTTGCGCACCATGGGGAGATAGGTGGAGCTAGAAATTATGTGAGATTGGGTGGCCAAGGAGTTCTACCACCAACGCCGCATGATCCGAGAGGCACCAGGGGCCAGACCCACACACTCGAGGAAGGTGAACACAGCCGACACGATGGAAGCACCCTATCGTGGTCAGTCCATTCGAATCCGAAGCTGGACCTTCAGAGGTTTGATGGATCCAATCCGAGAGCATGGATCAGGAAATGCCTCAAGTATTTTAGGTGGTATCAAGTTCCGGTTGAAGAATGGGTGGATCTAGCCTCAAATTACTTACATGATTACGGGGATACATGGTATCATGCTTTTGAGTTAAGGCAATCGAACATGACTTGGCAATTTTCATAGATGAGTTGTGCAAAAGGTTCGGTGACCGACCTCTTCAGGATGTGGTTGAAGAGTTTAGCAAAATGACTCAAACTGGATCAGTGGAGGAGTATGAGATTCGCTTTGAGGAGTTGAAGAGCTGGATGTTGATTTATCACCCCACTCTGACTGAGGCCTTTTTCGTTTCGAGCTTTGTCAGCGGGCTCAAACCTGCCATACAAGCATCGGTTAAAGCTAGTCGTCCCACATACTTGAGTTTGGCGTTCGAGCAAGCCAAACTACCATAAATGGTAGTTGCTGAAATCAGGAGCATCACGGGAAGCAGGCCATCCCCCAGCAAGCTGAGCTACGAGGCCAAGCCAGGATCTAGTTACAGATCTCGACCTTCGGTGTCATTCCAGAGCGGATTGCAGTCCCAGGGGTCAGTTTCCAAGCCGGAAGGAGCTAGGACAGGGTCCAATGTGTCCACCGGCTCCTACACACCGAGACGCGAGCCTGGACAGTGCTAATGTGTTAAGGTTTCTAAGATTGCTCTTGAACCTCAACCTTAGTTGGGATAGTGAGAGTATGAGATGAGAAGAGAATATAGAATTTAGATGAGAAAGAAGGGAAAAGAGATGAGAAAGTAGAGAGATATCAAAAGATATCCAATTCATTCATCAAAGTTAATATGAGCTCTTCAAGAGAAGCTCTACATATTTATACTACTAACTCTTAGGATGGCTAACTCTAAAAATATCTAGAGATACAATGCATGTGGACCAAAGAGCTAACCAACTCAACCATCAACTAACTAACTAGACGCCAACCTTGACCGGCCATTGACCTCCTAAGCAAGACCACACTTAAGCTCACTTATTACATGACTTACAAGAGACTTAAGGAACTAGTTACATCAAGACTTATTCCAGATACAATATCAACAAGCTAAAACCACTAAATGATCAAGTAATTGATGCAAAACAGCCCCCAACGCAGCACACACAGCTCACAGCAGCAGCACAGCAACAGGACAGCATCACAGCCACCATGAGTTCATACCTCGGATTCTCGGATCATAACATTCCCTTCCCCTTGAAAATATTCTTGTCCTCAAGAATAGAAGAGAGTTGTAACAATGAGAACCAACTTCTTGCCGCAGTTCTGCAGCTGGGAAGATATCCTGATGCACCTAAATCTGAAACGCAGCAGATCCATGAAGAAGACATCTTGTTCCGACACAAAGTTTATGTTTGAATGCATAATACTCCTCAGGAGGTCTGCATCGATCAAACCATTCTTCTACAACACATCCACAACATCTCCTTATGCAGTTGTTACAGCTCAAACCTCTGTCTTGCTGCTGAGAGACCCAACATACAGCAGTAAATCTGTAACTCAGCTGGTAAAATGCTGCACAACAGTTGTCATATGTCGCTAAACCCATAAAATTGCATATGAAGTCATTCAATATCTCGGGAGGCCTTCCAAACTCAAACCAAGAGAACCAAGGATCAAAATTTGCTGAAGAAATTCCCAATTACAGCTCAAACATCCCCATATCCTAATCTTGGAGACCAAACATATTGAGATTCCCTGAGGACGCAGCTGCAACTCCTTCATCTTGGGTCTTATCCAAAATTTGTATTGCTTAAACATCCATTTACAATACCATCTCAGACCCAACTCAACCAATTCTTGATTGCTTCCTAATTCCACACGTTGAGCTGCAGAACCCAGAAATTCATCAGTGCTAACCCGATGCAACTCATATTGACAGATTTCAGCTCGTTTCTTGTTTAAATGGAGGCTCATTGATGTGAACAAGTTATTACACCTTCCAAAAGACATAATAGCACCAACCAAACTCAATCTGATCAGCTCATTCACTACTGACAGTGAAGAAATTCTCCAAGAGTGCTCTGCATCCTCCAAAACTAAGATATGCTATTGGCCTTCCATTTTGAGACAAGACTGCCCCAATTCCATTCCCACAAGCATCAGTCTCCAAATCAAACTCCTCAGCAAAGTCAGGCATTGCAAGGACTGGTGCTATACACATAGCAGTCTTCAATGCTTCAAATGCTTCCTAAGCTTTGTCTGACCATTGGAATGCATCCTTCTTTAGAAGATCAGTCAAAGGCTCGGCAATTGTCCCAAATCCAGCCATAAACTTGCGGTAATACCCAGTCAACCCCAAGAAGCCCCTTAACTGCTTCAATGTCACTAGTACAAGCCACTCCCTCATAGCTTGTACCTTAGAAGGATCGGTAGATACTCCTCTATAAGAGATCACATGGCCCAAATACTCTAGCTGTGTCTGAGCAAAAGAGCACTTAGACTGCTTTGCATACAACTGGTGATTGCGCATGACCAAGAAGACTTCTCTTAAATGCTTCAGATGATCCTCAAAAGATGACCTATAAACCAGAATGTCATCAAAAATTACCAAGACAAACCTCCTCAAGAACTGCTTGAACACTTCATTCATCAAAGCTTGAAATGTGGCTGGAGCATTAGTTAAACCAAAGGGCATAACCACAAACTCAAAGTGACCACGATGAGTTCTAAAGGCCGTCTTATACACATCTTGCTCTAACACTCTTATCTGATGATAGCCTTGCCTTAAGTCCAACTTGGAGAAGACTTGTGCACCATGTAACTCATCCAACAGATCATCAATGACCGGAATTGGAAACTTGTCTTTCACAGTCATTGAGTTGAGCTGTCTATAGTCTATACACATCCTTGCTGAGCCATCTTTTTTCTTTACCAATATAACAGGGGAATCAAAAGGGTTGTGACTCTGTCTTACAAAGCTTGTCTTAAGCAATTCATCAACCTGCTTTTCTATTTCTGTTTTCTGAGCATGAGGATACTTGTAACCGGCTCAGAGTTTGGCTTAAGGGGGATTGCATGATCCAGACTTCTTTTGGGAGGTAATGCCTTGGGCTGTTCAAACAAATCTTCAAATTCTTCAATCAATGTCTTAATCTCAGGTTGAGAACTGTTGTTCACTTCAGTGGAGGATATTGCAAACAATTGTCCTACCCACTAAATAGCACACTTGCTGAATCCTTTCTTCAAGTCCTTGCCTTTCATCAACTGCAGCTGAGCTTGATCTGCCATACCTTGCAGGGTGATCTTGGATCCTTGTACCTCAAAAGACACTGTCAGCTTAGAGAAATCAAAGAGCACAGGATTGTAAGTTCTCATCTAGTCCACTCCAAGGACCATGTCACAGCCACCCAAGGACAGTATTCTAAAGTCATACTCGAATTTATGGTCTTGCATTAGCCACTGAAACCTCTGGCACTTGTTCTGAGTTAAGACTGAATTACCATCAGTCACAGTCACTGCTAATGAATGTGTCTTGATCACTTCATGCCCAACTTTCTTAACTACCTTTGGATCAACGAAACTGTGGGTGCTGCCACTGTCAATTAACACAATAATCGATCTCTTTCCAGCCCTTCCCTTGATCCTGATTGTATTATGAGTTCCATTACCAGTTAGGGCCTTCATAGAAATGCCAACTTCATCATCAACAAGCTCCTCTTGTGATTCCTGGTCTGAACTGTCTCCCTCAGCCTC
The DNA here is from genome assembly GCA_018398585.1 of Simmondsia chinensis. Classification (NCBI taxonomy): domain Eukaryota; kingdom Viridiplantae; phylum Streptophyta; class Magnoliopsida; order Caryophyllales; family Simmondsiaceae; genus Simmondsia; species Simmondsia chinensis. The sequence continues at coordinate 17,638,335 of JAGTTD010000005.1, forward strand.
AGATTCTTCACCAGTGGACTGCTCTGCCACACTCTTTCCCTTGGCTAACATGAGGAATTTGGGATTGCATTTATGTCCAAACTGATAAGGTTGATTACATTTGTAACATAACCTTTGAGCTTTCACCTTCTTTGATCGAGTAAAGGAAGATTTTTCAGATCCCCTCACCTGCTTGGATCCACTTCCTCTATACTTAGGTCCTTCATTTGAAGCAAGAACCGTAGCCTCAAAAAGCTTAGCCTTAGCATAAGCCTTGGATAGTGTCTTTGGACCCACTGCTTTCACAAGATTCTTAACCTTGGGTTTTAAACCACTTATGAAACTCGAAACATAATAAGACTCAGTGGCATGTGGATAGGTAGCTATCATGCTGGCCCTAAGGTTCTCAAACCTTGTCATATACTCCTTCACAGTCGTTTCTTGCTTCACTTTGTTGAAATTATCAACAATGTCACTCGAATCTTCATCACTATATCTTTCACACAATTCACTTACAAATTCATCCCATGACAGGGCAGGATTACTCTTGAGCAAACTATAAAGCCATACCTCATGATCTCCAAGGAGATACACAGCTGCCATCTCAAGCTTTTCTGCCTCTTCAATGTGATAAAAGTGGAAATACCTCTCGCATCTTCTTAACCATGAATGAGGCTGCTTCCCATCAAATGGTTCAATTTGGACCCTTGGCTGTCTAAACCCACTGCTTCTATTACCAGACGAAGCTTCATTACTCCCTGATCGTTGATGATGATCTGGAGGTCGATCACAATGCCCTGGGTTTATACTGGTGGATCAAAATTGACCTCGATCAGCTGAATGATGCTGTGCTCCTGCTGTTATATCAGCTTCTACATCTCGATCTTAAGTTCCGACATCCGTTGCTTGAGTTCGATCTTGAGGTCCTGCAGCCACATTTTGCATACGAGGATTAACCTCATCAGGTAACCTTGTCTGATGGCGGGAAAACAACTGACTAGCAGGTAGCAAGGGTTATGGAATTGGAGCCACATTTTGCCTCCGGAATTGATTACTGATTTCAGCCATCCTTTCTTCAAACCTTTGCATTTGTTGATTCAACTGATTTGTCATTTTTTACTCGAACTCCTGTGCTTGCTGATTAACCCGATCATCCAACTTCACTTCCACTTGCTGAGCATGTTGAATTAATCGTTCATTAAACTTTTGATCCAGATCTCTCATCAATTCACTTTGTGATTGCCGCATCATTTCACTCTGAGACTGCTGCCACTGTGCAAATATTTCTTTCATCTGCAAATTCAACTAATTTGTACTAACAAATCCTTGATCTGTTGTAGTATCAACACCAACAACCTCTGCATAGGACGGGTTTGCAGCAGCCTTCGCTGTTCCAAACCTCGTTGTAACACCACTAGCCATAATTCTCACAACATGCAACACAATCAATTCAAAATGATAGCCTAAACGAGGCTCTGATATGTTAAGGTTCCAACTCGAATTGGAGCCCAAACGGGTGAAGGTTAGGGTTGAAGAGAGGTAAGATGAGATAGAGAAATGAAGGAGAAAGAAGTTAGATAATTAGATCAGAAGATTGAGAAATATCTCAAGAATTGATTAGATTTTTATTGAATGAATCTCAATTACACTCTAGCAAGCTATTTATACTTGAACTAGTTACAATATCCAAAAAGATGCTCTATAACCGACTTCAACTAATTCAAAGCTACTTTGGCGCCACGGCCAACAACAATTGAACAACATAAGCAAAGTAATTCAGTGGTGCTACGATACAATCAATTAAACCAACAAAAAGCCGCAAACATAACACACTGTCATCAATTTAAGCACCTTGGCTCCTTCAACATTTTTTTTATTAGATCCACTTTTCATTATTATCAACAATTGCAATTCAAAGCATGATTTAGTTTAATGTGTTAATGAACCATCCCCAAAACTTAAGCTGATAGATGAAAGCCAAGGGATTGTTTTATACTCTAACATGCCCCCTAATGCAAACACTCATTGAGCTTGAATCATGGACAATGCACGTACCCTCTATGCTTGAAACGTGTTAATATTTAGAGGGGGGCTGTTGAGATTAGAACTCATAACCTTTCAGTCAACAAGGCTCTGATATTATGTTGATAAATCAAATATCTCGAAAGCTTAAGCTGATGGTTGAAAGTCTAAAAATGGTTTCATAATCTAAAACAATGTTACAGAATTTGAACTCCATAACAATAATAAGAAACATCATCAACACTACCACTTACATCACTAATCTTCAGCTCCACTTCTATGCAATTCAAAAATGCCACTAACGAACACGCGCAATACAAAGCTACAGTAGCTGTAAGTGCTGTGCGCATGGAGAGAGTGGAAGAGGAGTTAAGAGTAACTTCTTAATAAGAGAGAGAGAGAGAGAGAGAGAGATCACCGGTCAGAATCAGGGGCGAGCGCGTGTCGAGCGGTGTCGAGCTTGGACAATACTTGGCGGCGAATAGGGTGGATGAAAGCCTCATCAACATCGTCTTGGGAGCGGGAATCGAGGAAGCCGAGGAGGCGGTGGCAAAGGATGTGGGCATCGGAGTAGCGGCGGTTGTCAAGGGCGAGATCTGCGCCGAACAGCAGTGATTGCAGTCGCTTCGTATTCTCATCAAGTTGTTTCCTCCAGTTCGTGGCCCCTTCTTCCTTCGCCATTTTCGTCGGAATTTCAAGCTCTGTGCTCGCGGCTTCAGCGTTTTTCATGTTTGGGTTCGGACCCCGCCTCTTCTTTAAAAATGCCTATGAAATTTCTAAAATTATCCAACCTGTGTCACAATTGTTTGTTCAACTGGGGCCCGACAGCTTATTGCTCGAGACAGACGAGTATACTGTAAATATAATCAAGTAGGTGATTATTAACATAAATTAAATTTAAATTAAAAAATTGAATTTAAAAGTATCAAATAAATCAACCTAGTCGAATATCAATGCGCGTCATCTTTGTGACACATGGCGAGAGGGGGGGTTTTTAAGACTAACCCCAACGGCTCTTGGGGCACTCAAAATATTTTAAAAAATGGGGTTCTAATGGAAGCTCCATGTTACGCTCGGGATTGAACCACAAGCGTAAACTAAGTAGAATTTGGATAGGTTGAGAATTTGAGATGAGAAAGAAGGGAATTTAGATAAAAAATAGAGAATTAGACTTAAGATGAGATAATAAGGGAAGGAGATGAAAAAATATAGAGAGTTAGATGAAAGAGAGAATCGATCTCAATTGAGACTAATGTTTGTAATTTCATTTATTGATTAATCTGAACAATACAGCCCTTACTTATTTATAAGCTAGCTTAAGCAAGTAATACAATGTATCAAGACTTAATTGGCTAACCAACTCAAGCTAGGAAACAACTAAAAGTATCTAAAATACAACTAACTAACATTTGAACTTATTCTTGGCGCCAAAAGAAGAAAATAACAGCAGCAAAAAAGCAGCAACAGTAGCAGTAACGTGCAGCAGCAGCAGAACATCAGCATAACAAAATTTTAACAGAATTTTAATCACTAACAGCTTTTCCCGCCTTTTTGCCAATTTAAACTCATGTCTCGGATTCTCGGTTTGTAACACTCCATTTGTATTTTTGTATAATTTTTTAATTAAATTTATATTTTTTGAATTATTTTTAATTAATAAAATATATTAGATTTTATTTAAATATATATTTTAAATAGTATTAAATTTTTATATATTGAATTTGAGTATTTTTTTCAATTTACTTATTCATCTTACATCATTTTTTATCAATATAAATCTTAATTTTCGTAATTTTAATTTTTTTTCTCTCAATATAGTTAATTATTTTTTTGTATTATATTTATTTCTAGTGTATTTTTATATTTTATCTTGAAATAATTAAAATATTATACACGATATTAACTATTAAAATAATCAAAAAATTTAAAATATGGTGTAAATAAATAAGGCACGAGTGGAGAGGAGAAGCCTTATTTTTGTATGAAGCCTCATATTTAAAAAATGGGGCTTCAAAAATAGAGCACGATTGTGACCAGCCTAATGGATACCTCCCCCAACTCCCATCATATAAAAAGCACAGTAAGGGGGGATAAGCATTTGATGTGATTTTAATGCATGTGTAAAACACCATATGAGCAAATTGTAGTTGCGGGTATACAGGTGTCATATGTAAAAGGAATTGGTATAAAATTTATTTCAGTGATTAATGAGCAATTAAAATTAGTATTTTAGTTAAAGGTTGAGTATTTGACTAAAAGAGCTAAATTAAATTGGGAAATCGTACGGAAAAGACCCTCCTCCCCAAGTTTAATCTTTTTTCAACCCCTCTCTCCCTAAGCCAACCCTTTTGGACAATTTTGCCCCTTTCACTTTACCCTCCCAACATCCACTCTCTCTTTTCCTTTCTCTCCCCTCATTTAATGCAAAAGGACTAAAATTTATTACTCACTATCTCTTATCTTACCTCTCATCCATCCTCTCTCTCCTACAAAACTTGTTCTGCAAGACAATCTCTCTCCCCTCCAATTGCGATCCCGTTCATTCTCTCTCTCCTCTAACTTCATCCGTGAGACTCCTTCCCTTCCGTCGTGACCCTCTAGCTGCTCTATCTTCCGCAAGACGTGTTCATCCGTTGATTTCGTCTGTTTGCTCACTTCATCCTCGCTCTCTTTGTCGATCTAGGGTTTAATCACCATTTCCGAAGGTGAGCACCGATTTTCGAAGTTATTTTTTTTAGGGAAATGTATATGCGTTTGTTTCGTGTGTTGCATAGGCATAGTATTTTTTTATCATACACCGAGTATGATTGCTTTTAATGGTGTAAAACCAACTTGTCTAGGTATGTTTCAAGTAAACAGTGGCGTATGATCAATCATACACCACATATGATAGGTTTTAATGGTGTAAAATCAACTAGTGTTAGTGTGTTTTAAGTAAACAGTGGTGTATGATTAATCATACACTGTGTATGATAGGTTTTAATGGTGTAAAATCACCTTATGTTAGTGCGTGTTAAGTAAACAATAGTGTATGATTAATCATACACCGTGTATAATTGTTTGTAATGGTGTAAAACTAACTTGTCTAGATGTGTTTTAAGTCATTAGTGGTGTATGATTAATCATACACCGTATATGATAGGTTTTAATGGTATAAAATCAACTTATGTTAGTGTGTGTTAAGTAAACAATGGTGTATGATTAGTCATACACCGTGTATGATTGGTTTTAATGGTGTAAAATCAACTTGTCTAGATGTGTTTCAAGTCATTAGTGGTGTATGATCAATCATACACTGTGTATGATAGGTTTTAATGGTGTAAAATCAACTTGTGTTAGTGTGTTTTAAGTAAAGAGTGGTCTATGATTAGTCATACACCATGTATGATTGGTTTGAATGGTGTAAAACTAACTTGTCTAAGTGTGTTTCAAGTAATTAGTGGTGTATGATCAATTATACAAAGAAATCCCAATCGAATCAGCTTTTGACAATTGGGATTCGTTGATCATCAAGTCTCTTGCCGGGGATATCAAATATGGGGTCCGATGCCACTACGTGGATCGGATATACATGCCCATCAATCAACCTAATCAACATTGGTTCTTTACTGCCATCAATTTTAAAAATTGGCGGATAGAGGTACTTGATTCCTTGTACTCCGCCACAGCCAAGGAATCAAGATTAGAACAAGTGGAGCCAATTGCAAAATTGCTTCCACATGCTCTAGAGATGGTTGATTTTTAGGACATCCAAATGGACCTCATACACTTCAGAGGCAAACCCTTCAATATCACTTACGACCAGTTTTCATATCCACAACAGATGGGGCATGGCATCTACTTCTCTTGCTTTTTTTTTTTTTTTTTTTGTTATTCAGTGGAAAAAAATAGTAATTACTTACAATGATTCCTAATTTCTTATAGTGTCATCTGTATTATATTTAATTGCAGGTCTAATTGTGTTATGTTCGTCGTAAAGTTTATAGAATTTTTTCTTACGAATGGCCTCAGCATCTCCCAGTGCATGCAAGGGCAAATAGAGACGTTGCGGACCAATACCTGTATATACTTGTACAGTCATGGTAGAAAGAAACTCATGAAAATGTATACAAAAGAATAGAAGTATGCGATGTGTACATGTTCTTGTATATTTCCATATGATTTGCATTGTATTCATTGTACTCTGGAAAATAATCATTTTCATTTGATAGGTTAGTGAATTGGTTAAGGTTGTTATGGGTTTGTACTAAGTGTATGATTGATTGAGTGTTGAACATATGGATTTAGCTAATAAAATATAAAATTGGTTTTAGTTTCCCAACTTTCATTCTTTTCCAAGTTGTTTATGAGTTGAAGTGTATAATGTTGATGACCAAAATAGTTCTAACCTTATGTTCTTGTTGTTTGAGAAGTAAACTCTAATCTCTCTTACATCTCTCATTTCTCTCCCTTTACATACTATCTTCCTCATATTTGGTTCATTGGTTGTTATAATATCCTGTGGCTTGAATGTAAAAATACACCTATTCACTTATTTCTGATGCCGATTCCAAACCAAACAACACGATTAATAATGTTAATGCAAAAAAAAAAAAAAAAAAAAGGAACAAAACTAGCAATTATCATGTCTAAAAATGCAGGGATTATTAATGATTAATCATACACCACAATATACTTGAAATACAATACACCAAGTTGATTTTAAACCATTAAAACCTATCAAACACGGTGTATGATTGACCATACACCACTAATTACTTAAAACAAACAAAAACAAGTTGATTTTACACCCTTAAGACCTATCATACACAGTATGAGGTTAACTATACACCATTAATTAGTTGTAACACACTAAAACAAGTTGATTTCACACCATTTAGACCAATCATACATGGTATATGATTGATCATACACCACTTATAACTTGAGACCACTAAAACAAGTTGATTTTGCATCATTAAAACCTATTATATACGGTGTATGATTGATCATACACCACTAATTACTTAAAACATACTAACACAAGTTGATTTTACATCATTAAATCAATCAAACACGGTGTATGATTGATCATACACCACTAATTACTTGAAACACACTAACACAAGTTGATTTCACACCATTAAAACTTATCATACACGGTGTATGATTGATCATACACTACTAATCACTTGAAACCCACATAAACAAGTTCATTTTACACCGTTAAAACCTATTATAAATGGTGTATGATTGATCATACACCACTAATTACTTGAAATACACCAACACAAAATGATATTACACCATTTAAACCAATCATACATGATGTATGATTAATCATACACCATTAGTGACTTAAAACACACCAACACAAAATTCATTTATACTTGAACATATTCACAGTATAAATTCCAAATGTCAAAGACTTGGAATACTTTGGCCAAAGTTTCTGAACCATTCAAATATTTGCGAATCAACTAAGGGGACATCTGTATCTCATAAGAAATTGTAGATTCCCTATTGAATACCTAATCCTTGTCACACTTCACGCCACTACCCAATGTACGTGGGATTTCAGTCATTCGTTTTAGACCTTACTTATAGTACACCAAAGTAATTAACGCTCCATGCACAAGTCCAAAGTACCCTTAAGATTTAGAGTCGTCTTTCAAACAGTACAATGCGAATCACTCATCTCCGATAGGAGTCTATAAATAAGTAACCTACATGGTCCAACTGAGTATGTCAAACACACTAACTTAACACTTTTGGATCTCCATCCACATGGCCAAGACAAGCTATCTAAAGTGTCTCGTTATAGTCTTAACATACAAGTGGTCCAAACTTATCTTCGACTACGAGTCTTTCAAACAACAATCTATATCATTTGTTACAAGTCTATCTGTGGCTTAGTCTCATAAACCACTTAGAACAAACATGTAAATTGTAGTTTGAGGACTACACCCATCTCATGGATGCCTCCCGAAAGAAAATCACATGCAGTATAATTGTTCACATACACAAATTTAACTAGAAAATGACTGGGACTTCAATTTTATTTATTAATTAAAATAATATATCAAGAATAAATCTGGATTTCAGGACACTGTTCCTAACAACACCATTAGGGACTTGAAAAACACCAACACAATATGATTTCACACCATTAGAACCAATCATACACGGTGTATGATTGATCATGCACCACTAATTACTTGAAACACACCAACACAAAATGATATACACCATTTAAACCAATCATACATTATGTATGATTCATCATATACCACTAATGACTTAAAACTCACCAACAGAGAATGGTTTAACGCAATTTAAACAAGTCATACGCAGTATATGATTAATCATACACTATTAATGACTTGAAAAACACCAACATACCATGATAATACACCAATTAAACTAATCATACACAATTAATGACTTGAAAAACACCAATAGAGAATGATTTAACACCATTTAAACCAATCATACATGGTGTATGATTAATCAAACACCGTTAATGATTTGAAAAACACCAACATAACATGATAATACACCATTTAAACCAACCATATACGGTGTATGATTAATCATACACCATTAATGACTTCAAAAATACCAACACAACATGATAATAGACCATTTAAACCAATCATACACGGTATATGATTAATCTTACACCATTAATGAGTTGAAACACACCAAAAGAAAATGATAATACACCATTTCTACCAATCATACACAGTGTATGATTGATCATACACCATAAATGACTAGTAACACACCAACCCCATATGATAGAGATCCATTAACGACCAATGCATGAAATGATCATTTTACCTTCAATGTCTAATCTTAAAACCTTGAAATGTGTAATGACTCAACTTTGAACCTACCGCAATGCCACAATGCTTCAAACCCGTTCTTACAAAGCCTTCTTCTTCTTACAAAGCCACCACAAACAACTACTCAAGGGCCCAAGTAGGATAAGGAAACACGCAGGACACTGAGAATGGAGCTCGGGAATTCGAAAATTAAAGAAAAAGAAGAAAGAAGAGAGAATGAGATATGAGAGAAGGAAGACAAGTGGTTAACACAGTGAAAGGAGAGAGAGAATGAACGGGCGAGAAGAGAAGGGAGAGAGAGAATGAAAAGCAAAAAGTAAAAAAGTTGTCCTTTTGCATTAAATGAGAGGAGAGAGAGAGTGAACGGGAGGGACTAGTGTGAAAAGGGCAAAATGGTCCAAATGGTTTGGTTTTAGGAAAGAGGGGTTGGATTGGTTTTAGGAAAGAGGGGTTGGAAAAAAATTAAAGGTGGTGTTGGGGGTTTATTTGGTATGATTTCCCAATTAAATTGCATATTAAAGTTGTCCATTGATCAGGGATAGTTTAGCTTGTGAATTTAGATTAGCCTAAATTGGATCACATTATTATATTTTATAATGACAATGACTTTAATTATTTAGGCTACAAGCTCTAAGCCTAGGTTAAAACTTAATTAGAGCTTAGGATAATGAATCAATCTAGGATATAACCCATTAAATCGCTCTAGGTGTTGCATGGACTATTTCAATACCACCACTAAATTTTTTTTTTCACACCTAATTTAGTGTTAATTTGTATAATGATTGTGCTTAGAGTTGGATAACCCATACAAAGTTGTTATACTATGATCTAGGCTATTAGCACTAAAGAAGATGCAAATAAATTAGAAATCAGTCATAGCTACAAGCACATAAAAGATTGATTTTTTAAAATAGTACATTTTGATATTTTTATTACAAAAATGGCATGCAAAAATTCAAAATTACTAAAATAGCATGCAAAAATTAAAAATTATGAAAATAGTACGCCCAGTCAGCATGCCATTGCCACCTAAGCAAGGGCATTTTGGTCATTTCACTTTTTAAATTTTAAAAAAAGAATTTTTTTTTAACCGCTGCAACAACTTTTCACTAAAATGTAAAAAATATATATATATATATATGTTGACTAAATTTTTAGTATTATATTCTATAGATAATATTATTTGATTTTTTTTTTACATTTTGGTGAAAGGTTGTTCCAGCAGTAAAAAAATAAAAAAAATTCTTTTTTTAATTTCAAAACAAGTAAAATGACCAAAATGCCCTTGCTTAGGTGGCAATGACATGCTGACTGGGCGTGTTGTTTTGGTATTTTTGAATTTTCACGTGCTAGTAATTTTGAATTTTTTCGTACTATTTTGGGAATAAAAATGTCAAAGTGTGCTATTTTGAAAAATCACCCTATATGATAGAGTCAATCTCAAACATAAAGTTCCCCATAGGGGTGCGAAAAATAATATAACATAAGTTATTATTGTAAATAAAATATAAATCAGGGATTCGGATGACTACCCATCCTTCATCGCTCAACTAGTAGTCTACTCCTCCACGGGAATCTTCAAATCACAAATTCAAAAGAGAAAAAGGAAAAGAAGACTAATGGATTGATAACTTGCTTGATCAATGTTGACTTGACTCTCGCTTGATTCCTCAGTACTCCAATCACTTACTTTTTGGCCTTCATGAAGAACTCGGTCTCTCGAGGCGACATAGGGAGGGAGGAGATTTGAAAATAGAGCATAAGTCCCCAAAATAAAATCTCCCCCTTTGTTTTTATAGGTGCGGCGTGCTATTCAGCAATGCCCAATGAAGGCCTTGAATTGATATCTAATAAGTATGATGTCTCACAACATTAAATTATGAATTAGGTCCTAAACTTGAAAAGTTATTGTGAATAACATAATACCTACTTCATGTGATTTGATTATTGAGGCATATTTTGTGATTAGGACTCGTGAAGCCTCTTACACCACTCAAAACCCGGGTGTACAGAAATGCTCTAGGTAGTTAAGAATCCTACAGTCCTGTAGGTGGATCCATTTAGTACGTTGCCTTACACCACCACAGTAGGTTATAGGCCCATTGAGAGAATTAAGCGCACCCTCAACATAATAAAAATATATACTATCATTATCGTGGAATGTGTTTAGTTATCAACTACGATTTTCCCAATCCTTGGCTTCCTTTAACCAATAAAACCTAGAAGTTACTCCGTGTAGGATATCCATCAATATTGCGCTACACAGAGAGGCTTAAATCTTATTCCCATTGCAATATCATAAACATCCTTCTTATAAAGTCCTTGTTTCTTACTCCTTACAAACTCGGGTGAGATCACATCACCTCCATCCAGTGCCTCACGACACCAAGTTTAAGGTGAATATTCCTTTAATTACATAATTCATCGACGGCATCATGCTTAACCTTTAAAAATGGCATCTTAGCACTAAGAAGAAAAATGGAACATATACTTAGTAGTTGGGACATTGCTAACATCTCTTAGAAACTCGCCCAGATTAATATTGGCCCCACAATGAGGCATCTGCTAGAAATCTCTCAACCAACGACTTCATAACTTGCCAACTCAGCAATAATGAGTAGAATATAATAGTGGAGCTCACAACATATCAATCTAGTTCAATTACAATGACATCATATCTCCACCTCAATTACACACACCATACTTACATCATATGCTCAGCTGATAGATAATGATACATCATGTACTTTCATCTTTCACGTACCATCACAAGAGTGAAAATACTATCGCCGCCACTCAACTCCATCAAAACCAATTAGTTTGAAAATCATAATCTACAATGTGCTTTTTAGGAATTTATATATAAGAGTAGGGGTGTAAATCACCCGAGCTGAGCCCGAGCTCATTAGGCTTGAGGCTCGGCTCATCAACATTTAGCTCAGCTCGGGCTTAGCTCGAATCATGTTGAGCTTAGAATTTCGGGCTCAATGCCATAGGTTCGAGCTTGGCTTGCCAATAGTTCAAGCTCATCTCATTTAAGATCATCCACGTTGCCCGGCTTTAGCTTGATTACTAGATTATTAGGCCTAAATTTGTAATTGCAAACCTATAGTTTTTATAACAAATAGTATGAACATAATTTATAGGATTAAATATTGAAAAGGTATTGAACTATACCCTAAAGAATTTTTTTGGTATTTAACTCTTCAATGTTATAAGAAAAGCATTAAACAACCAAGTAGGAATTGTTTTGGAATTGAACTACTATATAAGAATTAATTTGAAATCGTATAATATATATATATATATATATATATATATATATATATATATATATATATATATATAATCCATTTTTTAATAATTAAATATATTTTATGATATACTATATAATGAAATTAGATTTATTTACGTGAAATGTTTTTATACTTTACTCAATGTGTCAATTTAGTTCTTTTGATTTTAATTGTGTGAGCTTAATCCTTGTACAAGTTAATAACATATTTTTAATTATTTTATCAGATTTTTTTAGCCTATTAAACTCAATTGTAACTCTATCGTTAAAAAAATTTTCACCACATTGATGTTAATTTTACTGTAGAGCTACAAGTAAAAGTAGGCTAATTAAAATTAATTCAACCTAATTAAACTCACTAGTGACCTAACCGTTAAAAGAACTTTCATCACATTGATGTTAATGTTACTGTAGGACTACGAGTAAAATTAGACTAATTAAAATTAATAGCCTAATTAAACTTACTGGTGACCCGACCATTAAAAAAATTTTACCACAATGGCATTAATTTTGCTCTAGGACTACGACTAAAATCAGGCCAATTAAAAATTAGTTTACCCTAATAAAATTTACTTATTACCCGACAGTTAAAAAAATTTTCACAACATTGATCTTAATTTTCAGGACTAAGAGTAAGAGTAGGTTAATTAAAAATTAATTTAGCCCAATTTACTTTGGTCCTACTATAAAATGAATGTCAAGGGTGAAATTTTTTTTTATTAATCTGTCACGAGTGGGTTTTATTAGGTTAAAGGGTGGGTTTGCATTGGTTTGTACATCTAATATAACCAAATGATTAAAAAATGTGTTATTAACTTGTACGAACACTAAACTGATGGTCGAAGCATAAGAATATTTTATGTAGATAACCCTAATTTAATTATATAACATATATCATAAAGTATACTTAATTATTAGAAATATATTATAGATATTAAACATATATCTAAAATGCTTAATTTATTCCTTTTGATTGTACAATTCTAAATTAATTCCTATATGGTTGTTCAATTATAAATTAATTCCTATATAGGTGTTCAATACTTTTATTATACCATTGAAGAGTTAAATACCAAAAAAATTCTTTAGAGTATAGTTTAATACCTTTTTAATATTTTTTCCTAATTTATATCTATTATATACTATGTCATAATAGCAATTGGTGTCAAGCTAACTATGTGCATAGTTTTCGAATATAATGTTCACGTGTCAAACACAAAGGGTATCGTAAAATCATCAACAAATATCAAACCAACTAAATATTTAATATGTCCCATATAACTCAATGTTAACTTTATTGCTTTTTTTGTTACTGCCTAATATCTACTAGTAAATTAAAATTTTAAAATATATTGTGAAACTAGAGAAATATTATATTCAAAAGGAAGAGAATAAAAAGACAAACCCAAATAAACTTGAAGAAAATAGCAAGTATTTTTTATCAGAACCAGGGAAATATTATTTGTATTTCTTTTATCCCAAATTTCTCTTGGCTCTCTCTCCTTCATTTCTTTTTCAATATTTTTTCATACTGAGCATCTCAATGTACACACACATGTATATAAAAGGAAAAATTGCATGAGTTATCATGTGTCCTTTGTAAGCTTGACACTTGTACTTGGACATGCAAATTTGACATATACATTTACATTTACTGTATATGTATATGTATATGTATGTGTATATATAAAGGCCTTATACATAATTTCGAACTTTCTAGGATATTTAATAATATCCAAACTTGAATTTCCGTTATAACGGGACATAACACTCTTAAAAGTATATTATGTCCAAGTTAAATACGCCTGCCTCTTTAAAAACCTTGCCGGGAAAAACACAGTAGGAAAAAAAACCATAGCAAAGGGAAAAAGAGTACCGCTCGTATTTAACTCCCCTTCATGTGAACATATTAGTAAGGGGCATTCTTGAGTCGACGCATACCAATCTTATGAACTAACTTCTCAAATGTTGTTGTTGGTAATGCTTTCGTGAATAAATATGCCAGGTTCTCACTTGAGCGAACTTGTTGATTATCTATTTCACCCATTTTCTGGAGCTTGTGTGTAAAGAAGAACTTTGGTGAGATATGTTTAGTTTTGTCGCCTTAGATGTATCTATCTTTGATCTGAGCAATACATGCAACATTATCTTCATACAGTGTAGGTGGACTCCCCCTAATCTTTGGAAGACTGCATTCTTCTTGATCATGTAGAATAAGGGATCTCAATCATAAATATTCCCTACTTGCTTTATGAAGTGCAAGTATTTCTGCATGATTTGAAGAAGTTGCTGCTATCATTTGTTTGGTAAATCGCCGAGATATAGCAGTGTCACCATAGGTAAATAGGTATCCTATTTGTGAATGACCTTTATGTGGATCAGACAAATATCCAACATCTGCATATTCAGCTAATCTCTAATAGTATAATCCTATATCAGATGTACCATGGAGATATCAAAATATATGTTTAATTGCGTTCCAATGTCTTTGGGTAGGCGTTGAGCTATATTTTGCTAATAAATTAATCGAAAAGGCTTATACCTGGCCTCGTATAGTAAGCAAAATACATCAGTGCACCTATTGCACTTAGATATGGCACTTAAGGGCCAATAATTTCTTCATCATCCCCTCGAGGTCGAAAAGGGTCCTTATTCACATCAAGTGATTGGACGACCATCGGGGTGCTCAACGGATGTGCCTTGTTCATATAAAAGCGTTTAAGCACTTTTCTGCATAGGCAGATTGATGGACTAAAATTCCACCAGATAAGTGCTTTATTTGAAGGCCAAGACAATATTTTATCTTTTTAAAATCATTCATTTCAAACTCTTTATTTAGATATGCAACAGCTTGTTTAATCACTTCAGGAATTCATATGATGTTTAAATTATCAACATAGACTACTATTGTAGCAAATCCAAAATTAGATTTCTTAACAAAAACACATGGGCTAACAGGATTGTTCATATATCCTTCTTCCAGAAGGTATGTACTTCGACGATTGTACCACATTCGCCTGATTGTTTTAATCCATATAACAATCTTTGTAATTTGATTGAACAAAGCTCTTGAGATTTCGAGCTATATGCTTCTAACATTTATAGCCCTTCAGGGACATTCAGATAAGTCATTTCCTCATTGAGGACTAAAAAAACCCTTTATTTTTATAAAGGAATCAAACAAAACCGAGGCACTAAACAATATAATTAAACACTTAAGTGCCATACTCATAAAGTTGACCAATAGAGTAATACTCTATCATAGTAATGCTTGATCTACATGTCGAGACAAAATCTTTCCTTTTTCGAGATTTTCAATCTCGAACTCTTAGTTTAGGTGCATAATAGCTTTTTCAAACTCTTTAGGATTCATGATGATATTAACATATCTCTCTTTTAGTAGATGCATACAGCGGTTTTGAACTATATGTTTCTGGCATATTTGGTCCTTTAGGGACTTTCATATAAATATCATCGTGAGTGATAAATACAAACAAGCTGTTATCACCTCTATAAGATGTATTTAGAGACCATAAGATTAATTGTATCCATTTCTCATATGTATGTCCCATTAATTTTTGGTCTCTATAATGATAAACCTTGGCTATAAATTATGCTTTTTCACCACCACATTATTTTTATGCATCAATATTCACATGTAGCATACATGTTTTATTCTTTAGGCATGTGGATTTTGGGTCCAAAAATTACACATGGCTAATTTAGCCTAAATTGCGTCTTTCTATTTTCTGCCAATCATTTCTTTGTTGGCATTCTTGATCAAACACTAGTTTAAGATTTTCAATTTCTTTGATAAAATCAGTAGCTACTGTTTATTCAAACATTTGATCAAATTTTATTTCGGTTTCATCCTATCCCATATTTCATAGAGATCTCTAAAATTTCAATAATTTGAGTATCTCAGTAGTCTCAGTAGCTTCAGGTACTTGATAATCTTGAGAAATTTTATATTATTATCTCTGCAGAGTTTTTCTTCTTAAGAGTTTCATAATAGAGGGTCCAATCTTTTCTATTGCTCCTTTTTCTTTCTTAGATTCAAATCTTTGGAACCGATACATCTACCATGCTTCTGACGTGCTATGTATGCATTTATTAATATATCAGAATATCTCTTGATTGGAATATTAATTTGAGCAGGAGCATCTATAATAGGGACATATTATTTGGTCACCCTCTTTCCATTAGTGAACACATATATGAATTGGCTTGTAATAATTTACAAGTGAATAATTCTTAGAACTTCTAGTTCGATGATGCATTTTACATAATTTTTCATTTTTCAACTTTCGATTTTCTCCCCCTGATTCTGGAAACCCTGTCAAATTTACAGTCAACAAATTATGCTGTAAAATGTTTCCAGGGGCACTGAGAAACAGCCTTTCTTCAGGTTAACACCCTGAAGGGGGAAGGCTGTGTACATCCATCCCCCCAGACCCTGCGTAGGCGGGAGCCCTTGAGGCACTGGGTATTAAAAAAAAAAATCTCCAGATAAATTCAAAGTCCCCTTATCTAGACCCATTTTTTCCTTATTGAGGTGGAATAATTGGGACATACATTATACAACCTAAATTCATAGATGGGATATATATCTGGATCTTCTCAGAGACAAGTTATACTGGGGAGATCCATAATTAGTGCTGCAACATGTATCATATGCCCATATAAAAGTAGGCAATAATAATGGTCTAGCCATTCGCTGCAGGCGTTTAACAAGACATTTTGTATCTGTACATGGGCTATATGGCAATTTATCCCATACAAGAGTCATTAAATTCTTGGGATATAACTTCTCCTGCATTATCATACAATCTACTAATTGAGCTTATAGTCGAATCATTTATGCAAGGAGTTTCATAAATGCCACATCATAAGGGTATTATCCATACTCATGGGACCAACAGGTAGAGGCCTCTGTTAATATTATAACATATAGAATTGGTCCACGTGACAGAATAATTGGCCTACATATGTCCCATTTAGTATTCCTTCAAATATATGTGACTCAAACTCAATTTCAATTAAGTATATTGTTTTACCTTAAGCAGCACATAATGTTTTATCACATATAAGAATCTTCTGGTTCTTTAATGGGTGCTCAGGAGAATTTTCAATGATTCTCTTAATCATCTTTATGCCCGGATGGCTTAAATAGTCATGTTACAAAACTTTTGGGTTTGTTAGCTTATGGTTAATCATCCCGACATGTATCTCATAATTAAATATTATTTCTTCAGGAAATATGATATGTGCTCTTCTGGAGCCTTTAATTAAAATATCAAACAGGTTGGCCGAGAAATATAGCCATATGAATAACTGATAATAAGTAGGTGGCATAGCCGACCATATGAATGACTAATAATAAGTAGGCGGCATAGCCGACCATATGAATGAACGAGTAATAAAAAGTAGGCGGTTTAACTAGCCATGAACATGCAAAGTAGAAAATATGAAAAACTAAAGTTTTTCCGTTCCTTCATCTCCTCGTCATTAGTGGACTTCTTAAATTTTGGTCCATTTAGGGTACCATAGTGTCAGTTATTATGACCACGACTATAACCTCGTCCGCGGCCCTGACCACGTCTACATTTACTACCTTGACCATATCCTTGATGGTCATATGTCGAAGCATTCACTTCAGGGAACGGTACGGACTCAGTTGGTCGTGACTGATGAACTTTCATCAGCAGTTCACAGATTTGTTCCACAACGAGGAGACATGATATCAACTCTAAGTATTTTTTAAATCCTTGTTCTCGATATTGCTACTGCAGGAGCGTATTTGAGACATGAAAAGTAGAGAACATTTTCTCTAACATATCCTCCTTAATAATATTTTCTCCGCATAATTTTAATTAAAGGTAACACTAAATACTGCGGAGTTATATTACAGTTTTAAAATCCTACAATCGCAGGTGAATCCATTCATTACGAGCTTTAGGGGGGATCATAGACATTTGATGATCAAACCGCTCCTTTAAATGTAACCAAAGGACATACGGGCCCTTTATACTAATATACTCAGCTTTCAATCCTTCTGGGATATGATACCTAAGAAATCTTATTGCTTTTGTGCGATCTTGCTGGGATGCGTTATTTACCCCTTTAATTGTCCGAGATTCACAGCATCAAGGTGGATCTCAACATTAAGGGTCCAAGAAAAATAATTTTTGCCAGATATATCAAGAGCAGCAAACTTAAGATTAGTAAGATTATAAATCACAAAGATTAGGGAAGGAGAACTTGCCTCGAGTATAGACCAATCATTAGCTGGCTAGAGACTCATGCTGATAACGTGTTGTGAAACTAGGAAAATATTATACTCAAAAGGAAGAGAATAAAAAGACAAACCCAAATAAGCTTGAAGAAAATAGCAAGCATTATAAATCAGAACCCAGGAAATATTATTTGTATTTCTTTTATCTCTCAAATTTCTCTCGGCTCTCTCTCTCCTTCATTTCCTTTTCAATCTTTTTTCATACTGAGCATCTCAATGTACACACACACACACACACACACACATAGATATGTATACAAGAAGGAAAAATTACATGAGTCATCATGTGTTCTTTTTAAGCTTGACACTTGCACTTGGACATGCAAATTTAAAATGCACATTTACATATATTGTATATATATATGTACATGAATATATAAAGGCCTTATACATAATTTCTAATTTTCTAGGATATTTAATAATATCCAAACTCGAACATAAAAATTATACCCAAAAAATATTCAATATTTACAACAAAATATAAGTTTTGATTATTTATAATGAATTGATTTCATTGGGGGAAGTTAAAAAAAACCCCAGTTGATGCAGGCTTGTATATAAATGCTGTCCATAAAATAATTATTTCCTTTTTGTTGAAATATTGGTTATTTTTTGGGTACAATTTTGAGGTCCGAGTTTGAATATTATTAAATATCATAGAAAATTAGAAATTATGTAAAATATCTATTTACGTATATATAAATATATATAAATGTGTATCGTCCCAATACATGCAAGGGACACGTGTCATCCTGTGAGCTTATAAGGGACACGTGTCATCCTGTGAGCTTACACATGATGACTAATCAACCCCCCATGTACTATATAGATCGATGTACACACACAACATATGCAAAGAAAAAAAAAGAAAAGCAAAAGGAAAGAAAATTTTGCGGAGTGAGATTGAAAGAAGAGTTGAGAAAAGATAATAATATTGTCTCGTTCAGATACAAAATACTTGCTATTTTTCTTCAAGCATATTTAGGTTTATCTTTTTATTATCTTTCTATGGAGTATAATACCTCTATAGTTTTATAACACGTTATTAGCATGAGTCTCTAGCCAACTGATTATTGTTCTATACTCGAGGTAAGTTTTTCTTCCCTAATATTTGTGATTTATGATCTTACTAATCTTGAATTTACTATTTTTTATATATTTGGCAAAAATTATTTGCCTTGGACCCTTGATGTTGAGATCCACCCTGATGCTGTGAATCTCGGACAATTAAAAGGAGAAATAATGTATCCCTGCAGGATCGCACTAAAGCAACGATATTTCTCAGGCATCATATCCTTGAAGGATTAAAAGTTGAGTATATTACTGTAAAGGACCGGTATGTCCTTTGGTTGAATATAAAGGAGAGGTTTGATCATCAAAAGTTTATGATCCCCCTAAAGCTCGCTATGAATGAATTTACCTGCGATTGCAGAATTTTAAAATTGTAAGCGAGTATAACTCTGTGGTAGTTGGTATTACCTCCCAATTGAAAATATTACCGAGGAGGATATGTCGGAAAAAATATTCTCTACTTTTCATGTCTCGAATATGCTCCTGCAGTAGCAATATCGAGAACGAGGATTAAAAAAATACTCACAGTTAATATTATGTCTCTTTGTTGCTGAACAAAGCAATAAATTATTAATAAAAAATTATCAGACATGACCAACTGGATCTAAACCATTCCCTGAAGTGAATGCTTCGACATATAACCATTAGGGATATGGTCAAGGTTGTAAACGTGGACGTGGTCAGGGCAACGGACGAGGTTATAGTTGCGGTCATAATAACTGACGAGGAGATGAAGGAAAGGAAAAAAACTTTAGTTTTCATATTTTCTACTTTACATATTCATGGCTGGTTAAACCGCCTACTTTTTATTACTTGTTCATTGTTCATATTGTCGGCTATGCCACCTACTTATTGTCTGTTATTCATATAGCTGGCTATGCCGGCTACTTATTATTAGTTATTCATATGACTATATTTCTCAGCCAATTTATTTGATACTAATTAAAGGCTCTAGAAGAGCACATACTATGTTTTCTGAAGAAATAATACTTAAATTTGAGATACCCATTGAGATGGTCAACCAGAAGTTAACAGACCCAAAAGTTTTCATGACATGACTATTTGAGTCATTCGGGTATAAAGATGATTAACAGAATCATTGAAAATTCTCTTGAGCACCCATTAAAGAATACAAAGATTTTTATATGGGATAAAACGTTGTGTGCTGCTTAAGGCAAAGAAATATACTCAATTGAAATTAAGTTTGAGTCCCATATATTTGAAGGAATACTAAATGGGACATATGTGGGCCAATTATTCTATCTCATAGACTAATTCGGTATGTTATAATTTTAACAGAGGCTTCTACCCGTTGGTCCCATGAGTATTGACAATGCACTTATAATGTGGCATTTGTGAAACTCCTTACATAAATGATATGACTATGAGCTCAAGTTGTGGATTGTATGATAATGCAAGAGAAGTTATATCCCAAAAAGTTAATGACTATTGTATGGGATAAACTTCCATATAGCCTACGTACAGATACAAAAGTTCTTGTTAAATGCCTGCAGCAAATGGCTAAACTATTATTATTGCCTACTTTTATATGGGCATATGATACGTGTTACAACGCTGATTATGGATCTCCCCAGTACAACTTGTCTTTGATAAGATTCAGATATATATTCCATCTATGAATTTTGATTGTATAATGTATGTCCCAATTATTCCACCTCAATGAGGAAAGATGGGTCTAGATAAAGGGACTTTGAATTTATCTGAAGATGTTAACCGGAAATATTTTATAGCATAATTTGCTAACTGTAAATTTGACAGGGTTTTCAGAATCAAGGGGAGAAAATGAAAAGTTGGAAAATGAAAATTTATGTTGAATACATCATCGAACCAGAAGTTCGAAGAATTATTCACTTATAAATTATTACAAGCCAATTCACATATGCGTTCAAAATTGGAAAGAGGGTGACCAAATAATATGTCCCCATTATAGATGCTCTTTTTCGAGCGATATTCTGATATATTGATAAATGCATCCATTGCACACCAGAAGCGTGGTAGATGTATTGGTTCCAAAGATTTAATCTAGAAAAAAGGAGCAATAGAAAAAGATTGGTTCCTTTATTATAGAACTCTTAAGAAAAAAAACTCTGCAGAGATAATAATATAAAATTTGTCAAGACTATCAAGTACCTGAAGCTACTGAGACTACTGAGATAGTCAAATTATTAAAATTTAGAGATATCTGTGAATTATAGAATACAATGGAACCAAAATAAAAATTGATCAAATTTTTGTATATACAGTAGCTACTGATTTGATCAAAGAATTTAAAAATCTTGAACTAGTGTTTGTTCAAGAACGCCAACAAAGAAATGATTGGTTAAAATAGAATGACATAATTCAAGACAAATTAGGCATGTGTAATTTTTGGACCTGAAGTCCAAATGCCTAAAGAGTAAAACCTGTAAACTACATGTGAATGTTGGTGCGAAAATAATGAGGTGTTGAATAGTACAATTTGTAGCCAAAGGTTTATTATAGATACCAGAAATGAATGGGACATACATACATAAGAAATGGATGCAATTAATCTAGTGGTCTCTGTACACGTCTTATTGATGTAATAGCAGGTTGTTTGTATTTATTACTTACGATGATATTTATATAAAAGTCCCTGAAGGACCAAAGATGTCAGAAGTACATAGTTTAAAACTGCGGGACATATTTATTAAAAAAGAGATATGTTAATATCATTATGACTCCCAAAGAGTTTGAAAAAGCTGTTATGCACCAAAATTAAGAATTTGAGGTTAAAGATCTCGAAAAGACAAAATATTGTCTTGGCTTGCAAATAGAGCACTTGTCTGATGGAATTTTAGTTCATCAATCTGCTTATATAGAAAAAGTGCTTAAACGTTTTTACATAAGGCACATCCGTTTAGCACTCCAATGGTCGTCTGATTACTTAATGTGAATAAGGACCCTTTTCGACCATGAGGGGATGACGAAGAAATTTTTGGACTTAGGTAGATATGAATTTGGTTGAAAATAAACTATGATGCCGACTATTGGGTTCACAGTACTCAACTATGGTCACAACAATAGGCACCTATTAGAGCACTTAGAGTAGGAGACTCTTCTCTCTACCTAAGCCCCCGGTCGGAAAGTCATGCTTCGTGACACCTCACGTGCGAGAGTTCCTGGGAATAGGTTTATCTCTATAAACCCTTTGCCCTAATTCCGGTTGTTGGGATGAATTTCAAAAATTTTTCTTAAAGTTTACACAGCGGAACGGGTTTAGAATTCATAACTCTAAACCTATGGTCGATTTAAAATTCTTAATTTTAAATCTTTTGACTTGAATTAATAATTTAAATCAACATATCAAAATTTATAATTTAGATTTACATGCCTTTTACTCTAATACATTCATAATAATATATAAACTTAAACAGGTATAATAACGAATATTATAAATAAATAGAAAAGCGGAATCTAAAAGAAGAAGGGAAGAAAAGACATACCTAAAATTGCTCCAATAAAAGAAAAACTAGAAAGACAATAATATTCTTCAAATTTGAGACCCCGAGACCTTTTACGCAATGACCTCGAACTGCCCAAAGGGTGGGCTCCGAAAAATATTAAACCGAGGAAACAAAAATTTCAACGAAAATTTTTCTCTCCAATTGGATATCAGAAACAATTCCAGAAACCCTAAAAAAATATTTCAACTTGAAAATGCCAAACCTCGGAATAAGAACCTCTATTTATATGAATATACTGGAGCAAAAAAATCTAATTTTTCGATGTGGGAACAACCCAGTTTATATTAAAATGAAGCGTTTAAATGCAAAACAAAGTCCATACTCACTATTCCTAACAGTCTCCCACTTGTCCTAAATCCAATTTATGACAAAGTCCATACTCACCCCTTTTAAGTTTGAACCAAAGGTCTACTGAGCCTAACCCTTAATGAGCACAATTACTCTATTGTGAAGTAAGCAATACAATACTGCTTGACATTCCCCTCACTAATGGCTCCCACTCCAAGGGTAAAGACATGCTTAGACGTCGAACGTCTATTATTTTAATCTGATTGGAAGTGTTAAATCAGTATAGCCAACTGGAACTAGCTCGTCACTTTGAAAGATCAACATAGGATTTCTAGTTCTTCTCAAGAAATAGAGAAAACACTTCACTGCCACCTAGTCCATTAGACTCATGTTAGACTAACATCTGCTTACTATACCATAGCATAGCAGACATCAAGTCTCGTGCACAACATGGCATACCTGAGGCTCCCACTGCCAAAGCATATGAAATATTCCTCAATTGCTCCTCCTCTTGAGGTGTTCTAGAATACTACTCAAAAAAGGAGAGGGGATCCATGCTATACCTTGACAACGCCTTGTCTATATAAGTGGCTAGGGAAAGACCTAACATCCTGGTCTTAGGACCTCGCAAAAGTTTAATCCTAAGAGTGGAGTTGGCTTGTCCTATGTCTTTCATATTGAGCTATCATGACAACCAAGTCTTTACAGCTAATGACACCCCTACATCATTCTCAATGAGTAGTATATTGGTGACATACAATACTAAGAAAGTCACTACTTTCTCTTAAAGTCATTTGTACACGCATGGTTCGTTTAACCAATTACTTAAAACTATAAGACTTAACTGCTTCATGGTGGCTAAAAGGATCAAATTCAATGCCACGGTCAACCACTAAGACTCCCGCTATGAACCTGTCAAGTGTCCTGACAATCTTCCCACTACACCTAAGCTTTCGTGTATCTGGAACATTCTTGTTCCTATTAGTAGATGCATCTAATGCTTCCACTATGACTTAAGTTGTGTCTAGCTATTCAGAATTATTGTCATTTTCCTTTAAACGCTATTTTGTTTTAACTTTTGTAGTTTATTTGCAAAATTCTTCTCTAAGTGTTTCGTATTGTTCATGTATGTAAGGAAAAACAACATGAATAAATCATAAACACACGTTCCTTAGTAAAAAAAATTTATTTCTTGTAATAAAGGTTCACAATTATATTCAAAATGAATAACAATTATTCTTCAAACCACATAAATCAAATTCATGTCCAATGCAGGTACAAATGAATAAGAATTTTTAATAAGCAAAAACAAAATTCTAACACTTAAATCTAAGCTACCGCTTCCTACTTCTGAGATTGCCACTCTTGTACTGCCTTCAGCTGTTAGGTACAGCTCCCATCTTGTAGCCTCCTAGTTGGCCTGAGCCCCTGTAATATATTACAGACTTGGTCAGTTAAACCTCAGTCCACACACTAGGAATCTGGTGAACTCACAATTACACAAGACTCAAATCAGTGAGATATCAACATACCTTCACTAGATGACTTAGCAGCCTTTGCAGGAAGAGTAGCCATGTACTCTACGCATTTTCTCTTCTAGTGGCCCATCTTTCCACAAAAGTAACACTTTCCTTTTGCTGGCCTTTTGTTAGGATTAGTCGCTACACTAGCAACCTTGCCTTTGCCTTTCTTTCTAGTCGGTCCCTTATTCTGTCTGCTCCCACTAGTCCTCGATACCTGAGTCAAGTGGACACTCCCCTTGGCTCGCATAACACCCTCTGCTACCTGTAGCTCTTTCATCAGCTCAGGTAATGAATAATCCTTATTATTCATTGTGTAGTTCAGGCTGAACTGAGTGAAAGAGCCGGACAAAGCTGAGGATGATGTCCTGCTGAGACTGACTATCAATCTTAGCACCTAGAATCTCCAACTCAGACAAGCACACCATCATTTTCATGACGTGCCCCTAAACTCACGACTCTTCTGACATCCTCATGTTCAAGAGCTTCTTCATCAGCTCTTGCCTAGCTGCTCTATCTTCACCACCAAACATTTCCTTTAAATGTTTGATCATCTCAGCTGTTGTTTTCATCTCAAGCATCTGATGCTTGAGTACATTGGTCACAGAGGCCAAAATGTAGCATCTGGCTAACTCATTAGCCTTATTCCAGTGTTCATAACGCTCTTCAATAGCAGTTGCAGAATTATTAGCAGGCACCGTAGGTCGAGCTTCAGTGAGAACAAACTTATGACCCTCATGTATTAACACTACATCCAGGTTCATTTTCCAGGTGAAGTAATTAGGTCCAGTCAAGGCATTATCTTTCAGAATTGAGTGAAGTGCACCAGTCGCAGCCATTTCAAAAACACTGTAAATACAAACAATCGTGTAACTACCTTATATGAGTCATCTATAATGCAGTGATATATATTCTTTCAATTTAGCATACAAAATAAGTCAAATATCCACCACACTATACTATCATGCATACAATGATGACCCAAACACACCACTCCTTACTCCCCGGCGGCGGGGTCGCACGAAGCTAGTTCGGGTGAGAACTATTCTCAATTAACCTATTTTTCTTGTAACTCTTACTAGACATGATTAACTCACCACTTTACCTTAGTCTCTAACATGACACAACAGAGCTCCTCGGGGAGGCTAATGCACCATGCTAGTCAAGTGTAAACCATTACCTAAACCTCCATATAAATACACGAAATACTCCACGGTAGCATGGTCGCATCGCTTCTTTGCACTTTGGTTTATCCTAAAGAAGTCTAACCCTGTAATTTGCAAACTGACATCCACCGCAGGGAGGTCTATCGATCTACTATACTGCTAGACCGGTAATGAAGACCGTGAGGTTAAAACAATTGAAACCCCGCTCCCACTTGATTTTTATAACCAGTGATTTTTAATTAACTTGCATTTACAACCTGGATTATCTCATAATCCCCTTTAGAATCCCATTCTAAGATTAACAAAAATTAATTAATTAATTTATTTAAAATACTATCTTTTTACAGTATAGATCATCTCATAATCTTACATTAGAATCTCATTCTAAAACAAGTCAATAAAATTAATAAATTAATTTTAATTAAAATAAGACCAATATTTAATTTAAATTATCACATAATCTACTTTTAAAATTCTGATTTCAAAATTAGATTAAAAAAAAATTTATTTAAAATCAATAGCGATTTTGTGCTTAGACTATCCCATGGTTTATTTTAGAATCTTATTCTAAAAAAAATAAACAAATTTTAGACTATCTCATAGTCTATTTTAGAATCTTATTCCAAAATAATATCAAATAACTTTTATTTAAAATAACACTGATTTACCACTTAAATTATTTTACAATTTACTTTAGAATCTCATTCTAAAAGAAAATTAATTAATAAAATAATAAATTAATAATTATTATGTAAATCTGTAAATAAATAAATAAATAAAAATATTTTTTTACCTAAAACCTGACGCTGACGTCAGCATGACGTCACCGTCAGCCCGATGTTTTTTTATTTTTTATTTTTAAATTAAAATATTTAATTTTAAAATAAATTGAATCTAATCTCATTAAATCAATTTTAACCAATTTTATAAAAATTAATTGAATCTAATATAATTAGATGAATTTTATCCATTAATAAAAATATTTGAATCTACTCTTATTAGATCAATTTTGTCCGATTTCATAAATCATGATAGATAACATCCAATCTCATTATTCGAACAACATAATCATAAATTTATGGGCTGTTCCGAATTAACGATTAATTCATTACGATTTAAATAATTTAAATCGTTACCTTCAAACGATCAAATTAACTTTCAATTAATTAACGATTTAAACAATTAAAATCCTTACCTTATATAATCTTAATCAACAATTAATTCATTAACGACTTAAATAATTTGAATCATTACTTTAAGCAATCTGATTAACTATTAATTCATTAACGATTTAAACAATTTAAATCGTTACTTTAAATAACCTAGTTAACTATTAAGTCTTTTAGCCGATTTAAAAAATTTAAATCGATATTTTAAAATATTGTAATTAAAAATTAACTACTTTAATGATTTAAACAATTTAAATCACTAATTCAAACAAGTTTTTCCTTCTTAATAAAATCACTAGTTTATTAAATCGCAAATCTTTTTATTTCGATCTTATTATACCTATTTATGTATATTATGAATGTAATCAGAGGCTGGCTCTTATACCAATTGTTGGGAAAATATATGAATTTTGTTAAAAATAAACTCTGATGCTGACTATTGGGTTCACAGTTCTCAACTATGGTCACAACAATAGGCACCTATTAGAGCACTTAGAGTAGGAGACTCTTCTCTCTACCTAAGCCCCCGGTCGGAGAGTCACGCTTTGTGACACCTCACGTGCGAGAGTTCCCGGGAATAGGTTTATCTTTATAAACCCTTTGCCCTAATATTGGTTGTTGGGATGAATTTCAATAACTTTCCCTAAAGTTTACACAGCTGAACGGTTTTAGAATTCATAACTCTAAACCTATGGTCGATTTAAAATTCTTAATTTTAAATCTACTAACTTAAATTCATAATTTAAATCAACAGATATAAATTCATAATTTAGATTAACATGCCTTTTACTCTAATACATTCATAACAATAGATAAACTTAAACAGGTAAAATGACAAATATTGTAAATAAATAGAAAAGCGGAATCTAAAAGAAGAAGGAAAGAAAAGACATACAGGAAATTGCTCCAATAAAAGAAAAACCAGAAAGACAATAATAATCTTCAAAATTGAGACCCCGAGACCTTCTACCCAATAACCTCGAACTGCCCGGAGGGTGGGCTCCGAAAAATATTAAACTGAGGAAAGAAAAATTTTAACGAAAATTTTTCTCTCCAATTGGGTGTCCGAAACAATTCCAGAAACCCTCAAGAAATATTTCAACTTGAAAATGCCAAATCTCGGAATAAGCACCTCTATTTATAGGAATATACCGGCGCGAAAAAATCTAATTTTTCGATGTGGGAACAGCCAAGTTTATGTTAAAACGCAGCGTTTAAGTGCAAAACAAAGTCAAAACGCGTCATTTCGATCCCAGGCCAAATCGCGCCTTCTGGTATTGAGCTTGACACGTGGTAGCGTATGATTCGTCCCCAAGCAGGGTCGCGGATAGCCCTAGTCGAGCGCTGGTTCGTCTGATTCAGTTCACGCGGACCGTGAGCTGTACAGTTTTTCTTTGTATTTTTTTGTTTTGCTTTATTTCCCACATGTAAAAATTCATCTTATGAGTTTTAATTTTTAAAATTATTTTATTTAATAATTTTTAATTTTTATTCATCTTGTGAGAGGAGGTGGTCTTAGATAGGGCACGTTGGAGGGCTAGCATAAGGGTAAAGGAGGTGGCAGAGTAGAGTAGTGCGGGGAGTGGTTGGTAGTTTAAGATCTTTAGGCAGGCATAACCTCAAGGGTAGCACTAATAAGCTAGCTTAGTCTCTGACCATGCTTCTTATTCTTATCCTTCTTCTTCTTCTTCTTCTTCTCCTTCTTCCTTTCTTCTCCTTTTTCCTCAAAATGCTTTGGTAATTGATTGGTGGTTTATTTGCAGGCACCAAACTACTTCAGGTTGGGGGTTCCTAGAAACAGTCTCTTTTCCAGCCGGAAGGGGTAAGGCTGCGTACATCACCCCCCCCAGATTCTGCTTCTTGCGGGAGCCGCGAGGCACTGGGACTGTTGTTGTTGTTGTTGTTGTATTCATCTTAAGAATAATATTTGGCCAAATTAATTTATCTATCTTGTGGATGAATAAATAATCTCATGAATTCTTTAATATTTTTTCAATGGCAATAAATATGGAGGCTTGCGCAGAGACCTCAGGGGCAATTTTAATCTTGCTCCAAATGTGTTAAATTAATCATCTCATAAAATAATTTAATTACCACTTAATGAGACTTAATTCCACTAAATAAATCTCACTGCACTCCAGACTTAGATTATTTATTTGATATCTCCCTAATAGACTGTATTGATGACAACAACCCCTCCACTAAATGTCCATGACAAAGGATAAATATATCCACTATCATTATCCTTCTCATAGCTTTTCCATTAGTTACCGACTCACCTTTCACTGAATAATTCATTTATACTTGAACACATTCATAGTATAAATTCCAAATGTCAAACACTTGGAATACTTTGGCCAAAGTTTCTAAACTATTCAAATATTTTCAAATCAACCAAGGGGACATCTGTATCTCATAAGAGACTGTAGATTCCCTATTGAATACCTGATCCCTGTCACACTTCACGCCGCTAGCCAGTGTACGTGGGATTTCAGTCATTCGTTTAGACCTTACTTATAGTACACCAAAGTAACTAATGCTCCATGCACAAGTCCAGAATACCCTCAGGATTTAGAGTCGTCGTTCAAACAGTACAACGTGAATCACTCATCTCCTATAGTAGTCTAGAAATAAGTAAACCACATGGTCCAACTCAATGTGTCAATCTTATTAAACACACTAACCTAACACTTTTGGATCCCCATTCATATGACCAAGACAAGTTATCTAAAGTTTCACGTTATAGTCTTAACATACAAGTGGTCCAAACTTGTCTTCAACTATGAGTCTTTCAAACAACAATCCATACCATTTGTTCCAAGTCTATCTGTGGCTTAGTCTCATAAACCACTTAGAACAAACATGTAAATTATTTTCTGAGGACTACACCCATCTCATGGATGTCTCCCAAAAGAAAATCACATGCAGTATAAATACCCACATACACAAATTTAACTAGGAAATGACGGAAACTTTAATTTTATTTATTAATTAAAATAATATATCTAGAATAAATCTGGATTTCAGGACACCGTTCCTAACAATGACTCCTCCGATTCTTGTTCCACATGTGTCACATTCCACTTTGGATAGTTGTTCAAAGTCTGGAAAGCGAACACTGAGCCGGTTGTTGGCCCGTGTTTTATCTCTATGAAGCTGAATGTCGTTGCTTCCGTATATTTAGATCTTTCTCCCTTTTCCTTGTTCAGGAAATTTTATTAGGTGCTACAATATTGTTGAAGTTTTTGATAGATCTCCCATAAAAGGTCGCGAGGCACTGAAAGCTGCAAACTTCCGTGTGGGATGTTGGAGTGGGCCATTTGCGTATGGCTTGAATTTTCTGCTCATCCACGTGAATTCCTTCTAAGATACTTATGTAGTTGAGGAAAAGGACTTTCTCGGTCAAGAAACTACATTTTTTTAGGTTTATGAACAACTTGTTTTCTTGCAATACTTCGAGAACTTGCCTGAAATGGCAGATATGTTCTTCTTTGTTGTGATTAAAAATCAAGATGTCATCAAAATAAACAACAAACTTTCCTAGGAAGGGTTTGGACACCTGATTCTTAAGCTGCATGAATGTGCTAAGTGCATTTGAGAGGCCAAAAGGCATTACCAATCTTTTGTACAATCCTTCCTTAAACTTGAAAGCTGTTTTCCACTCATCTCCGGGTTTGATTCGGATTTGATGGCAACCATTCCTCAGTTTCATCTTTGAGAATTCCTTTGATCCCACCAATTGAATTAACATGTCATCAAGTTGTGGTCTTTGAAATTTGTATTGTATGATAATTATGTTGATAGCTCGACTACCTACACACATCCTCCCTGTGCTATCCTTTTCAGGCGTGAGCAAGGTTGGCACTGCACGTGGGCTGGTGCTCTCTTGGATGTGCCCCATCCTTAACAACTCCTCGACTTTCTCCTATAGGATTTAGTTCTCTTTTGGATTCTTGCGGTAGGGTGCTAGGTTAGGTAAACGAGCACTGAGAACAAAGTCGATTTGATGTTGAAGATTTCGCATGGGCGGGAGACGAGTTGGCTCGGCCACCACGGTGTGGAACTCAGGCAAGAGCTCGATCACGGGTTTGGGTTCTTCCTCGGCCACGACTATTCGATCCTTGGTGATCAACGTGAGCATGCCTCCACACTCTTTTATATCTGAGGCAAACTCAGTCAAAGAAGACAAAAGAGCCAACAAATGCAGTATAAAAGCATGTTTTAGATTTATTACGTTCATAAGAAATACGAATGGGTGTGATCGAGGTTCGCTTGATTGAACGTAGTCGGAATCCAGTGGAAAAAATCCATGTACTTGGAAACATAATAAACCCTCTTATTTTATTGAATAATAAAAAACTACCTCTTAGAACAATTTAAGGTCTCTATTTATAGAGATATGAAACCTAAACAAAATTAATTTCAATAGGAGTATAAAACTGAACTAAAACGAAATCTAACTAAAAGGACTTTCTGTAAGAATAGAAAACCTTGTACAAATAGTAAACTAACATAACTAAAATAAGGAAAATAGAAAGAATACGGATTTAGATTTTTCCTATATTTTTTCCGTCCGCCTTTTCGATCCAATTGTTCCAAAAAATGCTTCAGCTAGTTGTTCCTTGTCACTTGAGTTAACTCAATGTTATGACACGACTCAGTTTGACCTAAATTTGACTGAACCAAGATGGAACACAAAAAGATGCAACTTGATTGACCTGGAACAAAGATGTTTCGGGCTCTAGATCGCCCTGTCCTATTCAGACACGACCTGTGCTAGCCTAAATCTTAGAATGAACCCATCTAATTAATCCAAAATTTGATAAGACTTGAGCACAATATGACTTGACCTAATTAAAACCCAACCCAAGTTGACTTGAAACTCGAACGGAATCCAACCGAAACCTGACCCTAGTTAACCTAGAATTCAAAATGATCTAATTCGATTGGCTCAAAACTTTAGATGATTAGTTATGGAATTAAAATTCCAACGTCTAGTTCTTTTGATTAGTCAAACAATGCAATTCCAATTCCATCCTAATTTTAATTCAATTAGAATTAGAATTGAAAATGCAATTCGATAGTCAAGTTCCAATTTCAGTGCCAAACAGAGTCTAAATCTTTGTAGATGTGACTGTTTAAAAATTATAAATTTACACTAAGGAAGGAAAAGACAAAAATTAATGAGAAGGTGAAGTTGAATTTGAATTTTGAATGAGGAAATATTATGGTTGCAGAGTTAAAGAGAAAAATATAGGCATCACTTTGAATTTGTAAGGGATGCTTGGGTAAAGTGGGGGGGGGGGGGGGGGTGGGGGGGGGGGGGGGGGGGTTTGAACTTGTTTGAGTGTGGTTGATTTGAGTATGAAAAGAGTCAAGGTCGGATGATTTGATTGAGCTTTTTGCAATTTTATTGTCCAAAGTTGCATGTGTGAGAATTTATAACTTTTTTTTGTGCAAAAATTGCACTTGAGTTGAGATGTTTGTTAGATTGGGGTTTTGACTTACAATTACATATTGTAATTTCGAAGTTTTATATTGGATGAGGTACTTGTTTAGGTCCTGTGGTTTCCCTTTAGATGAGACTTGAAAGCGGGTTTCCATGTAAAATTTTGTGTGTTGTTTAATATCGATTTTACGCTTTGTTTGGGTGTTTATGTATGATTTTCTTAATAGGTATTGATGCATAATTTTGCATTTAGGTCTTTCAAATTGTTAGATTATAAAACTAATTTTGAACCTTCAATTAACAGCTTAAACTTTTGGAATATTTAGTTCCTGGTGCAAATGTTAGATAAACTTACTGGGGAATATTTAAAGGGAAATAGGTCTAACCATTTTGCTTGTTAGTATGATTTCTCCCTAGTAGAGTTTTCCTGCTACGTTTCCGAGAAGAGCTTCAATGTTTAATAATGTTGCATTCTGTTATAGCTGATTCACCCTGGTGTTTGATTTTTCCATAGACTACAAAGAATGCCTGGTGACTGATCTTAGGAGAACTGGATTATTTCTAAGTCAATTCAAATGGTGAATACCCAAACAAATTATACAAGTATTTTTTAGACTCTTAACTTTTATTTCCAATCAAGTGAGCAACATTCTGGAAACTTTGATATGTGTAAATAGATGCATCGAGAATTAGGAAATATTGAAAATTTATTACTAAAATATCTTTGAACTGAAAGATTGTTCGGTGCTATTTATATATTTCCTTCCTCTTCTGCTAATATAAATTGTGTTTTTCAACCATGCAATGTCTCCTTCGTGGACATGATTCAATCTACTTTATTGATGGCTTGTGATTTTGTTATATGACTTCAGCCAAGCATTTGAAGCAGCTAGCAAGGCTTTTGGCAAGTTCTTTGTCACTGATGGAAAAATGATACAAGCTAAACATAAATGTTATCGAAAAATAGTTTAACCGTGCTTATTTACTGACTGTTTACCGCTACTAGCCGTTTAGGGTTAGTAAAATTGTGATTGTTGGGAAGTAAATGACAATATAGCCGTTGAAATTTATTAGGTCCATTTATAGCCGTGGAATTCATTACAGCCGATGACTTAATGATTGTTACCGTTTATAGCCGTTGGAATTCATTGCGCCCTTTTTTTAATGCTTGTTACCATTTTCTATGCTATATATAAGCCATTAGCTATAACAACAAAAAATATACACTCTCAGCCTCTCAGTCTCTCTCTCTCGATTTTTTCTCTCTCCTAAAATTTGGGCAAAGTTCAAGGCACTCCTATCCGACAATTAACGAGTGCACGTTAAGAGTCGGATCGCATTAATCCTGGAGGATGGTCTTCGGTTATGCCGTGTGCACCAGAGCAGCCGCGAAATCGTCTTTTAGGACAGTGGCCTTTACCATGGCGAGATATCATCGATTTTGTAAGATCTTTCTAATTGCTCTCTTCTAGTTGCAATGTTCGTTGCTATGCTTGAAAATTGGTCAATTTCCTAACAATTATTTGATTGCTATGTTTAGATAATTATTTTTGAATTTTTTTTTAGTATTTTTCACTGTAGTATTTCAATATTCTCGCAGTAATTTCCACAGTATTTCACTGTTATTAGTCAATTTTTCTAACAATCTAAAAGTCAAATTTGTGCGAAGAAGAGTAAAATCAGATCTAGCAACAAAAATGACATTTCGCTGGGAATAACATCATTGCAAATTAATGGTTGAAATCAAAATCAAACGGTAAATTAAACAATTTAACTGCAAATTAGGAAAAAAAGGGGACATTGTCCAGATCTATTATTAGAGAAAAATTGAAAGCTGAAAGAGAAGTAGATATTTGGATGGGGTGTCAGATCAAAGAGTAAAAACTGCAGCAGGGCATAGAGGCATGAAAGCATGGCGGTAAGCGGTGCGGTTTAGTGGTGGCCATAGCTATTACTATGATTTTATAGTCTAGGATTTATGTTTATGAAAGTGAATGGTATGATATATTTTTACGATATTTAAAAAAATGCCTAATTTAATTTACTATGAAGGTTAGTGAATTAAAAAATAACAATAAATAAAATAAAAATATAGAAATTTGTCTAGGCCTTTCTAGAAGTAGGCTTAATTGAGTCCTATGGAAATAGTGGTCTCTTTGTCTTGATTTAACAACGAGTAGGCATATATTTGATTAATAAAAGCCTCGCTTTTATATTTATATGATTGTGCACATTGTAATTGGGACCTTTTACAGTTCAATACTGAAAATTAAATTGTTGTAACATGAATGAAAAACCATGTTGAGGTACAAGCATATTTTATTAATCACATTTCTTATGTGAACTAGAGTCACAGTCCAGTGAATATTGTATAAATCCACTATATTTGCAAGCTGCTAGCTTGATCATACTTATATGCAGTTATGTGAGTGTGGACTAAGATAATGCATAAGTGTGGTGACGAGGGGTGCTATTGATGTCTGGGGTGTTATGGAGATGCCATGCTTGTATTGATGATTGTCTATTCTAAATCCTGTTCCCCTATATTCAAGTGTTTTCTTTTTCTTTTTGATAGCTTGTCATGATGTTATGTATTACTAAAGTATATGGTGTGCTCTGTCTATGTATGGCATATTTGTGTCTTAAGGGAATTGATATATATTCCGGTGATACTCCTGATCTGGTTCGTGGTCGCTTTTCACTATTGGAGGTCGAACGGCTATCATTTGTTGACACTTGCTCAACTCCGGTGGTGGTCGTTAGAGATAGAAGAGAGAGGCGTATAGGAGACAAGGGTTGCCAGGGTTTATGAGAAAATAGTAAAAAAAAAAAAAATGAAAAAAATAAAATCTTACTCATAGTATGTCGTGAACAGTTAGGCGGATAAGGAATATGGCGGATTTGCCGTTTTGGGTGATTTTCAGAACTGAAACTAATAGTTCGAGAACTTTGGCGCTTAGACACAAGAATCGTACAATGATATGGAACACTTTTTGTTACGTTAAAAGGGCACTGTGGTTATTTTAAAAAAAAAGGAGCCCACTATGTCGATTATGGTCTCATGAACTAATTAGTTGGTCCAACTGAGACAAAAATATTAGTGTTAGCACCTCAGGTATAAGTCACTGAATATTTTGAACAGTTGGTGATATGTTGTGATACTAATGTTTTCACTCTTGTATTAGTTTGAGAAAAAACTGATACCTTTGATATAACCTTGGTCATATGGCGCTGGTGCTACTGTTGTGTGGCTTGTCATACTGTACGAAAATTAAATTGTGTGTTTTTTTAATTTTCTGTGTGATTGTTATGGTTAATATGTGTTTAATGCTTGAGGTCGATTGTGAACTTAAGCCTTGAACTTAGAATTGGTCAACTCTTAGGTTAGGCTTGTCTAATTGCACAATCTTGAATCCCATTATGTTGATAAAACATTGAATGTTTTGAGTTCAACCATAGATTAGATCTTGTATATGAGATTTGGATTTTCTTATATATTTTGGGTGACCTAAGTGAAATAAGTTGATTCTTGTAAAAGAATAATGGGACTTGTGCGTTCTTGGAGATCTATGTGTGATTTTGTATCAGTCTCTATGTTGATGTGTCTTATGTATTTCCCATGGCGATGTTTGAAGCAAGATGAATATGTTGTTACATGTTACTTGAAATGATGAAAGCATGTTATATTAAGTGTTGAAACATGTCTTTTTAAAGCTAAATGTACTGCTACATATTGTTTTGGGCTATACGTTGGTATCCATATTTCATATACAGACTGTGGGCTGTAGGATACTGATGTACATACTGTTATGGACTTTTACATGCTGGGTTTTACAGTACTAGAGTGACACTTGCTGTTTATAATGTGAACTGCTATATGTTGTGTACATACTGCAAATTATGACATTTAGCTGCTGAATGTTGCTGTCCATACTGGTTTTTGGATCGTTTTGTTGAATTTTTAGTTTGTAGTTGGGAAAGCATGATATGTTTGAGCCATATGTGGACATGTGTTTCATGCCTTCTTTTCTAGTTTTTGGAAAAAGGGTAAGATGCAAGTCAGAACCTTGATTGATCATAAGCTTGGTATTTATCTTGTGACTAGTTACCTTATTTGGGTTATTGTCATTTGTTGTATGCTCATGTTGGTCATTTGGATGACAAATTATATGACCCTAGTGTTCACGTGATGAGGAGAAAAACGTAGCATCGCGTCAAAAGCTAAATACGCTAAGGTGATTGATAGCATTATGGTTTGATAAAAAAACAACATTCATCCTATTATTTCATATGTCACTGGTAGATCTAGTCTACATACATTGATCCAAATGATGAATATTGAAGTACACTAGTCAAATTGTTGAGGTACTAGTGAAGTACTATAAATGGGGTTTACATTTTAATAAACTCGTTCTCGTATTAGGTGTCTGATATCGATGAGAGATACTCTACTAATGACTATGTATTTAGGCTCGTTAGTGAGCTGTATTTTGTGACACCTTTCTGAAACCTGTATTGTTTAGCTCTCATTAAAGATTGAGTTGGCAGGAAGAAAAATTAAACAGCTTAGGAATGTAGTATGAGACATTCCATTGTGGGGGTTGTCAGAGCACTTGAGAGCCTATGAGATATGTTGTTTGATCATAATCTTTTTTTTTATTATTGTGTTTTTGCTAATGTTTGCTCGTTATGGCTAGCTTATGGGAATTGATTATGATGAAAATATTATTTTGGGGATTGTCCAAAGTCAGTGTGAATAGCTTGACGATGCTAGTACTTAGGCTCGAGGCTTGGGTTGCCTTAAGTTGAATTGTAAAAGGCACCTTGTGAATTATGGTCTCTTGCACCTCCTTTTCTTGAGATCATCAAATTTGATACATGGACTACCCTTGATAGCAATAATGCATGTACTAAGTACAATGAGAATGGGCTGTGACCTAAATCGGTGGTGAACCAATTGATTTGAGACGATAATGTTTCACAATTGTGATGATATTTGAAATTGACAAATTTGCGGTATATGTCTTTTATGCCAACTACATACATGATATACGTACGATATGTGTACTATTTGACTACTTGGGATGGAGATATGAGTTTAGTGATATGATATTTGCTTCACTATTGTGTTGTACTGACTCTTGTTGAAGTTGGCAGGCAATGGAGCTAGTTGATTAATAGCTCGTTGCAGATACCTCAATGTGGGGGTAAGAGCAACTTGTGATTGATGTTGGCAGTGGTCAACTCTCAAGTACCGCTTTGTTCCAATACAGTGTTAAAATGCCATTTGTGATGGTTGAGCTTGACGCTTTAACCTAAACCAAAGCCCGTAATGGGTGGTGTGGACACTGCACACTTGATGGGTTTGGCAAGAGAAGACCTATTCATCTTAGACATAAGATCATAAGCGATCTACTCGAAAGAAAGTGATATCACTAAATTGTGTAAGGTCTGAAAAGAACGTTGTGGATCCATTGATTGTGAAAACATCGAGGGGGACAGGACTAAAGTTTATACATGAATAAACTATGATGTATCCAACCTAGTCTTAACAGGTTCAATGTGAAAAGTTATATTTTTATTCAAGGAATACACTGTATTTTATGTTGTTCCTCCCTATGTTGTGACACTGCGGAGACGGGTCTATAGTCATATGTTTGGTGGTGCAAGCGAGGCTTGCTTGCACTTGATGGACACTATTTGTATGTTGCCAAGGGGTGAGGTTGAGCTTTAGCTCTTAATGGACCCATATCCATATGTTTGGTAGTATGCAGTAACACACACTTGATGGGATCCACTCATGTAGGTGTGGGAGTGTGGCCGCTCCCTATGAAAGTTTAAGACTTGCTTTCTAAAGCGCCTAAGATTATTATCCAAGACGAGCGCATAGCCACTAAAACGTGCCAAACCACTGGAGTTGTCAAGATCTGGAGTTTGGTATGTGTCCAAGTGGAAGACTGTATAACTCCTTGTGAGGTTCAAGACTAAAGTCACCTTGCAAGATGTTGGTCTTAAACTTGGGTTACATTAGGTGACGATTCAAGTAGCGAGACATCGGCACTGAAAAATTGAACTCCCTTTGCCGAATCTATTCTTCTTTGTTCTCTTCTGCTTGTATCTTTTGTGGGGGATTGTTGGAAAAATGATACAAGCTAAACATAAGTGTAACAGTGCCTATTACTGACTGTTTACCGCTACTAGCCGTTTAGGGTCATTAAAATTGTGACCGTTGGGAATTAAATGACAAAGTAGCCGTTGAAATTTATTACGTCCGTTTATAGCCGTTGGAATTCATTACAGCCGATGACTTAATGCTTGTTACCGTTTATAGTTGTTGGAATTCATTGCACCCTTTTTTTAATGCTTGCTACCGTTTTTTACGCTATACATATGCCATTAGCAATAACAACCAAAAATATACACTCTCAGTCTCTCTCTCTCTCTCGGTTTTTTCTCTCTCCTAAAATTTGGGCAAAGTTCAAGGCATTCCTACTCGGCAATTAACGAGTGCATGTTAAGAGTCGGATCGAGTTAATCCTAGAGGATGGCTACTGGTTATACTGTGTGCACCGGAGAAGCGGTGAAATCGTCTTTTAGGACAGTGGCCTTTACCACAGCCTGATATCATCGGTTTTGTAAGATATTTCTAATTGCTCTCTCCTAGTTGCAATGTTCGTTGCTATGCTTGAAAATTGGTCAATTTCCTAAGAATTATTTGATTGCTATGTTTAGATAATTATTTTTGAATTTTTTGGAATTTTTTTAGTATTTTTCACTGCAATATTTCAATATTCTCACAGTAATTTTTACAGTATTTCATTGTTATTTGTCAATTTTTGTAACAGCCACGCTAGGAGATATCAACATCAATAAGGTTGAGTAGTCAAAATATTTCCAAGCTGCACTTCAGCAGGGCAATAGGAGCGACAGGAATGAACAAGTATGTTCTTCGTCGAACTGCTCATTCCATTCACTAAAATTGCCAATATATTCAAAGCATCGGAACTGAGCAAATGAACATTTTGCATATCTTTATTAGCATTGACTTTTTGATATTGCTCCAAATAATGCATATTGTGTTCTGTAGGCTTATTAGTACCTGGTCATCATAAAGTATAACTGTACTGGAGTTTCATGCCTGATAATTGATCCGTTGCTCAGGTTTCTCAGAGGCCTAGAGGATAGGCAATCAAAGATGAATTCTAGCAGTTCAAAACATTCCAGCCATATGAAATCACCATGTATTAACGTGGATATTACAACCAAAAATAGTATCTTGGAGAAATCCGATCTAACTCTAGAAATAATGGTTCCAAGTGACTTCATTCAACTAGAGAAGACACGCTCAGGAAGCAGTCTTCCTAGAGGGCGCTTTATGTTTATAAATGTTGAAGACAAAGAAATGATTCAGGGTAAATGTCAGGAAATGAAGCGTGCTCATGTGGATACTAGAAGTACCAGGAATGACTGTTCCAGATCACCTTTGAGCAACGATGAAGCTGGCTGGGAAACTTCTGGAAACGAATTTGTTACTGCTAGAACGAAATTGGTACACACGTTACACTACTTAAGATTCTCTCTCTCTCTCTCTCTCTCTCTCTATATATATATATACACATATGTATATAGGTTTTTTTTTTTTTACTACATTCAGTCATTAATTACAATTGATGTCTGGTGTGGTTTTAGTGAGTATGTAAAATCATGAACTTGCAAGCATACGGGAAAGTCGTAGCTGTGGCGGGTATACAAGTATTGTATCCATAAGGGATCGGTATAAAGTTAAATTCAATGATCATCGAGCAGTTAAATTTGGGTATTTGTTTGAAAATGTGGGTGGTTAACTAAACTATGGAATTAAGCAGTAAATTAAACTGTCAATCAATCAAAGTCAGTTTAGGGAATGGATTCAGGTTAACCTAAATCAAATCCCATTATTATATTTTGTCACGAAAATAATTTTAAAGGTTTAGGCTACAAGCTCTAAACCTATATTTACATTAAACTAAGGCTCAGATAGTCTAAGGGCACAACCCATCTTATCATTCTAGGTGTAGCATAAATTATTTCAACAGCACTACTAAATTCTTTTATCACACCTAATTTTATGTTAAGCCTAGATTAATACTTGAGTTAGGGCTTAGGGTGATGAACTAGTCTAAGGGCATAACCCATCTTATCACTCTAAATTTAACATGGATTATCTCAATTGTACTAACAAATTTCTTTCCATTCCTAATTAAGTATTAGTTTGTGTAAAGATTGTGTTTCAGGGTTGGGTACAACCTCAACTCTGACCACTTATAAAGAAATTGTTATACTATAGTTTAGGCTACAAGAACAGAACAACAAGCTAATAAAATTAAAAATCAAAGCATGGCTACAAGCAAATAATAAGTAAAACCGGACTCAAAATATAAAACTCCCCACAGGGATGCGGAAGTAGCATAACAAAAGTTATTATAAAAAAAAAAGTTTGGGATTGGATGGCTACCCTTCCATCACCTCCTAAACTGTAAGTTTACTCCTCCATGGGAGTTTTACAAATCACTAATTCAAAAGAGAAAAGAGAAAGAAAAACGATGGATTGATAAGCTCCCTTGATCGGTGTTGACTCTTGCTTTGGTTGCCCTGTACTTTGACCACTTGTGCTTTGGCCTTCGTGAGAATTGAGTCTCTCTTGGCGGCTTAGGGAAGGAGGAGAAGTGAATGGAGAACAAAGAGTAGGAAAAAATAGGTCCTCCTCCCCTTTATATAGATGTGACATGCCCTAGGTGGCCAATCGATTAGCAAAATGTCTGATCTACGGACTGCTATTTACCCAGCTTGCATAGTTAACTTAAAATGCGCTTAGTATTTTATCCAATGTGGGCCAAGGTATATATAAAGTTAAAGCTCGCAAAGAGATCTATATGACCACTTTGGTACAGTAAGTGGGATTTGATATTATCAGGTCATGAATGCTCTTCTTGTGACCTTTTGCTCATTTTAAGCTTCACCAATCGCTAAAATGCTTGGTAGATTGATCCACACACCCAAGGAAGGACTTTTCTCGACCGAATCTTGACCTCGTTCTTCACTGTTTTTCATTATGTCCTCGCTTCAACATGTACCAAACCTAATCATACAAAGAGTATACCATAACACAAGCGTAAAAGCCGAAATATCATAGGAATGGGGTATAAAAGATATAAATGTACGACACATCAAGGTGACTTGGCAATAATATATAAAAAAGATAGAAGATATTAAGGTTTTTTTTTTTTTTTTTTTCGTTTCTTACATCACTCCATTGTTTTCAGTTTGTAAAGATGTTAAAAGCAAATTTACTTTATTATATTGCAACTAATGTTTAACATATATGGATGTCATTCGAATAAACCTTAAAATATGTAGGATAATCAAAATCTTCTCGTTGTTGTTTTCATGCTCCATGTAGTTGATATAGTTTGATTCCCTACAACAAACGTAATTTTTCATTAGCACTTGTTTACAATTCTTATAATATATATTGTTTGTTAAAGTACCTAGTCCTTTTTCACCTCTGGTCGTACTGTCTTCTGTTGGTGATTCATGTTGCATTAGTCCACTTGTTCTAGGTTAGTTTAGATTGTAAAATGATTTCCACTTCCAAAAAGTTTTATTAAAATTACAGACTTTTGTTATTAGTGCTACAATTGGTTTGCTTTTAGCTTAGGACATTGAGGAGCTTCAATGATAAATATTCGACTCTCTTATACAAAGTACTCTAAGCAGGAAGCCACCAAGTAATATGCATGCTCATGTATATCAATGGATCTAAACGCGGGGGATTCAACATTAGCAGGTTTAATCATCCATGATCATCATGTTCAAGTTTAGTTTACTAGGTCATGTGCCTTGGGAAATAGTTATCTAATTGTGGCAGAAGCAATTGTTGCTAGGGATGTACTATTTTATGCCCATAATTGAAAATTAGGAGGGTGATGATTGAGGGAGACAATAAGGTTGTCATCAAGGCTATTGTTGGATTTTACTCGGTTTCGACAAATATTATTGCCATTTTGGAGGATATTAGGGTTTTAAGTGGTTGTTTTGATTGAGTTTCGTCGCATCACTGTTTTAGAGCAACAAACAGACAAGCGAATTGGTTAGCTAATGCTAGTTACAAGGATTTTGGTATTTCACTTGAGGAGTTTCCCAAGCCTAGGGCCCTCCTTCTCCTTATTCGAGCAGTGCCTTAGGTGTTCCCTTGAAATGAGGGATTTCCTAAGGTCGTTGTTGTCTTTACCATTTAATAAAGAATGTTTAGAGATTGTTATTGGTAGTTGTTACTTGTGTTACTGGCAATTATTCTGCCCTTGTGTTTTGTTAATAATTGTCCTTGTTTACAAAAAAGTATCAAGGTTAAATGCCTTAGGTATTGCACTTTCACTTTTTTGCCTTTGTTTTCATCGTTGACATGCCTGGTACATTATATCGTCTTTGATGTCAAAATCTTTTAATAGTTGCACATATTTTGAAAAGTTTGGCGTATATAATTTTGCAAGAACTTTTGTAAGTTGTTAAGAATTACTTTTTAAATTTATAAATTTTGTGGAAAAGAGAGCACTTACATTCGAGATCCACATGAATACTAATGCATTGTTCTATTCTTTGTATGAAACTATACAACAAGATGCTTGTTTATTTTATAAATTATTCTAAATCTGTATTTATCAAAACAGTTATGTAACGAGTTTGTAATCGTTGTCATTCAAAAAGTATTGGGTTTTTTACTTAACATTGCATAAACTTTAGGTGCAGTTTCAAACAATCACCTAGATTTTCTTATTTTTTAATATCACACCTAGACTTTTTAAAATTTTTAATGTTACACCTTAATTTTTTAATAAATGTTACACCTTAATCTAACCAAGTTAACATTCATTAGTTTTTACTGATGCGACAATTTTATAAAAGATAATACCATAAAATCTTAAACTTACATTTAAATAATTTTTAAAATTTTAAAATATTTAAAGCAAATAAAAAATATTTCAAATATAAAAAATTGTAATTATTTTTAAAAATACATTATTCAGGAAAATTATTTATGTATTTGAAAAGGCATTTAATATACTTACAACATATTTTATTTTTTAAAAATATATTATATATTTAGAAATATGATAATATATAAAAGATATGTTAAATAGTTAAAAATAATATTAAACAATTACATATTCTTTAAGTAACTTAAAAATTTTTTAAAATAAAAAATAGTTATAAAATAATTT
Organism: Simmondsia chinensis; assembly: GCA_018398585.1. Taxonomy (NCBI): domain Eukaryota; kingdom Viridiplantae; phylum Streptophyta; class Magnoliopsida; order Caryophyllales; family Simmondsiaceae; genus Simmondsia; species Simmondsia chinensis. The sequence continues at coordinate 17,682,180 of JAGTTD010000005.1, forward strand.
TTATGAGGTAACCTAAACTTTATTAACCTTTTTTCAGGGTACCAGAGATGAAGGGCACCTCTTAGTCATTAGGCGAGTTTGTTACGCTCCTAAGGAAGAAGATGGAGACAAGTGGCTCAGAAATAACATTTGTCAGACGACCTATACCACAGGCAGAAATGTTTGCCGCCTAGTCATTGATTTAGGGAGCTGTGAAAACATCATTTCAGAAGAAGCGGTTAGGAAACTGTGGTTGAAAACAAAAGAGCACCCAAATCCATAGAAGCTTTCTTAGTTGAAGAAAGGAAATCATTAAACTATGTCAAAATGTTGCCTAGTAAACTTCTCAATCGGCCCAAAATATCGAGATGGCATTTGGTGTGATGTCATGAACATGGATGCATGTCTAGTCGACAAAACACATACAGCTTCATATTCTGTGGATCGAAGATCGTGCTAGTACAAAAGAAGGATGAGGTGCCTCATCTAGCACCAGCTGAGGAAGCAGTATTACAGACACGAGCGATGTTTGCCAAAAAAGTTGAAGACTCCAAGGTCGTGTACATATTATTGGGAAAAGAATGTCAGATGATCCAAGCGAAATGATACCTTAACTAAAGGCATTATTAGAGGAGTTTGATGATGTCTTTCCAGAGGAGTTGCCTAACACCTTGCCGCCATTAAGAGATATCCAGTGCCGCATAGACCTAATGCTAGGAGCCTCCTTACCGAACAGGTCACACTATCGGATGAGCCTAGCTAAACATGAGGAGCTCAGGAGACAGGTAGAAGAGCTACCTGCCTAAGAATTTCTCCAGGAGAGTCTGAGTCCTTGTGTAGTACCGTCATTGTTAACACCTAAGAAGGATGGGACTTGGACAATGTGTGTGGATAGCCAAGCCATAAACAAGATCACTGTTCGTTATCGATTCTCGATACTAAGATTAGATGACTTATTGGATCAATTAAGTAATTCCAAGGTGTTCAGTAAGTTGGATCTAAAGAGTGGGTACGATCAGATTCGCATCACACCGGGGACGAGAGGAAGACAACATTTGAGACTCAGGAGGGTCTATATGAGTGGTTGGTCATGCCATTTGGATTATCTAATGCGCCTAGTACCTTTACACGTTTTATGAATTAGGTACTATGTCCTTACATTGGGAAATTTGTGGTAATTTACTTTTATGACATCCTAGTGTGCAGTGGCGACAAGGAGAAGAACCTGACACACTTGCTGGGTACCCTTAGAGAGCAACACTTATTTGCAGCACTGAAGAAGTGCGCCTTTATGACCGACCAAGTAACTTTCCTCGGGTTTGTCATATCCAAGGAAGGGATAACAGCTGAAGAAAGCAAAGTGGAAGCTATCAAAGATTGGGCCATGCCAAGCGCTCTAATAGAAGTTCGTAGTTTCCATGGTCTAGCTTCATTCTACAAGTGATTTACCTTAGATTTCAACATCGTCATGGCACCCATCATGGATTGTATGAAAGGCGGGAGCTTTAAATGGACGCCTGAGGCATCTACAGCCTTTCAAGAGATCAAGCAAAGATTATCTACGGCTGTAGTTCTTGGCTTACTGAACTTACAAAAGACGCTTGAGCTACATACTGATGCCTCTAAAGTAGGGATTGGTGCTGTCCTTGGTCAGGAGGGTAGGCTAGTTGTGTATTTTAGCAAGAAGCTTAATGGGAGCAAATTGAAGTACTCAGCCTATGATTTAGAAGTTTGCACAGTTTTTTGAGCACTAATCCTATCTCGCTAATAGGGAATTTATCTTATATTCGGATAATGTCGCGCTAAAGTATATTAACGGCTAGGACAAACTTTTTGAAATGCACGCCAAATGGGCAGGGTATATCTAGCTTTTTCTTTTTGTCCTTAAGCATAAATCAGGTGTAATGAACAAGGTGACAGGTGCTTAAGCAGGAGGTCGGTGATCTTGACCAACAATAAGGCAAAAGCTCTAGGATTTGAGACCTTAGCAGAGCAATATAAAAATGATCCCGTCTTTAGTAATGTTTGGCATGAAGTAGCACAAGGCATTGCCCTAGGCTATTCGGTCTATAAGGGATTTTTCTTCAAAGGCAATCAATTGTGCATCCCGACATCCATCTTAAGACTGAAGATTATTAAAGAAAATATAACAACAGGCATAGGCCATGAGAAGACCTATTAGTTGGTGGAAAGTACATACTATTTGCTAGGCATGAGAAAAGAGATCAACTGGTTCCTCAATGGATGTTGGATTTGTTAGATTTCCAAGGGTGGCGCAAACAATGCAGGCCTTTGTTTACCACTACCAATCCCTACCAACCTCGGACAGATGTGAGCATGGACTTCATATCAGCTTACCGAGGACCTAGCGGGTGATTGATTTAGTCTTTGTGGTCATAGAAAAGTTGTCTAAGATGGCGCAATTCATAGCCTCTAGAAAGACCGCTAATGTTGTGTATGTGACTTAGTTATACTTTCGCGAGGTTCACCGGCTACATGGGCTACCCACCAGCATTGTATCTGACAACAATGTATGATTCATGAATCACTACTGGAGAAGTTTATGGAAAATGACGAATACTTCGCTACACTTCAGCATCGTTCATCATCTACAGATGGATGGACAAATCGAGGTAACTAATAGGAACTTGGGAAACATGTTGAGGTGCTTACTAGCCAAGAATACGAAGGGTTAGCATCAAAACTATATCAAGGAGAGTTTGCCTACAACAGTTCAGTCAATAAAAGTACCGGGTTTACTCCATTCCCTCGCACGCTGTTAGACTTAATGCTCGTTCCAGACCTCGTTCATCTTTATAGGAAAACCAAAGACTTTATCATTGATGTTCATAGCATTTATCAGTTAATAAGAAAATGCCTAGACCAAGCAAGTGTAAAATATAAGTTGGCAGCAGACAAAAGGCTCAGAGCAGTAGAATTTCGGGTTGGAGATCCAGTTTGGGCCAATCTTAAGAGCGATTTCAGCTTGGAAATACAACAAATTAACAGCTCGAAAGATCAATTAATTATGGGTAATTGAAAAAAATCAACCCGAACACATATCGGTTGCAGCTTCTAGACGGAATGACAACATCAGATGTTTTCAATAGTAAACATCTAACACATATTTTGGCAAAAATGATGATGAAAGTGACCTGAATTCATGGATGAATTCTTTCCAAGTGGAAGAGGATGATGCAAATTAGCTTGAATTACAACTCGAATTACAAAGCCCAAACCAAAATCAAAGTCTAGGCCCAATCAAAAGAGCAGCCTAGTTGAAGCATTAAGACCATAAAGCACATAAGCGGGTTGAATTGCATGTGGGCTGCTAATGTGTTTTAAAATGTGGTTTAAAATAGTGTACGAGATCATCGTAGCTTAGTCAGGTATATGGGTATCATATCCACAAGGAATTGGTGTTAAGTTGAATTTGGTTATTAATGAGTGGATTGATTGGGTTTTTATTGGTTGAGTGAGCAATTAACAATAATAAAGCAATTAAAACAGTGAAAATGATGTCAAGTTGATTGAGGATAGTAGAGGGAGCAAATTTAGGGTAGCTTGACTCATATCCCGTCATTATGTTTTACTTAAGATGAGGATTTAAGAGGCTTAGGCTGCAAGTACTAAGCCTGTGCTAGTATTTAAATTAGGGCTTACATAACGAACTAGTCTAAATGCATAACTTATCTTATTACCCTAAGTGTAGCATAGGTTTTCTCATTAGCACTACTTAATTCTTTTCTTGCTTCTAATTCAATATTAGCTTATATAAAATATTGCGTTTAGGGTTGGGTACAATCTTAACCCCAACCACGTGTAAAAATATGTTATGTTATGGTCTAGGCTACAAGCACATAGACAAACGCTAAAAAGTTGGAGATCTAAACTTGGCTACAAGCACACAAAAAGAAACACCAACCATTCATGGAGAATTCCTCGTAGGGGTGCGAAAATAACATAACTAAATCATCGTCGAGTAAAATACAAATCTGGGATGCGAAGGCTACTCGTCCTTCATCCCTAAACCAAAAGAGTTGATTCCATACTGGGAGTTCTAAACATCATGAAACCTAAACAAGAAAACAATAATGAATAAAACTAGGAAATGGAGACTCTCTCAATTTGTGTTGACGTTGATCCGAGCTTTGATCCTCCTAGCACTTCGACCACTTGTACTTCGGCATTTAAGAACCCCTAGAATCTCGTAGTGGCTTCGGGAAGGAGAGGAGGCGAGGAGACGAAGCGAAAAGATGTGGAAATAAGTCTCTCCCTCTTTATTTATACCCTCGGCATGACCCAGGTCCGCTGCAAGATTTTGTGTGCCGATAGATCGGCATTTTTGGCCCGATCTCAATTGATCAGCTAGCTTACTGCAGGTTGTGTTTTTGTGCCGATTGTTCGATTAAAACTTGAAACACTATGAGATGTATTTGGGTTATGGAACTACGACCTGATGGGTCCTTCTCTTGCACGCATGGTCGGGTTTCTCAAAATAGTATACAAATATGCCTAAGTTATGCTTGATTTAGCCACTTTTCAACCATTGTTTGCTCCGATGCATTCCAAGCGTAAATGTACCTATATTTCAACAATACTCGCATGTAAAAGACGAATATGTCACAGGAATGGGAAATATAATATGTAAAAATGAGGCACATCAACGTCTCTAAACCCATACCTTGCTTGTCCTCAAGCAAGATTCAGCTCAAACTAGCTAAAGATAGAAAAACTAAATCGAGCATTTGATGGGAATAATTACTTGTGAAATATTATTTCCGAGCATATTTGAAGGTATACCTAAGAATAGAGAAGATTTATGTAATGTTATTATTACATTGGTTCCAACTCAAGTTCTCGTGATTCAAGTCTTTTTACTAGTGAGTAAATTTTTAACTTCTCTCCTATTTTTCTTATTTTAAACCCTCCAAATTTAAGAGGAATAGAGAGAATAATCAAAAGAATCAATTATCTAAACAATTCACCTCTAATCAATTAAGAAATCAAAAGTCTTCTCTTTTCTCTCTTATTTTCTTCTCTCTCTCTCTCCTTTTTTTTTTTCCTGAAATAACTCATAGTCAGGCATATCTTTTCTGGACCCATGTAGCTAATATTCAGCCAGTGACTCCAGATCCAGTTGGCTCAAGGCACCAAATGAAGGGCACTCATCGGACCTAATAGCTCAAGTCAAAGGAATTCACAACCTAAGCCGTTAGAACATACCTTAAAAATATTTCATTCACATTAGGCATTGGAGCTTATTAAAGTGACTTATAGAAGTTGATTCTTCTTAAACTTTTCCTATTACTTGTGTAGCGAGCTTTCAATCGGCAGCTCCCGACCCAGTTGGCTTAAGGTACTAGGTGTTAAGACACCTCTACGGGCTTACTTGCTTGAGACATAGGGGCTACAAGAACCATAAAGACACTCCTACAGGCTTACTTGCTCAATACACAGGGGCTACAAGAACCAACTAATCAGGGTAACTTACCTAATTGAACAGGCATTGGTAACTTTTTTTTTTTGGATAGAGTCATTCAAGATAAAGAGATTAAAAAAAATTGATTTCAATTTTGTTAGGAGTAAAAAGGTGGATTCAAATTCTTAAAATTATTCTTGCTATTACAACTTAAGGCGTAGGATATGTCACAAGATTAAGGGTGAAAATTAAAAATCTCTCTAACTAGTTAAAAGACAAAAATACAGATTCAATAGTCTGATTCAAATATAATTTTATTACATAAATATTCTAATTGTCACAGCACATCTCAAATTTGATCTTTAATATAAGTCACAAAAAACTCTATGCTCATTCATGTAAAAACTTAGCTAATTTAAGCAAAATTAAGCTAGCAGGACAAAAAAAAGTTCAAACCATACATGCAATCCCCAAACCCAAACCTTGCATTGTCCTTAATGCAAAGTAAATTCAAGCAAGGAAAAGAAAGACACGACCTGAGGTATGACATATTTAGCTACGCATGGTGAGTAAATCCAAAAAGGGAAGGCAAAAATAACAAGCCACAAAAAAAGGAGATGGACAAGAGTGTACGAAGTTGTTAACAAAAATAAAAAAAAATATATATTGAACAATTGTTTAGTAAAAGAGAAATAAAAGAAATCAGGGAGGGGATAACAATTGTTTAGTAAAACAAAGCCACCAATTTGCCATCTCCAAAGTTCTTCCATCTTAAATTTTAGATGACCAAAACAGTCCATAATGGCCTTCACATATGGTGGTATGGCATCTGGACTGGTGGGGCGGGTGGGGGCACATTCCTCTCTTCGGGACCCTCCTCCTGAGGGGGATCGCCCGCTTGTTAGGGATCCTCCTCCTGTCCGACACCCACCCCTTGGGCTTGAGGTGGAGTGAGTGATAGGTAGGATTTCTTGAGTTGGGCGACTATGTGAATTAGGGAAAGGTCTCATGAAGTCGATGCCCCAAATATCAAAAATTTCACAAACCAAGATTGGATGTTGAAGCATCTCATCACATTTTATTAGGGCACCAGTGTGTTGACAGCGATAGCATGCCCTAGAAAAATTGCGACCATCGAGAAAAAGAGTTGGCCAAAAGAAGCCACTTTGAAGGACTTCTACAGTAGTGCGTCATCCCCCAATATTCCCTCCACAAGCTAGACTATGGTAAAACCGCAATATATTATCCTATCTAATTTTCGGGACATAGTTATGTTTTACCTGATCAAAACATACATGAAACAAATCTGGATTGTCCCAAAAGTAATGCTTCACTTGTGAGAAGAAACAATCCCTTGCGTGCTTCAGCCAGTGGTTAGGAAATTTCCCTGTTGCCAATCAGTTGATGCTGTGCACATACCACGAGGGTTTACCTCCTGCAATAGCAAATAACTTCACTAGGAAAATAGCCATCAATAGGGCCAGTGGTAGAATCAAATGGAAACACCATCCTCGAAAGGTGATTGGCCACTACATTATCCGAGCCTTTCCTATCTCTAATCTTTAGGTTAAATTCATGGAGTAATAAAGCCCAGCGAATCAACCTAGGCTTCGTTTCCTTTTTGATAAAAAGGAATCTAATGGCAGAAAAGACTATGACCCTAGAGCCTAGAGTATAGGGTTGAAACTTGTCAAGTGCGAAAACTGTAGCTAAGAACTCCTTTTCTGTGGTGGTGTAGTTCTTCTGAGCTTCATCTAAGGATTTGCTAGCATAGTAAAATGTGATAGGTTTTCTATCCCTTCATTCACCAAGCACGGCTCCTATAGCATAATTCAAAGCATCACACATAACCTCAAATGGCAAAGAGTAGTCGGGTGATTGGATGATCAAAGCTGTAGACAACAAGGTTTTTAATTCAGAAAAAGTAGCTAAACACTGAGCATTAAAAACAAATGGCACATCATTAGCAAGCAAATTTGATAGAGGTTTAGCAATTTTACTAAAGTTGGCGATAAAATGCCTATAGAAACCAGTGTGGCCAAAGAAAGAGCGAACTTCCTTCATCGAGGTTATTGAGGAAGGTTACCAATTAATCCACCTTGGCCTTGTCTACAGTGACACTCGCTTTAGATACCACATGTCCTAATACTATGCCCTGCTAACCATGAAATGACTTTTGCCCAACTAAGCATTAGATTATACTCCTCACAACACTGCAAAACAAGATCCAAGTGAGCAAGACATTAAGCAAAAGATGACCCAAACACAGAAAAGTAATCAACAAACACTTCTAATTAATTGTTTAATATGTTAGAAATGATGGGCATCATACATCACTAGAGAGTAGCGGGTGCCTTGCACAGACCGAAGGGAATCCTTCAATATGCGAATGTACCAAAGGGACAAATAAATGCTATTTTCTCTGGGTTCTCAGGGTGAACTGAGACTTGGTTATATCCTACGTAACCATCCAGAAAATAATAGTAGTCCTGACCTGCTACTCTCTCTAAGACCTGGTCCAAAAAGGATAGGGGAAATGGTCGTTACGCATTCCAGAGTTTAACTTACTGCAGTTAATGCATACTCTCTGATGCGTCTCAGATTTATGCATCTTTTAATTGTTATTTTAATTATTTTGCACCTATTTAATTATAATTCTACACTCATTTTGGTAATTTTTATGTTTAGCAGGTTTGAAATTAAAATTCCGAAAATTATCAAATGTTGGTACAAATAAGACAAATTCGATGCGTAAATAATTAAATCAAGTCAATTAGAGATTGGAATGAGATAATATAAGTCTGGAACTTGGACCCAGCCCAACAGCCCCTGTTCACCGAACCCACATCGTCATCTTCGATCCCCTGTACGGCCCAACTTCACCGACCTGTCCAGACCACCAGCCTCTGCCCACACACCCGTCATCTTCAACCCAGCCCAGCCCAAGCACCGCAAGGCCAAGCCCTGACATGTGCACCACCAGCTCGGCCCAACACCTGCATTCATTTGCACCAGCCCAAACCCGCCAACCTCTGTTCATTTCTCCATCATCGCCTACAGCAAGCATAGCCCAGCAGCACCGGCGGCCCAGCTCCCACGCCAGTCCAAGACTGACAGGCCCACCAGTGTCCAGCCCACACCATCATAGCCCGTAAGGTTTAGCAACGGGCATCGTTTAAATTAGGTGTTCGGAGCTTTGTTTTGGGGGATTGCCTCACCACCTCTCTCTTTCTCTCAGCTCTCTCTCTCTCTCAGATTATTTTTTTCTTTTTTTTCATTAAATTGGAACGAGAACGAAATTAGCGTGAAGACCGACAAGAGTTCGTTCATCTCCTTCTTCACCGGATCATCCTTGATGGAGAGCTAACTTGTTCTCTGGGGTTAGATGGAATCTTAGCCCTCACTTTTGTTTACTTTTAATTCCGGTTAATTTGATTGTTTACATAAATTACTTGGTTGAGATAAATACTTTGAAGTATTATATTTTTATTGTTTATTCAATTGATATGATTATTGAGTTTGTAACCTTTAATTGTTGATATTGATATTTATAAATTAATTCTTTGTGCTTGTAGCCTTAGAATTAATTAATCAAGCAATATTATTAACCGAATTATTAATTAAAGTCTATCTTTCCTATGCTTTAGTTAGATAGGGTTAATACGTAATAATTAACAATACGTTAGGTAGAGCCTATTTTCCTTATGCTTTAGTTAGATAGGGTCAATACGCAATACTAACAACATTGTCTTAGTAGGTTGAAGCTTGTAGCCTAAACCACTACCCGTGTGACAATTAATAATCCTAATTTAAGAGTTAACGCAAAAATAATTGGCTAATGATGGATTCAAAACCCTAGGCTCCAATTTAATACATGTTCCCGATTAGTAGTTGATTACTTTAGTTTAATTGTTCTTTTCTATATTAATTAACATAAAGATATCACTTTTCCTTAAACCAATTTAGGTCATAGATTAAAATTCACGCACTCTTAGTCCTTGTGGTTCGATACCCTCTCGCCCTACACTTCAATTTAGGTGTGTTTAATAGATAGGGTTTTATATTAAATTTTGATAGACGTAGAAAAACACATCACTTTCTACCCTATACTAGTATGCATAGGAACTAGTTCTCCTTGTGCATTTGTAACAACTGCGATTCTTGACTTCTTAGGGACCACTTGGACTGGACAGACCTAAGGACTATCACAAATTGGGTATATAATATTTATATTTAACAGCTTCATGACCTCTTTCTTAACCTCCTCTCTCATGTTTGGGTTAAGCCTTCTGTGCATCTGCCTAGAAGGCTTAACATTATCCTCTAAATGTATCTCATGCATGCATACAGAGGGGTTAATTCTTCTCAACTTAGCGACCGACCACCCTATGGCTCGTATATGGTTCTGTAGCAATAGTAATAACCTAGAATCCGATGTCTCAGTCAGGTCAGAAGCAATAATCACAGGAAGGGTGTCATTTGGTCCCGAAAATACATATTTTAAGGCGGTTGGGAGAGGTTTGAGTTCCAACATCGGTGGACATTCAATCGATGGTTTAGGAGGCTCACTACAGAGGCTAGTTAGGGGGTTCAAAAAGTGGACCCCTAGCCTCAATTCTCAAAACATCTTGCACATAGGACAAATCATCAGTATCAGCATTAACATTAGTCAAAGTAAAGTCATCGGAAAAGTCATCACTTCTTATAAAGTCAGATGAAACTAACTCTACCAAAGGATCAATTGCGTCGACCATAAAGCAATCAAAATTGCTCTTATCTCCAAGAAACCTAACATTGATACATTCAGTTTGACCTTAAGGTTTCCAAACGAAACCACTAACACTGTGATCCTACAATGGATGACAGCATCAACCGTTTGTAAGAATGGTCGTCCTAAAATGATGGGGGCATGGTTCCTCTAATAAGGAGTATAATCCATGCCTAGCACCATAAGTCGACGGGGAAGACGAACTTGTCGACATTGACAAGTACATCTTCTAGAATCCCCTAGGTAAATGCTTTGATATGTCAACCAACTGGAGTGTAACACTAGTTGGTTTAAGATCTCCAATACCCAATTCTTGGAAAATTGAGTATGGAATGAAGTTCACACTCACCCTAAATCCAAAAGAGCTCGACTGGTGTAGCTCTTTCTTATGATGCATGGGACTCTAAAAGCCCCCGGATCTCGACGTTTAGGCAAGATGCCAGAAACTAAAATGCTGCTCACTTTCTCAATAAGTCGGACCTTCCTAAGGACGTGAGCTTGCGCTCTCTTCTTCCTAACGCACAGGTCCTTGATGAACTTAGCATACATTGGGGATGTGTTTAACTACATCAATCAAAGGAAAGTTTATTTTGACATCCTTAAATAAATCCAACAGCCCTTTTTGGGTTGTCCTTATCCTTTGGTCCTGAAATGGCCGTACGAAAAGGGACAACGGTTTCAGGTGGTGAACCCAAAGAAGATATCGGCACTCCATCCCCATTAGTAGTGGGGGGTGGAGTCACACCTTCCTGCTCAACTTCTATTCGACCTCTCTCAGATTATCCTCACTCGAAACTGAAACTACCTTAGCCTGCTCGTGAGCGACCTGACTAAGGATAGAACTAGTTACTCCCCTAATATTAGCAAGAGGTTGGGAGGGTGACTGCCTTTCCTCTCTCCTATTCAAAGCCAGAGCCAACTACCCCAACTGGTTCTCTAACTTAGAAATTGACTGTGAATGGAACTGAACCAACTGTTGGTTTTCCTCCATAAAGCGGAGCATACACTCCTCAAACTGAGAGGCGTATCTCGGAGGTTGGGGTGGAGGGTCAGCATTAGTAACATAAGGGTTAGAAAAAGAGCCATACCTTTGCTCTCCCTGAAAACTGGGAGGGTGTGCATTACCTATGAATCCTGGCGCTGATTGCCTCATTGCTCAATTCTGATTGTCGTTCTACTTACACGAGAAGTTCGGATGATTGCGCCACCAGGGATTATAGGTGTGGGAGAATGGGTTGTTGTTCTGCGAATACCCCTAGGCTACATAAACATAGTCCTGCACACATTCGGGAAACTATGACAGTATAAACAGTTAAACACAGAATGATCCTCACCCGAACAAATGCCACACGGAGTAGTGCCACCAAATGATGATTCAGCCACATTAACAGGGAGTACATTAGTAGGGTTTGCATGCAAACTCATAATCTGGTCCATCTTCCTACTAAGTGCATCCAATCTAAGGTTAACATCATCCTTTAGTGCTACTTCATAGACACCAAGTGTGCTCTCTGTAACAACCCCCGCAGTTGAAGCTTGGTTGAGGGATTGTTCGCTGAGGCGTTCAAATAGCATCCAAGCGTCGTCCTCATTTTGTTGGTTAAATGCTCCTTAGCACAAAGCATTAACCATTTGCTTGTTAGAAGCTGCAAGACCATCATAGAAACTTTGAACAAGAGCCCACTTGGGTGACCCGTGGTGGGGATAGCTTCTTAGGAGTTCCTTAAATCTGTCCCAACTTCTGTGAAATTGCTCCTGGTCTTTTTGTTCAAAACTATTTATCGCGTGCCTAATAGCCATCATTCTAGCTTTAGGAAAATAGTTGATCAGAAAGTATTGTTGGAGGTCATTCTAAGTGGTGATATCAGCCCTAGGGAAGGATTGAAACCACCTCTTAGCTACGTCTTTTAACGAAAATGGAAAAAGGCGTAGTCTAGCAGCATTAGTCGAGACACCTTGATAGTGGCAAGTTTTGCAAATTTCAATGAAAACATCAAGTTGCTCATATAGGCTCTCAATCGACTTTTAGTAGAAGGTGGGAAGCATGTTGATGATCCCTGACTTGATTTTGAAGTTTGCGTTACCCACGTGGGTAATGCAACTCTGGCGGGTGTGAGGTATGTTTTGGGGGATAAAGTGGTCCCCAATCATATGTGGTGCGTCATTGGCCATGGTTTTCTATGTATCCACCCTTGCTTTGTATTGCCTCAAGGTAGGTAGAGCTAAATTGATTTCCGGAACTTAAGGAAACAGTTTTTGGTTGAGTGAGCGTCTACTGTGCATACAATACTAGAAGCGAGTTGAATTCACTTCGACCACAACCCAAAAGGCAAGCACAAGAATAAACACAAAAGAAAACTAAAAAAAGAACTCATTAATACCTAAATCTACTAAGCCTATTGATTGCCTAGCAACGGCACCAAAAATTTGATGTTTAAAATCGTGTACTTGCAAGGGTACGAGATTGTCGTAGCTTAGTCGAGTATACGGGTGTTGTATTCACAGAGAATCGGTGTCAAGTTGAATTTGGCTTAATGAGCGGGTTGGTTGGGATTTTGTTGGTTGAGTGAGCAATTAACAATAATAAAGCAATTAAAACAGTGAAAAGGATGTTAATTCGAATCAAGGATAGTTTTAAGAGTGAATTCAAAGTAGCTTAACTTGTATCACGTCATTATATTTTACTTAAGACAATGATTTATGGGCTTTAGGCCACAAGAACTAAGCCAAGTTAGTATTTAAATTATGTCTTAGGGTAATGAACTAGTCTAAAGGCATAACTATTTTATCACCCTAAGTGTAGCATAGGTTATCGCATTAATATTATATTTTTTTTTTCTCCTAATTCAATATTAACTTATATAACGATTGTGTTCAGGGTTAGGTACGACCTCAACCCTGACCACGCATCAAAACATGTTATGTTATAGTTTATGCTACAAGCTTGTAGACAACCACTAAAAATATGGAGATCTAAACATGGCTACAAGCACACATAAAGAAACACCAAACAATCATGAATAATTTCCCGCAGGTGCGAAAATGTTATGATTCAAGATCAAGCTTGGATCATAACATAGGAGAGAGAGTATGAGATGAGAATGAAGTGAGATAGAGATGAGAAAGTAGAGAGAATTTAGGAGAGAAAAGAGATATTTTGTCTATTCATTGAATGAGGATTACAATTGATGAAACAAGCTACTTATACTAGTTGACTCTCCTCACCAGAGGCAGCAAAGAAGCAAAACCAACAATCAAAATATCTAGCCATTTAACTAACCTAACCGACATTCCCACCAAAATATCTAACAAGCCTAGGAACATACTAATACACGATTAAGACTACTAAGGAACTAACAAAGCTAATACATGGCTAATACCACTAAAGATTAATAGAACTAATACAATTGAATTGAACCACTTGATTCCTACTAGTGACTTATTATTATTTTATCCAATATTTCACAATCATGACAATACTGCCCCCTTTAAAGATTCTTGCCTCAAGAATCTGAGTGGAGAAGTGTAGAATAAAGAACTCTTATTGCTGCTGTATTTGCATTTGCATTGCGAACTACTTGGCCTTTGGAATTAAGTAACCGCTGCATCTTCTTGCCATTTTTTAGTACAACACATGAATCCAATATAGCCAACACCCAACAACTCAACTGTTTGTTTAGAGCTTGACATTTCTTTGCACTGAACATGAACTAACTGATTCTCTAACTGCCTTGTAATAGAATTCAGCTGAGGATGCAATTGTTCCATTAGCTGTTGTTTACACTCCCACAACTTCTTTTCTTTTCCCTTTGGTTGTCTCAATCTTGTACTCTTGACATTGCCCAATCCTTCTACTTCATTTGTTTTAGGCAATAGGGAATCAGGTGGTCTTCCGCTATAACTCAAAGCTAGCAACCAAAGTAAAATATGATTTACTGTTGGATTTGCAGCAACTTTGTACAAATCTTCTTCTCCTTTGCCCACTTGAAGACATATACACTCTCCCAAAGGAACAACTTTGTTTGGTTTGCCCGTAGAGGATAAGACCTAAGCAGATCTGAAACATTAAGATATGGGACTTTCTAAGCCTTGCAAACAACCTCTAACCAAGTATGTAACTCAACAACAATAATTGAATAGTAGATCACCACTTTCCGCTTATGCCTTTGAGACAAATCCTTTGCAACAATCTCCTTTCCACCCCTACAAAGCTCGATTGAATCATCTAATACTAGCAGCTTTGTAATCCTTTTGTTTTTAGACCTAAGAAATTCAATTGCTCTATGTTTTTATAGTAACTTTTCTTGTTCACTCCAGATACCCTCTTGCTTTTTATGAGCCATAGTTGCTTTTGTTAAATTATACCCTAAAACTTGACTGCAACTACTTTTGTTTAAACTTTTCCTGAGATCCGTATTTCCACCTCCTCTGGCTCCTCTTCTATTTTTACTACTGCTTCAATACCCCCGATGGTCATGCGTGACTTTGTTTTGCCTTTACGCCCCAAACAGTACCTTGTTTGCACTTGTGACACAAGTTATTGGATGGTTCCCGAGTTTTTTTGTTTTTTTTTTGTTTTGCTTTGAGTAAGTCCTTGACAAGATTTGTGAAGTAAGGCCCTCGACTAAGTTCTTGACCACAAGTTCAAAGTCATTCATTAAGCCTT